>OX336370.1:53595731-54795731 GCA_946902895.1 Fragum fragum
AGGCGATGTTAGTATGTCAGTATATGTAAATTGTTACTATGTTGGCAAAATTATTGATAGTATGTGTGCGATGATGAAGATTGGTCAGTATGTTGGATCAAGAGAGCCAGTAAACCGAGTTGGGAATTGACGGATCGCTAGTTCCACCCACTGACTCTGTTTGCCACACTAGCTTACTCCGACAGGAAGTTCCTCTTTAATATTAACCTTTGTCGTGCCAAACCCGGAATATTCCGGTTTTGGCAGGAGGTGTAGACCAAGATCAGTCTGCACATAAGTGCAGTCTGATCTTGGTCTACACCTCCTGCTTGTACTTTTCCTGCCAGAGTTGTTTATGAAATTGATTTCTAAAAGAAATAATGATTTTTGAACAACACGTTCTATCAGTGCTTTCAGCCCTTTTAGTTTACAGCAATTCAGTGAGGTAATTTATACAGCAAGACAAGGGTTTATCGGCCTTATTTTGCGAAATTTAATGCCAGTAACATGTAATGAAATTAAGAATCGTTTGTTAGCGTTCTTAATGTCGTAGTCTAATAGAAATGCTTCATATGATTTTTGGTCAGTCAATAATTTAATTTTTAGTTTCGTCTATCAAAACGAGGGTTCTGATTAGTCGAAAAATATTATTCATACCTCCATGAACAAAAGTTTGATCACGCAGTGATTTTTTAAGCTTCCGCACAAAATAGTTCTATACAAAAAGGTAGCAAAATTTGTAAAGCTTTTGTTTTTTTTCCCTCGATGCTGTTAAATTATAACAAATGAAGATAATGTTTTTGTTTCGCGAATTCATTCAGTGCGATTAGTTTTTTCGGTTCATACCTCCATGAAAACAAAAAATATTCTCTTCAACTCTTAACTGAAGTTCAAATTTCACTTCCGGTCTAAACGAATGATTTGGTTGGGCTATTTGTTCTTTGACTGACAGTTTCGATTGGTCAATTGTATTGCGTTCATCTTTTTAACCAATTACAAGACGATAAAATTTTAGACTGGTCCAATTCGAAAGAGGTAGCAGACAGCAATTCAATTGCTCTCAAATTGGAAAATAGGTGCCAAATAAGGAGAAAACATTGTGAGAGAAGGAGGAATTCCTTGTTAAAAAGAATTTCAGCTTTTTTTAAAAAGCTTTCCATGATAATATTTCTTAAGTGTAACCAAAAGCGTCATTGTGTGGTAATGAGACGTTGTATATAGATCCGCGTTATTGTAAATACTCGATGATTATTGTCAATATATTTGATTGAAATTAATAATTAATGACACACACTATGAATGCTTTCTTTTATTTTCTTGATCCCACTTCAAGTCCCCGGATTGATCCTTTCATGCCGAATAAAATCCTTATTCAGAATTGTATTAAAGTCAAAGGACTTAAAGCGCTGGAATGCCCAGATATTGTGGGTCATTATTTTTCGATAATCAATTCTATATTCAACTCTGAAATTAAAATGCCAAACAGGTGATTAAGACTAAGATCAAACTGCACATATGTGCAGGCTGATCTTAGTCTATACCTCCTGCCAAAGCAGGAATAATCCGAGTTCAGCATTACAAGGGTTAACCTTGTACTTTCTTTACAAAATACAAAATTTTCGCAAAGAAGCTGTAGCCGGATTATGTCCGGACAGGCGCACTTTTTCGCTGTGACGTGTGTCGTGCATACGTACTTTATCTGGATGTGACGCGACAAATGACACGGTAGTGTAGTTTTCGGGGGATTCCTTTATCTTGTTATAAGATACGCTGCTTGGGCGCAAGTATAGCTCCATCGGCATGAAATTACTGATTAACCCATCCCCACACAACCCTCTTTTTTATGACCTTCGACAATAACTCAGAAATCGTTGTTGAAATAAGACAGAGAAATCGCTTGTAGCGAACAAGAAATTGATCACCCACAATGATCTACCCTTAAAGATCAAAGGTTTGTAAATTTCAACAATTTAAGATTGTCATCTTCCTCTCTTTTGAATTTGGGTCGGTGTATGGGTCAGAAAACAGACCGTGTATTATTACAAGGGAAGCAACTCATGTGCAAAACTACTTCAGTCTTGAAAAAGTTGCATTTCTTGTACTAACAGCGGATCAAACGACTGATGTCGCAATGGGCTAAATTTGATTGATTTGACAGATTTTTTTTTTTTTTTTTTTTTTCAAACCAACCCGCTATGAGTAATTCGAAACATATTAGTCCGCTTAATATTATGACACATGTTTCAAAAACAATGTGTAGATCCTATAGCTTCGGCAATGGCGTCAATTAAAATTAATAGTAGGCCTATTGCGTCTTGGGTATACCCGGATGATTTAAAATTAGCTCGAGTGTTGAAAACTGAGCTTTGGAAAACATCGTGGAAAATGAAGAAATTGCTTCATTCTCAACAATCACGGTCTTCGACCTCAAAAGACCAGCGAAACAATTCAAAACTTCATCAATCGGTAAAAGTATCATCTGCAACATATTTGCTGAATATGGACCAGTCTAAAATGTTGGCATTTGATATGGGTTAAAAAATGTATAGATCCACTATCAAGCATCGTCAGGCACATGTTGGCAGGTGGAGGGGGGCTTCTTCTTTTTTTTTAAGTTTAATAACGACTCTTTTTAAATGTTATCAAAGTTACATTTATATCCTGTAGTTTCGACATTTAAGTAGTCAAACCTAACAATATCAGACATAAATGATAGAGCTCTACATTCACTTCCGTTATAAATAGGGGAGACCGGGGCTAGTCCAGCCCCTTTTGTAAAAATGTACGAAATTTCAGCGACAGTTGCAGATTCGTGCCTGATATGTATATATTTATGTAGAGCATCAAAAGGCGGAACTAGCCCAAGCATACCCAGCCCCGTATCTCTATAAGTTATGAAACAGTATTTAGTCCAAGAGGTCGTGTCGTAAAGGCCGAACATGCCCCGTGGCCGGACTAGCCCCGGTCTCCCCTAAAGATTTGATAGGTCAATTTAAATCGATATTCGATAGGCCTATCCGTCAGTTGAGCTGATCTGCCAGTTATGGAAACATAGTCGTGTAGCCTATTGTTACAGGACAGAAATCTGTAGGTTTCTACTAATTTATTATATACCTTGCTGTAAAATCTTGGGATTTCTCAGTGTAATAAATTTTGATATCGTCACTAATGTGACGATAACACTTTTCAGTATCACTCTCTGTAATAAATCTTTAATCATGTATTTATCCGCACTTTTCCCAATAGACCTTCTCTCTATCAAAAAGATTGGTTTCGGTATTTAAATAAGAAAAATAAAATAATAATAAGGTATATAATAAATAGAATAATCAAGTGGTGATTTCAGATAAGAAAAAATATTTCACTCGGTTGCGTTGTTATGCGTTAAAAAACTCGTGCTGCGCACTCGTTTTTTCAACGCCTAACAACGCATCCTCGTGAAATATTTTTTCATATCTAGAATAACCAGTTGATTATCCTGTATGTAATGGACATATATTCGGGTCATTATTTGTTTAAACCTTTCCCAATCAATCCCTGGTTTTTACAGTTCCCGGTGTGATTTTTGAATTGAGAAAACATTGTAGAGAAAAAAGAAATTGCTTGTGAGACGCAATTTCTGCTTTTTCTACAATGTTTCTACCATACTGAACGGTTATTTCTTAAATTAAATCAAAGGCTTTAAATTCTTGTCTGCAAAACCTTTGAATTTCGGACAGGCCTAAAATTTTGAAAAACATGAAAAGGTTAACCCATTCCCAACCAATGACGCTTTTAGGGGCCCAAAGGAGAAAAGAATAACTTTGAAACATTGTGGAAAGTGAAGAAATTGCTTGTTACAAGCTATTTCTTCATTATCAACAATGTTTGTTTTTCTTCCCCCCAAAGGTAACAAAAGTCCGACATTTCATAGGCTTTAAGTGTGTAGTATTCAATTTGGACCAGTCTAAAATTTATCCGTCTGGTAATGGGCTAATAATGAAGATGCAATCATTCTTGGTTGACTATATATAACATTCGCTTGGCCCAATCTCTTATTTAAAGGAATAAAGATCTATCAGTGCAAAGGTGAATATTACTTCCCTTTAAAGAAAATAAAGACCAAAAAGAATATTTGTTCTGGTAGATAAAAATATAGTTAATTATCTGATTCAAATGACAAAAATATACGTTTATTTTAGTTGTATGGATTAGAAGATTAATTTTAGAGTTTTCATTGAACTTATTTGCGCCTTTAAAGTAAATATGAATTTTAATTTAAAATTATTGTTAATCACAGAAATTTTGATGGTCCGGTAACGGGAAAAACGCCATTGCGTATATAACGCTCTACTGGCTTCTCAAGCCATTTAGTAAATTTTGCGTCTGCAACCATACTGTGGGGGCAGCATGATGACACATATTCCGATCATAAGGACAGCGAACTGATAGAATAGACGGGCACACGCTTCATTTAAGTGAATATCCGCCTAGTGATGTTGGACATGAACCATCATGATAAAAACGGACTAATTGTTTGTGACAAACAATATGGTGACTTTTATACCCACAATGTTTTCAAATGTTTTGATGGTATGACATATATAGACTTTATTTCTAATGGTGAGTCATCCTCAAGAGTGAAGGGATATCAAGATTATCTTTTTCTGGTCCAAATGTTGTAAACCGCTTTGGAAGATCGAGCGTATTTGGAATCACTCGGTATTCCGAATCTGCGCGAACCGTCTCGGGACGGGAAGCTATGCCCCGCCCCTTTCTGTAAATGTCAACGGGTATTGAAAATGTTTCGGAAAATCACAAATTCCTGTTTTTCAACAATGAAAGAAGTGGATAGTAGAAAATTAGCATTCGAGGAGTGGTGTCAGCAGTTTGTTGACGAAGATTCGAGTCAGGTACTTAAGCTCTGCTGTCACAGTCCCCATTGCGCCGGAGTCACCAACAGCATCCTTAGCCAGATTTCGTATACTTAGACAAGGCAAAGCAATAGTTTTAAGTTCAAGGTAATTTCTTAATTCAAATGTTTGATACATCCTTTGAAAGGTATCAGTATGATTTGAGTAAGCAAGAAAAGGATCTACCCAACAGTCTACCCAACACGGGTGGGGATAGTCTAAAAATTACCCCAACACCAAAAATATTATTGTAGTTACTAAAGGAGAATAATTACATTCTACTTTAAAGGAAAATACACTTTGTTAGATTATTCAGCATAAAATGAAATTGCAGGTACTTGCAATTTTTAGGACCCATGTTTTCACTGGCTTCAGTTAGGTTATGTCTGAAATGAATTTTCATTTGAATCTATTTTTGATGTAAAGTCTGGTTATTGACAATATTCTTGTCATTATTTTTAACTGAAATGTAGTTTAAAGTGACCTTTACTTTAGAAATAATAATATTTTCAACTAACAATGCAATCACCGTTTTACATAGAATGAAATTTGGATGCAGATATAATGAGTTAAGCTCATTCTACCAAAAAAAAAAAAAAAAACAACAGGAATTCCAAAATTCAATCAACAAAAAATTATTGTCTGCTGCTTCTTTCAATTTGGATCAGACTAAAATACTATCATTTGGTTAGATTAAGCAGGGGTTGAAAAATCCACTAGCCCGCTCGCATTGGCGAGTAGAAAATGCCGTAGGGCGAGTAGAATTGGGGACGAACTAGTCCGACGGGGCGAGTGCAAATTTAGGACTTTAATCACGCTGATTGAGGGAAAAAAATTAAGGATCGAAAAAGAAAGTATTTATTTCAAACAACTTCATATCGGAAACAATAATATTCGCTGTAAAATTAGACCGTTCCCTCTTTATGTTGATCAATCTTCATAGACGCTTGATTTGTAGACTGGAAACCATGTCGAAATACACGATAATGTATAGACAGGATCTCCAGTTTAGCCTGCATAGTATTCGGTATCTTTAAACGCTTGATTGATCACTGTAATGTGTATTGCAAAGCGAAAATACGTCAATCTAGATAAAATTCGTCTGTTTTAAAACTCATGGCTGGAACATCGGACATCCAATCGTTTTTTGGCTAGTAATTTTCTTCATCTTTAAGGGCGAGTTGGGTTGCCTTAAGGGCGAGTAGAAATTCAGAGCTACTAGTCCTACAGGACTAGTACGTTTGAAGAAATTTTTCAACCCCTGTTAAGAAAAACATTTGATTCCTAATAACTGGGTCCAGGGTTCAATCCCCTGTTGCTGATAATATCCTTTCCGACATCTGTCTCCCACCAATGGGTTGTTTATCGTAAACCTATGTGGGATGAGCAGCTGGAGGCTTAGAATGGATGTAGTGGTAGTACTGGTTTGGGAATACTAAAAATCCATGGTTAGGTATTTCAGTTGCTTCAATATGACTGAAATACTGTTAAAAGTGGCACTAAACACCAATCAATTGTTTGGTAGTGACTTATTGCAAATGCAAATGCAATAACCCATGGCTCCAAGGGGTTTATCTATAAATTCAAACAAAGAGGCTCAGCACAAAAATTCTCAAGTTATTTTAAAAGAATTTAATCGACATTAATGTTGCCTATTAGAAAGAATTTAGTTTTGAGATATTTTGATAGCTATACTAAACAACTACTTTAACCAATTACCAGACAGCAAAATTTAAGACTGGTCCAATATTAGAGGAGTAACAGACAACAACTTCAGGCTTATGAAATTTGGACAAGCAATATCTTCAATTTCCACAATGTTTTCTGAAGCTAATTTCTTTGACCAGTGTCTAAAATGGGAATGGGTTAATGGAAGTTGTACAAAAGGGTTGTCAGGATCTTTGACATTGTTTTGTTTCGAACTTAAGATAAAAACTTAGAAATAGTTATTGTTCAAAATGTTTTGTCTTGTAAATTGGAAGCAGAAAAAAACAGTCTTGACAGACCTAAAGAAAGTAAGCTGAAGAAAATTCCACTCATAAATTTTGACATTTTGTAAGGCGATCAAAACTTACATTAAGAAACATATAAACCAAATTTAAGCCACTGTAGTAGTAACTGTTTTAAGTATAATACATGTATAGTGTAACTAATTTCATATTTTGAATTAGATGGTTTGTGTTCACATGTCAAAGAATAACACTTATAGAAATCAAAATGGCCTATTTGGAAAGATTTGAACATACCAATAATAAATTTTTCAAAAGCTTATTAAAATCTATGTTCAAAGAACTTGTGTATTTTTTGATCACCTGAGCACAACATGCTCAGTGCGAGCTTCAGGCGTCCGTCCGTTGTCCGTCGGCAGTAGTCTGTCAACAATTTTTGTAAACTACATCTCCCAAACCACTGGGCAAATTTAAACCAAATTTGGCAAAAATTTGCAATAAAAAAGTCCCCTTTAATGATAGCTAAAAGAGTTGAAATCTGTTGAAAACTCTGGTTACCATGGCAACAAAAGTGAAATTTTGAAATAATCTTAAAAAAATCTCTCCTGACCCAAAAGAGGTAGAACCTTGATATTCTGCATGAAACATAAGTATATTGACCTCTTTCGAAATAGCTAAAATCATGACCCTTGGGTCACCAGGGGTTTGGATTTATATAGAAATAAAGAAGGATTTTTAAACAACATCACCTCCCAAACCATTGGGCCAATTTAAGCCAATTTTGGCAAAAAGGTTCCTTAGGTGGCTCTGTATGAAAATAGCTAAAAGAGTTGAAAACTCTGGTTATCATGGCATAAAAAGTGAAAATTTAAAATAATCTTAAAAAACTTTTCCTCCTGACCCAGAAAGTGTAAAACCTTGATATTTTGCATGAATATCAGTATACTGACCTTTGTCAAAATTGCTTAACCCATTCCCACTCAGTCCCTCCTTTCTACGCCCCTCAACAAAAAAGCTTGGGAAAACATTGTGAAAAATGAAGAATTTGCTTGGATCAAGTAATTTCTTCATTATCCACAATGTTTTCTATCCAAAAAGAAGAAAAAAATTAAAATTCCATCAACTTGAAATTGTCGTCTGCACATCCTTTCAATTTGGTCCGGTCTAAAATTCCACTGTGTTGGAATGGGTTAAATCATCACCCTGGGTCCCCAGGGGATGGGATTTATATAGAAATAAAGAAGAATTTTTAAACAACATTTCCTCCCAAATCACTCGGCCAATTTGCACCAAATTTGGCTGAAATGTTCCTTATGTTGCCCTCTTTCACTGTAACTGAAATGATAGAAATCTAGTAGACAAACTCTGTTTGCCATGGCAATGGAAGTTAAATCTTTAAGAATCTCCTCCAGGCCTGACCCAGTTGGCAGTTGGCCTTGATATTTAACATGAATCTTCAGTTCATTGACTTGATTACCCATGAATCTAGAGAGAGGAAAAAGTATTCCCCTTTCATATTAGTTCTAAAGCCTTTGAATTTGTCATCAAGACTTAGGAATGCCCAGGTACAGAGCCTATATATGGGTATAGTATGTTCAGTCCCTCTTGTATTATAGTCCTAACCTTAACATGATATTAGACAATGAAAAAGAGCCTTTATCTCAGGTGGGCCGCCGTCATAGCGCAGTTGGTAGCGCATCAGACTGTCAATCTAGAGGTCCCGGGATTGATCCCGACGGCGTTACTCATCCTTTCCGACTATTTGTCTCTCACCAATGGGTTGATAATCGTAGACCTATGTGGGATAGCAGCTGGAGGCTAGGAAAGGATGTAATGGTAGTACTGGTGTGAGAAATACCAGGATTCCATTGTTAGGTGCTCCGGCCGCCACGATAACTGAAAGATTGTTGAAAGCGGCGTAAAACCCCATTCAAACAAATTATCTCAGGTGAGCGCTCCAGGGCCCACAGACCTCTTGCTTTATTTTTTTTAAAAGCTGTGTCTCTCTGGGTAGAAAACAATGTGGTAAATGAAGAAATTGCTTGTAACAAGCATTTTCTTCATTTTTTCATTTTTTCCAAAGAAATATTATCTTCAGGGGGAGTAAAAAGCATTGATTGTGTTGGAATGGGTTAACCAGAAGACTTACTATTATTAATTACTTTATGCAGATTCAAAATGCAATGCTCATATTTTTGGCGTGATGATAGATCTCATCGATACAGGTTATGTGACAATGTAAACGTCAGAAATCAAGGTCACATCTCAAAAAAAAAAGGCTGTTACAGGGACAAGGTGTTTAAGACCATATCTTGTTTTCTCAAGATTCTGAAAATAAGGTAGAAAACTTACTTATTTTACCTTAAAATCTAGAACAAGTTTAATACCTGATAAGATAGAGTTACAAACTAAGGTTGTAATGTCAAATGTTAGAAAAATTATGAACAGCATCAGTTAACTTTTGTACTCACTAGACATGACAATTGGTCGGACTGTCTAGACAGTTAACTTAGGTCAGCAATTTAGGGCCGTATGACCCCCTTGTTTATCATTAAAATACATCAATAGCTAAATAACTTTTCTAGGACCTGGCCTGCTGCTCCATCATTCATTTTTAAATTTTGTTTGCCTAGTTTGCTGACATTGTGCTAAAAGTTTTTGATAAGTAATCTACAGATAATGGGATCAAGCTGCACAATGGCCTTTTAGTAAACAAAACTCACATTGGCAAGCATTATTAACTTCCCCTGAGTCAAAATAGGTAAAAAGCTGGTTTAAGCCAACACCTGTCTTTTAGGATGTGAAGACATCTGGACAGGGTGTTTGTATAGTATGAATAACCTAGAAGAAAGAAAACCTTTAACCATTTTCATACAATTACACTTTTTGACGCCCCTCAAAAAACAATAAGGAAAACACTGAAAAAAGCAATTTCTTCATTATAAACAATGATTTCTATGAAAAATTCTAAAATGTCATCAACTTTAAATTTTCATCTACAGCTCCTTTCAATTTAGACAAGTCTCAAATATTTATCATCTGATGATGGGTTAAATTCTTTCCTGGCCTATTGTCATATTGTATTACTGACAATTATTCGATACAGGCCACTGTTTTGACTTAAACTTGCCTTAATTGTACTATGGTCACAAGGAAGAATATTGTGCAAAGCTGTAATATCTAGCAAAAAGTGGTCTAAATGGCAAGCTTCTTGTTAGCATTCTATTGATCCCATTGTAAGCTTATAATTATTTTCAAACTTTGAAAATCTTTGTATAGTCAACTTTAGAAAGGTTCCTTAGAAATCATAGCAATATTCCAAAAATTATCAAGCAAAAATGGATCTTTACTAATATTTCTTAAATTTTGTTGTACCTTGATCTCTTGTTTAGCCCAAACTTTCATACAAAACTTCAATACTTTGCTCAAAATATAGATAATCTAAATTAGTTAGTTTTTTCAGTCATCATTTCAACTTGGTATTCATGTGAGCAGTTAATGGCCTTGATATGGCCCCATTTTTATGCCTCTGCATTTATTAGATCAGAAATATACTGTTTTTAATAGTATGTGTCCTTCTGTCTGTCTGCAACCAGTGCACTTAACACGAAAACTTATAACTCTTATTCAGACACCCTTGAAGATATATGCCTTATTTCTGGGACATTGATTCCTTATGTTGATATGCATCAGTTGATAAGATAAACATCAACCATCAACGTCAATGTCATGTATGAAGTTCAATAATTCCATAACTTACAGCAAAAAATGTACATTTTGCTCTCAGTCAAACGCTGTTTTAGATACATGGTTCATATTTCGGATATAGTTTCCTTTCATTGATATTCATCTGTTGGTTGTAAAGTGGGGTCATTTGCCAAAAGGTCACTAATGAATGTCTACTTACTGCAAAATCCTTACATTTTGCTTTTATTCATACAAGACACACAACTCATTTTCGATACATAGGGTCCTTGCATTGATAGACATCAGAAGGTCAAGGTAATCCATAAAGAGCAATGTCACTTTTCAAGGTCACATTTCTGAAAATAGCTGTTGCAGGGGCATGGTATTTCACTAACACATTTTGGTTTTTTTTGTAAATATATTTAAATTACTTTATGTGTATCTTTTTTTCAGAATAATGATGGGTGTCTTGATTATCATGCCAGTTGAAATGCTTTTTTCTGTTCTGAGCTGCCTTCATGAAATCAACTTGGACATGCAAGAATCTTCAAAGTGTGGAAAAAGGTACTGAATTTGTTGATTTTTAGCTCATCTGAGCACAACATGCCTAATGGAAGCATTTAGGATCACTCAGTGTCTGTCATCAACATTTGTTTAGCTAACCCAAACACAGTTTCACAGTCAAAGTGAGCTTTTGATGACTCTTTCTCTATTGTGTGTCGTGAGTTTCAAAACTTTTTCATGAAATTTTGATTTGTGAAAAAATTGGAACGTAGCAGTGGAGCTTACTATACTTATGAGAAATAATGAAATAATCAAAGCCCATTCCCGGGTGTCACAAGTTTCACAAAGGGCTTATACAGTGAAATTTGTAAAAATCTTCTTCTCCAAAACAGGAGGGCCTAGAACTTTGATATTTGGTATAAAGTTTCCTCTTGTGAACCTCTATCAAGATTGTACAAAATAATGCCTCAGGATTAAAATTAGACCATTCCTAGATGTCACAAATTTAACACAGGCTTATATAGTGAAAACTTTGAAAATCTTCTTCTCTCAAACAGTTTGTTTGTTTGTTTAAGTGGGGTTTTACGCCGCTTTCAACAATCTTTCAGTTATATCGCGGCGGCTGGAGCACCTAACAATGGAATCCTGGTATTTCTCACACCAGTACTACCATTACATCCTTTCCTAGCCTCCAGCTGCTATCCCACATAGGTTTACGATTATCGGCCCTTTCGTGAGAGACAAATAGTCGGAAAGAATGAGTGCTGCCGCTCTCAAACAGATTTGCCTAGAGCTTTGACATTTGGTATGTAGCATCATCTGGTGGATCTCTATCAATATTGTATAAACTATGGCCCTAGGGTTGTAATTGTTTTATAATATGTTGTAATAAGCCCTTTCACAAATTTTGCATAGGGCTTTTATAGTGAAAATTTAAAACTCTTCTTCTCCCAAACAGCAGGTCCTAGATCTTTAATATTTTGTATGTAGCATCACCTGGTGGACCATTATCAAGATTGTATAAATTATGGCTCCAGGGTCAGAATTAGCCCGTTCGAGGATGCCCCAAGTTTAACCCATTCCAACACAGCAAAATTTTAGACTGGTCCAAATTGAGAGAAGCTGCAAACGACAATTTCAAGTTGATGGAATTTTGAATTTTTTCGTCTTTTTGGATAGAAAACATTGTGGATAATGAAGAAATTGCTTGATACAAGCAATTTCTTCATTTTCCACAATATTTTCCAAAGATTTTTCTTGAGGGGCGTAAAAAGGAGGGCTTGAGTTGGAATGGGTTAACATAGGCTCGTTCAGTGAAAATCTTTAAAAATCTTCTTCTCCCAAACTAAAAGGTTTAGAGCTTTGATATTTAGTATGTAGCATAATCTGGTGGACTTTTATTAGTTTTTGTGCTCTTTGGACTCAGGTGACTGATAAGGCCCTATGGGCCTCTAACGTCTTGTTCTTATGACCCCCCAGGTACCTGCTTATTATAAGGAAACTAAGAAAGATACCTTTTATCATCTCAAAACTACATAAGCCATATCATTAACATTCTTTGTATATTATCTTCCAGTAAACTTCTCTGGAATCAGATTAGCTTTGGCAAACATTATTTACAAAGATAGAAAAAAGAAATATTAAACATCTTCTTTTATGAAAGAAAAAGGCTATAGCATTGATGTCTTGTATGCATTTTATCCCCTAGGATATTTGTGAAGCTTGTTCATGTGATGCCCATATGGTCATAATATTATTTGGGCTTGAATCTTGCTTATGTTATAATATATAGATGGTACAAGTCTTTATAAAGACTCTTTGCTAAAACCAGCTATCCTGCTTGAATCCAAGTCGCTTGTCATGTGGTTTTGTTTTTAAGTAAGTCATTTCATAGCAACAGCCTAGTACTTGTGATATCTAGGATGCTCGTGAATAACCAAACTACACCATGATACACCAAAGATTATTCAAAGCGACCTTGAACCCCATACAAACTTGTTAACTCTCCCTTAGATGACACATTAATGATGATAATTATTTACTCCCTTGATCAGGCACATATTTCTTTATAATTGTCTTTCTGTTATGATATCATTCTGTCAATCTGTCTGTTTGACTGCAAAACTTTTCAAAACAAGAGTAGTCTGTGAACAACAAAGCATTCCCCTTCAGGGCTGGTGTTTGAAACAAGGTTAATCAAGGTCACCACCTTAAGGTCACATGGTCAATGTCATTGTTTCAAAAGAGAGCCTATCTCGAGGGAAATATGAGCATTGGAGGATGAAAATGATCAGGATAAAAAAGGTTTTTTTGGTTAAAAATGTTAATAACAGGTTAAAGATCAAGGTCATAGGGACAAGGTCATAACCTAAAAAAAGCCAATCTCCTGATAAATGCATGTGTGAAGTTTGGGGATAGAAAACTGACCAAGATGAAAAAGGAAAGGGTTTAGGTTAAATTTTTATAACACATTAAAGGTCAAGGTCACAAGAGGATGTCTGGTTTAAATGAAATCCCAGCCCATGATGGATCTATGTAGGAAATATGACCAAGATAGAGATAGTTAAAATTTTTGTTAAATATGTTATAACATGTCAAAGGTCAAGGTCATTGGACCAAGGTCATTGTCTCAAATAATAGCCTTTGTCCAAATAAGTGCATTTGTGAAATATGAGCCCCAAGGTTGAAAACTTACCCTGAATAAAACATAAGTTTTTGGTCAATGTATAATAACAGGTTAAAGGTCAAGGTCACAAAGCCAAGGAATCAAGGTCATTGTCTCAAATGAAAGCCAATCTCCTGATGAGTGCATGTGTGATATAGAAATATGAGCTACCTAGTTTGAAAACTGACTAAGATAGCAAAAGTTAAAAGGTTAAAAGTCAATGTCATAGTGTCAAATAAAAGCAAATCTTCTGATAAGTGATGTTTTAAATATGAGCCCCCTTGCACTAGTTGTAATAAAGATAGAAAACTCAAACCAATTGAGACTCCGACACAGACGCTGAGGGTTTGTCAATAGCTCTTCTGAAACATTTTTCCAGGAAGAGCTTAAATCATTTTCCTTTTCTTCTAAGTTATTCAAAGTACAAACTTTGTAACTGTTACATATACATAGGTCGAATAGGGGCCATATGCATAAGGTCAAGGTAAGACTTGAAAGCCTTTGCCCTTCAAACTTCTATCAAAACATTTCAAAATAACTTAACTGGTTACACTGATCCTATTCAAAATACAGCGTTCATATTTGGTATTATTATATGTCCTATCAAAACACATCTGATGTGATGTCATACAAAGGTCAGTTTCACTGGCATGGCCAAATTCATATATTAAGGACAAACTTATCTGATATTTTAGGAAGACATTTCATGATTCACTTCTTATTCATTGCATATCACTGTAAGTAGCAAAGTAAGCTTTCACAAACAGCTCTAAGCAATTTTTAGGTTTAAAACAACTACATTCCAAATTTGATTTAGCATGACTGTGTTTGAGTGAAAATGATACTATTTCATGCATTGGTTTATTTCAGTCATTTTTGAGTGTTCCTTGCAAAAATTAACAAAAAACTACCATATTTTTTAGATGCTGATAAGGCCTTTAAATTTGAAATGGGAGATGAACTAGATGGAGGAAGAGAACCTAAAAGACAGCCTGTGTTAGGAAAGATTATGGATGAATTTCAAAATAACTTAACACAAATATTGTCTATCATTAGTAGATGTGCCATTTCAAACATTTATTCATATAGTGCCAAGGTACAGGTCACAGCTCAATGTGAAAAAAAATAAGATTAGGAATGTCCAGAGCATATCCCCTTCAATTATAGATGGATTTCAATTTAACTAGTCACAAGTGATCTCAGTTATGAGCAGATGTGCATGTTGATTAAAAAAATGGATTGCTCAAAGGTCAAGGTCAGAGCTTAAGGTCACATTCAAAATTAATCCAAAATTCTATGCTGTATTAGTGTGTCACATTTATCTGTCGGTTGATATAATTAAAATGAGTTCAAAATTTGTTATGCAATCAGTCTCAAAGCTTGCAACTATTTCACAAAAATAAAAATCTGAAAAGCAACCATCCATCATTGCATTTTAAAAAATGTGAATCTTGTTGTTAAATCCTAAGTACATATAAATTGAACGGTACTTATAGAACCAGAGCCTCAAGTGGGTCTTTCTTATTCTGCTCGCACTCTCTATCCATAAGGTTTATCAATATCAAAGTGTTTTTGAAATGTTTATGATTGTATAGAAGTTCTCCTCATAAACTGAGAAAGACCCAACAAATCATACCACTCCAAGGAACAATATGAGATAAAAATATTTCATTATAAAGTAAATACATTTAAAAAGTAGCCATCCTTTATGCTAAAAAACATTAAGAAAAGATTGCTTTTTACAAGCAATTTCTTCTTTTTCCACAATGTTTTTTCTAGTATAAAATGACAGGGACGTAAAATCAGGGATTGAACAGGAAAAGGTTAGATCATTTTACCATGTTCATGAGATGTAAACAGTCCCCGTCTAGAAAAGCCATGTTGATCATCAGTATAAATTTCCTAAAGGAATGTACAATTGTTTTACCTGTAAATAGGTTTCAAAGCCTTTATTTGATTGACAAATGTTAAAGAATAGTGATTCCAAAATGGAAAGACTTCCCAATTTGGAATAGACTGATTTTTAATTCAAGTCATTTTTCTGGAAATAGTTTCAATAGAGCACCAAATTCTTTCAAAATGGTAAAAGGCATACACTTAAAAGATATAGTCAGAAAGGGCAAAATTAAGGAATTCTAATCAAAGACTTGTCTCAATGGAATGATTTGTACAAACAAATCAAAAGGAAAAGCATTTTATTTCTTTTCTGTTACTAACAATACAAAATGTTTTAGCTGGAAACAAGTTGAAAAATTTTGAAAGTTGAAAGAATAGTGTTTCCACAATGGGTTGACTTTCCAATTTGGACTAATTGTTCATTTTGGAAGGAGTGAAGCATATTTCTTTATTCAAGTCACTCTTGTTGACAAGTTCCTTTCAATAAGATGTTAAACCTATTATCAAAGATTTAGTTTTGACACAGGAGGTTTAATGAATTCTATTTGTTAAGGGGAATCAAAACAAACGAAAATGCATTTTTCTTAATTCTGTACAGTGTTACAAATTATTAATTAAAAAAAGGAAGACTTCCACATTTGGTATGGACTGATTGTTTATTTTGAAATTAAGTGAAAAACAATTTCAGTATCTTGACCCATTACCACTCAATAACATTTTAGACCAGTCCAAATTCAAAGAAGTTGCAGATGAAAATTTTACATGGATGAAATCTTTAAATAATTAAATAATTTTTCCTTTGGATGGAAAACATAGTGGAAAATGAAGAAATTGCTTGTAACAAGTCATTTATTGATGAACAATAGCCCCAGACAATTACCGAGATCCTGCAACATAATATTAGGAATACGAGTTATAGATTAAGTTTTGTATTTAATCCTGAACTGGCTAATTCAGGGAATTATATTTCAAGACAATTTGTTTCAATCATGTAGTAAAGAGGGATTTATTCTATAAAAATAGGTTTTAATATCTGGTAGCCAGTTTTGACACCCCTAGTTTATTGAGAATTGTTCAGTCTAACCATTAATGAATAAAGATTCCAAAATTGGTAGTCTTCCAAATTTGGAATGGTTTTGCATGTTACTGAGAAATTGCTTTAATTGTGAAGGACCTTGTAATACATAACAGAAAATGTACCGGTAGTTCATATCAGCCAAATTTATAGGTTGACAGTTTGAAGTTTTCAAACATCAAGTTTTAATCCAAAATATTAGAATGGTCCAAATTCATAAAAGTCGCTGACAACAATTTTAGCTGATTGAATTTAAAGAATCTTCATCTTATTGGATAGAAAAACAGAATAGAAAAAGTACCTGATATCAGCAATTTCTTAATTTTTAGTTTACCTGAGAACAACATGCTGAAGGTGAGCTATTGTGGTTGGCTAATCTCCGGCGTCCTCCTGTCTGTCCGTAAACAATTATTAGAAAACCTCCTAAACCATTAGATCTAGAACTTTGATATTTGCTACATATCATCATCATGTATTGACCCTGGACCTAAATACTTCAAAGAATTACTGTATATCTATAGTTAGACCTTTTTTATGCGATGCCCGATTTCTTTGAAAATCTACTCCCTCTGTACCATTAGGTTAGGCCTAGAGCTTTGATATTTGGTAAATAACCATGCCATGAAAACCAGCCCTATTTTGTGCAATCCCTGGTTTTACAGCCATAAGGCGTAGAGGTTGATATTTGGTATGTATCAATGTTTATTGACCTTTAACCAAAATACTTCAAAGGATTTCTGTAATCTGAAAATTAGCGCTTTGCTGTTCGATCCTTGATTTTACAAAGAAATAAAGAAGGAAATCTTTGAAAATCTTCTTCTACCAAACCATAAGGCCTTGACCTTTGATGGATCAAGCTTTGATGTATCAATGTTTATTGTCCCTCTACCAAAATATTGCAAAGAATAACAGTACTCTGAGAATTAATCCTTTTCTGTGTGATGCCTTCCAAACCACAAGGCCTAGAGCTTTGATAATTGATATCTATCCTTAATTGTTGACCCTCTACCAAGAATTACGGTACTCTCAGAATGTGTGGACCTTGATTTTTACATATAAATGAAGAAGGAAATCTACTTCTCCTCCTTAAACCTAAGACCTAGAGCTATAATATTTGGTATGTATCAATACCTATTGACCCTTCATCAAATTTCTAGATTGTTTTACCAGTGTCCGTCTGTCTGTATATCTGCAAAACTTAACCTACCAACTAAACTTTTCCTATTACTTCAACCCTGATGAAGTTACAATTCTAATGTATGGTATGTAGATAGGTCTCAACAAGGCGCAACTGGAAAGGTCAATTCATCATGGTCAAGGTCAAAAATTTAAACCTTTTCCCTAAAACAAAGAAAAAAAAAATAAAAATCACCTGTTTCTAAAGAATTATTGTTTCGGGGGCATAGTGTTTCACAAACACATCTTGTTTTACTTATTTTCTATCCCAAAAGACAAAAAGTTTCACAATTTCATCAACTAGAAATTGTCGTCTGCAACTTCTTTCAATTTTGACCAGCCTCAAATTTTCTCATGTGGGAATTAGCATAGCTTTTTCATTAAGAGGGGAAAAAAATGGGAATGTGTTGGTTAAAAAAAGAGTGATTCCAAATGGAAATATTTGGAACAGACTTATTAATACCCAATTCCTTTTGATATTTGGGAAGGCATTTCATTATATCCCCCACATCAAAGTGATGAGGGCTATACTGGAATCACCATGGTTATCTGTCCATCATGCTGTCTGTGGACACAACACTTGGTAGCTACTGCTCTGAAATTTACACATATTGTTTACCTCCATAATTAAGTTGTACACTTGCAATTTTCAAACCCCTACTTTCATTGGTCATTGATTATTGAATTATCCCACCTTTAACTCTTAAATTACTGTTATCGCTCACATGTTTTGGACAAAAAATACTTCCAGCAAGTTTTGGTTGCTGGATTACCTCACCTTTATATTGTGAACTTGACTGAACCATTCTTGTTCTGGGCAATGCACCTGCAGTTTTGCATACTCTGAACTCATCTTATCAATAATCTTGCTGTTAGTAGAAAGTTTTGCATGTATAGTTTATATGACAACACTTTTACTGATTGCTTCCTTAATTATCTCCCCTTGAAATTGTAATTAGTACTTTTGTACAATTGTAGTTTGTATCATTGCTACCATAGTATGGTAGGCACTGTTCAAAAAATGTTGTGCATATATGAAAATAGATCTAACTTCAGAATTATCTCCCCTTGATTTTGTAATTTGTACAATTGGTCCCACAGTATTACATGCTCTAAACTCAAACTTACCCTCTATGCCATTGCATTACCTTATAACGAGGAACAAAACAAAAGGTAAGAGCCGTCAGACGGATTATGCTCCCCTAATATACCTGTCACAAAAAGTATGAAATAAACTGGAAAAAGGGTTTCTGAGGGACCGACAGACAAAAACGCCCCTATATGCTTGCCTTATTTCAGACATGCTTAATTCAAATGTACACCTTTGATCATTGACCTTGACCTTAGAGCTATCTAAAAATTTGAAATTGCAATTACCAAAAATTCATCTCCTCAATTTCAACCAAGCTTCTCAGAAATGGTCTTTAGGTGATGCTCTTTCAAAATACTTGAAAGAATTGAAATTGATGAAGAACTTTAGTTGCCATCGCAACCAAGTGAAAATCTTCTCCTTAAGACCTACAGCATTGATACCTGGAAAAACCACTAGTTTATACGAATTGTTAAAAGAGGTATGATTCCAAAATGGGTAGACTTCCCAATTTGGAATAGACTGATTGTTAATCCTGAAATACTTTTACTCTTTCTTTAGTGTATGAATCTTTGAAGAAATAAATCAGGTTTTTACCTGTTTGGTAATTCAACCATACTTTGCATTAAGTATTCATATATTGACCTCTTTCAAAACTGCGAAAACCAATACACTCAAGTCCCTAGGAGCTTGGCCTGGAGGAAAGGGATGTAAAGAAATGAAGATTTTTTAAACAATATCTTCTTTCCAATTATACTACTGGGCCATTTTAAATAATTCTTTTGGCTCACCTGAGCATGTTTTGCTCATGGTGAGCTTTTTTGACCATTGAATGTCAGTAGTCTGTCGTGCATCATAAACAATTGAAGTGTTTACACTCTAGAGACCACAATTTTGACCCATTCCTCATGAAACATTGCCAGAATAATCGTTTGGTCATAAGGATGAACCCTACTTATTATGGTAAGGTTCTTTTAGAAAACACAGGAAAAGGGGCATTAATGACAATTTCTGTATTTACACTCTATAGGCAACAATTACAGCTCAATCTTCTTGAAATATGGCCAGAATAATCGTTAGGATATAAGGATGAACCCTAATGATTATGGGAAGGTTCTATTGGAAAACACAGGAAAAGGGTCTGTAATCACAATTTCTTTGTTTACTCTATAGAGGGCAGAGTTTTGGATTAATCTACATGAAACTGATCATAATTATTTTGCTCCAGTTGCATTTTTAACAGCAGATGATTCAGTGAGTAATTTAGGACTATCATGGTCCTCTTGTTTCAAAAATGTTCCTAAGGTAGTCCTTGTGCTAAAATGAGTTGACTTCTGTTGAAAAACTCTGGTGCCATGGCAGCAAAAGTTAACTAAAAAAACCTTTTTCAGACCCAATAGGCATTGAGCCTGGACCATCAGTTAACCCATTCCCACACCACAAAATTTTAGACTGGTCCAAATTGATAGAAGCTGCAGACAACAATTTAAAGTTGATGGAATTTCGAATTTCTTTGTCTTTTTGAATAGAAAACATTGTGGATAATGAAGAAATTGCTTGATACAAGCAATTTCTTCATTTTCCACAATGTTTTCCAAAGTTTTTTTCTTGAGGGGCGTAAAAAGGAGGGATTGAGTTGGAATGGGTTAATTGACTTCTTTCAAATTTCTATAGTTATTACCCGTGAATCCAGAGGGGATTAAAAAGTGTTCTAATATATAAGGCCTGAAGCTTGGTAATTGTTATTAACCCTTGTCATGCTGTATAAGTTACATTCCTGAACTGCTGTAAAATCAAAGCACTGAAAGCACCAATAGAACTTGTTGTTCAAAAATCAACATTTCTTTTAGAAATCAATTTCATGAACAGCTCTGGCAAGAAAAGTACAAGCAGGAGGTGCAGACAAAGATCAGAAAAAAAAACAAGAATTCTAAACCTGGAAAGGGGTTTCAAACCTTATGTTGATTGGAAAAGGTTGGCAGGACAAAATGGTTAGACTTCCCAATTTGGTATGTTAGTGCATTTTTGAATGGAGTGGAAATTACATTTTTCATTATTCTTGATTCAAGTTATTTTCATGTATAATATTCCCAGAAAAGAAGCCAGTTTCACCTTACATTTATTATACATAGTTTTGATACACACCCATGTAGTGCTATAGTACAAGAATGGAGGAATTCGAGGAATTAAATTCATTGTAAAAATGATTTCATTTAATTGAATACCCTTAAGATTTCAAATAGAAATATTTCTCAATTTCCCATTTATAGAAATTAGCCCTACAAGTAGAAGCTGTTTTTTTTTCACCTGAGATCAATATTTCTTCATTACATCTGATAAAGAATTGCAGAAATATCAAACTGTGATATTTCTGGAAATCCATCATACAAGAATTTGCAGGATTGTTCTCCATCACGAGTAGATGTGCCATTTGAAACACATTTTCAGATAACTCCAAGAACAAGGTCCCAGCTCTAGGTTGTAAGTTAAAATTAACCCTTGTCATGCTGATCCCAGAATATTCCTGGTTTGACAATAGCTGTGGCAGGTGTATAGACTAAGATCAGCCTGCACAGACATGCAGCCTGATCTTAGTCTACACTACCTGATTGTTCTTTTAGTGATTAGGAATTATGTGTACACTAGGTAGATCTAAATTTGACAAAAAAAATAAAAAATGTGAAGAAGGATAAATATTCAGCATGACAAGGGTTAAGCATGTATGGAGAAGAGCTAGCATTATAGCATCTGCTGCTGTCCCTCCATCTGGGACTCTTCTACTGTTTATTTCATACTTTTTGTGAAAGGGCTATATTCTGGGAACATAATCTGTTGCTGAAAGATCTCGTTTTATATGCCAACAAAGGTGGATATAAATTAGTTTCATCTTCTCTGTCTGACTGTCTGTCTGTCCAGCCGTCCTGATGTCCCCTGGCAATCTGTCTGTACCTCCATATCTTGTTAACACATCTCTTCCTACCTTTAGTAATTCAAATTAATTCTATCCCAGAATGTTTACAGTCATCTGACATTGTGTATTTTGTCATTGTTTTGCCATTGTAGACTGCACAACATAAAAGGAGGGCTTAAAGCAAAATTTCTCCTATCTCCTATATTTATAGACAAACTGAAACCTGACCTTGTGAACATTGTTGCTGTTTTGCCATTTAAGGCTGTGTCACAGAAAAAGGGGACTGAATACAAAAGGTTGGCTTATATTGTGACTATGGCACTCTTGTTAATGGGTCACTTAGAACACTTCTGTTTAATTTTTTTTATTTTTATCCTACAATTACTTTTAGAGGAGGAGTTTTTCAAGTTTATACTATACATGAAAATAAGCTACGCTGATTGAGCCGCTCTTAGCTCGACTATTTAGAAGAATAGGGCTGCTATTCTAATCATCCGGGAATTGGTGTTTGTGTCAGTGTAATGCTTGGGTTAAAGTTTTATGTGCAACTGGCTAATTTCTGTTATTTCTCTGTAACTACTAATGCTGTTACTATGATACTTTTCACATGCATTTGTGACCATCAAATCATACCCTAGGCAAAGATTCATTACTCTGACATTCATTTTTGAGGAATTATGATCCCTTTTTTCACTTAGACATTTGTGACGTTTGTGTCAGTGTAATGCTTGGGTTAAAGTTTTATGTGCAACTGGCTAATTTCTGTTATTTCTCTGTAACTACTAATGCTGTTACTATGATACTTTTCACATGCATTTGTGACCACCAAATCATACCCTAGGCAAAGATTCATTACTCTGACATTCATTTTTGAGGAATTATGACCCCTTTTTTCACTTAGACATTTGGTTAAAGTCTCAAAGCTCTTTTTACTAATGCAATTGCTTTAAAACTCTGCAAATGCTAAAGTGACTATCATGTCATCCCCTAAGCAAAGATTCATTAGTGTAACATTTTAATGGAATCATAACTCTTTTTCTGACTTAGACATTTGGTTAAAGTTTCGGGTGCAAGTCTCTTATCACTGTTTTTTTCTTATTCCATTGCTCTCAATCTTTGCATATGTTCTATAGACCATCATATCATCCCCCAGGAATTGATTCCTTACTATGACATTGATTTGAATTTTGACCCTTTTTGACTCAGGAATTCCAGGTAGAAGTTTTATGTGCATTTGTCTTGCCTCTTGTCATACAATTGATGTTGCTGAGACACAAATTAAGGCACATGCCTCTGTGATCATAATATGAATCCCTTAGCTGATATTCATACTCTGATGTTCATTTGAGTTTCAACTTTTTTGGCTTGGAATTTTAAGTGCAAGATTTTTTTTTTTTTTATCACTGTTACTACTTTGGGTTATTGTTTGAAACTTTAATACATCTGTTCAATGTTGTGATTTAAAATTCAAATATAACTTCTGTAACTCGAATAAAGCTGTAGTTATGACATATTGCACTCCCAACGACAATATCCTCTATGAGGGAACCGCCTTTTTAAACTTCAAAAGTAATTAGATTTTTAATAAAAAAGTTTATAAACAGATTCATGACAGACACAATGCCCTGACGGTAGACTTGTTGGCTTCATACCCGTGGAGCTAAAAATGATGTTGATGTTGATGTGTTGTAATTGCATTAATTGACTTTCCTGGTAGAATCATTACTATACATGCAATGCAAAATTTTAGCTGTGCCTTAGAAAATAAGCTATGGAAATCATAACGGGAAAAAGGAAATTTCACATCAAAAATAGGAACATAGATCTATACACATATGATAAAATCAACAAACTGGTTTTCAGCCCCTGTTGAGTCTGCTAACATTTGACCTCCAAGTGTGACCTTGACCCATATGAAAGAATGTTTCAAAGGTAACTTCTACTATGGAGGAGAACAAGTTTGCAAATCTTTGAAGTTAACTCCCCAATGTCGTCTATGAAAAGATTTTTTCAACAAGTTCATATTCTAAAGACTAACAGTTGATCAGATCGAGTTCTATATCTTCAGTATCTTTGTATTTATATATTTGGAACTCTTTGGACTGGGCCGTTTAGCACACAGGGTATTTTTCTCATAGGGCCTTTTTGACCCAAACGTATCATTTGCAGGATTTGTGGATTTAAACGACCAAATAAATTGGTCGAATTCATTCCTACATTGTGATTATTTCCCCGATAACGGATTGTCAATTTACTACGGGACCACTTTAGTATTTAAATCTATTTGTTTATGTAATAAATAAGGAAAATTTGTACATCTAACTAGTTATTTTCTGATCATCATCTGAAATAAACGTTGTCTAACGAGTACCGGTAAGAATTCAGTATCCCGCGGTAAAGTGCTGTGTAAAAAATCAAAGTAATAAAAATTTATCTGTATATCTTTCTCTTCTTTGTATTTTCTCTCTCTCTCAACGAAAGCTTGTTCAATAAAATGTTGAAATAATGTAAAAGTCTCAAGTTATGGTTGTATACTCTATTCATATTCATCAAACTCCTGACGAACAGTCTCGAGACGGTGCGATCAGATTTGGAATTCCAAGTTGGACAGCTCTCCGTCTCGAGACGGTTAGTATTCCAAAGCCGTTTATAACACAAATGATCGATTTCATTGGTCTACTAATTATTTGATTTACAGCCGCGATGGGTCAATCGCAAAACGATTGCAAATGTCTAATGAGATATACATGAACATGCCATCGGAAGATACCCGATCTCCGTTATTATCAAATCACGAATGATCTCGTATTGGAATCGATAAGTAACTGGAAAAACGTCAAAACTAGCTTATATTATACGTTTATGAAAAATTTACCAAATACGGAGTTTAGATGGTTACGACAAGTTCAAAATATTTTGAACAATGCAGGCCGATCTGATCTTTGGCTCTCGCAGTCTGAACTTACAAATCGACAACTACACTATAATATATAAAGCAAGTCATGATACGTTGACCAATATAAACAAGCATGGTCGTCGCAACTTCGAGAATCATAAAAGGGTAGAACATATAACACATTTAAGATTTCACATGAACTTTAATCTTATTTCAAAATTCTCTCTAGCTCTAACGCTTTAACTCTATTCAAATTTAGAACGGCTGATTTTAAGCTGCCTGTTGAAACCGGGCGATATGAATCTATCCCTTATCAAGATAGAAATTGTCTTTTGAATGCGAATCACTCTCAGCAGAAACTCGGAAACCGGTGTTTTACTGCTGTAGGATTACCAGTACAACGTGGTAATGATCTAAAATATCTTCTAACTCTAAATAGTACAGACTCTTTGATACACTTATGTACATTTATTAGAGTTATCATGTCGAAATTTAAGTAGTTATAACTGTCCAAAGCAACCAGACTAGCTTTTATTTGTTTATATATTGTCTATACAAATTCTAAGAGAATTTGACTTAAAACTTAAAAATCTATTTTACTGGATAAATAATCTTATTAGAAAAAAAAGGTTTTCGGGAGTCATAGTGTCGAATCCGTGGTTCAGAAGATGGGGCTATATATGCGAAATTCTGGTAACCTTTTAACTCATTCTCATTCAGAGACATATTTACAATTAACTTTTTGTGTATGTACTTTAATCGTTGTAATATGGAATAGCGCGTAAGATGTTGAAACATTAATTCCAACGATGCGCAGCACGATCTCCGACTACCGTGTGAGAAAGTCAAATTTGGTATCAAATCGGCAGATAATTTTTATGTTCTAAAAAACGAAAAAAAAAAAAAGACACTGTATGCCAGGACCGGGCTGCATAAACAGTCTAGATCCGGTTGTGCATGCAGTGGCTCTCATCCGCAGCATTTTTCAGTAATAGGTATTTTGGCAAAAGCTAACACCACATCCTTACTTGGAATATACTCAATTTAGAGGTAATTCAATGAATACTGCCTTGACGCATAACGGACTATTTTTTCATGTGTACACATGAAGAAAAGCTGTGATGCGGTCAATGTTCACGAACGTATCAAGGTCAAATTTACGTCTCAACCCTATGTTAAACTCTTTCTTTCTCTTGCTTTCTCTTTCACCCATACACGAACTCCCTCTCTATCATTTTTTCTATCCTTCGCTCTATATCGGATCCTCTATCCTGTTTCACTCACTCACTCACCATCCTATACTCCATATCTTCTTTGCTCATCCTGTCTTTCCCTCATTCAATCTTTCTTCTTCTCCCCTTCACTGAAACCGTAAATTACTATATGAAATATTATATTATGTATGTCATAACCCCATTTTGTACACTACAAGTACCTGTGTGAATAAAGAATAGATCTAGTTCAGTTCAGTTAAAAAAAATATAATTTAATCACCCCGCTAGTGTTTGCACAACCATCCGCCAGTTTATTCACCGTGAGAGATGTGGCCTAAACTTCAGAAGTATACATGTATGAATGTATCGGATTAGAACTGAATTACTTGATTAACATGAAGATTCGAATTTTGTACGGTCTCGTGAAAATTTCACACTGTGTAATTTGCACCCTGTGGTATAAAAGAAATTGTATAGAGATAAAAAAAATCTGAGATAAAATAGTGTAGGAAGAGAGGGAAGAAAAGATGAACCAGTCAACAGCAGGCATAAAAGGACTCGCAAGGGCCGTTAAAAATGTGCAAGTACATTATCTTCAAGTAGCCTACAGGATGCACGAAATGATGGTAGAATTTCTCCCTTGATACAAACGTTATATTTATACCCCGACTTAACCAGTCTTCACATTTACACCCAAAAAGAGTGTGTAAAGAGATTTAGTCCTAAATTCCCAGATACACCAGTAATGTTTTATACTACCGACCCTAGATAGATAATGAAAGATCCAACCTTTCTTGTCCTCTATCCCGAACCGACAGCTTCAAGGGATGTTTAACTTTAGCCTTTTTGTTCGGTAGTTGATTGTGCTTCTGTGGGATTAGTCCTGACCCCAAGCCCTTAACACATTCCCACACAGTGATGCAAGAAAAACAATAGGGAAAAAATCTAGAAAATGAAGAAAATGCTTGTTGCAAATAATTTCTTCCTTTTCCACAATGTATTCTAACCAGAAAGTTGTAAAAAAAAAAAACCATTTCATCAACTTTAAAGTGTCGTCTGCAATACCTGTGAATTTGGATCAGTCTAAATTTTTGTCGTCTGGGAATGGGTTAATCCTAGAATAGCAGTATTCTTACAGTCATCTGTTGATCTCGAGTTAGTTTTTTTTATGTAGAAGAGACGCGCTCCTGCCTTGACACATCTGATAATTGACCAATCGCGACTGTCAATCAAGGGATCAACTAACCAATCAAACCATTTATTCAGCCAGGGCATGAGCTTTAAACTCCAACACTTTTCTCCATTTTTTATTTATTTATTTTTTATCTTTTTTGTTGGTTTGGTGACTTAAACGTAGTAACTACAGCTTATCCAAGCTGTAGTTACGAGGTTTAGGTCGCCAACCAACCTTTTTACTTTCTTGTTACATCAAACAGGCCATAAATTTCACAAAAATAGCTGTTAAAAGTCGAAGCAGAACTTCCTGTTGGAGTTAATCCGGCAGCGGGGCCCAGGGAGTCAGTGGGCGAGGTCAGCGATTGGTCAATTACGCAAGATGTCAGCGCTTTCATATATGTGACCAAAATGTTTTTATCATTTCTATGAATCATTTTGGTATTAAATCTGGTTTCCTATCTTATCAGATAAGACAGTGAGTGACAATTTCAGAGTTGTATCTTGATTTGCCGTTTGTATACTCTATTACAAGACCGATTTTTGACAGAGCGGATTTTATACTTCTTTTATTCAAGGATCGAAAACAAAAATCCCGCGATCAAACTATACGTATCAGCCCACGGAGTCCACACAGCTTGTCCAGTGTTGATATTTTTTCTTGCTTCCAAGAAGGTCCCTTTTCCGGCGACTACCTGGTCACTTGCACATTCAATCCTCAAGAATGAAGGGATTCTTTAGTTAGATAAGCAGAACGTTCGCTGCCCTTTGTACAAGATTGACATTTTCTTTAATTCACACATTCTACTCAAATTTAAGCTGTTCCCAGGATCCTCATTGAATACTAGAATTTGTTCTATTTTAAATGATAAAGATTTTAAGAGTTCACTTTTGATGTCGTTGTTGCTGTCGTTTTTATTGCAACTTGTTGCATCTTTTTGTATTTTATGGACATAACCTAAAACTACAACGATGGCCGACGTTTTAGAATTGGAAGAAAGAGTCGAAGAAGAATTCGAGATTGACGAGGCCGGAGACGGTAAATTTGAATATAATTTAGCAAACATACTTTTATTATCATAAAGTAGCTAGATAGTATTGATTTTTCGTAATTTGTATGTCCCTTATTTTAAAAAGATTTATTGTCGTCAGTTTTCGCGGAAGAACGGGCCGGTGTGCGATTCTACAGTATGATGCACGGGGTCCTTGATTGGATACACCATCTATGAATAGTTTTATTATACTAAGTAATTTTTTGGTTTCCTGGTCACGAAATTAACAAATATTGCTACTATTGATTTTCATGTTTTTTAGCCAAACTGCGAGATGTGGGTGATTTACTAGATTTTCAAAAAATACCGATAAACTGATTTTGTGCTCGTTTTTCAAAGACTTCTAAGTGATCTGCATTGGCTATGTTTCACATCACAATTGTCCACTTCCCCCTTGATCCAAAAGCCATGTAAGCTAGATTGTTGGTATGATCCATCAATTTTGTAAGACTTTCTGAAGATAGTCATACGGTTCACAGACAGTTCGTATTCTTGAAACCCTTCTTGAACAATCCTATGATATTTTAACAAAATTGAAAAGTCTTAAGTTTGGCGAGAAAAACTGACTTTACTTTCTTTAAATTTGCAGAGGGATTACAGAAGTTGAAAGAAAAGGCAAAGAAGAGGAAAGGAAGAGGATTTGGCTCAGGTAAGAACTATCTAATCATTGGACGATAGCAACCCATTTCATGGCTTTGAAATTCTTACCATTTTACTCATCCTGCAAAAAAGAATATATAGTGTAACATGAATTTCTATACTGAAATCTTCCAAATTCCACTTTTCCTGCATATATAGACAAAGAAGATGAAAAATTGTGCAGGACAAGCGGATGAGAACAATGTTTAAGTCCTGCATTCCCAAACACTGCCGCTTTTAGACGCCACCAGGGAAAAAAAACTTTGGAAAACATTGTGGAAAATGAAGAAATGCTTGTTTACCTCTAGCCAGACGATAAAATTCTAGACTGCTCCACATTCAAGGTTGTTGCAGATAACAATTTTAAGTTAATGTAACTTAAAAATTCTTTGTCATTTTGGTTAGAAAAAATTGTGGGAATGAAGAAATTGCTTTTCATTTCCCACACTGTTTTCCAAAGCTGTAATCTTAAGGGGCGTGAGAAAGTGTGATTGTGTTGGAAGGGGTTAACCCCCATACAAAAAAAAACCCAAATACAACAGAAAAGATTGTGATAAAGCAGTAATTATTTTCAAACTGATGTGTTTTTTTCTGTCCAAATCTAATCATCTTAAAAGTATTATCAGGTAGCCCCAGCTATTGTGCAGTTGGTTGTGTGTCAGACTCTCAATTATGAGGTCCCGGGTTCAATCCCCAGTCGCGGCAGATTTCCTTTCAGACATTTGTCACCCACCAATGAATTGATAATCGTAAACCTAAGTGGGATGAGCTGATGCAGGCTCGGAAAGGATGTAGTGGTGGTACTGGTATGAGAAGTAACAAAAACTCATTGTTAGGTGCTGAATCCGACGCTAGATGACTGAAACACTGTTGAAAGTGGTGTAAACCCATTCAAACAAAACAAAGTATTATCAGGACAAGCCAAGCCAGGTTAGCTCAGTCGGTAATGCATCGATCTCTCAACTCTTGGTTTGTGGATTCGAACCCTGACTTCGCCAACATTCTTTAAGATATTTAACAAAAGTAATCGCAATATGTGTCATTTGTCTCTCATCGATGGGTGAACAATAAGTAAACTTTCTCCTAAGTGGGATTAGCAGCTGGTGGCTCAAATCAAATATTGTGCCTGTACTGGTTTGAGAAATGACAGAAAGTCATGGTTAAGAGCACAGACCTCCATGTTTAACCCATTCCAACTTGACAAAAATTTTAGACTGGTCAGATTTAAAAGGAGTTGCAGACAATAATTTCAACTTTCTGAGTAGAAAAAATTGTGGAAAATGAAGAAATAACTTGTCAGAAGCAATTTCTTCTTTTTCAACAATGTTTCCCATTTGTTTTCTTGAAGGGCGTCCAAAAGCCAAGGGTGTCAAAAAGCGTCACTGTATGGGCATGGGTTAAACTGAATTACTGTCGAAATAGGTTCTGAACCCCATCTATCATTTACCTAGATTATTTGTTTATATATTGTAAGTTATATGTGACTTGAAGTGGTCTCGTAAAATCCAGGATTTCTATAAATATTTGAAAAAAACATTGAAATCAGCAGAGGTCAATATAGGTTTGTTGCTTGCTAAACAACGATATGATCAATTATCCAGGGAGACCTGCCTTTAAGACATTACAGAGATTATAGACATTAGGAAAAACTTATATTTTGATGACATCACGATTATCTTTTAAATAATTTTCTTAGTTATTTTCATAGAGTATAGATATTGTACAAAAACGGATTTAACTTTGTCATCTAAGAACTTTTCTGATAATGCTTTTTTTCTCTTTTTTAATCAGAAAGTATTTTGTAAAATTGAAGAAATATCAAAGTCTGATTTTCTGCCATTAAGGCAGGTTTTCCTGTATAACTGATCAATATATTTTTGTTGTTATCTAGAGGGACCAACCCGAAGTGGTGTTGAAGACTATGAGGCGATGGAAGTAGACCCGGAGGGTGGACCAGGCCCTCAAAGATGTGAGTAATCAGATGTCATACTAGACTGAAGCTAAGAGATAAGGGATACATTATTGAAAATAAAGAAAATGCATGTAGCAAGAAATTTCTTGATTATCCACTGTCTTTTCTGCAATAAAAGCCAAAGATTTCCAAAATTTCATCAAGCAAATATTGTTGTCTACAACTTATTTGAATTTGGACCAATCTAAAATTTTGTTAGAGGTAATTGGTCAAAGCCATATCTTCCCTTCAAGGTAGGAAAAACAGTGTAAACAATATATAAACATTTGTTTGGTTGCTCAGTAAAGCAAACAAGGGCTTTCTTAATATCAAAAAGGAAATGGAGGGTATTGATGAAGTTCTTTGGAAAAAGTATTTTGATTTTTTTGTGTCATTTCAACTCATGTTTGATAAGATTTTGAAATTGAGATGAATCAAACAGATTCTTCAATGGAAATATTTGCTAATTTTTGGCAGAGACTTTTTGAAAACAGACAGGTGCTGATGACTAAACTTTTCTGACGATTTCATTAATCATTGTGACCTAGCGAGCGACTATCGAAAGTTAAAATGTCATCATTGACGTCATAACTTTATGTGAACAAACCTAAAATTGTTGAGGGTCAAGATATAAAATATTGAAATTTCTTTCATACATTGTAGGCTCACCATGTAGGATTATTTTGATCTTATATTGTGAATCATCATATTTATCTATGCTTTTGGATCTAAGGTATTATTTTCTTCATAATTCATTTAGGAAAAAAATCATTCAGCAGGGTAGAAAATATTGTGGAAAAAGAAGAAATTGCTTGTTACAAGCAATTTCTTCATTTTCCACAATGTTTTCTCAAGTTTAAAAACATGCGGAATTAAAAACCAGGGATTAAACAAGAAAGAGGTAAATGACTATTATGAAAGACATTGAATAGGATAGAACACAAGCCACATATACAAGTGCTTCTCTTATCTGTACTATTTAAACATTCCTACTGGATGAAGTGATAAATGAAAAAAGGGAGATAAATTTATTTGAGTTATTTGCTCTGATAGTGCACATATACTTTTTTTCTGTAATAATAAATACATTAACCTATTGCCACACAATGACACTTTTTGATGACCCTCTAGAAAAAGTTTTGAAAACATTGTGGAAAATGAAGCAATTTCTTCATTGTCCACAAAGTTCTCTTCATTATAAGACATATAGTTTTAATTCCACCAACTTGAAATTATCGCCTGCAACTTCTTTCAATTTAGATCAGTTTTCATTGTCTTGTGTGGCAATATGCGAGTGCTTTCCTTTTTAGCTCACCTGAGCACGTAGTGCTCAAGTGAGCTATTGTGATCGCCTTTTGTCTGGAGTCCGTCCATCGTCCGTCGTGCCTCGTCCGTCAACAATTTCTTTAAACGACATCTCCTCCTAAACCACTGGGCCAATTTGAACCAAATTTGGCAGAAATGTTGCTTAGATGGTACCCTTCAAAAATAGCTAATAGAAATGAAATCTGTTATAATTTCTTATTAAATAGCCTTGATATTTTGCATGAAGCATAAGAGTATATTGACCTCTTTCAAAATAGCTAAAATCATGATCCTCGGGTCCCCAGGGGCGGAGCCCCAGGGGGGTGGGGTTTACGTAGAAATAAAGAACAATTTTTTAAATGACATCTCCTCCCAATTCACAGGGCCAATTTGAACCAAATTTTGCAGAAATGTTCCTTAGGTGGTCCCCCTTAAAATTAGCTAATAGAACTGAAATCTGTTATAAATTCTGGTTGCCATGGCAACAAACGTGAAATTTCAAAATAATCTTTAAGAATCTTCTCCTCCTGACCCATAAGGCGTACAGCCTTGATATTTTGCATGAAGCATCAGTATATTGACCTCTTTCAAAATAGCTAAAATCATGATCCTCGGGTCTCCAGGGGCAGACCCAGGGGAGGGGGGGTATAGGCATGAAGCATCAGTTCACAGACTTCTTTCTTATTTATGAAATTATAACCCATGGAAATAGTTTTTTCCTTCTTTCAAATCGGCACTAAAGCCTTGGAATTTGTAATTTGGACTTTTGGATTCCCAGGTTCATAGTCTTTATATGTAATTTTGGCCCACTTGTTTCATAATGCTAACCTTAACATGAAATTAGACTGTTGAAATAAAAAGAGCCTTTATCTCAGGTGAGCGCCCCAGGGCCAACGGCCCTCTTTCAAAATTTTAGACTTGTTGAAATTCAAAAAAGCTGCAGACCACAATGAAAAGTGAGTGGGATTTTAAAAGTAACCAGCCGACAGAATAGAAAATAATGTGGGAAAAGAAGAAACTGCATGTTACAATGTTTTCTCATGTATAGATTCACAAGGACATAAAAACCAGGTAAAGTGTTAATGAAAAACTATGACTAAATGTAGGTCATTATTCAGAGAATAAAAAGTCGTAAGAAATACCTTCTCTGAAACACGGCTAATAGTTTATATATTTCAAAACATTCTTCATTCCAGCCGTGGAAGGATGGATCCTGTTTGTTACAGGCGTTCATGAAGAAGCTCAAGAGGATGATGTTTACGATAAATTTGCAGATTACGGGGAAATAAAGAATCTGCACTTGAACTTGGACAGAAGAACTGGGTTTCTGAAGGTTTGTCTATTTCTAGCATGCAATCTTGTGGAATCTAGTCTTCACATATATGCCCTGGATTAAAAAAAGGGAAAAAAAAAAAGATTAAGAAAAAAAAGTCCTTAACCCATTACCATACAGTAAAATTTTAGACTAGTCACAATTGAAAGGGGTTATAGACGACAATCTTAGGTTTATGAATTTTCAGATTTTTCAACTTTCTGGGTAAAAAAACATTGTGTAAAATGAAGAAATTTCTTGTTATGAGCAATTTCTTCATTTTCCACAATGTTTTCCTAATTGTTTTTCATGAGGGGCGTCCAAAAGTGTCACTGTGTGGGAATGGGTTATACATAGAACGAATAATTATGAACTTTTTACCAGATTTATGAAAACTTAAAGCAGGTTAACCAATTCCTACGCATTTCCACTTTCTACCCTCTTTATGAAGCAGCTTGGGAAAACAAGGTTGTAAATGAAAGAAATTGCTGATATTAAGTAATTTCTTGATTTTCCACAATGATTTATACCGAGAAAGACCATTAAATTTCGAAATTCCATCAACTTGAAATTGGTGAATGCAACTTCTTCCAATTTGGACCAGTCTAATTTTGTTGACTGATAATGGGTTAAGAACAGAAATAAGATACCAAAATGTCCATGGGAGATGCAATAAGATTAGCTGTCCTTACAGAAGAATCTGAGGTATCTCTTAAACCATTCCCACTGTCCCACATAATCCCTCCTTTTTACGCCCCTCAAGAAAAAGCTTTGGAAAACATTGTGAATTATGAAGAAATTGCATGTAACAATTGTGCACAATGGTTTTTCCCTAAACGACAAAGAATTCATTTTGAAATTACATCAACTTAAAATTGTGGTCTGCAACTTCTCTCAATTTGGACCAGTCTAATTTTTTGTCGTTGGGGAATGGGTTAATGTATTCAAACACAGACCAGCTATTTTCCTCTGAAACATTAAAAGCTTTGGAAAACATTGTGAATAATGAAGAAATTGTTTGTATCTCAAAATATGAAAAAAATTAAGATTTCATCAGCTAAAGATTGTTGTCTGTAGCTTCTTTGAATTCTGACCAGTGACCAGTAAATCATAAGCTGGATTTATGAACTGCTGGCATATTCAACCAACTTCACACTTTAACCCCCTATCAGGTTATTAAATTTGGCCGTTAACCAATTCACTCAATTCAATTTCCACAATCTTTTCTAAACAGAAAGTTGAACAAATCTAAAATTTCACTTACTTTAAATTGTCGTCTGCAACTCCTTTTAATTTGGATCAGTCTAAAATCCTACAGTCTGGTAATGGGTTAAACCATTACCACACAAAAACACTTCTTGACACCCTGAAGAAATATAGCTTTAGGAAACAAGCTTTCTCAAACTCATTACAAATGTTTGTATGGCTACTACAACCTTAATGAATGCAGTGACATTATGACAGATAGCAAGGGCAAATGGGCACTATTGGTAATTCTCTTGTTCCCACTCTAGACGTCACAATTTTGGTTCTATCTTTTTCAATCTTTCTGAAGGTATTTGTATAGGCTTTAGAAATAACCCTGTTGGATATTGGGACATTCTTACCAATATCAAGGGGAAAAGGGTCCAATTGATAATTACCTTATTACCACTCTTGAAGTCACAATTCTTGCTGAATTTTTCTCAAATTTCCTGAAAATGTTTATATGGTCATAAGAACCAATATTGTTACAAATATACTCAAATAGGGGCCTTATTAAAAGTTTCCTTGTTCCCACTCCAAAAGTCACAATATTGGCTCAGTCCTTCACTAACGTGCTATAAATGTTGTATTGTCATGAAAGAAGAAACCCATTGAATATGGTGACATTTCATGTTAGAAAAAATAAAAGGTGGCATTCGTGGCAATATCAGTTTTCTGCTCTTCCAATCACATCCTTTTGCCTTTAACCCATTCCCACATGACAAAATTTTAGACTGGTCCAAATTGAAAGAAGCTGAAGACGACAATATGAAGTTGATGAATTTTTTTTTTTTTTTTTCTTTTGGGATAGAAAACATTGTGGATAATGAAGAAATTGCTTGTAACAAGCAATTTCTTCATTTTCCACAATGTTTTCTAAAACTGTTTTATTGAGGGGCGTAAAAAGGAGGGATTGAGTTGGAATGGGTTAATCACTTTGACTTTGTAAATATATCTTACTGTTATCAAGTTTGAGTTTTTTAGTAAGCTTGAGAAAGTAAATTCAGGTGAGTGATCTTTTAGACATTTTGGCCCTCTTGTATAGTGACATAGTAGATTGCTTGCGTCAGGACAGGGAGGTTTCTGGTTGAGGTCAAGAAAGAGTTGGATATTTCCTTTGGGTTACAAATGGTGTCCACTGAGATGTACAAGGGATGCTTAACCAATTACCAAATGACAACATTTCAGACTGGTCCAAATTTATGCATATATCAATTTTTAATCGATGAAACTTTAAATCGTTGTAATTTGGTGAAAAAACATTGTGGATAATGAAGAAATTCCTAGTTTCAAGCAATTTCTTTATTTTCCACAATGTTTTCAAAAAACTGCCTTATTGGGTATAAAAAAGTAGGATTAGTTAAACTACTTGCCATAAAAATGCAACAAAATAAAACCCCTGTCACTGTGTATTTGTAGGGCTATGCCTTGGTAGAGTATGAAACTTTTAAAGAAGCACAGAGTGCGATGGACAATTTAAATGGTACAGACATACTAGGACAGAAAGTCAGTGTTGACTGGTGTTTTGTAAGAGGGGCCAGAAAAACAAAGTAAGTTGATTTTAACTGGCGGAAGTTTTAACAACCATCATACTACAACCAAAGAAAATAGAATTGTATTTTTAGGAGAAATTTGCTCCAAGATCAAGGTCAGGGCTCAATGTCACATCTTCTAGATTACATTTATGCCTTTTATGGATTTCAAAATGCCTAATAGCCAAGTACCAGGCTCTGTTGGGTGTTTCAAAACCTTATTTTGAAGAGAACATGATAATTTTTCCCTAACCCATTCCCACTCAATTTGTTATTTTTGCATTCAGAAAAAATCCTATTTATGAAAACATAGTAGGAAAAGCATTAATTGCATGTGATAAGAGATTTCTCATCACATTTTTGTCTACTAATGTTGCACTTCTTTTTTTTTTCTCTCAGACTTTAAATACTGGTTGCATTGTATTTCACTTTGGACTAGCCTAAGATTAAAAAAAAGTTTTGAAAATTTGAATGAAGAAAATAAAAATGATTTATTTTTAGAGAAGATGTAAGTACTGTAATAGGTTAATATTCCATTCTTCACAATGCTTTGCATACCTGCAGTACATAGAAATGCAAGATGGTGTTGAAATGGTTTACCATTACCAATACATAGGATTGATATTATGTGAAAGAATGGTCAAAAGATATAAGCATTGGAGGTGTTATTGATTAAAGTACCTCTCTTAGGATACTTAAACCATTGCTTCATCATTCTGCATTTTGATGCTGGGCAAAATAAGCTTTGGTAAATATAGAGGGGATAAGAGAAATTACTTTCCCCTTTTTAGCCGCCGTCATAGCGCAATTGGTAGCGCGTCGGACTGTCATTCAAAGGGTCCCGGGTTCGATCCCCGACGGCGGCAATACTCTTTCCGACATTTGTCTACCACCAATGGGCAGATAATCGTAAGCCTATGTGGGATTGCAGCTGGAGGCTAGGAAAGGGTGTAGTGGTAGCACTGGTGCGAGAAATACCAGGAATCCATTGTTAGGTGCTCCAGCCGCCGCGATATAACTGAAAGATTGTTAAAAGCGGCGTTAAACCCCATTCAAACAAACAAACTTTCCCCTTTTTCACAATCTCATTCAGCTTTTATTGAGCTTATTTTTCAATTTGGACACCCTTAAATTGAGGATTTCAATTTAGGCCAGTCTTAAGTTTTTCATGAAAATTTGATGAAGAAAAAGTATCTGCTTTTCCAATAGTTGTTAATGTTATTTTCAGACATAAATGTTCTTTCTTCATATTATATCTACTAAATTCCCAATAAAATGAATTCAATGTTGTGTATTCCTCATACCCTACTTTGAAACAACAGAATTTATTGGCTGAGGTCCTTAGCCTTTTGGTAATGTGGATAAAGACAGAATTTTTGCCAAAGCTGATGTCATTATTGATATGGTACAGAAACTACAAATAAGGCAATGTTCTGTGAAATCATGATAACGTATTAACCTGATAAATTTTGGGTCCATTTGGGCTTTACTTGGTGTTACTTTACTGGACTTACTTGACAGTATGTAACACGAAATATTGTGCTTCCTTTTCTTCTTTTATAAGGAAATGAACAGTAAGTTTTCATTACGAAATCATCTTAGTTCCTGTCTTTCAAAAGTCTGAAGCTGCCGTCATAGCGCAGTCCATAGTGCATCAGACTCCTAATTTTCAATAATTGGATGTCATAGGTTCGATTCCGAGCGGCAGCACATAACCCTTTCCGACATTTGTCTTTCACCAATGGATGGATAATCTTAACCCTTGTCATGCTGCATAAATTACCTTACTGAATTGCTGTAAAATCAAAGGGCTGAATGTGCTGACAGAACTTGTTGTTCAAAAATCAATATTTCTTTTAGAGATCAATTTCATAAACAACTCTGGCAGGAAAAGTACAAGCAGGAGGTGTAGACTAAGATCAGACTGCACTTATGTGCAGGCTGATCTTGGTCTACACCTCCTGCCAAACCCGGAATATTCCGGGTTCAGCATGACAAGTGTTAAACCTAAGTGGGATAGCAGCTGGAGGCTAGGAAAGGATGTAGTAGTAGTACTGGTGTGAGAAATACCAGGAATCTATTGTTAGATACTCTAACAATAGCGATATGACTGAAATACTGTTAAAAGTGGTGTTAAACCCCATTCAATCAATCAACTAAACGTCCGAAAGCACCAAAGTTAAAATTAGGAAATTAGGAGCCAAACATTTTCTTCTATAAGCTGTTAATTAGCTGCTTCAAACTTAAACTAATAATGAGGAAACATTGGTTATGTATTTTCTAGAAATAGACTAAATAGTGAATTTATAAAAGGTTTGACGTGTAATGGAAGTATCTTACCTGTTTGTGTAGATAGCTACGACCATTTTACTAAACCTAACATATATTGGTTATTTACAGGAGTAGGAGAGAAGAGAGGCATCGTCGTAGATGAGTTGATTTCGATTCCATTGTGTTCATTCATTGCGAGGGGGAAGGGAAAAAGGCTGAATAGTTTTTGTAGTTACATAGTCTTTGAACTGATTTTATCATTAATTTAGATTTCTTTTCTTAAGAATCTTGATTTAGGGGTAAATTTGGTTTTCAAATGTTTTACCCCAATTACTATTCCTCAAAACACAGTAAGGGTATCAGCGTTTTAGAAGATGGAAAAATGCTGGATAACAACATTTTCTCCTTTTTCCAAGATGTTTTCCAAATCTCTGTTGTTTCTGAGGGCAGTGTGGGATTTGGCTGTCATTAGTTAATTCTGGAATACATACTTTCATCTCCTGTGTAGAACCATTCTGATAATGTAGTTGCATAAATGTGATTTGACTGTTTATTAACCAATTACCTCACAATCTTTCTTTTTTATGTGCTTAAGAAAAATAGCCCTTGAAAACATTATGAGAAAAGAAGAAATTACTATAAGGGAGAGCTTTCTTTTGAAACTAATTTCTTTCACAACCACAGAAAAGTTTTTATGTACTATAGATATTAACCCACTTTCAGATAACAAAATTATAGACTGATCCAAAGTAAAAGAAGTGGCTTATAAATTGCTCTAAATTGGAAAATGAATACCATGTAATTTTTAAAAAAATGTTTTAAAAGGAGAAATTGCTTGCTATGAATTTTTTTCCTTTTCCAAGGAAGTTTTCTATAAGCCTATTTCTTCGTGGCCTCAAAAAGCTGGATTGTGTAGTAATAGGTTAAACATGTCCTTCATAGTTTGTAGGATAGGAAAGAAATAGAGGATAATCATTTGTTTCAGTGTAAGATCGATTTATATTTCATTGAGTGAACAACAAAAGCTCGATTTATATTTCATTGAGTGAACAACAAAAGCTTTATTTTCACGAGTGGTGAAGCCACGAGTGATAATAAAGCTTTTGTTGTTCACAAAATGAAATATCAATCAATCTAATACAAAAAACAAACGATTGTTCTATTTCTTTAATGCAAAAATTAGACATAATGCGAAAATTACATGACAAATTTTCTTAAAGCGCGTCATTTTTCATGTGACTGCTATGCAACACTTATGATGACGTCACTTATTTGGCTCTACTTAGATAACGTCAGATAGGGTGAAATGAATGAAATCGGAGCATAAGTTTTGATAATTTCACTTGATAGGCTACTGTTGATAATCTACTGTTATTTCTCGATAATCCATCTGAAAGCATTAAAGAAATGAATATTTCTATTTGAATATATTCATTCCACACAGAAAGTCAGACAGATTGGGGAATCGGGGATCAGCCTCCGCCATATGACTGAAATACGGTTAAAAGCGGTGTTAAACCCCATTCAATCAATCAATGCATAAATCGTGGCCACAGAGACAGAATTAGCCTTTTCTTGGATGTCACAAGTTATTAACATAGGCTTACATAGTGAAAATTTAAAAACCTTCTCACAAACTAGGGGCCTAGAGCTTAGATACTTTGTATGAAGCATAATCTGGTGGACCTCTATCATGGTCATAATTAGCCCATCCCCTGACATCACAAGCTTACAAAGGGCTGATAAAGTGAAAATTTTAAAAATCTTCTTCTCCTGAACAGGAGGGCCTAGAACTTTGATATTTGGTATCAGCATCATCCGGTGGACCCTCTATCAAGATTGTATAAATTGTTGCCCCAGGATCGAAATTGGCCCATTCCCAGATATCACAAGTTTGATGTAGGCTTATATAAGTAAACTTCTCCGAAATTAGAAGGCTTAGAGCTTTGATATTTGGTATGTAGCATAATCTGGTGGACTTTTATGTTTTTGTGCTCTTTGGACTCAGGTGACCAATAAGGCCCTATGGGCCCCTTGTTTATATCATTTCATTCAATTCATTTAATAAGGAAATAGGTATGTAATAAATGTAATATTTTGTGTCAATAGTGATACAACATCTTGTATTTGCTTCTTGCTGCAGAGGATAATATGATATTCCACTTGATCTTTGGTCTTGTGAAATTTCAAAATTTTCCTCTGCAGCTCAAAGCAAAAACAAGATGTTGTATTGCTTTCATAATTAAAGATTCCCTATGTATTGCATATGGAGACAGATTTTTAGCTCGGCTGTTTTCGGAGAAAAACCATGGTATTGCTATAGCCTTGAGGTCATCATTGTCATCCTTGTTGTCTTTACCGTGTGTGAAGACTGTGACATTTTGTGATATCTCTGGTTAAGGCATTCATCTGAGACTTGGCACAATTGTTCACTATCAAAAGAGCAATTCTATTAAGGGGGATAACTCCAGATGCAAATTGTGTTTTTAGCAACTATCCAGCACCCAATAGCCAAGCGTAGGCACGCATAGGCAGTGCTCTTGTTTGTCTTTGATCTTTGGACTTGTTGATTTTCAAAATTTTTCTCTGAAGCTCAAAGAAAAAAAAGATCTTGTACTGCTATTGTAACATAATAATCCCTATGTATTGCAGATGGAGACAGATTTTTTTGTTTGGTAAGACTTCCCTAAGCCACATGTAACAATCACATTGTAAATTACCATTATTCATGTGATTACTCATTAAAGTGTTAAACTGACATTTAGTGTAATTGTCTTGTTGAATGGGCCCCTACTGATATATGTAGTTACTCAACTTGATCAGTTACTTCCTTTGATCTCTCGGTAGTTCCAGTTTATTTTTGTATACTATTTTTATGCTCCCGGAAGGGAGAATATAAATCCGCCTCTTTGTCTGTCCGTCGTCCGTCTGGAGCAATTTCTCCATAACCCTTGGACCAAATCAAATGAAACTTACCATGTGAACTCCCTATGATATAATGCCAATGTATTTTTCCTGGTTTTGGATTTTAAGCCTCGTCATGGAAAAAGGGAACTTAGGGTAAATACAATTTTTTTTAAAATTTCTCCTAGTCTAATGGTCAGAATTTAATGAAATTTCATATCTGAGTAGTAAATCAGATGCCCTTGACCATAAACTATTTGAAATTTGTTGATATAAGATGAGTCGTGGAAAAAGGGGGCTTAATGTTTGATAGCTTTACGTTAGCTCTCCATTTCTTTGCAGCAAACTTACATTGGCCATAACTTTTGATCAACAGCAGATATAGCCTTCATATTTCACATGTGCATTGTATATCACAAAACCTTTCTGTTGGTACTAAGGCCAAGGTCATCTTTTGAGGTCAAGGTCAAAATTTCAAAAATCTTAACTTTAATTTTGTCTATAAGTTTACAATGGTAAGTGATCTAACCTTCATATTTCATATGGGTATTGCTTGTGACAAGACCTTTCTTTTGGTACTAAGGTCAAGGTCAACTGTAAAGGTCAAGGTCGCTTCGCATGGTCAAAATTTAATTTTTGTAACATTTACATTGTCCATAAGTTTACAATGCTAAGCGATATAGCCTTCATATTTCACATGTGCATTGCTTAAGACTTGACCTCTCTGTTCGTGCTAAGTTCAAGGTCATCTGTCAAGGCCATAACTTTTGATCAATAGCAGATATAGCCTTCATATTTCACATGTGCATTGTATATCACAAAACCTTTCTGTTGGTACTAAGGCCAAGGTCATCTTTTAAGGTCATTTCTCAAGGTCAAAATTTCGGAAATCTTACCTTTCACATGGTCTATAAGTTAGCAATGGTAAGTGATATAGCCTTCATATTTCACATGTGCATTACTTATGACACGACCTTTCTGTTGGTACTAAGTTCAGTGTCATCTGTCAGGCTCACGGTTATTTCTCGAGGTCAAATTTCGAAAATTTTAACTTTAATATCGCCCATAAGTATACAATGGTAAGTGATAGAGCCTTCATTTTTTACATGTGCATTGCTTATGACGTGACCTTTCTGTTGGTACTAATTTTCAGGTCATTGGTCTAGGTCAAGTTCAAATTGTTAAGGTCATTATTTTTCAAATATACCTCCTTTACAAATTGCCCAGATTTCTTGTTACTTTACATAAATGTATTTATTAAGCGCTCTAGATAATGTTTATTTCAATTTTTGACCCAATGAACCATACCATGCTAAAAGGGGGCTTAATGCCATGTAGCTTTACATTTTGTATATTTCCTACTGTAAAATAAATCAATTTATTGTTTCTGTAAGACTACTCAAGTTAGGGTCTTTATTTTTTGTATGTAGACATTTTTCATTGATAACTTTGGTGGTCAAGGTAAAATATTTAACCCTTTAGCATGTCATGATATTGAATTTTACTAGAATCAGGCCTGTGAAGCCAAACAGATTCCTTCAATGTTTGTCAAACTTACAAATTTCTTGTGCACTGAACTTTCAAACTATAGTTGCATTCAATAAGAAGGTTTTTGTCCAATGATGGCATACATTTTTGTGACAAAAGCCTTATTTGGTGAGCAAAATCGGTCTCCGACGGCTCTTGTTATATACGAAGATACAAGAATACCTTTGAAATTCAATGTTTTTCATCTCATAAAAATTATTGAAACTTTTTATCTCATTGTTAAAATTCCGTGGTGAATTCATTTGAAAGCTTAATCACTAAAAAATGACACAATTATCATAAGTAACAAAAAAATCTTCTCCTCCTAAACTAACCATGGAATTTCAACAAAACTTCACAGAAATGATCCCTAAGTCATGCTCTTTCAAAATACTTCAAAGAATTGAAATCCATAACGAGCTCTGGTTACCATGGCATTTGAGTGAAACAACTTAAAAAATCTTCTCCTCCAAAGCGGTAAGGCCTAGAGCTTTGATATTTGGTACAAATCATAATCTATTGACCCTCCACCAAAATACTTCAAAAAAATTATCGTATTCTGAAAATAAGCCCTTTTCTTTGTGATCCCTGATTTTACATAGAAATAAAGAATGAAATCTTAAAAAATCTTCTTCTCCCAAATCTTAAGGCCTAGAGCTTGATATTTTTTACAAATCAATATCTTTTAACCCTCCACCGAAATACTTCAAAGAATTACCATAATCTGAAAATTTGCCCTTTTCTGTGCTATCCTTTATTTTAAATAGTATAAAAGAAAGCAAACTTCAAAAATCTTCTTCTCCCAGATCATAAGGCCTAGAGCTTTGATATTTTGAATAAATCACCATCTACCAAAATACTTCATAGAATTACCGTACTCTGGAAATAAGCCCTTTTCTTTGTGATCCCTGATTTTCCATAGGAATAAAGAAGGAAATCTTTAAAAATCGTTTTTCTCCCAAACCATTAGGTGAAGGGCGTTAATATTTAGTGTGTAATAATACTTCATAGAATTACTGTATCCTGATAATAAGCCCTTTTCTGTGTGATCCCAGAAGGGAGTTATGAAGGATATCATAGAAATTGTTCTCCTTCTAAACCAGTAGGCCTAGAGCTTTGATATTTGGTATGTATTAATGCCTATTGACCCTCTACTTCAGTACTTCAAAGAATAACCGCAATCTTGAAATTGGCTCAATATGGTTGGATCTTCACTATACCTAGGATTAAAGGTTTTTTTAAAATTCTTCTAAAAAATGATTAGGTTTAGGGCTTTGATATTTTGTATATTAAATCCTAACGCCTTGAGCCATCATACTCAGGGGAGCGATATAGGACCATCATGGTTTTCTTGTTTAAAATATACAAACTCGTATACTTAGAACTAGATGGATTAGCAAGCAACTGCCTGTGTTACTTGTAATAAGGGGACATCGGGTGAAAATCAAAGCAAATAGCCGATCATTATGAGATATCCAGTGTATATCTAAAATACCACCCGTGGTCTATTACGCAATCAGAGATATGGATCAGAAGAGTGTAAATTACTTGGATTAAAACAGCAGTTTATGGAAGGACATCGTTAACGTTTAAAATTGGTTTACCATTTAACCCTTTCCAGATAAGAATCTCAGAATGAAAGAGGATACATACGAAATTTTAATAGCCATATGTACCTGAAATAATGGATCTTTCAGATGTTATGAAAATCGGTGTAAACAGTACTCTTTATCGCAATATTTTTGTTCTTGGTTATTGTTGTTTGATTTCCTTTTTTAATAAGTCTATTCAAGCCAAAGACGTAAACGCAATGATTTCCTACAAAGGAAGCCTTTGCTAATTTTGTTTCGAAAATGAAAAGTAAAATACGAAAACTGGACGAGAATGAAGTTGGTTCCTGGACCGGGAGAGAAAAGTGATTAAAACATGTCAACGTTAATATAAATACTACCACAACAATATCATATTCAAACAGTATTATAAGGGTATTCAACAATTTTCTTTATGAAATTCTGAAAAAAATATCTGATTCTTCTAAAAAAGGAGCATTTAGTCTCAGCCCTTAAACGATCTATATAACAAATTTAAACCGGAACTACCCAGTCAAGTCAAGGGAAATTTTCGGGACAACTCCGTCGGTAGGGGCCCATTAACCCGTTCCCATTCACTGGCACTATCTGAAGCCCCTAAAATAAAAAAAACATTGTAAAAACAAGAGAAAACAAAGTGAAAAATTGAGAAATTGCTAGCAACAAGCAATTTCTCTATTTTCCAGATAATTTTCCTCCAAGAAAGTCTAAACATCTAAAATTTCACAAACTTTAAATTGTTGTCAGCATCTCTTTTCAATTTGGACCAATCGAAAATATTTGTGTTTATATCAAAACATTTATATCAAAGGACTGAAATCACTGGAAGTGCGAGTTGAAGATTTTTAAAAACTGATTTTAACTCCACTGTCTGAAAGCTTTTAAGAAACCATTTGGTGGATTTCAGCAAAAATTTACAGGAATGGTCATCGGGTGACCCTTTATCAGATTCCTTCAAAGGATTTTGATCGGATGATAAACATGGCTTTAATGGGAGGGGCTTGTTCCATCAATGGAAAAACTTTTGAAAATCCTTTTCCCTGAAACCAGATAATTGATTTCAACTTATTTAACAGGGATGATCTTGTGGTGACTTTTTATCAAATTTATATTTAAGAATTTTGCTCGGATGAAAAACAAGGCTTTAATGGACGGGGCTAATTTCCATATCGTATATAGTGAAAACTTTAAAAAAAATCTTTTTTCTCAGAAACCATTTGATTGACTTCAACCAAATTTCATAAGAAATATACTTAGGCGACCCTTTATTGGATTTATTTCAATAAATTTGATAGGATGCAAATCATTGTTTTTCAGTGAGGCAGAACTTATTTCAATATATGGAATATCTGAAAATTTTGAAAATCTTCTTCTGAGAAACCTGTCGAGGACTTCAACCAAATATTGTCGGAGTGATCCTCAGGTGACACTTTCTCAGATTCCTTATATAAATTTGATCGGTCGAAAAGCATGGCTCCTTTTGACATGGCTTATGTACATATTTGGTTAACAGTGAAACTTTTGTAAATACCTATTCATCTAAGTTAGTAAATGTATTTTACATACCCCAACTTGACTGTTGTAAAACAGTGAAAACTTTGAAATGCTTCTCCCTAACTATTTCAAAGATTTTAGTGACCAGATTTATTTGCCAGGTATATGGCAAAGACGATTCAGTTCATATGGAATTCCTGAAAATACAATTTCTTAATGAGTACAATGTCATTCAGGCCTGTGGAGCAATACAGGCACTCAAGCGCCTCTAGTCCTTTTTATGTTGATTCACTTTTATAAATCTCGTATTAAGATATGATTTTAAAATTAATTCATTTCTAAATAGAACATAAGATACAGTCCTGTAAATTTTAGGAATCAAAATGCCCTGTTTTGACCCTTAGAAATTTCTTAAAAGGGGGTCATGTTGCCCCCTTGTGAAAACCTCTTGGACATTTCTTAGGGTCAAAAAACCTGGTTTATGAGTCAGGGATGGCCCTAAGGCTTTTGCTGTTAATGTATTCACATACAATTCTACTTTTTTACACCCCTCTAGAAAGAAAAAACTAGTGGAAAAAGTTTGTGAAAATGACGAGGTTACTTGTTACAAGCCATTTCTGCATTTTCGAAATATTTTCTACTCAAAAAGACAAGGATTTTTAAAATTTCATCAACTCAAAGGTCTGCAACTTCTTTGAATTTGGACCATCTTAGATTTTCTGGTACTGGTCCTAATTTTTTTGTTTTTGTTTTGGAATAGGTGAAAGCAAAGATTCAACAAGTACCAGTTAAATTGGAAGAGGATGATAGTTAGGAGTAAGTCATCCTATTCCCTCACAATCCAACTTTTTACACGTCGAAGAAAAATAGCTATGGAAAACAATGTGAGAAAAGAAAGAATTGCTTGTAACAAACAAATTCTTCTTTTCTCACAATTTTTTACCTCATTTGGACCTAATCGGGTTTTTTTAGCTCTACTGGCCGAGCTATTGCGATGGCTTTTTCCCGCCCGGCATCCGGCCGGCCGTTCGTCCGTTAACTTTTCCTTGTTAATACTCTAGAGTCCACAGTTTTCATCGGATTCCCTTCAAACTTTCACAGAATGATAGTTCCATCATAAGGGCCGTTCCTTTCGAAATAGGGTCAGATCCGTTAACAGACATGGGAAAAGGGGCCTTATAAAAAAATTCTCGTTAACACTCTAGAGTCCACATTTTTCTTCTGATTTTCTTCAAACTTTCTGAGAATGCTTGTACTATCATAAGGATCGTTCCTTTCGAAAGTGGGTGTGATCAAGCAAGAAACGCGGGAAAAGGAGCCTTATGAAAATGTAATTAAAAAATCCATTAAAAATCCTTGTTAACACTCTAGAGTCCACAGTTTTCATTCGATCCTCTTCACACTTCCTGAATTAAAGCATCGTTTCTTTTCGAAATTGGGTCAGATCCGTTAACAAACACGGGAAAAAGGGCCTAATTGAAATCCAATCGAAAGATCTTCGTTAACACAATAAAGTCCACAGTTATCATAGGATTCTCTTCAAACTTTCACAGAATGATTGCATCATCATAAGGATCGTTCCTTTAGGAATTTGGTATGATCAAGCAAGAAACACGGTAAAAGGGACCCTATGAAAATTTTATTAAGAAATCCATTAAAAATCCTCGTTAACACTCTTGAGTCCATAGTTTTCATTGGATTCTCTTCAAACTTTCTCAAGATGATTGTACTATATAAGGATCGTTCCTTTCGAAATTTGGTCAGATCTGTCAAGAAACACGGGAAAGAGGGCCTAATTAAAAGTAACTTAAAAGATCCTCGCTAACACTCTAGAGTCCACGGTTTTCAACGCATTCTCTTCAAACTTTCACAGAATGATTGCACCATCATTAAGTATTGATCTTTTTGGAATTGGGTATGATCCCTAAAGAAACACGGGAAAGGGGCCTAATCAAAATTAAATTAAAAGATCCCCATTTACATTCTAGAGTCCACAGTATTCATCGCATTCTCTTCGAACTTTCACAGAATGGCACCATCATAAGGATGGTTCCTTTCGGAATTGGGTATGATCTGTCGAGGAACACGGGAAAGGGGGCCTTATTAAAAATTGTTTGAAAAATCTATTAAGAAATCCTTGTTAACATTCTAGAGTCCACAGTTTTCATCGGATTCTCTTCGAACTTTCTCAGAATGATTTTACTCTCATACAGACCGTTCCTTTCGGAATTAGGTATGATCCGTCAAGAAACACGGGAAAAGGGGCCTTTTGAAATTTTGATTAAAAATTCCCCATTTATACTCTAGAGTCAACGGTTTTCTTCAGATTCTATTCAAACTTTCACAGAATGATTGTACTATCATAAGGATTGTTCCTTTTGAAATTGGGTATGAACCGTCAAGAAACACGGGAAAATGGGGCCTTTGAAAATTTGATTAAAAGTCCTCATTATACTCTACAGTCAACAGTTTTCATTGGACTCTCTTCAAGTCATAAGGATCGTTCCTTTTGAAATTTGGTATGATCCGTCCAGAAACATAGGAAAAGGGGCCTTAGGAAAATTGAATAAAGAAAATCTTAATAAGTGCTAAATTTGGGTTTACTTCATACCCAAACAGAATAATTATACGTTTGTAATCATAATTCCCTTTGGAATTGGTTCAGATCGATCAAGTAACATGGGAAAAGGGGCTATATGAAAATTTGATTAAAAATCCCCTGTTAACACAATGAAGTCCACAGCTTTGATCAGATTTTGTTGAAACTTTCAGAGAATGATTGTAAGGTCATAATGATAATTCTTTTCAACTGTCAAGAAACACGGGAAAAGGGGCCTTATGAAAATTTCGTTTAGAAATACTTGTTACCAAGTCCAGAGCTTTAATCATATTTTTTCAAGCATTCAATGAATAATTGTACAATAATAATGATTGTTGATGTTGACATTAGACCTAAGCCGCCAAGTATCACGGAAAATTGGCCTTATGAAATTTTATTTTAAAATCTTTTTACTAAAATAAAGTCCACAGTTTTGGATTCTATTCAAACTTTCACAGAATTTTTGTACCATCATTTGGATTGGCTCTTTTTTTTTCGAAATTTGGCCCTGATCTGTCTAGTATCATGGGAAAAGGGGCCTTTTGAAAATTTCTTCTTAAATCCAAGTCCAATCTTTCATTTGAATTTCATCAAACCTTCACAGAATCATTGTACAATAATTACGATTGTTGTTGCCGACATAAGACTTGATCCTTCAAGTATCAAAGGAAAAGGAGCTTTATGATTTTTTTAAAAAAATCTTTAAACCAAGAAAAAGTTCTCAGTTTTCATTTGATTCTGTTCAAAATTTCACTGACTGTTTGTTCCATCATTCAATTGTTTCATTCGAATACGGGCCTGCTCTGTCTAGTATCATACTTTCAGTTCATTGTTAGGTATAAGTAGGAAGGTCATTTTGCTCTCTGGCAAAATGCTTTTTCAAGGTAGCTTTTGGATTTCAATATGAGTATTCATCTAATTTGTGCATTGTGCTCAAGATTTATTAGCATAAAGAAGAGACGTAATTAACAGGTCTTGTAGGATTAAACTATACAGCACTTTTAAAACTATTGCGCTTATCAGTCTGCCATCGGTTAGCGGTTGGGATACTTTAGGTTTTCTAGATTGCATCCGTCTCTCTCTGTCTGACCATCCGTCTATCCCATTTTTGTCTGGACTATATATCCAAACCATAAGTGGTAGCAACTTCCAACTTCATACACTTATAGATCACAATGTGCGGAAGTGTCATATACAAGAAACGCTATGTTTCTATGCCCACTTTGTAAGTTATTATCCTTTGTCGTTTTTACCCTTGTATCTTTACCCCCCACAACGAAGTTATTGGGGGGGGGGGGGTATACTGGAATCAGGTTGTCCGTCTGTCCGTCTGTCTGTGGACATAATTTTGTGTCCTCATCTCCTCCCACATTTCCAGACCAATTTTGCAGAAACTTTCCCGAAATCTTCCTTGCAATGGGAACTTGTGCACCTGCAATTTTCATAATGATTAATCAACTGTTTCAGGAGTTATGCCCCTTTGATTTATTTTCTTATATACAATACATAGAGAATAAATCATAACTCCTAAACAGGTTGACAGTTTAAAAAAATAAAAGCGGTTCACATGTTTATTCCAGAAAATAAACGCCATGTTCGACGTTGCACGAAATCCATAACTTCATCTTCAATTTTGAACAAAATCCCTATGTTTTTGCACAGTCATTGCCCCTTATCGACTTAAGATTTATAAAAAAAAATTGTCCACTTGATAAATCATGAATGACCAACATTTCAATGGTTACAATTTGGCCTCATTTAAAAAGGGGCGGCAGGGAAAGCGGGGGGTATTCGTCAGGCGACAGTTCTAGTTTTGTCTGAAACATATCTCCTAAACAATAAGTGCCAGCAACTTCAAACTTTATATACTTATAGATCACAATGTGGTGAAGTGTCATGTACAAGAAGCATTATTCTGCCACGCACATGTTTGGACTTTTTGCCCTTTGTTGTTTTTACCTTTACATTTATCTCCTAAACCATAACTGTTAGAAACTTCCAACTTTATACACTTATAGATGATAATGTTGAGAAATGTCATGTTCAAGAACTGTTACTCTGCCACATCCACTTTGTGATTTATTGCCCTTTGTTATTTTCACCTTAATTGTCTTCTCAATTTTGTCAGCATTTATATGCCTAAATTTGGTTAACTCTTTCCCAAACAGCAAAAATTTAGACTAGGCCAAATTAATAGCTCCTGCATACAAATATTATTAAATAAAGAAATAATGGACATTTAAAAACAGAAAAAATTGAAGAAAAAGGACAAATTATTACTTATCAGCATTTTCTTCTTTTCTGTTCATGGTGTCCTAAGCTTACTCTTTGAGACAAAAAACAAAACGAAACACAGGTCTTGGTTTGGAAAAGAATAAATGTAGAATATATATCTATTAATCCGCTGCAGTATTCCTGTATTGCATTGCAATACAATATCAACTTGTTTTGATAGTGTTGATATAATAAGTTGATATAATATATTTATTGAAATGTTGATATTTATATTAAATTTAAAAAGTGAAAACAGTTTAGTAACATTCAATAGAGAGAAGAGTTTAGAATTCATTTCCCTTGCCTTTTTTGTATTCCTCAAAGTCCACTGGTATTTCTTTTTAAACTTGGAAATAAGAAGCTCTAGAGCATTGACTTTTGGTATATAGAACCTGCTAGTGAACATGTAAAGAACAACTGAGTTCAGACATATTTTAGCTCTGCCTGGGTACGTGCTTTTTTCCCACTAGAATATCTACACCCTATTTCACATTGAAAAGAAAGCAGGAAGAAAGGAAATCTTGTTCTCCAAAACAAGAAACTTCAGAACATTGATATTGAGCATGTGAGATCTTTAAAAAGTTCCGAACTTTTACAAAATTTGTTCATATAATGCCCCATATGGTCATACTTGGACTCCACATGTGGATCCTTCCTGTTAGGAATTAAGAGGAAAATGTTTTTTAAAAATCTATTTTTAGACTATTGAAGAGCACACATCAACTTATACAGAAGCAAAGAGGGAACTGTTCTGCAATAGGTCAAAGAATCAGATTTCCAACTGGTAACTCTCTACAATAATTTCCCCGTGTTTAATAGTCATAAGGTTTATCTCACTTGAGCGCTTTAGAACGTATTGGTTTCATCTTTGTATCAATTTGTAACCTGTCTTTTTATATTCCCTGAAGGGCAAGCATATAGACAGCACTTTGTCTGTCCGTCTGTCTGTCCGTCTGCCCCTGTATTTGCATAAGTCTTGGGCTAAATTGGATTAAATTTCTCATGTGAATTTCTTATGTCGTTGCATCGAGGTGCGGTTTTTGGATAGATGAAAGGTCAACGTCACAGGTCATGGTGGAAGGTCAAAATTGACCTTGTTCACAGCACAGTTCCTTCAATTATAGAAAATTTTCAAACTAACCGGAAACAATTGTATTCTTTCATGAACAGATGTACCATTTGAAATAACGTGATAGCTCCAAAATCAAGGTAACATTTCAAGGTCAAAGGTAAAAAATTGACCTTGTTTACAGTACATATCCCTTTATTATGGATGGATTTCAAAATAACTTAGCACACTTGTTCTCAATCATGACTAGCTGTACCATTTGAAAAAAAAATCAGATAGCTCCAAGGTTAAGGTCACAGTTCAAGCTCAGAGATTAAAATCATATATACATAGCTCCTTTAATCATTGATGGATTTCAAAATAACTTGGTACGATTATTCTCTATCTTGAGTAGATGTACCATTGAAAAAAAATTCATATAAGGTAAAGGTTACACCTTAAGGTCAAACATTTAGATTATGCATGCCTAAAATTATGGATTGATTTCAAAATAACTTTGCACAATTGTTCTGTATTGTGACTAGATGTGCCTTTTATAACAAATTTCGAGATAGCTCCAAGGTCAAGGTCACATTTCAAGGATGTAGGTTGGAATTTAGCATGTCTAGAACATAGTGAGCATACACCCATATCTGTGTCTGTTGGTCCATCCGAACTCTCTTCCTTGCTAATTTTATTCTTTTTGTCACAAGTCTTTTTGGGAGCATAATCTGTCTCTGACAGGTCTTGTTTCTTTCATTTAGCATGCACATTAAACTCAATTTAGATTTCGCAATTCACAAGAATTTGGTTACACCTATTTATTGTATATTGATTGGAAAAAGTTCTTACAACTTAGATCAATTGCTATCATGAGAATACAGGAAACTGTTTCTCATTTGAAAAGTAGATAATTTTCGTAACCTAGGCTAATTGTTATTTGATGAAGTGTTATGAGTGTTCAAAATTTTCCATCAAACTTAATTTGTGTCATTATCAATTCAGGAAATACTACAACATTGACATTCTACATACTAACTACTGTTGAAAGTAGAAAATAAAATAATTTCCTTAGAAATGGACAGTTCATTCAAATACCATGCCATGAATAAGCCTATTGCAAAGAAAATTGGTCACCAAAGCTCATAACAAACTAATAGTTTGGAAGATCTTGCTACCAAGCCTGGTAGACAATCAGTATTTCAAAGGCTTTGTAGCTGTTTTGTACTTCAGATATATACTTTAACCCATTCCTCCTGGTGACTCTTTCCGATGTCCCTTATGAAGTAGGCTTTTGAAAACATACTTAAAAATGAAGAAATATCTTGTTACCAGCAATTCCACAATTATCCAAAATATTTTTCAACTTATAAATGATAATACAAGGATTTCTATAATTCCATCCTTTCAAAATTGTCACCTGCAACTCCTTTGAATTCATACCAGTCTTAACTTTTGTTATCTTGAAATAAGTTAAAAAAAACCTACTTTATATTGATATACTGTCCTCTCATCAAAATCAGGATTTTTCAATAATACCAGAATGGAATTCCAGGAATTTTTAACTCACCTGAGCACAACACGTTGAAAGTGAGCTTCTGTAATCTTGCTGTGTGTTGCCTTGTTCATATGAAGCCCGTCAATATCTTGTGTCTACTGTACAGACATTTTTATTTTCCACAACGGGTGAGCAAATAGTTGCCACTTTGTCCATCGTTTTGTCATTCTCTCTATCTGCCTGCATATCTCCACGACACTTGGCCCAAATTGGATGAAACTTCATAATTGAATTCCTTGAATTGAAATTAAGCATGTGCAGATCTTAGCTCCTTTAATTATGAACGGATTTTTATATAAATTAGCACCAGTTTTCTATATCATAACTAGATGTACCACCCGTAAGAAATATTCAGATAGGTCAAAGGTGAAGGTCCCAACTCAAGGTCAAACATTAAGTTAACCCCTTTCAACACAATCTTCCCTTTTTATACCCCTCAAGAAAATAGTTCTGGAAAACAATGCGGAGAAGAAGAAATTGTTTGTTAAAAGCAATTGCTGCAATTTTCACATTGTTCTCTTCCCAATGACACAAAGATTTTTTTCAACAAATCTAAATTGTCATCTGCAACTTCTTTCAATTTGGAATAGTCTAAAATTTCATTGTGTGTCAATGGGTAAAGCATGTCTGGAGCATAGCTGCAAAAAATTATGGAGAGATTTCAAAATGACTTTGCACAGTTCTTTTCTTTTTTGAGTACATGTACCATTTCAAACAATTCTCATTTACCTGCAAGGTCACAGTTGTAGGTCAAAGTGAGCTTTTCCGTTTTATTTGAGCCTGTGCGTGACATTTCCAACCATTTCGCATGTGCGTGACTTGCACACATTGAACACCCTTGACAGCCATTTGGGGCATTTAGAATATTCGCTGATTGTTTAATGAAGCTTTCGGTCAGTATCTTTCTACAGAGCGCAGAGTGAAGACTCTGATCAGACTGTGCGGATGCACAGACTGATCTGAGTCTTTCCTTGGCGCACATGTGTAATGGTTGGAAATGTCACGCACGCGCTCATTTAATACTTTTTATGACAGGGCTAGATTTGGTGTTGATATTTACTCAGAATATTTGTGTTCATGAAATCTTGGTCAAGTTCTATATTTTGCAACATGGAGTTGAAAACGAGGTAACTACGTCAAATGTTAGAAACACTTGTGTTGTCATTAGGACAAATCTAAGTAAAGCCTTGTATGCATTGTAGAGGCTATAATATTGACTCCAGTGTGTTGATTCTAGTCCAGAATGATTGTGTCCATGAATTCTTGCTTAGAATTTATAGTTGATGACATGGGGTGTAAAAGTAAGTCAGTATGTTAACCCTTGTCATGCTGTATAAATTACCCTACTGAAATGCTGTCAAATCAAAGGGCTGAAAGCACTGATAGAACTTCATAAACAACTCTGGCAGGAAAAATACAAGCAGGAGATGTAGACTAAGATCAGTCAGCACATAAGTGCTATCTGATCTAAGTCTATATCTCCTGCCAGATTGATTGATTGAATGGGTTTAACGCCGCTTTTAACATTATTTCAGTCATATCGCGGCGGCTGGAGCACCTAACAATGGATTCCTGGTATTTCTCACACCAGCACTACCACTACGTCCTTTCCTAGCCTCCTTGCTATCCCACTTAGGTTTACGATTATCCACCCTTGGTGAGAGACAAATGTCGAAAAGAATATGTGCCGCCGCCGGGGATCGAACCTATGACATCCCGTGATTGAGGATTAGGAGTCTGACGCGCTACCGACTGCGCTATGACGGCGGCATCTCCTGCCAGAACCGAAATATTCCGGGTTCAGCATGACAAGGGTTAAAGATCAGCTTGCAGGACATAAAAAAACAGGATTATATAGAAGTCGGTTAAATTCTATTGAAATGTCAGTTGATAAAACATCTACTTTTGTTAGTTCTGCTGAAAAGTAAATATCAAATTAGTATTGTATTTTCTTCATAGACTCATTTTATAGAAACTGAGCTTTTTGTTGAACTGTCTGTAGACAAACCAAGATAAGTAGCATGTGAGTTTGTTTGAATGGGGTTTTACGCCGCTTTTAACGATCTTTCAGTCATATCGCGGCGGCTGGAGCACCTAACAATGGATTCCTGGTATTTCTCACACCAGTACTACCATAACATCCTTTCCTATCCCACATAGGTCTACGATTATCGACCTATTGGTGAGAGACAAATAGTCGGAAAGGATGAGTGCCGCCGTCGGGAATCGAACCCGGGACCTCTAGATTGAAAGTCCGACGCGCTACCAACTGCGCTCTGACGGCGGCTCTAAGTAGCATGTTAGAGGTATACGAATAATCCGTGATTCTACAAGACAACAACGACAATTTCCCAGCTGTAACTTCAATGTGATAAAAAGAAGACAGTTGAAAATGATGGACAGTTTGAAATTGTAACTAGAATGCCTAAAGTGCTTTATAGATTAAACCCGATTTACAGTAGTCATGTTTTTGATAGACAATTTGTGACATCAATGTGTTATAGTTCAAATGACTGATAGACTCTAGTTATAGATAAGTGATAAAGGGATGCATAGGATTAATTCAGAATAATTCTATGACTTCAATTACTTACTTTAAATTAAAAATAATAACCAAGTCGAAATATGTGATGTAACAAAATCATCAAATTTCTTGCCACTTTTTTCCAACATGTTCTCTCTCTAAGTTTCTACAAGATTGAACTAACTTTATAAATGCCAACAAACAACTACCCTTAGAGGAATTGTCTGTGATTTCATAGTGACACGCTTTCCCCCTGTGTATTGGCAAGTGTAATTAACTGATATAATCAGAAGATTAAAAAAAAAAGAGTAATTTATTAAATATCACTATATTTGTGACTATCAAGTAAAGCCCATTAAATTTCCATCAATGGATAACATTGAACTTCTGTTGATTTCTGGTTATTACAAATTTCAGCAATTGGAAATAAATGATGTTACTATTCAAAAATAGTTATAACATCTGCACCATTTATTTCAATGATTTTAATGTTTTCATAGATATCCAAGGTAGGATACTTGCCCGAATCAAGATATGTGATTATAGAATGTCTTAATAGGAATAAATCTTCTAAGGAATGGGTACTGGTAATAAGCAGGTGCAGCTGTAATTTGATACACTAATGACATCTGTGTAGACATTGCATGGAATTCTTTTTGGAAATTTGTTAGTCACGATATAAAAATTGAAGTGAATACTTGTACGTGAATTTCCATAATTCATTTTTCAATGATGATATGAATGTTTGTAGAAATAATCTTTTCTCTCTATCAGATCAACAAACATTACACATGTACCTTAAAATTATTTGTTAAGAACTTATTGTAATTATTTGAAAAAAATGTACCCGTAACGATACTTCAACAGTAGTTCTTAAGAGCATGTAAATGCTTCTTTTCAAAGCATTTAAATATGTTTTGGAACTAAAAGTTGAATACACCATTTTAAGTCAGTACCAGGTATGCTTAGCTGGTGTATTATTTTTTTAAATAAATAGAAATTGCACTTGATACATAAAATGTCTTTCATTGTGAAAATATGAGTACAGGCTTTGTGAATGGTCCCTTTTTTGGACAACCGCTTTGCTGATCATGAATTAATTCTGTATCTATTTATTTGCTTTTTTTAGATAACTTTCATGAATGGCTTTTTGATCTCCACTCATGAATAATTTGATTTAATATCTTCAATATTTATACTATTATTGTTCATGGCCCAAGAAAATAACCTATTGTTTTAGCTCACCTGAGCTCAAGTACTCATGGTGAACTTTTGGGATACTTCATTGTGTCTTGTATGTCATTACCAGGTCAGTGTTACCATTCTAGATGTCACAACTCGGGTTTAATCTTTGGGTGTTTTAATCATGAGAAAGAATCCTATTGAAAACATTGACAATCAGGCATTCTCTCCAATAACAAGGGAAAATGAGCCTTATTTACAATTTCTTGTAACCAGTCGAGACTGGAATTTCGTCTCTAACTTTCTCAGACTTGCTTGAAATGTTTTTATACTGTAATTGTCCAAGATGAAAAAATTGACATTATAACCAATATCACTGGAAAAGATTTGTTTGTTTGAATGGGGTTTTACGCCGCTTTCAACAATCTTTCAGTTATATCGCGGCGGCTGGAGCACCTAACAATGGAATCCTGGTATTTCTCACACCAGTACTACCATTACATCCTTTCCTAGCCTCCAGCTGCTATCCCACATAGGTCTACGATTATCGATCCATTGGTGAGAGACAAATAGTCGGAAAGGATGAGTGCCACCGTCGGGGATCGAACCCGGGACCTCTAGATTGACAGTCCGAAGGCAGTTCTTTTAACCATCTTCTCCTTAGTAACGATTCAGCCAATTTCATCCAAATTTGTCATGAACGTTCCTTCGACCCTCCTTCTCCAAATCTGTTTGTGAAATTTTCACAGGGAAATTTTTTAATTTGAAATCGTTTACCGTCTTCTCCTCAGTAAACGCTGAGTTGAGTTCAACCAAACTTTGCAGAAATGTTCCTTGGATGACCTTCCTCAAATTTGTTTATGAAAGTTTGATTGACCCAAAAATATAGGTATGGCAGGGCGTGACTTATTTTGACAGAAATCTTCACACGTCTTCTCCTCAGTAACCATTAGGCCAATTTCAACAATCTTTTGCTCCTTCCTAGAGCTTGTTTGTGAAATTTGGATTGACCCCCAAAAATTGGCATGGCAGGGCGAGGGTTATTTTGCTTTCGAAATCTTTAAACGAATTCTCCCAAACCATTGAGCCAATTTCAATCAAACTCAGCATAAATATTACTTGGAGACATTTATTGAAACTTGTTTGTGATAATTGGATTGATCCCATATAACAGCATGTTAAGGGTGGGGTATTTTTAATCTTATAAATCATATAACATCTTCTCAGTCACCACTGGATTATATTCAAGCAAACTTGTATGACCCTTTTCCCCCCATTTATCATCATAAATAAGTCAGGTCAGCGAATAAGGGCTATTCTGGCTCTCTTGTTATTCAGTATTCAGCATCCGACAGAAAAGTGTAGGTACTTACATGCATTTCTCTTGTTTCACTACAAAAGACCTGTGGTCAAGCATGTTGTTTTGAAATACGTTTATAAGATTATATGTCAATAATTAAGAAATCATTTTAAAAAATTATGGTGAACCCATACATTCAAGAAATTTTTGCTAAAGCATTATGCATAAGTAAGATACATCAAAGACAATGCACCCATTTGTCCATCTGTCCGCCTGTATGTTCAATAAACATTTCCTAGTGACTTCAAATGTTTTCAACTTACAATCGTTATATTTGGAAAGAAGGTTCCTGTTCGTAATACACATCTTTAAATGCCAAGGTCATCGGTAAATGTCAATTATCAAGGTCAGGAGTTCTAATATCTTATTTTGTTTCTTACTTAAGATCTATTAACTAATTTTATATACCAATTTCACAATATGTTTATGATGTTTTCTTTTTTTAATTCGGGTAAAAAACTGGAGATATCAAATAACTGTTTTTGAACAATTGTTTTTCGAAACTTTGATTTCAATATTCTATGTGACAGTGAAATTGTGTATACAGTGCGGAATTTGTGAAGCATTAAAAAAGAGAGAAACTACTACAACCCATATATGACATTACAGATGGAACAGTTTTATTGTCTGCACATAACACTATAAGATAACCAATTAGAGAACACAACACATTATTCATATTTGTGGTATTTAGAAAGGTGATTATTACCTCCTAGGCCTGGTGACATACTTGATTTCTGTTCTGTCTATCCATCTGTCTGCCTTTATCCATCTATCTGTTTGCAGAACTTAACCAGAAAACTTCACTGTTGAATTTAATTGCCAAATCCTTTAACTGTCGAACAATGGCACAACTGGATAAAAAAAACTTCAACATTGGCAATTACTTCAAATCTTTTCTATAATCATAGCTCACATGTGGCATAATGACAGATGTTACCCATATGCACATTCACTTAGTAAGAGTAAGGTAATCTGCTGACAAGGTACATGATGTAAAGTTGTCTGTTGATCAGGTTACATAATTTTTTCAAGCAAGGAATAGTGTACAATATACTCCTTGCAAGGAAGTAATAAGCTTTCCACATAATGATAATTTCAGATGCCAAGATTAAAGAAGAAGTCCCCAAGCCAGAGGTCAAAGGATATAAGGCAAAGAAAGAGTCAAAGAAGGACAAGAAACCCAGAAACAATTACAAACAGATCTAGAGAAGTAAGCCCTATGAAAAACGCAGAAAAGAAAGTACTATAAGCAAGTGATATGGCTGAGGAAGTTGGCCTCGTTAAAATCACAGCCAATTGACTGTCCTGTACAAATGACGTGACTGAGGAAGTTGGTCTAAATAAAAACACAGCCTATAGACTCTCTGTACGGTGCAAAGAAGAATTATTACAAGAAAGATCATACAATTCTTATACGAATCAATCTATCATATTTACTGCAAACAATATGACTGAGAATTCACTAGAAAATAGCTTCATAGCAAATTCAAGAAAATGCAAAAGCAGGCTTCTTTTGGTACCTATACTAAATATATTGGTGAAGATGAAATCAATTCCCAACATCAATTGAACATTCGAAACACTAATACTTTTAACTCAATGATATTTGGAACATTCCACCAAGGTAGTAATATCTTTTCTGAAATATCACAAGGTACTCAATGTGTTGCTAATAGTCTATCTGCAGTATTGCATATGCACTTTTTGAAAATTACATCCCAAACAGAACTTGATTCTGTCCTATATTATGGAAATAGTTTATACCATAGAATAATTCAAACTTTATCTTTTATAGGTACTTTTGTATCTAATTTTCTCAGTTTTGATGATTTGCCAAACACTGTCCAATTCCATGAAGATATCATACCGATTAAAAAGGCAGATATTTGTAGTGGAGCTTTATCGGGATTGAATAAAGATTTACCATCATTGTATCACTCTTTATGCAATTTGATAAAGTGTAATTCCTCGTTTTAATAATAGTCCGAGGTGTTGCATTTAGTTTGTAAAGAAAGGTGGATTTTACTACATGTATTTCATAGATTCCCATTCTCATGGAGAAAACATGCGTTCTGCTCTAGATGGATAATCAATTCTTATTAACTTTGAAACAATTGAAGGTGTAACAAATTATTTATCAGCTTTTTACCACAGCCAAAATACTGATTTCAATACATCATTGAAATTGTGCCTAAAACTCTTCACACTGTAACTGAAATGACTAATTCTTTTTCATCAAATGAAAAAGATGTATCACTTCTGGGACAATATTTCAAAGATCAAACTATTAGATCATAATGTAAAGTTGAAAGCCATGAGCCGACTTCACATCTATCTACCCACAAATTGGATAGAAACGAGTACATGAAGAATTACGTGAGAATGAAAGAACTAATGAGCAATATGCAGACAAACAAAGGAACACTGGCACAGAATCCACTCATTAGACAAAAACAAAAAGAACTTACTTTAAATTCAAAACATAGATTACGAACGGATTCAATATAAATGGACAAGCAATTATTGCACTTAATCAGTACGAAGAAGTTTTTTTTCCACTTATTAGACAAAAACAAAGAGAACAAAGTATAAATTCAAAACATAGATTACGAAATGATTTAATATTAAGGGAAAAGCAATTATTGCAAAAATTAAAATATAAGCAAAATTAAAGACTAGATACATTGTACAGAGAAAAAGAGAGAATACAAAAATGGAATTCCGGGCAAAATTCAAGACAGGATCCATTGTACAGGGAAAAAGAGAGATAACAAGAAAAAAATCCAAGCAAAATAAAAGTCAAGAACCATTGTACAGGGAAAATGAAAGATTACAAGAAAAGAATTCCAAGAAAAATTCTAGACAAGATCTTTTTTACAGGAAAAAGGAGAGATTACAAGAAAAGAATTCCAAGCATAAATCAAGACAAGATCCATTGTACAGGGAAAGGGAGAGTTTACAAGAAAAGGAATACAAGCAAAAATCAAGACAAGATTTAATATCAAGGCAAAAGGAGATATTACAAGAAAAGGAATAAAGGCAAAAATCAAGACAAGATCCATTAACAAGACAAAAGGAGAGACTAAAAGAAAAGGAATCTTTACAAAAATCAAGACAGGATCTATTGTACAGAGGAAAGGAAGGAACTCAAAGAATATAACATTGCACAAGAGAAGACTGGATCCTTCATATAGGGAAAAAGAAAGAATACATGAATCTCAATGTAACAAAATATCAAAACAAGACTCATTTTATATGTTTGAAGAGAAAAGAAGGAGAATTTAAACATTATACTAGAAACGACAGGATCCTTCATATAGAAACAAAGAAAGAAAAAATGAGCGTTATTGTAAAACGAAATCAAGACAAGACCCTTTAAAAGGAAATATTACTTAAAATAGGATCAAATAAAACTGACATATTTCTTTAAGTAATGATGAAACTTTAAAATTCATTGAAAGAGAAAGAAAGAGAAATGCTCCTAAATCAGCTGCAAAGAAATATAAGGAAAGGACAGATGCGAGAAATTCATATCAACAGAAGATGTTTGTTTGTTTGTTTGTTTGAATGGGGTTTACGCCGATTTCAACAGTCTTTCAGTTATATCGCGGCGGCTGGAGCACCTAAAAATGGAATCCTGGTATATCTCACACCAGTACTACCATTACATCCTTGCCTAGCCTCCAGCTGCCATCCCACATAGGTCTACGATTATCGACCCATTGGTGAGAGACAAATAGCCGGAAAGGATGAGTGCCGCCGTCGGGGATTGAATCCGGGACCTCTAGATTGACAGTCCGACTCAGAAGAAGTCAGATTACAACAGAGTATCACACATAAGAAAAAGCAAAACGAAAAAAGGTAGGCTCATAATCTTGAAGAAAGTATTTTAAAATTCAGAAAAAAATTCAGAGGGACCAACGTATGTTTGTTCATGTTGTCATTAAAAAAAATTCAGAGGGACCAACGTATCTTTGTTCATGTTGCCATTAAACATGGTTTGAACATTCTGTTGCAATAGCAACTACAATACTTGAAGAGTTAGATGATAAGCGTAATTCATGTTTGACTAGTTATACATCTGTTGACAATAAGGAATGGATATGTAAAACATGTCCTGAATCACTTAAAAAAAGAACTATCCTTCTCTATCAATTGTAAATAAAACGGGATTTCCTGTTAAACCAGAGGAACTTGACTCTACCAGCTAGAAGAAAGATTTTCTTTACGAATACCATTTATGCAAATAAGAGAACTTCCCAGAGGTGGTCAGCTTTCTATTAAAGGCAATGTTATTAATGTTCCAGTAGATATTCAACCAGTCATTTCTAGTTTGCCAAGGGCACTCAACTCCCAAGTAACAGTACCTGTTAAACTAAAAAAGAGTCTTTGCTATAAACAGTGTGATTTCGTTGAATATGTTCGTCCATTGAAAGTTATATCTGCATTATATGAACCAAACTGATTTGTATAAGGACACAAGTATTTCTATTGATGATGAATAGATTCAAAAGATAACTGAAACAGTGAAGAAAGTGTCAGGGAACTAATAATAAATGCTATTAATGAAGACTATGATTCTGATGACTTCAGTGAGATAGATGAAGCAGAATGTACTGTTGGTAATAGTGATACTATGTTGGAATCATCTGATCCCTCTTCAAATGCTGAATACACTTATGCGCCAGGTGAATGTCAAATGCTTATTAGTTTATATCAAGATTTAAATGCAGAATACCTTTCTTTTCCTTCTATATTCTGTGGTCAAACTCGAGTTGAAAACAAAGACAGTCTTGTACCAGTTCATTACAGTGATAACTGTAAGTTAGAGCTTAGACATGTAACCTGTGTAAGATTCTTTGATAATCGTGCTCAAGCCTCAAGGAAAGAAAAAAGATTATTTCTACCGAGTTGAATTCCAGCAAAGAGGGTCATCACACATACATATGCTCATTTGGATTAATTATGCTCCAATATTTGGTTATTATACTGATGATGAAATCGTTTCTTATATTGATAAGTTTGTCTCATGCTCTATAGTTGACAATCCTGTAATTGATTATAAAAAGCAAAGACATTCTAAATCTTGTCAAAAGAAAGGTCAGGCAGTACCTTATATGAGGAGCAAATTGAGATGAAGAAATACACAGCAATATTTAATGTAATCCAGCAACGTTTAAATGACCTGAAGGAACAAGACATATCTCTTGAAGGTCTTTTAACTGAACTTGAAATTGATGAAGACACATAATTGAAAGCAATCCAAAGCTCATTAAACATGGACCGAAAGTATTCCTAAACAGATCAGTACCTGAGATACTAATAAATGCATATATGAAGCCAATGTTACATGCTTTTGGAGCTAATCACGATCTTTAGTTTGTTTTAGATGTTTATGCTTATTCAGGTTACATAGTATCATATATCAGTAAAGCTGAGAGAGGTATGGGCATACTCATGAATGAAGGTTGTAAAGAGGCTAGAAGGGGAAACGTGGATTTGAGGAAACAAGTTCGTCATATAGGAAACAAATTTCTCAAAAGTGTGGAAATAAGTGCTCAAGAAGCTTGCTACCTTCTTTTACAACTACCACTGACAAAAGCAGCAAGGGATGTTACTTTTGTAAATACATCAGAGCAAGACAAGCGCACTTAACTTTTAAAATCGAAGAAAGTTTAGAAAAACTGCCAGATACTTCCACTAACATTGAAGCAGATCGTGTTATCAAAAAGTAATCAAAAGGTATAAACAGCTTGAGCACTGGTGTCTTGCCGATTTCGTTTCAAAACTTGATATTGTATATCCTTCAACAGAAATTAGTTGTAATGAAATAATGAGCACAATGATGATGTTGATAATGACGATTGCAACAGTCAGTTAGCAGATGAATCAGAAAGTGAAATACTTTCATCATCCTTTGAGAAAATTAAAGTTACATTAAACAAGAGGCCCAGTGGGCCTTAACGGTCACCTGAGTAAAAGAGCACCAAGACAAGTGATTTTGTTTGAAAGAATTAGAAAAAGGTTTGGTTGAAATCCTCTCAGTAGTTCTTGAGAAGAAGATGAAAATGTTTAAAAGTTACTAAAATGACCCCCTTTTGGTCCACATTTTAGGCACCCCTGACCTCCAGCCTTTTAATTTTCACAAAACTGTATAATCAGTACCCAATGATGCTTTTCACCAAGTTAGTTTGAAATTGGCTTAGTACTTCATCAGAAGAAGGTGAAAATGTGAATTTTTTAAAATGATGAACTTTGACCTCTGGGTGTGGCCCCATACATGACCCTAGGGACACGAATTTCACATTTTATAATAAACCTGTCCTAGTTGTCATGCACACAGAATATTTAAGCTCTGGCATTAACGGTTTATTAGAAGAAGATTTTTAAAGAAATACCAAAAATTACCCCTTTTTGCCCCCTATTTGGACCCCTTTGACCCCCACATCCCCTATTTTCACAAACTTGAATTGGCATCCCCCAATGATGCTTTCTACCAAGTTTGGTTGAAATCCGCCCAGTTGTTCTAGAGAAGAAGATGAAATATTTAAAAGTTACCAAAAATTACCCCCTTTTGGTCCCCATTTTAGGGCCCCCTGACCCCCCAGCCTTTTTATTTTCATAAATCCGAATAACCATTATCAAATGATGCTTTTCACCAAGTTTGTTTTAAATTGGCTTTGTAATTCATCAGAAGAAGATGAAAATGAGAAATTTTTAACATGATGAACTTTGACCTCTTGGTGTGGCCCCATACATGACCCCAGGGGCATGAATTTCACAATTTATAATAAACCTGTTCTAGTTGTCATGCACACAAAATATTTAAGCTCTGGCATTAACCGTTTATTAGAAGAAGATTTTAAAAGAAGTACCAAAAATTACCCCTTTTTGGCCCCTATTTGGGCCCCTTTGACCCCCAGAACCCCTATTTTCACAAACTTGAATCGGCATCCCCCAATGATGCTTTCTACCAAGTTTGGTTGAAATCCGCCCTGTAGTTCTTGAGAAGAAGATGAAAATGTTTAAAAGTTAACGGACGACGGACGACGCACGACGGACGACGGACGACGAGGGACAAACGATGATTGCAATAGGTCACCATGACCATTCGATCAGATGACCTAAACATGAAATCATTATAAGGTCAAGAGTAAATCAAAGAGTGTTGCGCTATGGACGATTCTAAAGTAGACCCAGAGAATTATTACAGGGAAAGATTATTATTGTTTCATCTATGTAGAAATTGAAAGTCAAGATCTGTCTGATAGATTTCCAGATTACGAATCTCATTTCAATTCAAAGGAGAACTTTATTGACCACAAAGCTAAAGAGTATGAAAGAATATAAAACAGATAGATCAAGCAATGGAAAGAGCAGAAGAGGATCTAAATTATGACAGTATAGCACCTATGACTGAACAGACTGAAGCGGATGAATTGTTACAGGGATCTGAAGAAAGTGAACACTTTATCTACTTTGATCCAGATCGTCCAAAGGGACAATGTCAATAAGACTTAGGTAATGAAATTGTTGAATCAGTTACACATGTTGATATTACTTTAAACACCAAACGATTGTCAGATGAAGACTATAGATCTAAGATGCAGTCACTGAATAAAAAAGCAATCAATTTTGTTTTATAAAGCATTTAATGCAAAAAGAAAAATTGTATTTATTTCTCACTTGAGGCGCAAGAATTGGTTAATCTGTTGTATCTGTATTACACAAAGCATTATTAAGACACTTAACTTGTAGAGCGAGTGGCAATCCTGAGACATGTCATGTTCGTTTATGAGTCCCAACAGGGAAAGCAGCTTTTCATTTTGGAAGTAAAACAATACATTCAGCTTTTAGAATTCCAGCCAGTCAAGGATATTCAGAGAAACCATTTGATTGTGATACACTGAATTCATTGCGTGTCACTTATAGAGACCTGTTTGTCGTAACTATAGATGAAGTATCAATAGCAGGGAATGCTAGTTAACCAGAGGTTGCAACAGATTATAGGTACCAATCGGTATTTCAGGGGTGTGCATATGATATTAGTTGGTGATCCTTTCAGGCTAAAGCCTGTTATGGATGGAATGGGGTTTGAGAGTCCCAAAAGCGATTTGGGGCCTTTAGCTACCAATCTATGGAAAGTACTTTTTTCTATGCACGAACTTTGCCAAATTAGTGAGACAGAAAGATGATCAACAGTTTGCTGTTATATCAAACAGGCTACGTGAAAGAAATCAAACAGAATCAGATGTCAGTATTTTGAAGCAGAGAACAATTCAAGGGTCCGAATTAATTCAACACAGGGACATTGTACACCTGTTCTTTTCTGTAGATGCCTTTAATGACAGTGCTTACGAAAGTTCCATTATCTACAAAGTTGTTGATCATGCTTTTGATGAGGTGCTATGTGTTATGATTTTTGTGCAAATCTTAATGTAAATGATGGTCTTGGATAAGAAATGGCCGCATCCTTGAAGTCCAAAGTTTGGAAAAACGCTTTAGGTAATAGTCTTTTACTCTTAAAGTATATAAAATACAGCATTCATATCTGATATGTAAGATATGTAAATTGTTTTGTAGTATGTTATTAAAAATCATGCCCCTGGAATCAAAAATAGCCTCATCTTTGAGGTCCAAAGTTTGGGAAGACAGTCATTTTATCAAGTTTAAAAGTTTGTCCTAAAGTATAAGTCCCTACGGGCTCGTATTTGGTACTTCTACTTTCAATAACAGATTCATCAGGTGAGCAATTTAAGACCACCATCATCCTCTTTTATACAGTCTTATTGGTAACTGAATATAAATAAATTTGACTGTATTTCTTCAGGATATTAATTCAATTGTAGCATGTCTTCATGACTGTACAGAACAGTTTCTTATTAAAACTCAAGCTATGTAAGTCAAGGGAGTCATGTATGTAAGTCTGAAGTGAATCCAGATATTATAAGTAGAGATTTCTGCAACATATTATGCACTGATTGGTAGTGTCGATTTCTCAACAATATACACATTCATACACATTATGTGGCGCAGAGAAACAGGACTTCTTGTTGAACTTCTTGTTGACTCAACTTACATTTGTGAATTGATTTGTCTGTAAGTTTTGCAGAATATTTGTCAGCCATTGCTGTTAAACAAATGTCAGGATATTTGCTGTGACTTGGAATGTAACTGTGGATCAGAACTAATGCACAACCGACTGCACTATGGCAGCGTCGATAATTCAATACATGTATCAATATGAATGGGAAATACCTGAAGACAATCAATTTCTCATATCATAGATATGTCATTAAAACGTACCTGCAAGTTAAATAAAGCTTGGCATACCTCATTCAAGGCACTGCCCATGGATTTGCTTTCTAAGGAAAATAAATGAAAATTAATTCCTTGCAAGATACATTATGTTAGGTGCTGTCGGTTGATCAGGTAACATAAATTTTTCAAGCAAAGAATAGTGTATAAATTCCTTGCAAGGAAGTAATAAGCTTTCCACATAATGATAATTTCAGATGCCAAAATTAAAGGAAAAGTCCTCAAGCCAGAGGTCAAAGGATATAAGGCAAAGAATGAGTCAAAGAAGGACAAGAAACCCAGAAACAATTAAAAACAGAACTAGAGAAGTTAGCCCTATAAAAACGCAGAAAAGAAAGTGCTATCTGCAAGTGATATAACTGAGGAAGTTGGCCTCATTAAAAACACAGCCAATAGACTGTCCTGTACAAATGACGTGACCGAGGAAGTTGGCCTCATTAAAAACACAGCCAATAAACTATCTGTACGGTGAGAATTATTACACGAAATATCCTACAATTCTTGTACGAATCAATATGTCATATTTACTACAGACAATATGACTGAGAATTCACTAGAAAATAGCTTCATAGCAAATTCAAGAAAATGCAAAAGCAGGCTTCTTTTGATACCTATACTTAATATATTGGTGAAGATGAAAACAATTCCAATTCAATTCAAACAGCAATTGAACATTCGAAACACAAATACCTTTAACACATTGATATTTGGAACACATCATCAAGGTAGTAATATCTTTTCTGAAATATCTCAAGGTACTCAATGTGTTGCTAATAGTCTATCTGCAGTATTGCATATGCACTTTTTGAAAATTACACCCCAAACAGAACTTGATTCTGTCCTATATTATGGAAATCGTTTATACCATAGAATAATTCAAACATTATCTTATAAAGGTACTTTTGTATCTAATTTTCTCAGTTTTGATAATTTGACAGACACTGTCCAATTCCATGAAGATATCATACATATTAAAAAGGCAGATATTTGTAGTGGAACTTTATCGGGATTGAATACGGATTTACCATCATTGTATCACTCTTTATGCAATTTGATAAAGTGCAATTCCTCTTTTTAATTATAGTCAGAGGTGTTGCATCTGCTATAGTAAAGAAAGATGGACTTTGATACTTCATAGATTCACATTCTCATGGTGAAAACATGCGTTCTGCTCCAGATGGATAATCAATTCTTATTAGCTTTGAAACAATGGGCCCCTACCGATATACGGAGTTCTCCCGAAAATTGCCCTTTAATTAACTCCCTTGATTCTACTGGGTAGTTCCGGTTTAAATTTCAACAAAGAGTATATAAGGGCTGAGACTAAAAGCGTCTGTTTTGGAGATAATTAATTATTTTTTCGGTATTTCACACATAAGAATATAAAGAACTTTTGTAATACTTATAGATTATGAAAATGTTTTGGTAGTTTTTATTTACGTTGACACGTTATAATCGTCTTCCCGTCCAAGTTTCATCCAGTTTTCATATTCTACTTCTCATTTTCGAAACAAAATTAGCAAAAGTGTCCTTCATGGTGAATTGTTGCTTTTATTTCCTTGGCTTGAGAATATCTATTGAAACATGCAAACAGACAAAACAAAAACGGGGGAAACAAAAGTATTGCGATAAAAGGAGTATTTTTACAAGGAATTTCTCCAAATCTGAGCGATCCGTTATTTTTGATACAAATGAATTTTAATATTTCGTCTGTATCCTATTTCGTTCTGAGATTTTTCATCTACAAAGGTTTAAATGGTAAGTTAATCTTAAGAATTATCGATGTCCGTCCATAAACTCCTGTTTTAATCCAAGTAACTTACCCGTTTTGAATCGGTATCTTTGATTACGCAATAGTCCACGGGTGGTATCCGGATATATCTCATAACGATCGGCTATTTGCTTTGATTTTCACACGACTGCCCAGATGTCCTTCTTTTGACTAATTAACAAGGGAGTCGGTTGACATATATTATTTGGAATTTATCTAGTTCTAAAGATTGATTGATGTTTTATCTTTCTGTCCATATATTATATGCAAAATGATGTGGTTGGGTCCCTAAGTAAAAGTACACTATCAGAGAATAAATGCTCCTATTTTGCGTAGAATCAGATATTTTTCAGAATTTGATACGGAGGAATGTTAAGTACAGTTAAAATACTCTTATAATATGGAATTAAAATACTCTTAGAATATGGAATTGTTGTGGTAGTTTATATTAACGTCTTAATCGTTTTTCTCTCCCGACCTAAGAACTAATTTCATTCTCGTCCAGTTTTCATATTTTACTTCTCTTTTTCGAAAAAAATTAGCAAAGGTGTCCTTTGTAGGAAAACTTTGCGTTTACTTCTTTAATTTGAAAAGACTTACTAAAACAAGGTAACCACACAACAACAACCAAGAATAACAATGTTGCGATAAAGAGTACTTTTTGCGCCGATTTTCTCCACATCTGAAAGATCCATTATTTTCGGTACACATGGCTATTAAAATTTCGTTCGTTTCCTCTTTCGTTCTGAGTATTTTTCTGTAAAGGGTTAAATGGTAAATCAAATTTAAAAGTTAACGATGTCCTTTCATAAACTGCTGTTTTAATCCAAGTAACTTACATCCTTCTGATCGGTATCTCTGATTGCGTAATAGACCAGGGGTGGTATTTTGGATATACACTGGATATATCTCACAATGATCGGTTATTTGCTTTTGATTTTCACCCGACATCCCCTTATTACAAGTAACAAAGGAAGTCGTTTGCTATTCCCTCTAATTCTAAAGAAATTACGAGTCTGTACATTTTAAATAGGATTATAAATGCAGGAGGTAAAGGAAATCTATTTTAAAACGTTTCTCATTTAGACAAATTTTGAAAAAAATGTTTAAGATCACTTTTAAAAAAAAAAGAAAAAAAAAAGATTTAAATATTTAGTATATATACATTGTATCATATATGTCATGATATATCTCAATATAGTAATAAGAATTTGGTATCAACTAAATGGTTCAAAAAGATGGTCTTAGTTTGATCTTTGTAACACTTCTTATGGTCATCTCTTTTATATTTCCACTTTTTTATTTCTCACTTTTTCTCAAATACTTAAATACATGAAATGATATATAAAACAATGAATTAAAAAAGCATTCAGCAGGGTAGAAATACTGTGGAAAAGGAAAAAATTGCAACAAGCATATTCTGTTTCTACAATGCTTTCTCAATTTGAAAGCCACAGGGACGTATAAACAAGGGTTAACCAGAATAAATTTTATATAAAAAATATAAATTTGTGCACACATCTAATATCAGATGCTAAAGCTTGTCCAGGTTGATTGAATTAAATTTGTTTACCGAATCCCACACAATGACGCTTTTAGGCGCCCCTTAAAAATAATATTTAGGAAAACATTGTACAAATTGACAAAATTGCTTGTAACAAGCAATTTCTTCATTTTGCCGAATGTTTTCTGCCCAGAAAGATGAAAATATCTATAAATCCATAAACTTAAAGTTGTGATGTGCAACTCCTTTAAATTTGGCACAGTCTAATATTTTGCTCTCCGGTTATAGGTTAAACACCACTTTCAACATTAAATCAGTTACTAAGCATAACTGACATTTCATCTGAGCCACCAGCTGCTCACCCTACTTAGTACTTATCATTTGCCACTTGGAAAGAAATTAATGATATATCTTACTTGCCATTGGTAAGAAACGAATGATATATCTTGGGAGGACCACAAGCCTCAAGACACTTTACAAAGCGTGTCGAGGATCATGCAGTGAAATTCTGATTCAATTTATTTTATATTCATCAATGAAAAGGGTATTTGGTAAATTACCATGGTCATGAAATGAAGACGTTTGGAGAGCTTCTTTGTAACAGTTCCCGTTTGTAAAATGACAAATAACTTAAAAATTCAAAGCCCCACTTGACATGTGAAACCATTTTTTAAAAGGAAATAACGGAATGTATTTCCGTGAGTATCATTGTATTTATTTCGATCAAAAAAGCCCTTTTTATGGTAATTAATACGTATATCCGGAATTAGGGTATATCCGAAAAATACACTTTCATACCGACTCATTTACGATTATAAACACATAAAACGTCACTAAGCTTTAAAAGTTAAGCTCAGCAGTTACAATAAAGTAGTCCCTAGATCATCTAGGGTTTCAACATTGATGACACGTATTGAGAGCTGGCAACAACCTGTTAATGTTTTCATTACCGATGTCAACGATTTTTTCACCGGAAATACCCAAGGATTTAAGGGAGGTCACTCTAATACTAAAACTAAGCGGAGTAACTCCGGATATCGGTAGGGGCCCATTGGAGGTCTCACAAATTATCAGCTTTTTACCACAGCCAAAATATTCAATGTATTGATTTCAATACATCATTTGAAATTGTGCCTTTAACTCTTCACACTGTAACTGAAATAACTAATTCTTTTTCATCAAATGAAAAAGATGTATCACTTCTGGGACATTATTTCAAAGATCAAACCATTAGATCATCATGTAAATTTGAAAGCCATGAACCGATTTCACATCTATCTACCCACAAATTGGATAGAAACGAGTACATGAAGAATTACGTGAGAAAGAAAAGAACTAATGAGCAATATGCAGACAAACAAAGGAACACTGGCACTTAATCAAAACGAAGAAGAAATTTTTTTTCCACTTATTTGACAAAAACAAAGAGAACAAAGTATAAATTCAAAACATAGATTACGAAATGATTTAATATTCAGGGAAAAGCAATTATTGCAAAAATTAAAATATAAGCAAAATTCAAGACAAGATCCATTTTTCAGGGAAAGGGAGAGATTACAAGAAAAGAATTCCAGGCAAAATTTAAGACAAGATCCCTCGTACAGGGAAAAGGAGAGAAAACAAAAATAGAATTCCAAGCAAAAAAGACAAGATTCATTGTACAGGGAAAAGGAAAGATTACAAGAAAAAATCCAAGCAAAATTCATGAGATTACAAGAAAAGAATTCCAGGCAAAATTCAAGACAAGATCCCTCGTACAAGGAAAAGGAGAGAATACAAGAAAAGAAGTCCAAGCAAAAAAAAAAGACAAGATCCATTGTACTGGGAAAAGGAAAGATTACAAGAAAAGGAATCAAAGCAAAAAGCAAGAAAAGATCTATTATCAAGACAAAGGGAGAGTTTACAAGAAAAGGAATCTAAACAAAAATCAAGACAAGATCCATTGTACAGAGGAAAAGAAGGAACTCAAAGAACTCAAACATTGCCCAAGAGAAGACTGGATCCTTCATATAGGGAAAAAGAAAGAATACATGAATCTCAATATAAGAGAAATCAAGACAAAACTCATTTTATAAGTTTGAAGAGAAAAGAAAGAGAATTAAAAACGACAGGATCCTTCATATAGAAACAAAGAAAGAAAAAATGAGCGTAATTGTAAGAGGAATCAAGACAAGTTCCTTTAAAAAGGCATAAGGAAAGATTACTTAAAATAGGATTAAATTAAAAAAGACATATTTCTTTAAGTATTGATGAAACTTTAAAATTCATTGAAAGAGAAAGAAAGAGAAATGCTCGTAAATCAGCTGAAAAGAAATTAAAGGAAAAGACAGAGGCGAGAAACTCAAATCAACTGAAGAAGTCAGATTACAACAGAGTATCACACATAAGAATAAAGCAAATCGAAAAAAGATATGGTAATAATCCTGAAGAAAGTATTGTTAAATTTAGAATAAAAAAAAATCAGGAGGATCAATGTATGTTTGTTGATGTTGTCATCAAACAGGGTTTGAACATTCTGTTGTACTACCACCTACAATACTTGAACAGTAAGAAGATAAGCATCATGATTCATGTTTGACTAGTTATACACCTGTTGACAATAAGTAATGGATATGTTAAACATGTTCTGAAGCATATTCCTCCTCTTTCAATTGCAAATAAAACGAGATTTCCTGTTAAACCAGAGGAACTTGATCTCTACCAGTTAGAAGATAGATTAGTGTCTTTACGATTACCATTTATGCAAATAAGAGAACTTCCTAGAGGTGGTCAACTTTCTATGAAAGGAAATGTTGTTAATGTTGTTAATGTTCCAGTAGATATTCAACCAGTCATTTCTAGTTTGCCACTGGCACTTGACTTCCAAGTAACAGTACCAGTTAAACAAAAAAAGAGATCAAGTGAGAAATAAATACAATTTTTCTTTTTGCATTAAATGCTTTATAAAACAAAATTGATTGCTTTTTTTTCAGTGACTGCATCTTAGATCTATTGTCTTCATCTGACAATCGTTTGGTGTTTAAAGTAATATCAACATGTGTAACTGATTCAACAATTTCATTACCTAAGTCTTATTGACATTGGCCCTTTGGACGATTTGGATCAAAGTAGATAAAGTGTTCACTTTCTTCAGATCCCTGTAACAATTCATCTGCTTCAGTCTGTTCAGTCATAGGTGCTATACTTTCACAATTTAGATCCTCTTCTGCTCTTTCCATTGCTTGAATTAACTGTTTTATATTTCTTTCATACTCTTTAGCTTTGTGGTCAATAAAGTTCTCCTTTGAATTGAAATGAGATTCGTAATCTGGAAATCTACCAGACAGATCTTGACTTTCAATTTCTACATGGATGAAACATCTCTTCCATGGATTACACAGCCTATAAAACAACTAATCAGAAATGGGGATCAACTCTATTTCAGATTGAAGAAAGAAGGAAACAACAAGATGAAGACTGCTCTCAAGGCTCTAAAAAGAAACATCAAAAATTAAATAAAGGTTTCCTATAATTATTATATTGAATATATTTTAGGCCTAGATGGAACCACTGAAGTCAAAGAGAAAGCAACAAAATTTAAAATAAGACACTTTTCAGTCTGATAAAGAATGCAAAGCAAGACGCAACAGGAGTAGCCCCCTTCGCGATAAAATTTCAGGTTCCATCAAATAGGACAACACAGAAAAGGCGGATATTCTAAATCAATAGTTCCAGTCAATCTTCACTCCAACGACACCAATTTCTCTGGCTCAGTCCTGCCTTTCATCTATAAGACAAAATGTATTTTCTTCCTCTTTAAGCAAATACCCAGTTATGCCGAACATTACTATTTGCACTAGTGGAGTACAAAAATTTATTTCCTACCTGAAACCAGACAAAGCAGCAGGACCAGACAACATCAAAACTCTTGTACTAAAAAACTTATGTTATCAAATTTCCCTGATCTTACAAATTCTCTTTCAGAAATCCCTAGACACAGGCACTCTCCCCCAGGTTTGGACAAAAGCAAACGTGACTCCACTCTTCAAGAAAGGAAACAAAGAAGATCCTGCAAATTACAGACCTATATCTTTAACATGTATATTGTGTAAAGTTCTAGAACATATTGTAGCCTCAAATCTAACTGAACATTTTGACAACAATAATATCCTTTATGACTTGAAGCATGGTTTTAGAGAAAGGCGTTCATGCGAAACCCAGCTACTTCAACTGACCGACCATCTTGCCCGAAACCTGACTAAAGGAAAACAAACTGGTCTAGTTGTATTAGACTTCAGCAAGGCTTTCGACAAAGTTAGCCGCTTAAAACTTTTGTATAAATTGCAGGAACACGGTGTTAACAATGCTACCCTTTTGTGGATTAAATCTTTTCTTATAGGCAAACACAAAAAGTAGTCTTAGAAGGTGGATGCTCATCAGAAGTGCCAGTCACGTCTGGAGTACCTCAGGGATCTGTACTTGGCCCTATTTTTTTCTTTTGTATATAAATGACCTTCCAAATAACATCACATCCCAAGTTCGTTTGTTTGCAGATGGCACTGCCGTTTACTTAGCTATAAACAACAGGCAAGACTGTTTGACCCTACAAGAAGATCTAGACAAGTTAATGCAGTGGGAGAAAAAGTGGGAAATGGAGTTTAAGCACAGCAAATGCATTGTCCTAAATATTACTAAAAAGAAGAAAAAGATTTCCTTTGATTACAGGTTACATGGAAAAGTACTAGAGACTGTGGACAATGCCAAATACCTAGGAGTTACAATATCTGGAGATCTTTCCTTGAACAAACACATTGAAAATATAACATCAAATGCTAATAAAACTTTAGGTTTTCTCCGCAGAAACATCCAGACCAAAAATAAGAAGATCATAGAAATAGTGTATTAAACTTTAGTGAGACCCAGGTAGAATACTTATCAACAGTTTGGAGCCCCTACACAAAAATCTATATCAACAAAGTGGAAAAAGTACAACGTAGAGCGGCAGGATGGGTTCAAAATAATTTCTCTTATTATGACAGTGTTACCTTCATGCAGAAGGAGCTTGGTTGGGAAACTCTTCAATACAGACGAGACATTTCCAGAGTCACCATGTTTTATAAAATCGTTAATAATTTTGTTGCAGTGCCAGTACCAGCTTATCTCGAAAGACAAGTGAGGACCACCCGACATATGCACACAGCATCTTTCAGACAGATCCACACAAATGCAGCCTTCTTTAAATATTCTTTTTTTCCCTACACCTTGATACTTTGGAACAGCTTACCAGAAACAATTGTACAGCAACCTGATATTGCAGCGTTAAAAAAGAGTCTCGATTCTTTTCAGATAGTTAACCGTCCCTGAATGACCAAAATATGTTTTATCAGCTCTTTTAATCTAACACTCACAATACTTTTAAAATTTTGCACCCTAACCAATGACTAACAGTTTTTATTCCAGCACAGACGCGCACCTGCCAGTAATACCCGAAAGGGAGTTCGGCAGTATATATAGATAGATATAGCAATACGAATTCGGTGTGCAATGATGTAATAATTTGTCCATGGTCAGATCATTCAATAATAATTTAATTTTTAGTTTCGTCTATAAAAAACGAGCGTTCTGATTGGTCGAAAAAAATATTCATAACTGTATGAACAAAGTTTTAAGCACGCAGCGATTTTGTATGCTTCCGCAGAAAATAATCCCATACAAAAAGGTATCAAAATCTGTACAGCTTTTGGTGCTTTCGCTCGATGCTATTAAATTATAAGAAATGGAGAGAATATTTTTGTTTTTATTGAGGTATGAACCGAAAATCCTAATCACACAATGTATGAATCCGCTTCGCGTATTCATACAATGTGATTAGTTTTTTCGGTTCATACATCTATGAAAATAAAAATATTCCCCTCATCTCTTAAATATACACGTCTATCAAAAGGAACAACTAGATGAATTAAAAGGAAATTTGTAAAGCATTTACAGGAATTTAAAAAAAGTAAAACTATGCAAACCCTCATGGTTTCTTATTCAACTACGTACACACAAAGTATGTACTAGTGGTGGTTTATAATGGAAAGGCTGACCACCACTTTTAACCTATTTCGACCCATTGACACTTTTAGACTCTCCCAAGAAAAGAAATAAAGAAAACATTGTGGAAAATGAAGCAAATGCTTCTTACAAGCAACTCCTTCATTTCCCATACTGTTTTTCTATCCCAAGAGATAAAAAAGAAATAAAAATCGATCAACTACAAAAAATTGTCTGCAAAGTCTTTCAATTCAAACCAGTCTAAATTTCTGTTGTGTGGTAATTGGATAAACAGTAATTTGTTATAGTTTGAATAATTATTATTTCCCAGTAAACCTGTTTGCACACAAATAATTCCGAAGGTGGTTCATCCTTTAATTTCTTTTCTTTTCTTCTATTTACCTATATGTAAAATGGTACATATACACACAATTCCTTATTCCACTACATACCTAGAAAGTATGTAGTTGTACTGTGGAAGAGATTTATAATGGAAGGGTTGCCTGCAATATTATAGCAGGATGTGTGAATGTGCTGAAATGATTATCATTTACTGGTAAACATGTTTGCAGGGTTTCAAGGTTATTCGTATCTTCATTCTGTCCATCTATCTTTTTTTCTGTATTGGCCTATATCTTTTAACCCATTACCAGACGAGAAAAATTTAGACTGGTTGAATTTGAAGAGAGTTGCAGACGACACTTTAAAGTTTACGAAATATTAGATATTTTCAACTTGCTGTGTAGAAAACATCGTGTTAAATGAAGAAATTACTTGTGGCAAGCAATTTTTTCAATTTACACAGTTTTTCCCAATTGTTTTTCTTGTGGGGCTCTTAAAAGCGTCATTGTGTGGGATTGGTTAAACAGCATTGGCCAAACTCAATAAAAAGGTAAAAGACATGTACAATCTATATAGGTATTCCATAGCAATGTTATTGAAATCACATGGAAAACAAGATGTGTTTATACAACTCTATTACCCAACAAAAGGCATTTTCACAAAACTTTTATTTTCATATCAAGCCTTTAGCTTGCATATTGACACATATGATCATGCAAAGGATGAATATTGTAGCTTACATACTTCTGAAGTTACTGAAAATGTCTAGGTCACAATTAAATTACATTTACTACTGAATGTAATTCCAGATATTGCCCTCACTATTTGTCACATGAAATTGATCAAAATTACTTTTATGACTGAAATCAGCATACCCAATACTGTAAATTATATATGAAATAGTAAAGAAACTACATATAATTGTTTACTTAATAGTCATACTCTGACAATTATGTACATTATGTTCCAAATATAAGCAATTGTGATCACTTTAACCCTTTCCCAGTTTAAGCTCAGCTGTTTTCGGAGAAAACCCTAGGTATTGCTGTAGCCTTGGTGTCGTCGTCGTTGTCATACAACAACTTTGGCATTTTGTGATATCTCTTGTTCTACTAAAGGCATTCATTTGAAACTTGGCACACTTCTTCACTGTGAAAAGAGCAACCTATACTTTTGTTTGAATGGGGTTTTACGCCGCTTTCAACAATCTTATAGTTATATCGCGGCGGCTGGAGCACCTAACAATGGAATCCTGGTATTTCTCACACCAGTACTACCATTACATCCTTTCCTAGCCTCCAGCTGCTATCCCACATAGGTCTACGATTATCGACCCATTGGTGACAAATAGTCGGAAAGGATGAGTGCCGCCGTCGGGAATCGAAGCAACCTATACTATCAAGGGGGTAACTCTAGACGCATTCTGTACTTTTATCCACTATCCAGCACACAAAAGATGAGCGTAGACACCCATAAGCATTGCTCTTATTTAAATTTAGACTTGTCCAAATCAAAGAAGTTGCAGACGAGTGCAATTTGTAAAGTATTCAGCCTACAGAGTACAAAACAAGAACAAAAAATTTCTTGTCACAATTAATTTCTTCATTTCCCACTATGTTTTCTCTAGTATGAAATCACAGCAAAGTAAAATCAAAATGTTTGATGCAGAAAAGGTTAAGTTCGTAATATGATGTTCAATATTTATCTGAATGAATGAGTGGTGTTTTATGGTCATGTTGGGCGCAAAACAAGTAACTAAAAAGCACCGTATACAATAACGGAGATAAATTTGTAAAGTAAATTTTCGACAATCAAAAACAATACTAAAAATTGTAAACTTTAACAATGAGTAACTAAAACTGATGTATACGAATGGTTTAAGTCTAAACAATCATATACAGTTCTAAAAATTCTCTATTAAAGGGAGGTATCGATGTTTCTGAATCCTAGATCAGAAAAAAATACCAAGTGCCGAAAAATAGACTCAAACGAACACTTAATACTTTAAGTTAGGTCAGGTTTTGTCCTAAAGTGGCTTTTTTGGTTATATCGGAAAGGTTCAGCGGAATTCCAGGCTATTTTTAGATATCACGGAATTCGGCTGTCGACGTCGAATGACCTCATTTGCATATGACCCAAAGTCAAATTAATGTAACAAATTTACTAGCGAAACAGCCAACGTTATAAATCATATCACATGAAAGGACTGATCTTTACAGACCGGCTAGCGAACATAACTCCTGATGACGTAACGATGACGTTAGTTTGATGTAATTTGAACTAAATGCATGGTTCCAACAGTCATTCGCGCCACATGAATACCCTATAATCTTCGTAACTGTCTCGAATTAATCTAAAAATAGATTAATAGCCTACGTAGGCTATTGGGGAAATACTCTGCTTTTTTCTGATCAGCGACCCCATATTTTTGCAAAACTTCTTTGCGGGATATTGTTTTAAAATAGATTATGAGAGGAAATAAAAATGATTAAAATCTGTGACATGAAAAAAACATCGATACCTACCTTTAAGAACCTAAATTATATTTTGTAGTACAAACTTCAGGAAATCAAATACGAGTTCTATTCTAACGCTTTCAAATAGCTGCCTCATACTGTCAACTTAAAAAATCTTTCTCGTGTATAATAAAAGTCAGCGCAGTCATTTAGAGAGATTATTTCAGACCTGTTGTAATTGCCCCTCAATGGTGCACATATGTTTTGATCTGTAACAGATACAGAAATCATCAACATAAAGAACGCATTCAACGCCAGGACGAACAGTTTTAACAATATTATCAATTTTGACACTAAATAGTGTCACGGACAAAATACTTCCTTGGGGAACTCCCATTTCTTGTTCATTGTAATCAGAAAAAGTATCTCCAACCCTGACTCTAAACTGACGTTCGTCTAAAAATGCAGAAATGAAATAAGCAAGGCACTTCGAAAACCAAAATCAAAGAGGTCATTCATAATTACATACTTCCAAGTAGTATCATAAGCACTTTCAAGATCGAAAAAGACAGAAACAAGTTCTTTCTTTATAAAAGCTTCTCGAATAAAAGTCTCGAAACGGACAAGATGATCAAGAGTTCTTTGTTTACGAAAGCCACTCTGGACTGACGTAACCAGATTATTTTTTTCTAAAAACCAAACAAGACGGTCATTAACCATTCTTTCCATGCTTTTGCATATACTACTCGTTAAGGCTAAAGGACGATAGTTTGAAGGGTTTGGAGAATCTTTACCTGGTTAAGGTATAGGAATCACAATAGCTTCCCGCCAATAGGCTGGAATTATTCCCATTTTCCAAACCTGATTATAAATTTCAAGTAAATAATGAAGGGAACGAGATGGTAAACGTTTAAGGAACTGATAATGGATATTATCAGATCCGACAGCAGTGTCATGACACTTCTTTAAAGCTTTCTTCAACTCTTTCTCAGAAAAGTCTCTATTGTAGTGTTCCAGGTTCCTGGAAATAAGATTCAGCATGGTCTTTTTTTTCACATTGATCTTTTTGAAAGGTGGGTGAATAATTAGAGGAGGGGGGCTTCTTAGCAAATGTGTCTGCTAGTACATTCGCAATGTAATGTTTGGAAGAAACTGATTTATTGTCATCTGTTTAAAGATGGCCAACACTTAGTGACGTGTTCTTCCCACTGAATTTCCGTACCATATCCAAAGTTTTTTTGACCGATGATCTTGAATTCAATCTAGAAACATACTGCCTCCAAGAAGAACGTTTACTTTGTTTGATAGTTCTACGAGCTTTCGCACGTGCAATTTCAAACTTATGAAGATTTTCCTTCGGAGGCCTAAGGCCAAATGCTCTGAGAGCAGATTTTCTCTCAGCTATAGCCTTTTTACTGTCGTCATTAAACCATGGCTTGTTTGGATATTTAGGATCAGGCGATGTTCAGGAATTGCTTTTTCTGCAGCCGAATAAAGTAAAGATAAAAAAAGATCTGCAGTGTTTTTGCAGTCATCAAAGGCTTCAGGATTTACTGACTGCTGGCAGGTGATTTTAAAAAGATCCCAATTAGATTTATGGAGTTTTCATCGTCTAGGTAGTTCCTCGACTGATGGTCCCGATTCAGAAACATGAATGGGAAAGTGGTCAGAATAAACTTTCCACGTAAAATGTTGAAAAATACCTGGGCTGCAAATAGTCAAATCCAGTGAAGAAAATTTTCTAGTGGCAGGATGAAGATAGGTAATTATTCAATAAAACAAGATCATGATTGGTAATGAAATCTTAACAGTTCGGCCTTTGGCGTCAGTGATGCTACACTCCATAAGGTATGATGAGAATTAAAATTTCCCATCCATATGAAAGATTTAGGTAGTTTAAGGACAAGATTGTCTAGTTTTCTAATGTCTATAGGAGACCTGGGTGGAAGATTGAACATAATGTAATAGTTTTAATAAGAGACAGCTACTGCCTGCAAAGTGGTGTCTATACAGACATTTCGATGTGGAATGTTGTGATTCACAAGAATACTAACGCCACCAGATGCCTTTTCGTTGCATGTATTGTTTTTTAGATAGCAAAAATGATATTTCAGTGAAAATTTATCTGTGTCTTTTAGAAATGTTTCCTGTAAACATACTGCCACTGGTTTATATTTAGAAACTAAAAGATTCAGCTCCTCAAAATTGGCTTTGATGCTACGACAATTCCATAGAATAATATTATTCGCCATCTATCAGATCGGTAAGTCAGTTTTATGGAGTTTTTTTTTGTCATAAAACTGTCAAATACTGAGCAGATTTAAGCTATGCGAGATCGCATTATTGACTTACAGAACAAATGCTAGTTTTGATCCTGTCTATTAATTCCTGAGGAAAATTCAGATGCTTCACTTAAATAATACTGGTGAATTACAGTTTTCTGGACTTTTTCTCTAAACATTGGCAGATAGTTAGCTGAGTTTTGGTATGTGAGTCCGCATTAATGAGTTACAAAGCAAGTACACGCTTCGTTACGGTCAATTAATTTTAAAAAAATTATAGATGGACTTAGAAAACTACTAAGAAATTACAGTATTCAGTATTTTTCTTCTAACTGACAGGTAATGAACTGAATTATTGTATTTGAGCCCAGATTAATGACTTCCAGTTTCGTTCCAGTGCATTAATTTTTTAGGAAGATACCGATGCTAAAGTTCGGAAAAGACTTCGCAATGAAGACTTTATTTCTACACACTGGAAAGTATTCAGTCGATTTCTGGTAGGTGAGTAATTACAGTTTTTCGATTTCTTTTCAAAACGCTGGACTATCTTAAGCTGATGTTTGGTATTTGATTCCACATTGATGACTTAAAAACAAGTTCGACTTTCGTTCCGGTCCATTGATTTCAGAGGAAAATGCGGATGCTGCTTTTAAAAAATTCCTGGAAAATTACAGTTTCCAGACTTTTCTCATAACATTGGAAAATATTGACCTGATTTGTAGTATCTGAGTGCGCATTAATTGGTTACATAAGAAATTCGAGTGTAAACCCGATCGAATGATTTCTGCGGAAGATGCGGATGATGAACAAAGAAAATCACTCGGAAATTGCAGTTTTCCGGACTTTATCTCTGAACTTTGGAAGGAATTTAGCAGATATTATTAATAAGTTACAGAACAGATTACAGTGTAGTTCCAGTTCATTGATTTCACTCGAAGATACATATCGTGGACTTGAGGAATTCCTGAAAAATTACAGATCTAAAGACTTTTTTCTAAATTCTGGAAGAGATTTAGATCCTTACTAATTTCTGATAAGTGAATGTACATTAAAGTATTCGAAGAAGTTTAATGTTCTTGGTTCATTGATTTCTGAACAACATACGGATGGTGGACTTACAGAATTACTCGGAAATTGACTATAAATGCAATAAATTTTATATAACATGAAGGAAAAGATAGGCAAAATTATGACTCGTGTCAGAACAATTACATCAATTCCGTTAAAAACGAAATTGCTACCAATCATCGGATTCGTTACAAAGAAAGAAAAGAAGATAGGGCAGGTCATGTCTTAACTGCAAATTCATGCAAATCACCACTGTTCGGCATACTTAACCAGTTATGTATTTTGTCAGCCGATGGATATCATTTCGTTGTTCAACGTTTTTCTATGAATGATCATTGAACAAATATGTGTACTCCAAGCAAATTTATTGTTTACCCATTCCCACACAATGACGCTTTTAAACGCCCCTCAAAATGAAAGCTTTGGAAAACATTATGTAAAATGCAGAACTTGCTTGTTACAAGCAATTTCTTCATTATCCACAATGTTTTCTACCCTACATAAAAAAAGTCCAAAATTTCATAAGCTTTAAAATGCTGTCTGCAACTTCTTTGAATTTGGTCTGGTCTTCTACTATATTGTGTGGGAATGGGTTAATGAAACAGTTCACAACAGTTCACTCTTCGCTCACTAGTGTACAATTTCGAACCCTGAAAATAGCGATATTAATACTTTGCTGATTCAGAAAAGAATGATTTCATTTATGAAACAGTTACAGCGTGAAAACATTTACAAGGATTTCTTAAATTCCCTGAAGGTCCCCTTTCCCATGTTGCGCAAAACTCGTTACTCTATTCCATTCCGGAAAGTGAAAATCGTTATGCTAGTTATCATTCCGGCGAGAACCGATGAAAATTGTGCATTCTATCGTCAATAAAAAAGTATTCATAGCCAATGTTTGCATAAGCCCACTTTCATCTGTGAATAACATTCCCTTTCATAAACGATACGTCGCAATCAATAATGAATCTCTTCTACCATCACGGGATGAAGATAGATAGAAAGATAGATAGATAGATAGATAGATAGATAGATAGATAGATAGATAGATAGATAGATAGATAGATAGATAGATAGATAGATAGATAGGTCCAAAACTACCATAAGCGTTATACGAATATAAACTCTTACCGTAGTTCTGTGGTAACTATTTCATATGACCTTATTTAGGACGATGGCTGTTTCGCTTGTCAATTTGTTACCTTCAGTTGATTTTAGGTCATATGGTAATGAGATAATTTGATATCGACAGCCGAGTTCCGTGATATCTAAAAATAACCTTCAATTCCGTTTAACTTTTCCTATATAACACACAAAAAGCTACTGTAAGCCTATTAGATATACTGCCAAGACAAATTCTGACTTAATTTTAAGTATTAAATGTTCGTTTGAGAGTATTTTTAGGCAATTGACTTGTTTTCTTTTGTAGGTTTCCGAAACATCGATACCCCCTTTAACCCAAACCATTGATAAAAAGAAGTACAATACATCGTATACATGTGCAATACATGTATGCGGAAATATGCCATTCCACGAACACTAACATGGGGGCTACGGTTATATTTTGGAGATCAAAAAGTAACATATTTTTGTGCTATATGACCAAAATACTAAATAAGTAAACGACGGACTTCAACACCACAGTCCCTAATGATGTGTTTCAAAAGGTTTTACTTGTATTGCAAAACATATTTCACCTGTCATCTCATTATCTTTCGTAATAGCGGCCAAGGATTTCAGCATGGTCATTTACAGAATGTGACTTTTGAACTATGTTTTCACTTGTTATCGTGTATCGATTCGGTGTGAAGCACAGTGGTCTAATCCGTCTATCTATTGCTGATGTATAACCGAGGGACCAAGGTTCAAATCAATAAATAAACAATATATTAAACTTTATGTTTCCTTGTTTTGTCCTTTTAATTTTGAAATCTCGAAAATCTTTAATGGGTCATTTGACATTTCTGTCAGTTGTAAATTTCTTTCTCTTTTTAATCGTCACAATCATTTTCTTTCGGTCCTTTTATTTGGTTATTTTCACAGATAGTTCATTTCGTAGTCGGCTGTTGAGGCCAAAAGCTTATAACTAAAGCTTAGGGCAACGAGGTTATCGTCACCGACCAAGGTTATGTTTCTGTAAAAAACGGCTAACTCCAAACATATCGTTCGTTCCTGGCTTGGATTTCAATCCTTGTATCATCCGATGTTAATATTTTTACTTAAAGGCCTAGTTTAATCCATCTTTAGTTGACACCTCCCCCCACTTCCCACAAATGAGATATACAATTAACCACCCGCCGAGAATTTAAGGAAACTGTATACAGTATACAATGGATTAAATCTGCTACATTATCATGGATAAGTGTGGCATATATTTGCAACCAATTTTATGTCCTGGGATAAAATATGAATTTTATTTGGTTTAAATTGTTTATAAATAATAAGTTCTCATTTTTGAGACTTTGTCAATGTGTATAAAGCAGTAAAATAACAAAATATGAAGCCACTGTTATCTTAACAGATCACGAATAGCAACTGGAATAACTTTGATAGACATTGTTGGGAAAAGAGCAGAAAACATTCATTTGTCTGATTTCCCCTTTTGTCTCAATATTTCAACACTTTTACTCCTTTAGTAAATCAAAAATAATATTCAGGAAATACTTCCATATTCTAGGCCATGCGATAAATTAAAACTGAAAACGTATTTTCACTAGAATTTCTTACTTAACCACAATGGTTGAAGAAACTTTTTTACCTCTTAAATTACAAATAAATAATGCATGTAAATTTCCTACAATTACATTGAATCCAGCATTCTGCAATTTTGTCACTTATCATTCAATAATTTGAAATTGATTTAAAATGTTAAAAACTAAAAAAATGATATGACAAATACGAAAATAACTTTTCTATTTCTGGTTTCTATCAAATTCTCATCAGCCTAAAGTAAGGTGCGCGTCGGACTATCATTCAAAGGGTCCCGGGTTCGATCCCCGACGGCGGCAATACTCTTTCCGACATTTGTCTACCACCAATGGGCAGATAATCGTAAGCCTATGTGGGATAGCAGCTGGAGGCTAGGAAAGGGTGAAGTGGTAGTACTGGTGCGAGAAATACCAGGAATCCATTGTTAGGTGCTCCAGCCGCCGCGATATAACTGAAAGATTGTTAAAAGCGGCGTTAAACCCCATTCAAACAAACAAACTAAAGTTAGGTGCAGCTATTGCATATTATTGACAAATTTTGACCATTGTCATCAAGACCATTGTCATCAATGGAATAAACAAGATGATCAACCCCCCTGGGGTGATTTACAGAAAAAGCAGTTAGCTTATCAGTAGGGGTCCAACATACACAACATTCCTTTAAAGGCCTAGTTTAATCCATCTTTATTTGACCCCCCAATGAGATATACAATTAACCCCCCGCTGAGAATTTAACGACCTTATCTGATAAGGAAGCTGTATACAGTATACAAGGGATTAAATCTGCTAAATTACCATGGATAAGTGCGCCATATATTTCACTTTCTTTGAACCTAATTTGACTTTTGAAATAAATTTTGAATTGTATTTGGTTATAATTGTTAATAAATAATACGTCCTCATTTTCAAGACATTTCCAATGTATATAAGACAGTAAAAATACTAATATGAAGCATTTGTTATCACAACAGATCACGAAAAGCAACTGGAATAATTTGATGGACAACATCAATTTTGCTGATTTCCCATTTTATCTCAATTTTTCAACACTTCCTCTCATTTAGTAAATCAAACTTTTTAAGTTGGAATGTGGAGCAATAGCCCATTCCGAAAATAAGTTGAAAGAGTTATTGCGCTTAAATACTCTCCCATGCGGTGAAACTACAAAACGGTCCCAATTCTACTTCCGGGTAGCAAATTTAGATAAAAGAAATGGCAGATAATAAGGCAGAAATTAAATCGACTCAGAAAAAACAAGTTTATTGTTATACTCAATTTAACGACGGAAAATAATTAATGGCCAATCTATCATGACAGCAATGGACACGGCACCATCACTAAAGCTCGCCGCTAAAAAAGGCGAGTTTCAAACTCTAGTTCGGATGAAATTAAGCCTTGTTTATAGGGACAAAGAGTATATATAATGAATAAAATATGTACAGAAAGATCTCCTCTTACAGTAACTTGTCTCTGAAAAGGAATATAAAGTAAATAAGGCCTTAGTAATGATTTGTTCCATGTCTCTTACCCATTACCGAATAACGCATTTTTAGACTGGTCAAAATTAATGTTACAGACAACATTATTAGATATAATATCGGTTAAGTTCAAAAATGGTCCTAGGAAATACTTTCCTTTATATTGCATATAAATCTGCATTTGAAGTTCACATTTCATTTGTGAACACCATATCTGTTTTGAATAACAAACCTGTTGCTTTCTTCGAAAAATAAAGAAATATAGTAATTAATGTGTGAAATGCGCATGTTAGTAAAAAAGTCAAAATGTTTCCTCAGATCAAACACATTTTATTAGAGATATGATGCAATCACATTCAGAGGTGAACGAACCTTTGTAAGATACCAAATAAGAGCTGTCGGTAAACAGCAACACTCGATTCAGCTCCAATGATTGCCTGGGTAATAAATCCTTGCTTACCCTTTACAATACAATATAACTGGTCCAAATTTAAAGAAGTTACAAATAACAACTTTAAGTTGATAGAATTTAAAAATCTCATGTATAGGATAGGAAACACTGTTGAAAATGAAGAAATTGCTTGTTTCAAGCAATTTCTCCATTTTCTACAATGTTTTCCAAAGTTGTTTCCTTTAGGGGCGTAAATAAGCGGAAGCTTGTTAACACATTCCCACATAACAAAAGCAGGGTGGTGAGGGAAAGGGTTAACCTATTCTCAGACAGAAAAATATTAATCTGCTGGTCCAAATTCAAAGGATGACAAGTTTAAGCTGATTAACTTAAATAACTCTTCATTTATGGCAGAAAACATTATGGACAATGAAGGAATTGCTTCAACCTTGTAACAATTTCTTCATTATCCAAAATGTCTCCAAATCGCTTTTCTTGAAGGGTGTCTAAAGACAGCAATTGTGTGGGAATTGGTTTACCCATTACATCCTTATCTCTTTTCCCTACACACTAGAGAACATAAACTGTGGAAAACATAATGAGAAAAGGAGAAGTTGCTAGTAGCAAGGAATTCCTTTTCATCCTCAAAATTAATCTCCTTCTGCAACTTTCATTTAAGACCAGTCTAAGATTTTGCCTGGTAAGGGGTTAAAAGGTTGACTTACATTGTAAGACCCATTTTACATGAGCGAATGTTCAAAACAAAAATTAAGTCATTGCAGATATGTAGAAATTATTGCACATTAAACTTGAACAAAATGTTGTCAAAGTCTAATGATGACTTTCTTTTGAATACCCCTTTAAATAAAGTACATCATGTTATTTCTTTAACATTATTTCAAAATTTATGAGCACAAAGTTATTCAAGAGAAATTTATAACATAATCCATCAAAGTACACGAAAACAAATGAGAGATAAAATTTAGACCTTTGTAAAATAAATAATCTTCGATAAAAGAGAAAAAATGTATAAATACAGTTTTGATGGAAATATTTTTGAAAAGAATGAACTTCTCGTTCAAGTATCCAAAATAAGTTAAACGTAACTGAAACAAGAAAATATTAAAGGGTTTGCAAGGATTTTTTACCAAGAAAACAGCAGATGTGACAAAGCGATGACTTCTTATGATCAAAGTAAAGTACACACATGACATACTGATAGGACACACGGCCATGCTTCACAATGATATATATTGGTTTTAATTTGCAACCCCTCGACAATTTCCTGTTCAATCTCTGGTTTTTACGTTTCTGTGTTTTAACGTTCTTCCTTTCTATCCTACTGAATGATTATTTTTAAGATAAAATTGACTTTAAATTGTCGTCTGAAAAACCTTTGATTTTTAGACTGGTTAAAATTTGGCAAATCAGTAACATATTTATAGGTTAACGTATTTCAGGTACATGTATTTGATGATGCTGGATGTTAATATGATGATAATAATCCTGTTTCATATAGGAGAGTTTTTTTCTGCAGTTTATTTCTTTATCCATTCCCTTTTCTATGTTATAGATAAATATTACTTATGTTAAGGAAAAGATCTTAAGAAAAATGGCTGGTAAAAAAATAAATAATCTTTCGACATAAGACTTCATTCTAATAACTTTGACATAATATGCATCTGTCAAGGTTATTTTTAATGCAATATTGGTTGAACGTATAATTTGATTCGAAGCTGTCGGTCAATAAAAACCTTAGTTTTTCAGTTTTCTTTTTGAATTACTGGCACGCAGGTATTTCTTAAAATAGCAAATTTAAAAGTTCAAAAGTCGATGTTTTCGCCTGGAAGAAAGCCGTCATCCTCCATGGTTCACGGAGTTCTATCAAAATTTGCTACCCATACAAAGGGAAGTCACTCTAACGACTTTGGGTCAAAGGGAAGTAAACCACGTTTTCGGAAAGGGCTATTCCAACTAAGATTTAACAAAATCGCAAAATGAACACAAGACAATTTCATTTCGGGTTTCTTGATAACACATATAACGTGATCTCTTACATATGAATACACCTCAGGTTACTTCTCATCTCAACTTGCCACGGACAATCACTTAGTTGTAGTCGAACACAATAATATGGCACATGTAGAGGATGACATAAAATTTCTTTAGAGACTTCTAAACAGCTTTAGTTTGCTTTAAATTATTGAAAAATAAGGTAATAATCAGCGCAGTAATTTGTTTTTTGTGATTCGCCGCCCGTGTTTGGTAATCACGTGATCTCAAGTGACATGTGGTAGTCCTGTGACCATAGATAGACAATGTTTACAAATATGGCTCAGGTCGCAAATGCATTTTTACAATAATCACGCCGCCCAGTGCTTTAAAATATTCTAGAGCGATTAAGGGAGGTCGGAGGCATCAAGCAAACGCGATTATTGTGGGATTTACAGCTTTTACTCAATAAAAATCAAATAGAAGAAGATTTTGAAAATTAGACTGTAAACATATCAACTTCCGGTTTCTACTTATTTACTAAATAATTACGCTTTATTATGTCGTTATTTACAAGTTTAAATCAATAATAACACATCAAACCTTTAACAAGTGTCATCTAGCTTTCAGCTTTGTCCTTTTAACTTAAGATTTTTTACGGTTCTAAAGCCGAATAACGAATAAGGAAATCGCGCGACTACAGGGCGCCGAAGATAATTTGATACAATCTTCATCATATTATAGGATTTTTTAGGAAAAGGGCAAAACTACCATTGGCAAACAATAACTTTACAATAAACAGTATTTCAAATCGATTACCCTGAATCAAGTTTCCGCGCAATTCTGCAAATTTCCACGTAAACTCATAAACTTGAAGTGAAAATCTACGTCAGTTTAGTATGATCGCTAAAGAATTGGCAGCCGCCGTCTTAGCGCAGTTGGTAGCGCGTCGGACTTTCATTCAAAGGGTCCCGGGTTCGATCCCCGACAGTGGCAATACTCTTTCCGACATTTGTCTACCACCAATGGGCAGATAATCGTAAGCCTATGTGGGATAGCAGCTGGAGGCTAGGAAAGGGTGTAGTGGTAGTACTGGTGCGAGAAATACCAGGAATCGATTGTTAGGTGCTCCAGCCGCCGCGATATAAGTGAAAGATTGTTAAAAGCGGCGTTAAACCCCATTCAAACAAACAAAACAAACAAAGAATTGGCCGAGTTGAGGGTCAAATAATCATCGAGGTCATTGATTTCTTAATGTAGAAGCTGTTATATTCTGTTTTCAATATTCTAAAAGGAGTTCACGTATTACAGTTGATCTAAAGGAGAATGTTATGCTTGAAAATTCTAATTTTGCAGTGCGTGACACGAGCTTTTAACCTATTCCAACACAATAAAATTTTAGACCAATCCAAATTCAAAGAAGTAGCAGACGACAATTGTAAGTTGATGAAATCTTTAAAATCCTGGTCTTTTTGGACAGAAAACATTGTGGATAATGACGAAACTGCTTGTAACAAGCAATGTATTTATTTTACACAATGTTTTCCAAAGCTTTCATAATGAGAGTCATTTAAAAGCGTCCCTGTCTGGGCATGGGTTAAGACAACGCTAGTTTTTAATTGCTGTACGTGGATTTATGTTTTGTGCGTTATTCACGCACATATGTACACGAATAGGAATGCTGGTTTAAGTTTAAAGGAGGGAGGCTTACTCGGAAAGTAATAAATGAACCACAGTTTTGACCCTTTCAGCGCATTCCAACTTCTCAGTACTTTCAGTCCTTTGATTTAGATTGTAAAACGGTTACATTATTTAGGAAATAGCTCCATTTTCTAGGCCAGGAGATAAATAAAAGTGGAAAATAAAGAATATTTACTAGAATTTCTTACCTTACCATAATGTTTGAAGAAATGGGCCCCTACCAATATACGGAGTTCTCGCGAAAATTGCCCTTCAATTAACTCCCTTGATTCTACTGGGTAGTTCCGGTTTAAATTTCAACAAAGAGTATGTAAGGGCTGAGACTAAAAGCGTCTGTTTTGGAGAGAATTAATTATTTTTTCGGTATTTCACACATAAGAAAATTGTGTACTTTTGCAATACTTATAGATTATGAAAAAGTTTGGTAGTTGTTATTTACGTTGACACGTTATAATCGTCTTCCCGTCCGAGTTCCATCCAGTTTTCATTTTCTACTTCTCGAAACAAAATTAGCAAAAGTGTTCTTCATGGTAAATTGTTGCTTTTATTTCCTTGGCTTGAGAATATCTATTGAAAATGCAAACAGACAAAACAACAACGGGGGAACAAAAGTATTGCGATGAAAGGAGTATTTTTACAAGGAATTTCTCCAAATCAGAGCGATCCGTTATTTTTTATACAAATGGATTTTAAAATTTCGTCTGTATCCTATTTCGTTCTGAGATTTTTTATCTACAAAGGTTTAAATGGTAAGTTAATCTTACGACGTATCGATGTCCGTCCATAAACTCCTGTTTTAATCCAAGTAACTTACTCGTTTTGAATCGGTATCTTTGATTACGTAACAGTCCACGGTTGGTATCCGGATATATATCATAACGATCGGCTATTTGCTTTGATTTTCACACGACTGACCAGATGTCATTCTTTCGACTAATCAATAACGGAGTCGGTTGACTTATATTATTTGGAATTTATCTAGTTCTAAAGATTGATTAGTGTTTTATCTTTCTGTCCATATATTATGTGCAAAATGATGTGGTTGGGTCCCTAAGTAAAAGAACACTATCAGAGGTTAAATGCTCCTATTTTGCGTAGTATCAGATATTTTTTCAGAATTTGATAAAGAGGAATGTTGAGTACTCTTAGAATTATCTTAGGATATGGAATTGATGTGGTAGTTTATATTAACGTTGACACGTTTTAATCGTTTCTTCTCTCCCGACCTAGGAGCCAATTTCATTCTCGCCCAGTTTTCATATTTTACTACTCATTTTCGAAAAAAAAAATTAGCAAAGGCGTCCTTTGTAGGAAATCATTGCGTTTACTTCTTTAACTTGAAAAGGCTTATTAAAACAAGGAAACCACACAACAAGAACCAAGAATAACAATATTGCGATAAAGAGTACTTTTTACGCCGATTTTCACCACAACTGAAAGATTCATTATGTTCGGTACACATGGCTATTAAAATTTCGTTCGTATCCTCTTTCGTTCTGAGATTTTTTTCTGTAAAGGGTTAAATGGTAAATCAAATTTAAAAGTTAACGATGTCCTCTCATAAACTGCTGTTTTAATCCAAGTAACTTACACGCTTCTGATCGGTATCTCTGATTGCGTAATAGACCACGGGTGGTATTTTGGATATACACTGGATATATCTCATAATGATAGGTTATTTGATTTTGATTTTCAACCGATATCCCCTTATTACAAGTAACAAAGGAAGTCGTTTGCTATTCCCTCCAATTCTAAGGAAATTACGAGTTTGTAAATTTTAAATAGGATTATAAATGCAAGAGGTAAAGGAAATCTATTTTAAAACGTTTCTCATTTAGAAAAAATTGGAAAAAATGTTTTAGTAAGAAAAATCTGAAAAAAAAATGTTTAAGATCACTTTTTTACAGAAAAATTGTCTTAGTTTGATCTTTGTAACACTTCTTACGGTCATCTCTTTTATATTTCCACTATTTTATTTCTCACTTTTTCTCAAATACTTATATACATGAAATGATATATAAAACAATAAATGTAAAAAACCATTCAGCAAGGTAGAGATACTGTGGAAAAGGAAAAAATGCAACAAGTATATTCTTTTTCTACAATGCATTCTCAATTTGAAAGCCACAGGGACGTATAAACCAGGGTTAACAAGAATAAATTTTATATGAAAAAAATAAATTTGTGCACACATCTAATATCAGATGCTAAAGCTTGTGCAGGTTGATTGAATTAAATTGGTTTACCCATTCCCACACAATGACGCCTTAGGCGCCCCTTAAGAAAAATGATTTGGAAAACATTGTACAAATTGACAAAATTGCTTGTAACAAGCAATTTCTTCATTTTGCCGGATGTTTTCTGCACAAAAAGATGAAAATATCTACAAATTCATAAACTTAAAGTTGTCATGTGCAACTCCTTTAAATTTGGCACAGTCTAATATTTTGCCCCCCGTTTATCGGTTAAACACTACTTTCAACATCAAATCAGTTACTAAGCATAACTGACATTTCATCTTAACAACCAGCTGCTCACCCTACTTAGACCTTATCATTTGCCGATTGGTAAGAAACGAATGATATATCTTAGGAGGACCCACAGAGGCAACAATCATTTCCACAAACCTCCAGACATTTTACAAAGCTTGTTGAGGATCATGCAGTGAAATTCTGATTAAATTTATTTCATATTCATCAATGAAAAGAGTATTTGTTAAATTCACATGGTCATGAAATGAAGACGTATGGAGAACTTCTTTGTAACAGTTCCCGTTTGTAAAATGACAGATATCTTATAAATTCACAGCCCCGCTTGACATGTGTAACCATTCTTTAAAAAAAGGAAATAACGGAATGTATTTGCGTGAGTATCATTGTATTTATTTCGATCAAAAAAGCTCTTTTTATGGTAATTAATACGTATATCCGGAATTAGGGTACATCCGAAAAATACACTTTCGTACCGGCTCATTTACGATTATGAACACGAAAAACGTCACTTAGCTTTAAAAATTAAGCTCAGCTGATAAAATAAAGTAGTCTCTAGATCATCTAGGGTTTCAACATTGATGACACATAGTAAGAGCTGGAAACAACCTGTTAATGTTTTCGATACCGATATCATCGATTTTTTCTCCGGAACTACTCAAAGATTTAAGGGAGGTCAGTCTAATACTAAAACTAAGCGGAGTAACTCTGGATATCGGTAGGGGCCCATTGTTTAGCTCCCATAAATTAAAAAAAAAATACATGTAAATTTCTGTCAATTGCATTCAATCCAGCATTCTGCAATTTAGTCACTTTTCATTCAATAATTTAAAATTGATTTAAAATATTTAAAGCATAAAAAATGATAAGATAAAATTTGAAAAAATAACTTAACCTCGTTTTCTATCAAAATCTCATCAGCATAAAGCTAAGGTACAGCTATTGCAGTATTGACAAATTTTGAGCATGGTCATCAATGGAATATACAAGATGATTACCCCCCTGGTGTGATTTGCAGATAAGGCAATGGACCTTTTCACGGTCTCACAGCGCATGCGTCTAATCGAATCTCGTTAAAGGCGATATCTACCCGAGACTTTGTCACGTGATCGATTGCGGGGAGTCGATAATTTATCACTATATAATCCTATATAAATTGTCTATTTTGAACGAGCAAAAATAAAGGTTAAAAATCAAAATTTTGGTGCAAAATGGGTTTCAATATGTGGGCAGATATATGCAGACTAGTTGTAGCGAGTAATATTGATGATATTATCGTGTATTAGTAACAAAATCAAGTTTAAAACGACCTGGTGTCTAGGCCATATGAAACATTACGTACCTCGAGTTTTGCGAAAATTACCCTTTCATACAATAATATCTCCTACGAAATAAGATATTTTGGACATATTTTAAACCCCCCCCCCCTCACACACATACAAGGAAGGAAAAGTAAATAGTTATAGTTTGACACTCGACGCAAACACTGAATGATTACGTTGATGAAAGGAAAATCCCGCCTTGCAGTATACGGATAAGTGTCAAACATCTTGACAGAAATAATATTGACTAAAATAATATTCCAATATTAATCCATTCCCAATGAATGAATTTTTTGACTTGTCAAAAAGAAGCTGCAGACGACATTTTAGAGCTAATGGAATTTAATTGTTTATTTATTTTCTTTTTTTCCTAATGGGACAGGGAAAATATTGTGGTTACCGAAGAAATTACTTTATCCAAGCAATTTCTTCATTTTCCACAATGTTTTCATATGCTTCTTCTCAAATCGACATTCGCAGCGTTCTGGCAATAGAAGTGTTGGAGGAAAGGAGAAAATATATTCTTTAATTTATTTAATCTGCTTTTCGTCTAGATATGCCATATACCGATTAAAAAGTGTATATGGAAATTCAAAATTTAGAGCAATATATAATAACGAAAAAAGGATTATTACAGAAATCATAATAGTATGATGACGATGTTAATAGTGCGAAGAAAAGAATGAAAAATAGAAATAATCAAATGTAATGATTATAATGGATTGCTGTCCGGTAAACAGTCTTGATGTAAAGGGTTCCCTTTGGTATATCACATATCTATATGGTGTTATGTGTAGACGGCATCATATCACCAAGCATCCAATAAACAACACCGCAAACTCTTTATGTATATAAGTAAAATTTAGGAATTGATGAAACAAATTGGTCTTTTTATGTTTCAACCGATATGCCGCCAAGTACTGGGCCCTGATCGACGAATCAAAGAATCCGACCAGACGTCGTTTTCAATCGACACGGGAATATTATTGCATGGTGTTTATTTATTTATCATTATCATTTCAATCTTTTACCAAAATAAAAATAAATTGAATACGCTTAACAACTTTGAGTGGACCCTTTTTGCTGTGGGATATATATTATCCTAAAAAGATGGGTGGAAATGACAATTGTTGCGTGGCAGATTGTAGATCGACAAGGCATAACTCTAATATATCCTTCCAACGATTTCCGAAGAAACCGGAGTCTAGAAGAAAATTATGGATAAAGGCAACTGGAAGAGTCCTCCATGGAAGAAATAAATTTGCAACAACGAATAATTCTTTATTTTCTGGTCGACATTTGGGAATGGGAAGAGAAGTGATGATCCAACGTCTGTGGACTTTATACCGACAATGAATCTTCCGGTGACTTTGCCAGTAATATTGAGGCAAAGGAGAGCTACTGTTTCCAGTATGAAATCGTCATAATATGACGGAGCAGTAGAAACCCTTGTGAAAGAAAACTGTAGCGTGTGTTACTCCAAGAAACGCGTTTTGTTGTCAGAAATTGATCTTAGAAATGTGAAGAACGAAGTTCAGATTTCACATGAGCGGTCAGATGAAATGACAGAATGCGAAATGCTGAATTGCCAAATCCCCTGCGAGGTACGATTTCAATTAAATCTAACGTAACTTTGGTAGGATTTTCCCTGGTATGAAGCAAGGACACGGGAACTGATTAAATACAAGCTGGTATTTTCCACAGTTTTTTCAATGTGACTGAGTCTCTGGACAAATCCCTCTTCAAAGTATTTAAACGCCTTCAACGACTTGCAGGCCCGGACGCTTTCTTTGTCAAACGATTTGTCCCGCGATTCCACTTAATATTTTTTTAATTTTGATATGTCAAAGGCCGGAACATTTTTCAAACCATTTTCCCATTTATTGTTCGGATTTGTAAACACTGACTTCACAAAAAGAAACTTGTTTTCTGACATTTTAACACTGTTAAAGTTCGGGGTCGTATCGAGCCTTCTTATTTTCTATTGAGTTTTTCAAACCGGAAGTAAAAACTCCCCGCAACGGGAAAATATTGTTGTTGTTGTTTTTTGAAAGCGTCTAACGGATGTAGACTTTTTAGTCATCTGGCGCTTTGCGTGAAAAGGTCTATTAGCTTATCAGTAGGGGTCAAACATACACGCAGCGCGTCGGACTATCAATCTAGAGATCCCGGGTTCGATCCCCGAAGGCGGCATTCATCCTTTCCGACTCTTTGTCTCTCACCAATGGGTCGATAATCGTAGACCTATGTTAGATAGCAGCTGGAGGCTAGGAAAGGATGTTATGGTAGTACTGGTGTGAGAAATACCATGATTCCATTGTTAGGTGCTCCAGCCGCCGCGATATAACTGAAAGATTGGTGAAAGCGGCGTAAAACCCCATTCAAACAAACAAATCAAATCCAACATACAAAACATTCCTTAAACTAGGTCTTTAAGCATTATGGTAAAATTGGACGTTTATTTCTTTCAATCCTTAAAAAAATGTATAACTTCCATAGAAATGAAAAGCAATTATATTTTGGTGAAAATTGAATTCTGGAGATTTCCTAAGCCAATTTTGCAATAACAAATCAAATTTTCCATTCAATATATTGTGTAAGAAAAGAAAATTTATATTGGTCTTAGAAAGTAGGGTCGAACCTTACTCGTCTGGATTAAAGGTTCACGAACCTACGCCAGAAGCTTCGTAACGATATAAGTTAAAATTTGTTATTTCAACAAATGATCATAATTTGTAAGTCTATATTTCGAAGTTGTTTCTGAATACTAAGGAGGGTAAAAAAGAATATTATATGAGCGACAGGTCAATGATGTTTCACAATTAACAAATGACGTTTTATCACATTAGTATTGCAAAAAAAAAACACATTCACTTGTCGCTCAAAATATTCCTCTTCACCCTTATTAGTATTCAGAAAAAAATCTTACAAATGTACAGTTTCAAAACGAATTTTACCTTATCATACGCCCGTCGAAGACGGGACGTATTATGGGATCACCCATGGTGTCCGGGCGTCCGGTTGTCCGGTCGTCCGGGCGTCCGGCGGTGTCCACTCCTTTGTCCGGAGCATAACTCTGTCACCGTAAGTCCGATTGACTTTAAACTTGGCAGTTATATTCTTCTCATCAATACAGAGCACAAGAACCATAACTCTACCTGGCCTATTTCTTGAGTTATTGCCCTTTGTTGTTTTTCATACTTGAATCTTGTCCGAATTATATATCTAAATGTATAACAGATAGAATCATGAAATTTCATGGATGGATAGAGCTCACCAAGTGGGAGTGCAGTGTACAAGAACCATAACTCTACCTAGCCTATTTTTTGAGTTATTGCCCTTTGTTGTTTTTCATACTTGAATCTTGTCCGGAGTATATCTGTAAAATTATAATAGCTAGAATCATGAAATTTCATGGATAGATAGAGCTCACCAAGTGGGAGTGCAGTGTACAAGAACCATAACTCTACCTAGCATATATTTTAAGTTATTGTCCTTTGTTGTTTTTCATACTTTGTTTGACAAAAAATATTCATTCAAAATAACCTCAGTTCTATTTAAACCCCCATTTAATATTAATCAGTGTGACGGGCGTATCTTGTGACAATTTGGCACCTTATATTGTTAAATGTCTATGAATAGCTATTGGCGTAAGGTGGCCATCCTCACGAGTGAAGGGATTTCGAGATCATCTTTTTCTCTAATATCCCATCTTGTCGTACCGAGGGCGGCGAACGTTCTACTTATCTACCGAGTGTATTACCGTTTATCTATCGTCGCTACCGAAGCACATGCCCATATGAGCGACGCCCCCAGAAGACGGTTAGTCGTTACGAGGGATGGTGCAAGGATACAGGACGAAACTGCTGAGAGCTCCGCCTGGTTCTTTAACGTGCTCGGTGGATAGCATCGTGACACGGGGCCTCGGTTTAACGTCTCATCCGAAAATCAATTAGTTGTGTTAGTTGATATGGTCAGCCCAGGGCTCGAACCCGTGATCTTGAGGTTTAAAGTCAAGTGATCTACCAATTGAGCAAGTGCTCTACCAACTTATCTACCCCTTGGCCTGTTGAATACAGATTTCCTGTACGCGTGACGTCACAGAACGGATAACGAGGATGGCCAATCAGTGGGATTTTTACTAATCGGGTTAAAAGGGCGGAGTTTCATAATGCAGTCCACCTTGTGCACATGCCCCGAGGCTATTACTGTCTATACTTGTCTGGTGAGCCTGTCCTAATCTGACGATACACCAATATCGGAGAGCAGCGTATATAGGACCGGTTTACCAGTCTATGTCTATACCAGATGTGTACAGTTGCATGTTTAACCCTTTTACTCGTTTCTAACAACGAACCTTTGGGAACGATTAACGCAAAACGTATCTTTATTGAGTAATATATTCACCGATTTTAATAATTGTTTTATATTAGATCAGTAGACATGGTTTTGTACATCGAATCAAAAAATTATTATTCGTCTTTTAGCTATTTGCTAGATGATAAATCATTACAAAATATGCTAATGTTGTCGATTACATTTTAAAGTAAATGTAAATCCCAGTCAAAAGAGAAGACTAACAGAAATATTAAGAGAACTTGAAAAAAATAGTCAAAATAAGCAATTTTTACTTTCTTATAACGTTTTGTTCAAATTAAATACAAAATCCTTACTTTGTTATTTTTTCAGACGTCAAAATAAATTTATTGTATTTTTAATTGACTTATTGCTGTGAGCCTTCCAGATGTAAAAGCTGTAGTTTATTTAACAAACTCGAAGTTGAAACCAAGAACCATACTATTTATCAGTTTCTATTATGCAGAGAAATTATAGACGTAATAATTGTAGTGAGTGTGTTTTCTTTTATTGTATGTGTGATTGACATTGTAAAAGATGTAATAAATTTGTTAAGAATAAATTAATTTCTGAAGACAAGTAATGTAAGTAACCCAGATATAATTTGCTTTAATTTCTTTAAATATTTTATAATTCATTTGAAACAGTTCATGTGTTCCTTTGATCACCTATAAATTTGAAGGCAATGCTTTGTTCAATTGTTTTATGAATTCATTGAATCTTATTTTTTACAAATAATGAATAATGAACTATAATGAAGATTCCCCTCCCTCCCGTCTCTCTTTCTTTTCATTCTCTCTCTCTCTCTTTCCGATCCGGAGTCTTTCCGTTAATCGATGATTTTATCATGACTTTATCTAGTCATGTGTGTTTTACGAAAAAGATGATCTCGATATCCTTTCACACGTGAGGATGCTAATATCCCTTCCCCTAATCTGTACGATTTATTTTTAACCAACCAATCAAAAGGTCAAACGCGATTTCTGTGACTGCCAACCAGAGAGGTTTTTACATACGGCTTCGTTAAACCTTAATCCGTCTGGTCACGTTGCCAGATGATGTATAACGCCTAACCCTATTTGCCTGCGGCTATTATATAATCCGATTTGATGGCCGCATTTATTACATACTGAAAAATTCATTGCTAAACCTTCTGTATAAACGACAAACGAATTTTGATAGAAAGGAAAACAAGCCCCCCTTTTTTTTGATAACTTGAAATTTCTTTTGTTTGTTTGTTTTCATCTTTTTAAAACTGATATATGAAATTTACTTGTACACGCAAAAATATTTGTTCATGCATAGTTAAGTTGACAGGGCAATGTCATGAAATTTATGTTTTATATCTCGATTTTTCGTAAAACAATAAACACACACCGCTTGATATAGTCCGTATAAAATCATTGAGAGAGAGAGAGAGGGGGGGAGAGAGAGGGGAGAGAGATTTCGTGTTGCAATTTTGTGAATAAAACTGCTTGAAACAATTGTCCATTCAATAGAACAATGAATGGTTGCATTAGGGTGTTTCGAGAATAAATAAAGTATGATGACATTTGATATGATAGAAATGGTAATCACTGATTAGAAACTATATTTTACTTTGATTCAAGTAAAAGTGGAAAGTCTGAGTATTTATGGTTTCGTGTGAATCGTATTATGAGGTTAATTTCAAATCGAAATTAAAATATAAATGCATTTCTTCGTTCGACGAAAATAAATCTTTTGTGATATTTAAAATGTAAATTTGTTTCTCCGATTCATCGCTTTATCATATTTAAGTTACCATACATTTTAACTGCGTCTTATATAGAAGATCAAAATTTTCTCATCGGCAACGTCTTGAAAATTTGTCTAGATTTATTATCTAGCAAACAGCTAAATTCAGATTAAAAATTTCTTCAATCGTTGTACTACTGGTTTAATCAAAATGCAGTTATTAAAATCGACGAATATATAATTCAATAAAGATACGTTTTGCGTGAATCGGTTTCACCAAAGGTTGCAAACTAACAGCCAAGGGGCCTGTGGACAAGGTAGACCGGTACCGCCGTCGACTTTAACAAAGCCTTTATTAAAGTCGACAGTGGTGCCAGTCTAGTGGACAAGGTTGACTGTATTCCGAGACTCCGCCCTTTTAACCTGATCTGTAAAAAACACACTGATTGGCCAGTCTCGTTTTCTGTTCTGTGACGTCACGCGTACAGAAAAACTCTCGGTACGACAAGATGTAAGGTGGCAGACTGAATCATGCCTTCTCAGAAGTTCGACCCTGTTACACACCAGTAATAACTAAACATAACTAAAGAGACGACGTAAAGAAATCGTGATGATTAAAAGGAGAAAAAATATGTAGAAATAACAAAATAAAACTTATAGAACTAAACTATTTAGACCACTCCGCTACAGACCGAATCTTCACTTCAGTGAATAGAATATAACTTAAATTCGGTATATTAATTCCTCTCTTAAGTAAATCATCTACAAATTACGAAAGATAGTGAAATGACATGTCAAATATGTTTTGCAATACTATACAATATAAAGTGATTCGATCCTGCAACTGAATTCCGAGGCTCCATTAGACTGGTACCGCTGCCGACTTCAAAAAAAAAAAAAAAAAAAAAGTCGACAGTGGTACCGGTCTAAGGTTCAATAGACTCCCACGTTACCGCGTTGTCTACGCATGCCATAGGCTATTCTCCGAAGATTGACAGTATTTGAAAAATACCACCTATCGGAAGATGACGACGTTACCGCTAAAAAATGCACGGGATTTCCTTAACAACCATTTCAACCAATTTATCCCACTTCCGTAAATATCTGACAATTGACAATTCTATATCTAGTTCATCACATTTTCGGCCTCAAACCATGACTGCCATCACAATGTCTCCTTGTTAAAAAATGTCACTTTCAAGTTTCAAAGAAACCTCGTTTGGATATCACAGCCAACACCGAGATTGAAGGATACTTTCACAAACTTGAAAGTAACCCGCATTAAAACAACCAGGAATTCAAGTTCCAAATACTTCAATGCTGTGATGCAGACACAAAATGATTTTGTAGACATCGTTTTTTTCAACTCTTCACTACACCACCCATTCCTTGAAATGGACAAATCAAAGTAAGTGTATTTTATTCATTCTATACTTTATATTTTAACCCATTCCCACTCACGGACACTTTTGGACGCCCATCAATTGGGAAAAAAACATTTTGTAAAATGAAGGAATCTCATAACAAGCAATTCCTTCATTTCACACAATGTTTTCTATCTAAAATGTTGAAGAAATCTCAAATTTCATAAAATTTAACTCATTACCAGACAGCAAAATTTTAGACTGGTGCAAAATCGAAGGAGTTGCAGACACATATCAAATTTTATGAAATTTTATAATGCTTCAACTGTCAGCTACAGTCACACTAAAACAAGCCCTACAGGGATTTATAGCCCTACAGAAGCCCTATGGAAATTGTACACGCCCTACGATTATAGGAGCTATAACAGTGAATCATTAGTAGTTAATAGGATTGAAAATAACATTTTTTTTCTTACTTCAAAAAGAATTGTGTGAATTTTGCTTTTTTTTCTTAAGATATTGATGTTTATAATATCACATAATTTGACCGGAGGTACTTGACAGAACACCCTATTGTTCAATTGAAGGCCCAACAAATTCATAAGCAAATACCTGTCTACGTATTAGTATTTTTGAGAGACAAAATATTCATGTTTTGATTTCTAAAAAACGGAATTATAAACAGATGGGTTGATGGCTAAGAGTTCTACAGAAAAAAATATTTCCATTGTATTTTTCACAGTATTAAGTCAATTGCAAATATTGTCCAAAATGTATAGCCACTTGACAATCAAAACATTTAAGCCTAGTTTAGTATTTTGTTCATCATGTCATATGCAACAAGTACAAAAAAACAAAAAACCCTCAAATAATACTGACTTCTAATGATTAAACAATCCTGCATTAAACAATACAGGAACTTAACCCTTTCCGGTACAAACCAGGGATTTTAAGTTGCTATTGTACTTGAGAAAACATTGAGGGAAAAGATTGAGGAAAAAGAGGAAATAGCTAGTGACAAGCAATTTCACCTTTTTCCACAATAATTTCTACCATATAAGATCATTTCATTGCAAATTGCATCCAATTTTCATTGTCATCAGCAACCTCTTTCGATTTGGACTAGTTTTAAAACAATTGAAAGGGGCTTACATTTGAAAAAAATGTGAGAAAAGGGGAAATTTTATATAACTAAAAATTTCTACCTTTCTCACATTGTCTACATTATCAGACACTTGAAATTTGAACAAGCTTTGAATTATCTTCGGCAAGGCAACATTTTTGCAATTTTGTTGTTTGGTAACTAAATCTCCCATCCTATAGGCTTCTAGCCTTTGCTAAATTGAGTTGCCTCCCTTGTCTTTAAAATTTCAAATTGAATTTATAACCTGAAGATATATCTGAATAAAATAATATAATAAACCGATTCCTTTTCTAACTACGGGGATAAATATTTTAATAGAAATTTGACTGTAGATTTGAGGGTAATCTCATTAAAGGATCGTCGGTTTCCTCAAGTTACTTCCGGTCAGGTTTCGGCAATTGTAAACACCAAAATCATCATAAATAAGATAAATTCACAGAAAGTATTTTGAAATAGAAAAGAAAATGTTAATTTCAATCATATTAACCAAAAATTATACACCATTATCGCTCATATACTCGTAGGGTGTGTACAAATTCCATATGGCGTCTGTAGGGCTATAAATCTCTGTAGGGCTTGTTTTAGTATGACCCGTCAGCTATAGTTACGACATTTTGGTCACTAAGTGATGAAATGTAGGATTTGTTTTTTCCTTTACCAATTCCAGATAAACTTAATTCCTTGCTGTCAGAAGGGAAATTCAATAAAAAGACTAAATTGCATTCGGTCTACATCGTTATTTCACGAACTTATTTAAATTGCCACTAGCTCCAACGCAATCCGAGATGATACAAATCCATTTACACGAGTTCCATAGCAAAATAAATTGGTGGATTTCTTGCACATAATAGTCCATAAATATACTTATTACCTTTTTCTCTTAAACTTGAGTGAAATAGCAGCAGGAGGCTAGGAAAGAATGTAGTGGTAGTACTGGTGTGAGACATACCAAGAATCCATTGTGATATGATACAGCCGCCGCGATATGACTGAAATACTGTTAAAAGTGACGATAAACTCCATTCAATCAATCGATATCTTTCTGTTTGAACTCAACAAAGTTAACGACCATAAGATGCATTCTCAATGGCCATTCATGATGTCATTGTGCACATCGTTGTTCCGCGAACTGTCTTAACCCATGTCATGCTGCATAAATTACCTTACTTGACTTCTGTCAAATCAAAGGGCTGAAAGGACTGATAGAACTTGTTGTTCAAATATTTATATTTCTTTAAGAAATCAACTTCATAAACAACTCTGATAGGAAAAGTACAAGCAGGAGGTGTAGACTAAGATCAGCCTGCACAAATGTGCAGTCTGATCTTAGTCTACACCTCCTGCCAAAATCGGAATATTCCGGGTTCAGCATGACAAGGGTTAAGAAATTGACACTTTCCAAGTTAAAATGAATTGCAACAACCATGATATCAATATCCACAAATTGTTGCTAAATGTCTTCGTTTTCTAATTTCTTTGATTAACCCTTACTCCCGCAACTGTCCAAATTGAAAAAAAGAAACAGACGACAATTTCCGTTAGTGAAAACTTCTAGTTTTTTCCCATTTTTGGATAGCAAAAAGGGTGAAATTGCCTACTAGAGGCAATTAATTCATTTTCGACAAAGTTTTCCAAACTTTTTTCGAAGGTGTACATTGGATTCTTTGTAGATGAGTTAAACAAAGATATATTTGTAATTCCTTATTACAAAACCAGTGAAAAGATTGCAGTCCTACACACGTGATCATTTGTTGTAACTTATTGCAACTGAAGTTACGAGATTTCTGCAACCTTGTCTTTCTTCTGTTACCTGTGAGTAGAGACTGTCATTAGGCTTCTACCTCTTTGGCCCTTATTTTCAATTGTTATGTTCCATTGTAATACTCTGCTTTACATGATAGCAGAGTTTATTCTAGGCAGGGGAATGGGGGATTGCCCCACTTTTTTCAAAGATCCCCAATATTTTCAATATTTGTGGGGGAATTTTTTTTATTAACAAAGAGCATGAAATACCAACCAGTTCTCAATTGTATAGATTATGCGAAATATACCAGGAATCCATTGTTATGTGCTCCAGGTGCTGCGATATGACTGAAAAATTGTTAAACAACGGCCTTCAACCCCACTCAACATATTATGTCACTTTACCTTTCTGTTCAAATCATAACAGAGAAGGTTTCTTGACACTTAGAGAAGAAATACTATGCAGGTGACAATTTATTAATCCGTTAAAAATATTATATATTCATATTTAAGTGAATATTCAGCTATTTTGTTTCACAAACACATCTAGTTCAGAATTACTTTAATATCAGAAGGCTGAAAGACTTAGAAGGCCTTGATGTAACTCAAATAATTCTCAGTTTTCACATAACAATTGTTTTGACAACGAAATTAAAAGTTGATGTAAAGGGATATTATGCTCCACATATGTACACGCTGATCTTTGTCTATACCGCCTGTAAAGACAGGATTATTCCAGGTTCACTCTATGGTTAAGAAAAAATGGTAGAAAGAAAAGAAATGGCTTTTCTACCCTTCTGAAGAATAATTACCTCACCTGAGCACAAAATGTTCAAACTTCTCCTAAACTAACCATGGAATTCTAATCAAACTTCACCTAAATTATCCTTAGGTCTTTCTCTTTCAAAATAATTCATAAAATTGAAATGGTAACCAGTTGAAAAAACTTAAAAATTCATCTACTTAACCATAAGGCCCAGAGCTTTGATATTTTGTATAAGTCATCATCTATTTAACCTGTATCAAAATACATCAAACTATTACCATATCTTCAAAATAGGCCCTTTTCTGTGTGACTCCTGATTTTACATAGAACTAAAAAAAGAAATCTTTGTAAATCTTATAAAGCCTAAAGCTTTGATATTTGGTATGTATCAACGTCTGTTGACCCTTTACCAAAATACTTCAATTAACTAGTCTTACCCTGAGAAGAAGCCCTTTTCAGTGTGATCCTGGATTTCACATATGAATAAATAATGGAATCATTGATAATCTTGTTTCAAACCATAAACCCTACCGCTTTATTTGATGTGCATCAATACCTATTGATGCTTTACCAAAATACCTCATAAAATTACCATATTCTGAAAGTAAGCTGTTCTCTGTCCGATCGAAGATTTAAGAAAGGAATAGAAAAGGATATATTTGAAAATCTTCTCCTAAACCAGTAGGATAGAGCGTTGATATTTGGTTTGTATCAATGCCTATTGATCATGTACCAAAATACTTCAAACAATTACCCTATTCTAGAAATTGGCTTTAAAGGGTAGGATCTTCAATATACGTAGAATTAAAGGAGAAAATCTTAAAAAAATCTTGTGCAAAAATGATTATATGTAGAGCTTTGATATTTTGTATAAATCAGAAATCTTCAGCCATCATAATCAGGCTAGCAATATAGGACCATCATGGTCTTCTTGTCATTTGAATTTCATCACTTTTTAGCTCATTCAAGCATACAGTGCAAGGTGAACTATTGTGATTGTTCATTGTCTGACCATAATTTTATCTGCTCATCTATTCTTCCGTCTTTTCTTCCACAGTCTTTAAAAATTCTCTCTTCCAATACAAGTTGACCAATCAAGTTGAAAGTATTCATTGATATCCTTGGATGAAGCTTTACAAAACTTGTGAGGATTCCATTCTGTGAAAAAAATCCAGTAAGTGTGGTACTTGAAAATGGGAAATTCCAGTAAATCTTTAGAAAACTTTTTTCAGAAACTACAAAACAAAAGACATTTATATTTCATATATAGTATAATTACTTGATTTGCCTACTTTTAAAAAACATATCCCTTAGGTCAAAAATGGACCCTTGTGTCCAAAGTGGCAAAAAAGCTCAATTACAGCAAGTTCAAAGTATTCTCGTCTTTAACTATACAACCTAGGACATTCATATTTCGTATATAACATAATTACATGGTTTTGTAGTATCTTATTAAAAATATTGCCCTTGCGTAAAAAAATAGTGCTAACCTAAGATTGCAAAGATTGAAATTCCACTTAAAGTAAACTAGGAAAAATATTCTTCTTCACAAAAGGAACTCTTTAACAATGTTCTCTCAAACCATAAGACCCAAAGCTTTAATGTTCGATTTCCCACAGCGGCACATACCCTTTCCAACATTTGTCTCTCACCAACGTGTGAATAAATGTAAACCTAAGTTTTATGGCAGCTGGAGGCTTGGTAAGGATGTAGTGGTAGTACACCAGGAATACATAGTTAGGTACTCCATCCGCCACAAGCCGCCATCATAGCACAGTACCATGCCAGACTCCCTAATCTTCAAATATGGAATATCATGGATTCTATCCCCAGCGGCACATATCCTTTTTGACATTTGATTATCACCAATGGGTGGATAATTGTAAACCTGTGTGGGATAGCAGCTGGGATCTAGGAAAGGATGTAGTGGTTGTACTGGTGTGAGAAATACCAGAATCCATTGTTAGGTGCTCCAACCGCCGCAATATGACTGAATTACTGTTAAAAGTGGCTTTATACCTCATTCAATCAACCATCCACCACAATATGACTGAAATACTGTTAAAACTGGCGTTAAACCCCATTCAATCAATCAATCAATGCAGAGCTTTAATATTTTGTATGTATCAATGTCTGAACCTCTACCAAAATACTTCAAAGAATAACCATACTCTGAAAATTAGCCCTTTTCCATGTGATTCCTACTTTGACTTAGAAATAAAGGAATTCTTTGTAAATCTTCTCCAAAATCATAAGGCCTAGAGTGTTAATATTTTGTATGTATCAATATCTGTTGACCTTTTACCACAATAATTCAAAGAATTACAGTACACTGAAAATTAGCCTATTTCTGTGTGATTCCCGATTTAACATATGAGTAAAGAAGGGAATCTTTGATAATTTTCTTTCAAACCATAAGGTTCAGAGCTTCAATGGTTGGTATATACTGACATCTATTGACTCTTTACCAAAATACTTCATACAATTACCATATCCTGGGAACAAGTCTTTTTCTGTGCAATCCAAGATTTCACAAAGAAACAAAGATTAACTCTTCTCCTCCTAAACCATTAGACTTAGAGATTTAATATTTAGTATGTAACAATTCCTATTGACAGTCTATCAAAATACTCAAAGAATTACCATACTCTAGAAATAAGATCTGAATGGTAGAATCTTCTATATACCTAGAATTAACCCTTTCCTGTTCAAACCCGGGATTTTACATCACTGTGATTTAATACTTGAGAAAACATTGTTGGAAAAGAAGAAATTGCTTGTAACAAGCAGTTTCTTCTTTTCCCACAATATTTTCTACCACATGGGACAATTTAATTTTAAAATTGCATTCAATTTTCATTGTCGTCTGCAACCTCTTTCAAATTTGACCAGTCTTAAATTTAAAAAAAACAGGAAAGGGTTAAAGGAGAAAATATCCAAATTAGTTGGGTGTAGGGCTTTGATATTTTGTATATATCACACTCATCATGCTCAGGAGAACAATTTAGGACCATCATGGTCGTCTTGTTCAACATTGTTTTCCTATATATACAAATCAGTGACATAAAAACCAGTGAGCGAACGGAGAGCATTAATTAATGATATTAACTAATGAATACATGACTATTGAAGTTCTGATACTTAGATTTCTAAAATTATTATCTGATTATGACAAGGTCAAAGTCATTGAACCTAATCAGGGTCAAGTATCAAATCCTAACTTCTGAAAAAAAGTCACATAGAGCATTGTGATTCATAAATAAATCTTGTTATTTCTCAATCAATTCCTTGGTGCATAGATATTTGTAATTGTCTCATCCTCAATTCAAATGTTATTGAATATTGAAATTCTTCTTTCCAGAGCTGCTGTATGCCTACAGAATGTACAATACATACCTAACTAGTCTTAAAAACCCTGGTCACTTTGATGTCAAACTATGGACTTTTTCAGGACTAACATCATGTAAGCAGAAACCTCCTTTCACCTATGAATCACCACCAGATAGCATGCTTCACATACATGAAATCCTCCTCCTACAAACACCAAATGCCCTGGTATGTAAAACTTCATAAAACTGTTAAAACGGCTTCCTGTCACCACATTTGACTCAATGCCTATATCTAGTATGTTTCAACACCTCATTGAAATCAGTCTAGTCAGTCAAACCTCTTGCAAATATGAGTATTCCATCAATGTGTTACAAAATTATGTATAGTAGTGACCTTTTTATGCCCCCACATCAAAGGATCGGGGGCATATTGTTTTACCATTGTCTGTCTGTCTGTCTTTCTGTCTGTCAGTCTGTCTATCTGTCTGTCTGCAAAACTTAACCAAAAAACTTAAGATTGCTAATTAATGCCAGCCTATTCAAGATACAATGCTCAGATACATTTTCATAATACGCATCTCCTCAAATAGAAAGTGCAAAGACAAAACAAAACAATCAAAACTGCTCCTTGAAAATCGAAATAATTAAACACATGTTCACTCATTTTGAGGTCAGTACAATTCATTTGCACTATGTACCAATACATTTCATTCAGAAATATCATAGGTTAATTTCAATTGAAGATATGCTCATTTGTCCCATTTGGACTTTTTTTGATAGAATTCAACCTTCAAACTGAACATTCATTTCAAATGTACCTATCTTCAAAAAATGAAAAAGTCAATTTGGCTTTCCATACTTTATCAATATTAAAGGGAAGAAAGGAGTATAGATTATGACAAATCATGCATTGATAATATTTTATCTCAAAAAACTATTGAAGGAATTCACTTGAAATTTGGAACAAGCAGATAATCCTTAAATAAATTTTTGTAGACTAATCACCCTGAAAACCAGGTTAACTACTTTCTTGTTCTTAACACCTCACACAATCAATTTTGAACTTTTTGTAATTCAAAGAACTTATAGACAACAAATTTTAAATTGCAAAACTCATTCTGCTTTTCAGCTATGATAGAAAACATTGTGTGATAACGAAAAATCACATGTTCTGTGCAATTTCTCCTTTTGTCACCATGTTTTCCTAAACCTGTCACTGTACAGTTGTTCTTTGGGAAAGTTAATATCTCAAGAAATAACAAAGGGATTCATTTGAAACTAACAATACACCTTTACTAGTACTTAGAAAACTGGAATCCATTTCAAAACACTAGTTAACCCCTGACCAGTCAGGCAATTTTGGACTGTTCCAAATTGAAAGGACATGTAGAAGACAAATTCAAAACTGTAAAAAAATTGCTTCTCCTTTTCTAATGGGACAGAAAACATTGAGGGAAAAGGAGAACTTGCATGTTCTGTGCAATTTCTCCTTTTGCCACAATGTTTTCCTAAGCCTTTCACTACAGAGTCGTGAAAACAAGGCATTAATTGGGAAAGGGTTTAACCTTAAATTCATTTCTTCAAAGTTATAATCCTTGTTCAATTTAATAAATTTAGTTGACTTGTTATATTTCATGTCTCAAACCGCCTAAAAATATTTACTTGAATATCAAATTACTTCTTTGTTTGTTAGGAAAATGGGAATTCTAAACTGCATTTCATTATACGTGTAACACTTGTTTAAATGAATATTTTCCTTACAAACCAGCAAAATACTTACCATCCAATTTCTAAAAAGTTGACCTTGCTGTCTTTTGGACAGCTCTTGTTAAAATTTTCAGAGACTAAATAAATCTATGTCACAAAACTATGATGCCTCATGTTTTCAATAGCCCTACTGGCCCAAAACCAGTAGAGCTTTTTGTCATGGTGTGGATTCCGTCATCCGTTTGTCCTGATGTTACACTTTTTTGTTGTTTACTCAAAACTCCACAATTTTAATTTTATCTTTCTATAACTTGCACAGCTTGATTCGCCCATCAAGAGCTCAAACCCTATTGAAATTGAAGAAAATCCATTTAACAGTATTAAAAAACTAACGATTTAAAGTTACAATTATTTTACAAATTCCTCAGGGAATGAATAACACTATGAAAAAATATAATCACTCAGTGTCTCAATATTTCGGCTTTGTGCCTTTTTCGTACAATATGGCGACGTTATACGTTTTTTAAAATGCTGTGATAGATTTAATGATTCAGAACTCTTGAAAAAAATATTGAGACTCTGAGTGATTAATTCTCATAGTACACTTAAAGTTAATTCTTGTTTACTCGATAAAGTCCGCATTTTTGGCCCAATTCTTTTAAAATTTTCTCAGAGTTTCTTTGACACGAAGGCAAGAAGGCTAACCAAAATGAACAAATTCCATCAAGCAGTAATGGAAATGGAACCATATTGCATATTTCTCTTGTTTACACAATAAAGTCCACATTTTCAGCTACACTAACCAAAGGCCAGCGGGCTATTGTCATGGTCCTGTGTCCGTCGTGCATCTGTGCATACGTAAACTTTTCTTTAAACAACTATATCTTGAAAAAGACTGGGCCAATTTTTAACCAAACTTAACAGGGGTGTTCCTTGCACAATCCTCTTCCAAACTGCTAAAAATAATTTTGTTCCATGAACTCTGGTTGCTATGGAAACAAAATTAATTTCTAACAAAAATTTTGATTGCAAAATTCTTTAAAACTACTAGGTAGATTCTAATCAAATTTCACATGAATGTTCCTTTGGTGGACCTTTTTCTAATTCTTTCAAACAAAATCACTTGTCTTGATGCTCTTTTAATCAGGTGATCGTTAAGGCCCACTGGGCCTCTTGTTTTTTAATATTCTAGTAAACATAATGAAGTCCCCATATTTCATTGGATTCACTTTTAACTTTCACAGAATGATAAAACCAACAGTAAAATATCACGGGAAAAGGGGCCTTATGAGAACTTGATTTTTATAACTTTGTTAACACAATATAGTCAACAGTTTTATCGGATTCTCTTCAAAGATGCATAGAATAATTGTGGCATTCGAAACATAGGAAAAGGGGCCTTACAGATTATCATTCAAAACATTCTTGTGTATGTGATGAAGATCACAATCATTATCAAATTGTCTTTTAAATTTCACAGGACAATTGTAGGGTTGTAAGGAAAGTTCCTTTTGGAATGAAATTAAACCATCAGAAAACACAGGTAAAGGGGCCTCATGGATTTTCAATCAAAACAATCCTGTTTATATGATAAAGTCTACAATTATTGTCAGATTCTGATAAAAATTTCACAGGATGATTGTAGGGTCATAAGGTAACTTCCTTCTGGAAATGGAGTGGGTCCATCATGAAACACAGGAAAAGGGGCCTTGAGGATTGTTGCTCAAAATAATAAAGGGGATAAAGTCCAATTTTTTTTCCTTTATGCATTCTTCTTTAAGTAATTAACTTCCTTAAATATCAGATTTCTTTAATGGAAAACTTGATAACCAGTAGAGCGTCTCAGGCCCTCATGGGCCTCTTGTTGATTTCTGTATGTGGATTTATGTTTTTGTGCATTATTCACACACATATGTACAAGAATGGGAGTGCTGGTTTAAGTTTCAAGGAGGGAGGCTTACTCGGAAAGTAATAAATGAATTTGAACCGAATTCCACAGTAATGACCCTTTCAGCGTATTCCAACTTCTCAGTACTTTCAGTCCTTTGATTATTTATCTTCATAATGTTTCTGTTCATACATGCATGCTTAAACTTTGTATCAAGGCAATTTTTTAAAGAAATAGATGGACTTTGGTGAAGACTTTAGGAGATTGGTATCAACATGGCATTTCTAAAGCAACATTTTATCTTTATCATCCAAAATGTGGTCAATAGTATTTAAATGCTTTAAAAATAAACATAAAAGTTTAGTCAATCATGTCAAACAGGATTCTTGTCACTTGTGATCATGTTGAGTGGATGAAGAGAGCGGTTTACAATGAATGACGTGCTGGTGATTGGCGTATATTCACAAAACTGACCAGTCAGTGTGCTGGAAAAATTTGGATTGTCTGTCTTTTGTGTAGTGTTGAAAGTTGTAAATATTAACCCTTTCCTGTTCAAACACGGGATTTCACGTTCCTATGATTTTATACTTGAGAAAACATTGTGGAAAAAGAAGAAATTGCTTGTAACAAGCAATTTCTCCTTTTTCCACAATATTTTCTACCACATAGGATGGTTCAATTTCATATGGCGTCCAGTTTTCATTGTCGTCTGCAACCTTTCTCAATTTGGACCAGTCCAAAATTTCCGAAATCGGGAAAGGGTTAAAAAAAATCATTGATTTCCAGCACAATTTTCATTTTAATATTACAGTCAGGATACTGATTGTAATCTAGGAATCGGCCAAACTCGCTCTTTGCTTCTAGGAAACGGACAACGACCTGAAAAATTTATCCTTGCTCGTGAATTGATTCATAATTTCTTGTAGTATACTATCTGAAATTGTAAGCCCATTCATAAAGAATGACGGCAAAAAGCCAAATGACTGAAAGTTCGCAGTGATTAAATTCACAACCTCTACAGGTACTTCTATTTATACCATCTTAAACAGTGTTGCATCCAGGCCACTCTATTGAGGGAATCCTCCGGGTTTGTCGTTATGTCAAAAGTTACCAACATTACGGATTTCATTTAACAAAAAATGCGTATGTTAGGCCCCGTTGTTCAATGATTCGTCGGTCCTAGACATAGTCGAAAGTGAAACTAGACGTCTCGGAATTTTCATTTATTATAACCTTTATTTTTACGACGTTTAGAAATTACCTGCTACAAAGTCTAATCCAGTTTTGTACATGTGCATCTGTTCGGTGTCAATTCTAAATTAGTAAAATAAAGATCTTTGTTGATTTATTGTTACCATATTTTTAACAATGGTAAAGAAATTAGACCAAGTCCATTACCATGAAAGAGGTTCAAAGGTCAATCCATTTGACATTTTCTCAACACGTCAGTAACCCATGATATTCAAAAACTCGTCTGTCTCCAAGGAGTTGTCGCTAATTAGATTTTATCCCTTTTGTCTATGGATGGAAATATTTACGTCGGTGTAAAGCTAAATTCAAATAGATTAATTCCGACAACTATCAATAATAATAAAACATTTCTCGGGTGAAAATTCTAGCTTTTTAATATTGGCGGACCAAGAGAGAACCACAATTTGTAGAACTATAGAATTTAATAATTCTCCGCACGCTAAATTTCGTGGGTTACTGCTAAAATCTCGTTTCTACAGTTGTTGTTTTTCTTTTCCAGACTAGTAACATGTATAGAATTAAACTTGTTACAGGAGCGTTGTCACGAATTATCTGGTGTGATTGACCAACATGGGTATGAAAAAAAATGTGAAAAAGGTGAATTACAATTAAAAAACAGAACAGTCTGTGGACAGTACCAAATAGTTTCGTTCATCGCTATTTCTAACCATTACCACGTATCATATCTTGAACTAGTCAGATCTCAACCAAAATGACTGTCAAACGCTAAATTATAGAAATCATGGTATCTATATCTACATATCTATCTATATAATACTGCCTAACTCCCCTTTCGGTTATTACTGGCAGGTGCTTGTCTATGCTGGAATAAAAACTGTTACTCATTGGTTAGGGTGCCATATTTAAAAGTATTGTGAATGCTAGATTAAAAGATCTGATAGAACATATTCTGGTCACTCAGGGACGGCTCAATATCTGAAAAGAATCGACTCTTTTTGAACGCTGCAATGTCAGGTTACTGTACTATTGTTTCTGATAGGCTATTCCAAAGTATCACTGTGTAGGGAAAGAAAGAATATTTAAAGAAGGAAGCATGGTTTAAACAATTAGTAGAGTTTGAAACATGAGGAGAAATCTGGGATGACTGTTATTTGTCTTGTGAAAACCTCGGGTTAGGATGAATTAAATGTAATACATTTGTACTTGCACGCAAACATTACAATCGAAATACTACGGTCAGTCTACTAACTACAGTGCGCCTCAAAGCAAGTTTGTCAGAGCTACCTCCAATGTGCATGATAAACTTAAGTCAAAAATTGACTAACTTGTGCTATTAAAACTGCTTATTATTACTTAGATAGATGATGCCGTTTTAAATTTTGGCCCCTACAAGAAAAGAGTGGGTTACACTTGAAGGACTTGAAAGTAGATAGAATTGCTACATATTCATTAAGAGCTTACTTTTTTGCCCCAATTTTATAAGTGACACATCTTACATTATATTGAAAAACAAATAAATTAGTTGTTTACTTCATATCTTTATGAGAGATTTATCAATCAATCAACATACTGCTTAGGGCTTTTGACCCCCCTGTTAGCATTTGTAACTCCCCCATTTGAGTAATTCAATGAGGGAGCTACCCCTCTTGGAAGAAATCCTGGATGCAACACTGATTCTAACCGATATCCTACACTATCAGACTCTGACTGGTCCAAGGTCACAAGTGACAGAGAGTTACAAATAAGATGCGTGAAAACATATTGCAAATCACTAAAAATGCATTTTGAAAATAATCATTTCGTTAACTAAAATCACTGATAAACATTTCAAATATTTTCAATGCATGATTTTCAAGGTCCACTATTAATCCCATTTTGAAACAGTCTAGAACTAGACACATGCATTGGTCTCTGGCCTTTCAGATTCCAACAATTAATTTCTTTGAGGTTCCAACAATAAATTTCTGTAGAAAGCAGGTCGAAAGATTCCCGTACAAAATATTGAAAAATTGATGGCTTCTAAACTTTGTTGAATTACGAAGCGAAAAATCTACCTAGAAACCTGTATTCATTTGAAATCTTTCGAAATATTGGAGGGTGATGCTCCTAAAACTAACCCTCGTATATATTTTGTCCAAATTTCGACAATTACGCTGTTGATTAGTCAGTTATGGGCGAGAAAACTTGGTGGGGATTCTGTCTCAGAGGGTGGGGGAAGATAGAAGTCTCCAAATGTGATTTTATAATAAGGAAAACTTAACAGACAAATCAGAGAATTCTTTAAACTATCACACAAATTGTTAATATACAGTCCTGACTACATTTGAAGCCGTTCAGGCCTTTGATTAACTTTTGGTTTTGCTTGTTCAAAATAGCCATTTCATATAGGATTATATAGGGATAATTTATCGACTCCCAAGAACCGATCATGTGACTTAGCCTCGGGTAAATATCGCATTGAACAGGATTTAATTTGTCACATGTGCTGTGAGAGCGTGAAAAGGTCTATTGTTAAAACCAAATTGTTTCACCTCCAACAATATCCTCATAAAAAGCTTTATAAGTACTTGGATGAAAAATAATATATTCTTTCTCTTCTAATTCTAGGTATCATTTCAAGGTAAAGTGGTGGATAAAAGTGACACAACAGAACAAACAGATGAAAATAAAACCTTATCAACCAGCACAGCAGCAAAATTACTGATATTGCTGATATTAGTCCAGTAAAAACAGATCTTGCAATCCCCAAAGATGCTACATTAGACCTTAAATTTGATTCATTAAAGCACATTGATGCATTGGTGTGTTGCAATTGTAGAGAAACTTTATCTTATAATGAAAAATAGTCAATAATAAAATGTCCAAATTGTGAAATGAGACAAACTTTTTCATCTTTTAACGGACAAAAAAATTCAGGTCAGGAAACAACAAGTATGTTATCCTCAACAATTGTATTAATAAATGGTTACCAAAGCATTTAACTTCAGATGAAATTGAAGTTTTCTTATTGGAAAATTGTTTTGAAATCCATTGTGAAAACAATATCATTGTCTTATTCAAAGTATTCGAAATAAAAATGTTGTTATTGCAAAGATTTTGCATTTCCCTGCAGTTCGATCTGCAATTAAATCTTTTTAGCTCACCTGAGTAAGAAGTGTTCAAGGGAGCTATTGTGATCACCTTTCGTCCTGCGTCCATCAGTATTCAGTCGTGCATCATCAATCAACAATATCTTTAAAAAACATCACCTCCCAAACTACTGGGCCAATTTGAACCAAATTTGGCAGAAATTTTCCTTAGGTTTTCACCTTTGAAAAAAGCTAAACAAATTGAAATCTGTCAAAATCTCTGATTGCCATGGCAACAAAACTGAAATTTTAAAATATCTTTAAAAGTCTTCTCCTTCTGACCAAGCAGACAAAAAGCCTTGATATTTTGCATGAAGCATCAGTATATTGACCTCTTTCAAAATTGCTAAAATCATGATCCTCGGGGCCACAGGGGCAGAGCCCCAGGGGGCTGGGATTTATAAATAAATAAAGAACGATTTTTAAATGACATCTCCTCCCAAACCTTTAGGCCAATTTGTACCAAAATTGGCAAAAATGTTCCTAAGGTGGTCCCCTTTAAAAATTGCTAAAAGATTTGAAATCCGTAAAAAACTCTGGTTGCCATGACAACAAAAGTGAAATTTTAATACAATCTTTAAAAATCTTCTACTCCTGACCCAGAGGCATAGAGCCTTGATATTTTGCATGAAGCATCAGTATTTTGACCTCTTTCAAAATAGCAAAAATGATGATCCTCGGGTCCCCAGAGGCAGAGCCCCAGGGGGATGGGGTTTATATATAAATAAAGAACGATTTTTAAATGACATCTCCTCCCAAACCTCTAGGCTAATTTGAACCAAATTTGGCAGAAATGTTCCTTAGGTGGTCCCCTCTAAAAACTGCTAAAAGAATTTAAATATATATAAACTTCTGGTTGCCATGGCAACAAAACTGAAATTTTGATGCAAACTTTAAAAATCTTCTCCTCCCAACCTAGAAGGCATAGAACTTTGATATTTTGCATGAAGAAAAAGTATATTGACCTCTTTCAAAATAGCTGAAATCATGATCCTTGGGTCCCCAGGGGCGGATTCCTGGGAGGGGGGTTATAGGCAATTAGCATCAGTTCACAGAATTCTTTCTAATTTTTGAAATTATAACCCACAGATCCCAAGGGAGAAAAAAGTTAATTCCTTCTTCCAAATTTGCCCTAAAGCCTTGGAATTTGTAATTTAGACTTTTGGATCCCCAGGTACATAGTCTGTATCTGTAAGTATGGCCCACTTGTATCATAATCCTAACCTTAACATGAAATTAGACTGTTTCAAAGAAAAAGTGCCTTTATATCTTGTTCGCCATATTTTCTATCCCAAAAGACAAATAAGAAATAAATTCCATCAACCTCATATTGTTGTCTGCAGTTTCTTTCAACTTGGACCAATCTAAAACTTGTGTTGGACTGAATTAAATTCAAATTAAAGTATTTATGTAATATAAACTGCAACTCCTCTATAACACCACTCCATTGTAATGCAGAGTCCACTGTGAGATCCCTGATTTTATATATGAATAAAGAAGGAAATCTTTGGAATCTTCCCCTACCAAACAATATGGCCTAGAGCTTTCATATTTATTTTGGTATAAATCATCATCTATTGACACTCTACCAAAATACTTAAAAGACTTACTGTATTCTTAAATTAGCCCTTCACTGTTTAATTCCCGATTTTACTCAGGAATAAAGAAGATTTTTTTGAAAATCTTTTCCTCCTAAACCCATAGGCCTAGAGCATTGATATTTTGCATGTATCAATCCTTATTGACCCACTACCAAAATACTTCAAAGGATCACCATACTCTGGAAATTAGCGCTAAGTTGTGGGATCAAATATAATATTATACCTTGGATTAGAGGACAAAATCTTCAAAATCTTCTTCAAAATGATTAGGTCTAAAGTTTGATATTTTGTATACATTTATATCATAAAGCCTTGAGCAATCATATTCGGGGGAAGAATATAGGATCATCATGGTTTTCTTGTTCAATATTCAATCAAACAAAATTAGAACTGTTATCTGCACCTTCTTCTAATTCTGACCAGTCTAAATTTTTGTCATTTGGAAATGGATTAAGAGCAATTTTGCATCAATAAAAAAAATTATTGCTTATTTGTTCACTATCTTGTGTAACATTGTAAGGAAATGGTTACCACAACCACTTATTTTAGATTGCCAGGAATAGTAGGATTGAGGGATAAAGCGCTAGAATTTTATCATTGTCTTCCAGAAGAAACACAAAGCTTGTATTCCCATGGAGTTGATAAGCTTCCAGAGAGATTCATTTCTGCAAATCATAGATTAAAATGGCTTGCTCGGCTTGAAACTAGAATAAAGAATCCCACTGAAACGATATCACAGTATTCTGATGACATATATCAGCTTGTCAAGAGCACTTACCCTAACAAGATGTAAATTCACAGGAACTAATTACCGGCCTTCATTTTGAATACGAAACTCTTAGCCCAGAAATTAAAAACAGATGTATTGCAGAAGGCTGTCAAACATTATAGCAAGCAGTGGAAATGATAGAAACTTTCGAAAAGGTATTCAGTACTTACACAGATTGTAATCAATCATCAGCTGATCAGTAGTATTTTCAACCTGAACAAGTAGCACTATTAAACAAATTTAAAAAAAAACAACATTATTCATAAATACTGTCTTGAATGGTTTGATTGTAAGTCTATAAGACTGACAGATGTAAATAAGAAAAATGTTCTTTCCTAAACAGTTAAAACAGTTCACAAACTTGGACGTCTTGTTTTCTGGTCTCAATAGGTGAAAACCAAAAGTATATGATAAGATGTTCAGTTTCTGGTTTAAGTAAAACAGTAAAGCAGACAGTTAGTACAAGTTGTAAGTTGTATGAATGAGGCAAAGAGAAACAACATGGACAGGTGTAACTCATGTGGAGTTTGTTGTGTGTTATGTAGAAATGATCTGGCCAATCGTTGAGTCTACCGTGTGTTTCCATAATGGTGGTTAAAGAAACCAGTCATGTATGGAGGTATGTATTGTTTCTTGTGCAGCAGGAGGTTGAACATCTCTCCATTAGCTTGGAAAGCACTGAAACTTATTGTAGCTTAGAATAGGGTTTATTAACTTAGTGTGACAGGACTGAGGTGATGCATCTCTCCATTTGCTTGGAAAGCACCAGAACTTGTCGTAGCCGAAGATTCTGTTTTTGGTGTTTTAATGGTCTATACATATAACTTCTGGATGTATACTGTCTAGAATCAATAGTTTTTTTTTGTAAAATATTTCAAAATGCTAAAGAAGGAACATTTGATTCAAAACAACTTATTCCTACTACTTTGAAAAGATTGACTTTATGTAAATGAAACTAGTTCTCAACTTCATTGGAACTGATGAACACTTTGCCATTAATTCTGTTAAAAGTCATGTCAATTTTTCAAGATTTTTTTTTATTTTAGTGGGGGTGATTGTAAGGCAATGGCTACCCCACCCACTTATTTTACATTGCCAGGAATAGCATTCATTTCTATCCTTAGTTACCATATTGGTTACCATGTTATGTTTTTGTGAGGCTTAATCAAGTGTTTAACAACAATCTGTGTGAAGGGGCTTGTCTGTTTAAAGTAGTTAGCACAAGAAATTTACTCATTTTCTATTTGTAGATTTATTGTTTACAAAGCTGAAGTGGCTATGTCCCTTGACTACAAACTACTTATTCCTTTATTATCTCAGCTAGTTATCTATAGAGATCCTTATAAGGTCACTTATGCTGTATTTTGTCATCTAACAAACGTATAGTACTAGGTTTTGAGGCTTATTTGTGTTTAACAAGTAATTGATTTCCTGGCTCTGACCTTCAAGTTTGGAAGGAGGGAATATTTGAATTCCTGGCCACCTCATATTTTTCAAAGATCAATCTTAAACACTAAGAGTAATTTGATGAATATGTAGGGTATCAATGTTTAGGTCTTGTTGTACTCTACCCATCTATAATCATCATTGATTGATATTGTTCTCATATTTTTAGTAATTGCACCTGAAAGGATTTGCTCCTGGAAATATGGTTGTAGTTGCCAGGAATTGTTCTTTCACCTGACAGGAAACCTTGATTCCTGGATTTATTTGATTGGCTAGGTGAGACCTTCCACGGCCTCTGATTGGTTTGTAAAGTTGTCACCATGGTGATCAAAAGCTTATAAATAGGGGTTAATTCTTCCAGATGGGGGAGTTTTAGAATCAGATTCACCCATGTCAGATGTCTTCATCACTGAGAAATCATAATTAAAAGAGTCTAAATTACTTATGATAGACCATCGTCATCCTCATGGAGCTGACTTATCCTTCTTCAAAATCTTTTAGTTAATTAACCAGAGTAACCCATTTAAAGGAAATATAGTGCAGAATTGGAAGGCCATCAGCACATTGTTTACAATAGTTTGGCATTTTAAACACATTGATGGCAAAAGACTAACAGCACTCTTCCTAGAAAAATGGGTTTTTAGCTCACCTGAGCATGAAGAGCTCTTGGTGAGCTATTGTGATCTGTCATCATCCCGCGTCCATCCCTCTGTTCACAATCACAAAAAAATCTTCTACTCCTAAACTAACCATGGAATTTCAACCAAAATTCACAGATATGATACTTAGGTCATGCTCTTTCACAATTCTTAAAAAAATTGAAATCCATGAAGAACTTTGGTTGCCATAGCAACTGAGTGAATAACAAAAAAAATTATTCTCCTCCTAAACCATAAGGCCAAGGGCTTTAATATTTGATATAAATCATCATTTATTGAACCTCTACCTAAATACTTCAAAGAATTACTGTACTCTGAAAATTAGCCCTTTTCTGTGTGATCTAATTTTACATTGAAATATAGAAGGAAATCTTTAAAAAAAACTTCTTCTCTCAAACCATAGGGCCTACAGCCATCATATTTGGCATAAATCATCATCTATTGACCATCCACCAAAATACTTGAAAGAATTGCCGTCCCCTGAGAATTAGCCTTTTTCTGTGTGATCCCTGATTTTGCATGAATAAAAATTTGATAGGAAATCTTTAAAAATCTTCTCCAAAACCATAAGGCCTAGAGCTTTCATATTTGGTATAAATCAAATGTAGGGCTTTTATATTTTGATATCATAAAGCCTTGAGTCATGGCAACAAAAGTGAAATTTAAAAATAATCTTTAAAAATCTTCTTTTCCTGACCAAGTAGGCCTAGAACCTTGATATTATGCATGAAATATAGTTGTATTGACCTCTTTCAAAATAAATAAAATCATTACCATCGGGTCCCCAGGGGCATTGCAACAGGGCGGGTCTATATAGAATCTAGAAGAATTTTTTAACGACATCTCGTCCCAAATCACTGGGACAATTTTAACCAAATTTGGCTGAAATGTTCCTTTGATGGTCTCTAATTAGAACAGCTAAATAATTGAAAACAGTTGAAAACTCTTGTTGCCATAGCAAAAAAAGTGATTTAAAAGATATCTTTGAAAACTTCTCCTTGCCCAGAAGGCCTGGTGCTTTTATATTTTGCATGAAACTCTAGTATATTGACCTCTTTTGAGATATCTAAAATCATTACCCTTCGGTACCCTGGGGCAGAGCCCAAGGGTTATGATATTTAAAAAAAAGAAGTATTTTAAACAACAACTCCTTCAAACCACTTGGCAAATTTCAACCAAATTTGTTTCTTAGGTGGCACCCTTCAAAAAAAGCTAAAAGAGTTGAAACAGTTGAAAACTCATCATCTTAGCCTCACCTGTTGTCATGCTGAACCCGGAATATGTCCTTTTGGGAAGGAGGTATAGACAAAGATCAGCCTGCACTTCCAATGATTTCAGTCCTTTGATTTTGGTGCAATTCTAAACAGAATTTTTATTAAGCATGACAAGGGATGACATTAAATTTGACTAAAGAGAAAAAGCCTTTATCTTGGGTGAGTGCACCAGGGCCTATATATGGTCCCTTGTTAGCTTGGCTGTTTTCGGAAAAAACCTGAGGTATTGTCATCACCTTGGCGTTGTGTGCGTCAGCGTTGGCCTTGGTGTTGGTGTTGGCATGACAAACTTTAACCTTGGTCATATCTCTGTTTTTATTTGAGATATCCACATGAAACTTGGCATGTGTATTGACCATGACAAGAGCTATCTAGACTATCAAGGGGGATAACTCTAAAAGCATTTTTGTAAGAGTTATGTCCCTTTTTCGACTTAGAATTTTTGCATTATCCAGCACCTGCAGCTGAGCGTTGGCACCCGTGGGCGGTGCTCTTGTTTCAATTTGGACCAGTCTCAAATTGTTTTGTCTTGTCAGTAGTGAGTTAACCCTTTCCTGTATAAACCTGAGATTTTGCGTCGCTATGATTTTATACTTAGAAAAACATTTTTAGAAAAACGAGATATTGCTTGTAACAAGCAATTTCTCCTTTTCCCACAATATTTCTTCCACACAGGATGGTTTCATTTCAAATTGCATCCCTTTTTCATTGTCGTCTGCAACCTCTTTCAATTTGGACCAGTCTAGAATTTCAAAAAAACAGGAAAGGGTGACAATTCAAAACCCATCTCAAATTTTCTATGCTAAATACTAGTTTTACAAAAAAAAACCCTAGTTTTTACACCTGTAAATAAGAAGGTATATGGTATCAGAATGTCAGTTACTTGTGTTACAATCTGAATTTCTTACCTCTACATGTTAGCTTCATTGTAACTTAAGTCATTTCCTTACAATGACGCTTTTTGACTCCCCTTAAGAAAAAACGATTGGGAATACATTGCGGAAAATGAATGAATTGCAATTTCTTCATTTTCCACTATATTTTCTACACAGGAAGTTGAAAAAATCTTAAAGTTTATAAATGTTATTTTGTTGTCTGCAACTTATTTCAATTTGGACCATACTAAAATTTTTCCATCTGGTAATGGGTTAATCATCCTTGGCCTGTTTTTAGGTCACCCAAATTTTGAGATCTTAACCCTTGTCATGCTGATCCCGAAATATTCCTGCTTTGGCAATGGCTTTGGCAGGTGTATGGACTAATATCAGCCTGCACAGAATGTGCTGTCTGATAATAGCCTACTCTACCTGCTCATTGTGTTGTTGTATTGAGAAAAATCTTTGAATGCAAGATTGATCTAATTATATCAACGTTTCCAAATATTTTGAAAGGAGGGAAAATATTCCGCAGGACAAGGGTTAACCAATTCCAGCTCTACTTTTTCTTGATGCTCGAGAAAACGACTCCAAAAAACATTGTGAATAATGAAAAAATTCTGTTATGAGGTATTTGGTTAAGGCTTTCCAGTCCAATCTGTTGTTTTAACGTCCCTGTTTTAATTTTTATACTCAAAAACATTGTTGAAAAGAAGAAATAGCTTGTAACAAGCAATTTCTTCTATTTCCACAATGTTTTCTAACATATTGAATGGTTATTTTCAAACTCAATTTTAAATTGTTGCCTGCATACTCTTATAATTTTGACCAGTCTAAAAACTTTGTAATGGATTAACCCTTTCCTGTACAACCCCTGTTTTTTTCATCCCTGTGATTTTATACTTGAGAAAACATTGTGGGAAAAGAAGAAATTGCTTGTAACAAGCAATTTCCTCTATTTGCACAATATTTTCTACCCTGTAGGTTGGTTACTTTTCATATTACACTCACTTTTCATTGTCATCTTCAACTTCTTTGAATTTTGACAAGTCTAAAATTTTGAAAAACAGCAAAGGGTTTAGGAAAACTGTTGTGATCTTATGACTCTCTTTTTACTGTTCATATATCCATCCTCAACTATATAAGCTCCACTGGCTGAAAGCCAGCGAGTTATTGTCATGGCATAATGTCTGTCTAGTGTCCGTATACTTAACTTTCACAGGAATAACCCTCGTGTGACTCTTTTTTAGATTCCTTCAAAGAATTTTGATCAGATGATAAACATGACTTGTATATATGCGTGGTTAACTTCCATATGTGGTAAATTCTTTGAAAATCTTTTTCTCAGAAACCAGTGGATGAATCTCAACCAAAATAACACAGGAATGATTCTTGGGTGACCCTTTATCAGATAATTTCATAGAATTTTGCTCAGATGAAAAATATGGCTTTTATTGGTGGGCTTATTTCCATATATGGTGAAAGCTATGAAAATCTTCTCAGAAGCTTCAACCAAATTTCACTGGAGTGATCCTAGGGTTACTCTTTATCAGATTCCTTCAATGAATTTTGATTGGATGAAAAACATATCTCATAAACTGTCAAAGCATTGATTTTTTTTTTCTCAGAAACCAGTGGATGGATTTAACAGGAAAGATCTTTTGGTGATCGACCCTTTATCAGATTCCTTTATCCCATTCTGACACAACGACACTTTAAATACCTCTCAATATAAGAGCTTTTGAAAACAATGTGGAAAATGAAGAAATTGCTTGTTACAAGCATTTTCTTCATTATCCAAGATTTTATCAACTTGAAATTTGATCTGCAACTTCTTTGAATTTGGACCAGTCAAAAATGTTGTTATTTGATAAGGGATTAAAGAATTTTGATCAGATGAAAAACTTGGCTTTTATTGATAGGACTAATTTCCATATATAGTATAAAATGAAAACTTTAAATGAGCTCTTGCATGTATAATGGAAGGAAAAAAAATGGCTCTAAATGTTCAAATGTTTAATTTTAATGCTTCCATGTGATTTTGAATTTGTGTCAAACCGAGGTCAAAAACGAAGTCACTAGGTCCAATCTTAAAAATACATTGTTTGCACTATTTTTTCAGAAACCACCTAGCCAAGGGTAATCATTTTTCATATATAACCGCATGCTTCTCTACCAAATATTCTTGTATTGATGGATTGCTTGCCCCTCCCACTGATCACTCCAACTGACTCTGACAGGATGTTCCACTTTTATATTAACCCATTCCCACACAATCCCTCCTTTTTACGCTGCTCAAGAAAGAATCTTTGGAAAACATTGTGGAAAATGAAGAAATTGCTTGTATCCAAAAAGATGAAACAATTTAAAATTTCATCAACGTGAAAGTTTCGTCTGCAGCTTCTTTCAATTTGGCCTAGTCTAAAATTGTGCTGTGTTGGAATGGGTTAAATAGGATTATTTTACAAAAATTATGGACTGTAACATGTAAAAAAAGTTAAATGGTTGGCTGGGACCCTTAACATTATAAATACAGCCTGATTAATCTATGGATAATAAAGATAAATAGAAAACATACACTTTAGAGCATTTGAACCAAGTTCTGTCACATTGTAGATCTGTCCGAATATGAATCCAGATGCATTAACCCATTCCCATTCAATAAAATTTTAGACTGGTCAAAATTGAAAGATGTTGCAGACGACAATTTCAAGTTGATTGCATTTTAAAATTCTTCATCTTACTGGGTAGAAACATTGTTGATAATAAAGAAATTGCTTGTTAGAAGCAATTTCTTTGTTTTCTACAATGTTCTCTAAAGCTTTTTTTCATAAGGGGGCGTCAAAAAGTGTCATTTGTGGGAATGGGTTAACAGGTATCTAAATATGTGTAGTTAATGTTGACAAGTGGAACAAAACGAAAAATGCTGAGGACAAACAGTTCAGCGTGTAATCCTGCTTGTAGAGGCATGGATTCTAGTCATTGAAGTCTTCCTTTACTTTACAATTTGGTCGTTAATCCATTCACACTCAACAAAATTTTACACTGGTCTAATTTGAAAGAAGTTGCAGATGACAATTTTAAATAGATGAAATTTTCAAATTCTTTAACTTTTGTGACAGAAAAAGTTGTGGACAATAAAGAAATTGCTTTAAAATTAATGTAAAAAGGGTAAAAAAGGAGGGTTAACTCAGAAAGATTTCACAACCGTGTCTATGAAAAAACCTTGCAAAGTTAAGGGAAGATAATTCCAAGACAGGAAAATAATTGTTTTCTCATGCACAACAAGATATACATTGGTGCAAGTTACAATTGATTATTTACCAAACTGTAGGAGGAGTTGTGCACACAAAAAAACACTAAAATTGAAGGCTATTTCGCTAAGACAGGGGCATTTTATTTTGTAAAAACTTGACGGATCAAAATAAATTTTGCAGCATGCACAACTTGACCAGAGGTTTAGATAAGATGGGGTAATATCATTCTTAACCCTTGTCATGCTGTATAATTAGCCTCACTGAATTGCTGTAAAATCAAAGGGCTGAAAGTACTGATAGAATTTGCTGTTTAAAAATTAATAATTCTTTAAGAAATAATTTCATACACAACTCTGGCAGGAAAAATACAAGCAGGAGGTGTAGACAAAGATCAGACTGCACCGATGTGCTGGCTGATCTTGGTCTACTCCTCCTGCATAAACCGGAATATTCCGGGTTTAGCATGACAAGGGTTAAATCCTTATTTCTCAATGAAACCCTATGTTGTGGGTACTCATTTGAATTGCCTCGACCTACAACATAGGGTTTATGGCAGTCTTGGTGAGATATTTAAATCTAAAATACAAATTACACCCCCTATCTGTAGCTATGTTGACATCAAAGAGATGCATTGTTGCAATTTTTACATCATTCATATTGAAAACAGGTCCCGGGTTCGATCCCCGACGGCGGCACTCATCCTTTCCGACTATTTGTCTCCCACCAATGGGTCGATCATCGTAGACCTATGTGGGATAGCAGCTGGAGGCTAGGATAGGATGTGATGGCGGTACTGGTGTGAAAAATACCAGGAATCCATTGTTAGGTGGTCCAGCCGCCGTGAAATAACTGAAAGATTGTTGAAAGCGGCGTAAAACCCCATTCAAACAAAACAAAACAAAACATATTGAAAACAAAAATTGATAATGGACAGACAGACAAAGGGATGGATTGATGACTGGACTTTAACCTATTGCCACTCAGTGACGCTTTTAAACGCCCCCTCAATAAAGAACTTTGGAAAACATTGTGAAAAATGAAGAAATTGCTTGTTACAAGCAATTTCTTCATTATCCACAATGTTTTCTATCCAAAAAGACAAAAAAAAATTGAAGATTTCATCAAATTAAAATTGTCGTCTGCAACTTCTTCGAAATTAGACTGGTCTAGAAATTCTATAGTGTAGAAATAGGTTAAGAATTTTAGAGACGTCATAAAGAAAGATTTTTGTTATTTTGAGTGAAAATATTTGACATTGCCAATGCTGAGTACCCTTAAATTCCTCATAAGCAATTTCTAGCACTTTATCTTAAAAATCTTAATAGGAATCTTAAGAATCTCAACAAAACTAACGCACCTCTGATTGAATGTGGAAATTTCAGCTAAGGGGGATCTAAGTTTTCAGAGCATGAAATTGATATATAAATTGTAGAAATAAATATTGCCTATTACAACTTTAGAAAGATCATCTTCAAAATACACTCTCCCAGCAATTTCTCAACGGAATATTTTTACAGAATTATTTGAGCATCCTGCTTTAATTACAAAAAAGCTGACGTATGTTCATTGACCTGTCCTCGTTTGTGAAACCTGAAATGTAGGTATTTCAACTCTTGTCATGCTGAACCCAGAATATATATGTTTTGGTAGGAGGTATAGACTAAGAGCTGTCTGCTCATAAGTGCAGTCTAATTTTAGTTTATATCACCCATTTGATTTTTTCAAGCTAGAGTTGTCTATTAAACCATTACAAGACTGCAAAATTGTGGACTAGTAAAAATTGCAAGTAGTTGCAGATGACAAGTTATACATTCAAATTATGAAATTATAGATTATTTCATCTTTCTGAGTAGAAAACGTGCTTGTTGCAAGTTAATTTGCACAGTTTAAAGTATGTTGCATGTAACAAAAAAGTAAAATTGTTGGTTCATGACCTAAACGTTACAACTACAGCTTGAATAAGCTGTAGTCATGATGTTTAACTTTTACCCCATGTCATGCTGAACCCGGAATATTCCGCTTTTGGAAGGAGGTATAGACTAAGATCAGACTGCACTTATGTGCAGACTGATCTTAGTCTATACCTCCTGCTTGTACTTTTCCTGTCATAGTTGTTTATGAAGTTGATTTCTAGAAAAAATGTTTATTTTTGAACAACAATATCTATCAGTGCTTTCAGACCTTTGATTTGACAGCAATTCAGTAAGGTGGATTATGCAGCATGACAAGGGTTAAGTTGCCAAACAATTTTAATTGCTTAACATAAATTTCGGAGTTCAAAGTTCATTTCCTGTGCATATGAATGATTTATTTGGCAATTTTTAGCTCGGCTGTTTTCGGAGAAAACCCGAGGCATTGTCATCACCTTGGCGTTGTGTGCATCAGCATTGGTCATATCTCTGTTGTTATTGAAGATATCCTCATGAAATTTAGCATGTGTATTGACAATCACAAGAGCTATCTAGACAATCAAGGGGGATAACTCTAAAAGCGTTTTTGTAAGAGTAAAGCCCCTTTTTTGACTTGAAGGGTTTGCATTATCCAGCACCTGCAGCCGAGCATTGCACCGTGGGTGGTGCTCTTGATTTTATTTACAGCAGTGGTCCATCAGTTGCTGACGGGTTTGGATATGAAGAGTCGAGAACATATGGTGAAAAATGATGAAAAAGTAACAACCTTGCTTTAGTGTTTTATTAACACTTGTCATGCTGTATAAATTACCTTACTGGACTGATGTCAAATCAAAGGGCTGAAAGCACTGATGGAACTTGTTGTTCAAAAATTAAATTTCTTTAAGAAATCTACTTCATAAACAACCCTGATAGGAAAAGTACAAGCAGGAGATGTAGACTAAGATCAGCCTGCACATAAGTGCAGTCTGATCTTAGTCTACACCTCCTGCTAAAACCCGAAATATTCCGGGTTCTTCATGACAAGGGTTAAATTCTTTTTATGCTTTAACCCATTACCAGATGACAAAATTTTAGACTGGTCCAAATTGAAAGATGTTGCAGACTACATGGATATATTTTAGTTTAGTCTGCTGCATAAAAGTGCCTGTGTGTGGGAATGGGTTAATAAGTCATCAAACTTTAGACCTTCCCAAATTTGAACATTAGTTACAGAAGAAATTTTAAAGTGCATTTGAACTGAAAAATGATTGTCATATAGAGTAAAAAATGTTGTGAGAAAGGAGAAATTGCATATAAAAAGTAATTTCTCCTTTACCATAACTGTTCTCTACTGTAAATATTTGAATGAGCTTTAGTGGGTTAAACTTTTTTTTGACAGTGCTGTAACTTGGTCTGTTTCAAGTATTTGTGGACTTAAATTAAAAAAATCACCCCTTGATAGATTTCATTATATAAAAAGGATAAATCTTTGTTGGAAAAGGAGAAAGTATTTCTACAAGTGTTGTTTTCTCATGTCGTCCCACTATTTTCCATATCTTTTTTTCTATAACTAGAATTGTTTATGGAGACAATTCCCTTTGTACTTATAACAGTCTCCTAATTATTTTAACCCTTGTCATGCTGAATGAAAATTCTCTTCAAAATTGCATAAAAGGGCTGACAGTACTGGATGCAAACATTGTGGGTTAATAATTCTTTTGAAGACTTTATTACGAATAACTCTTGCTTTAGAGGGACAAGCAGGAAGTGTAGACAAAGATCAGACTGCACATACGTGCAGTCTGATCTTTGTCTATTCCACCTGCCAAAACAGAAATATTCTGTGTTCAGCATTACAAGGGTTAAGTGAAATGGGAATTGTCTCCATAAATTTTTGTATTGAAATGATCTTGGTTTCATACAGGTTAAGTTATCATTTTGTAAAGTATAAACTGAATGAATATTAAGTTCCTATTTTGGGACTTGAAAAACCAGTCAAGTTGAAATTATTAGATTTTTTCAACTCAATGTTATATATTCTTCTTCTTATATGTTTATTCAGTTGAGAAGTTATTGGAAAACAGGACTTCAGTACTTTACAGGTAAGTTTAAAACCTGACATCAAAATGTTAGACTTGCAAAAATTAAAAGCATTTGCAGCAATGAAAAGTAACTGTGATTTGAAATAATAAGTGAATTACATTTTTGGAAGCAGAGAAATTAGTATTTACAAAAGAATATTTTCTATTGAGCTATTACCAGGCAGCAAAATTTTAGACTAGTCCAAATTGGGAGAAGTTGTAGTCTTTTTTGCTAGAAAACATTGTGGATAATGAATAAATTGCTTGTAACAAGAAATTTCTTCATTTTCCACAATGTTTTAAAGCTTTTGTTGAGATGTGTCAAAAAGTGTGATTGTGTGGAAAGATGTAAACCCATGGTAAGACGGCTAAATTTAATTTTTGTCCAAATTAAGATAAATTGCAGTCAACAAACCAATGCGTACTAAAATTGCAAAGTAAATGCCACTGAGGGAAGAAATATTGTGAGAAAAGAATAACTTACTGGTTACAAACTATTTCATGGTTCTCTCAATAATCTAACCCTTTACCAGAAGGTAAAATTGATTATCTAAATATAAAAAAAAATCAATGAATATTGTAGGCAAAGAAAAATAAAAATTGCCTTTCAGTTTATTCCAGCTGAAAATGAGAATATTTTCAAATGATGATGACCCATTACCACTCAAAAAATTTAGAGAGGTAAAAATCGAAAGAAGTTGCAGACAATCTTTCAAATTGTGCTTAACTCATTCCCACACGAGAAAATTTTAGACTGGCCAAAATTGAAAGGAGTTGCAGACGACAATTTAAATTTTATGAAATTCTAAATTTTTTCAACTTTGTGGGTAGCAAACATTATGTAAAATGAAGAAATTGCTTTCTTCATTTACAAAATGTTTTCCAAAGCATTCTTTCTTGGGGAGCATCTAAAAGCGTCATTGAGTGGGATTGGGTTAACTTAGAATTAAGTCCAAAATAAGACAGAAAACATTGGGAGGAAAAAAGACATTGCTTGTAACAAGCAATTCCTCCTTTTCCCACAAAGTTTTCCACGGTTGTTTTTCTTCAGGGTGTAAAAGAGTGTCACTGTGTTGTATTGGGTTTATTTGATAATGGGCTAGTTTAATGATTTTCTTCATGTTCTTTAACCCTTTCCTATTCAATCCCTGGGTTTTACTTCCCTGTAATTTTGTAATTAGGATAACATTGTGGAAAAAGAAGAAATTGCTTCTAACAAGCAATTTCATCTTTTTCCACAACATTTTCTACCTTACTGAAAAATTATTTTTCACATTACATCAATTTTAGTTTTTTGTCTGCAAAACCTTTGAATTTAAATAGGTCTAAAATTTTTAAAAATAGGAAATGGTTAACCCTACTGTTTTTGTACAAAACCTGGGGTATTTCTTTTGTCTGGCTAAAACATTGGATTTTTTTTTTATATGTGTTATGTAGAATGTATTTACTTTAGATTTGTAATATATGTTAACCCATTACCACTTGACAAAATTTTGCTTTAGTCTGAATTGAAAGATGTTTCAGACGATCAACTCAAGGTCGTGGAATTCAAAAGATCTTTGCCTTTTAGGGTAGAAAATTTGTTGACACTGAAGAAATTGATTGTGTGTCAATGGGTTAAATACCAAAGATCAACCAGTACTTCCAAAGGAGATGTCTGAAAGGATATGTGCTGTCAAACCCATAACCCCCCTTGATTGAAGTTTGGGAGTCTGATGCGCCACCCACTACGCTGCTATGACAGCCCCTCTTGTAATTAGTAGCTGAGCGCCAGCCAACTTCATGCAGTTTAACCCCATACCCTATGACAAAATGTTAGATTTGCAGTTGATAATTCAAATTGCAATAAGATAAAAAAAAGCCTAACTGGGAAGAAAACATTGTGAGGAAAGGAGAAATATATTACAAAAAGCAATTCCCTCATTTACCAATCATTAAATATTTAGTTTGTCTATAAAAAACGGGCGTTGAAAGAAATATTCATACCTCAATAGATAAAATTTTGAGCATGCGGCTATTTTGTATGCTTCCCCACAAAATAGTCTCGTTCAAAAAAGTATCAAAATTTGTAATGTTTTTACTTTTTCACTCAATGCTATAAAAATATAAGAAATGAAGAGAACATTTCTGTTTCCATGAACCTAATCAAACTTATGTATGAATCCGCTATGTGAATTCATATAGATTGATTAGTTTTTCAGTTTCAGTTCATACCTCCATGAAAACAAAATATTCTCGTCATCCCTTAACAATGTTTTTTCTACCCAAAAGGACAAAAGACAGTCTTAAATTTTGTCTTCTAGTAATGGGTTAAATTCCTTTGTCAGAGATTGCTTAACTTTTGAAACCACATTTCAAGCGAAATACAGAACTAGAATTTTGACTGCATATGGAATATTCAAAGAGATTCTCGAATTCAACCCATTCCCACGCATTCCAGCTTTTTTGTTCCCTTTTAAGAAAAAGCTTTGTGAAAATGAAGAAATTGCTTATCACATACAGTTTAAATCATTTCCCTCATTGTTTTCTACCGGATGGACAAAGATTTTTAAAATTTCAACAACTTGAAACTGTTGTCTGCAACTTTATAGCTCAACTTGCCACATAGTGGTCATGGTGAGTTATTGTGATCTGACTGTGTCCATCGTCCATTGTCACCAAGTCACCAGGTCACCAAGTCACTGTGTCAAATCTTAGAAAAACCTTGTGTGCACTATAGAGGTCACATTTCTAGCTCAAATACCTTGATTAACCCATTACCAGACGGTAAAATTTTAAACTGGTCCAAATTGAAAGTAGTTGCAGACGACAATTTAATTAATTTTATTATATCTTAGATTTTTTCAAATTGCTGGACAGAAAACATGGTGTAAAATGAAGAAATTGCTTGTTACAAGCAATTTCATCATTTTACACATGGTTTTACCAATTGCTTTCTGTGAGAGGTGTTCAAAAGCGTCACTGTGTGGGAATGGGTTAAAAGATTTGTCTGCATAAGATCTCGGACAAGTTTGAAAATGGGTCATGTAGGGTTAAAATCTGTCACTAGGTCAAACTTGAGAAAAACTTTGTGTGCACTCTAAAGTTCATAATTTTAGCTCAAAAGGCTTGATATTTGGTCAGAATGTTGTCTGTATGGTTACTCGGATGAGCTCGAAAATGGACCATGTGGGATCAATAACTAGGTCAAACTTGAGAAAAATCTTGTGTGCACTCTAGAGGTCACATTTTTGGCTCAAATGAATTGGCATTTGGTTGAAATGTTTTTTCTACATGATATCTCAGACAAGTTCGAAAATGGGTCTGGGGTGTCAAGAACTAGGTCACTTGGTCAATTTTTAGATAAACCTTGTGTGACCTTATGTTTGTATCAAAGATCTTTATATTTGTTCAGAATGTTTGTTTTCCTGATTTCTTTCATATTTGATACAGGGTCACATGGTTAATAAAGTAGGTCACTAGGTCAGATGTTATGATAACCATCCTTTCTATGAAGTCGCTATACTTCTGGTATAGATATCTTGATAAGAATGTCTTTCTAGTTTAACTCTTGTCATGCTGTATAAATTACCTTGCTGAAATACTGTCAAATCAAAGGGCTGAAAGCACTGATAGAACTTGTTGTTCAAAAATCAATATTTCTTTTAGGAATCAACTTCATAAACAACTCTGGCAGGAAAAGTACAAGCACGAGGTGTAGACTAAGATCAGCCTGCACATAAGTGCAGTCTGATCTTAGTCTACACCTCCTACCATAACCGGAATATTCTGGGCTCAGCATGACAAGGGTTAATTTCTGTGACAAGACTTTGGTCTTGTTAGGACAAGATAAGGTTACATGTGCCATTTAACTGCTATAGTCATCGACTCAGGTGAGCAATTTAGGGACAGAGGCCCTCTTGATTAAATGAAGTTCAGTCTTTTAAATGTTTGAATGGTGTTTAAGGCCACTTTTACCAATATTTCAGTCATAACGCGGCATATCTAACAATTGATATTTATCACACCAGTACTACCACTACATCCTTTCTTACCTTAAGCTGCTCATCCCACGAAGGTTTACAATTATCTGTGGTCCAGTCTAAACAATGTGTCTTGTAGTAATAGATCAACGTTTGTTGTCAGAGTTTGACTTTTGTGAGCATGCTTTCAGATAAATTTGGTAGTAGAATTTTGACCTTGTATGGAATATGCTGAGATTCTTAATTTAATCTATTCCCACACACTCCTGCTTTTTTACAACCCTCATGGAAAAAGCTTTTGAAAACAATGTGCAAAAAGCAATATATGCTTATTTCAAGCAATTTCTTCATTTTCCATAATGTTTTATACCCAATAAGACAAAGATGGTTAGAATTCATCAATTTAAAATAATTTTTTTCTTGATCTTCTTTGACTTTGGAACAGTCTATAAATTTGATGGTAAACGAGGCTTTAAATGGACTGAAGTACATCAAGATAATATGCCATAAAAAAGAAATAAGTTTCCTTAGTTTCCTGATTTCATGTTGCATGAAATATGACCAATCACCATACATTAACAATAAAAAGGAAGTTCTGATCCCTTATCCCATTCCCACACAATCCTCCCATTTTATGCCCCTCAAGAAAAAGGCTTTCAGGAAATCATGGTGGAAAATTAAGAAATTGCCTAATGTACAAGCAATTTCTTCATTATCCACAATTTTTCCTATCCAAAATGATAAAAGAATTTAAAATTCCGTCAGCTTGAAATTCCATCAGCTTGAAATTGTTGTCTGTAGCTTCTTTCAATTTGGACTAGTCTAAAATAATGTTGTCTGGGAACAGGTGACTGAACATTCTTAACCCTTCACTAGCTGACAGCATTTTAAATCAGTCCAAATTGAGAGATCTTGCAGACTGCATATTAAAAAAAAGTGTTACAGAAGATGAAAAATAATGTCTAAGTAGGATAGAAATCATTGTGAAAAAAGTGGAAATTGCTTTTAACCTATTCCGACACAACAAAATTTTAGACTGGTCCAAATCGAAAGGAGTAGCAGACAACATTTTTTAGTTTATGAAATTTTTGTGTTTTTTTCATCTTTCCAGTTAGAAAACATTGTGGTTAATGAAGAAATTGCTTGTCACAAGCAATTTCTTCATTTCCACAATGTTTTCCAAAGCTTTTTTCTTTAGGGGCGTTTAAAAGCGTCATTGTGTGGGAATGGGTTAAGAAGTAATTTTATCTCAAAGTGTTTTCTATTACTATATTTTGTGAGCATGTAAAGATTGGGTTGTGGGTACTTGACTAATAGCAGATGTCAATCAAAGAAACAGCCAATCAAGACATTCATTTAGACTGGTGGTGACTTTTGAACTCCGACATTGGGAGACATTTATGTGAAGCATTTTTGTCGGTTTGGTGGCTTAACTCTTTCCTGTTCAATCCCTGGTTTTTACGTCCCTGTGTTTTTTATTGTTGAGAAAACATTGCAGAAAAAGAAGAAATTGCTTGTTACAAGCAATTTCTTCTTTTTCCACAATATTTTCTACCCTACTGAAGGATTATTTTTCATATAAAATCAATTTCATATTGTCGTCTGCAATACCTTTGAATTTGGACAGGTCTAAAATTTTGAAAACCAGGAAAGGGTTAAAAAAAATTCTTAAAATATCAAAGTGGAACTTCCTGTCAGAGTGGCTGTGGCCAGTAGAGTCAGTGGGTGGAGCCAGCTATGCTTTAATTGGTGGTGTGGGGAAAGAATAAACAGACTTACAGACTTACTTAATGCAGAAGTATGGCTAGGCTGAAGTTTTGAAACCCATTTTCCCTAAACAAGTGATTGATTGATTAATTGAATTGGGTTTAATGCCACTTTTAACAGTATTTCAGTCTTACCATGGCCGCTGAAGCACCTAACAATGGTATTTCTCACACCAGCACTACCACTACATCCTTTCCTAGCCTCCAGCTGCTATCCCACTTAGGTTTACGATTATCCACTCATTATTAACCCTTAAATTGTTTCACTTGTCATGCTTATTGACCTCCGATATTGTAGTTTGAATGAGGTAATAAGCAATATAACGTGGTCAGAAACATAAAATAAAAGGCAACATGGCAACATAAATATTGTATCTGCAGCTTAAAGAAGCTCAAGTTATACCTCCGATCTATAAATATAAGGGGATATATGGTTTCACCATGTCTGTCTGTCTTTCTATCAGTCTGTCCATCTGTTGACATTTTTCTTCCAACTCTAGAAGCAATGGAACTATAACCATGAAATGTCATACAATTGTTACCAAGAATCCTAGGAGGAGCAATATTGCTTTTTTCATCACATAAGTCAAAGGTCAAGTCCACAATTGAACTTTGATTGAAAAGTGTTTCCTTGCCTAAATAGCTCATAAGCCCTTTGACCTAGGACTTTAACCCTTTCTTGTTCAGTCCCTGGTTTTTACGTCCCTGTTATTTTGTAATTGAGAAAATATTGCAGAAAAAGAAGAAATTGCTTGTAATACCTACTTAAGTCATTTGTCACAAGCAATTTCTTCATTATCCACAATGTTTTCTATCCCAAAAGACGAAAAAAATTAAAATTCCATCAACTTGAAATTGTCGTCTGCAGCTTCTTTCAATTTGGACCAGTCTAAAATTTTCTTGTGTTGGAATGGGTTAAGCACCTTCATTAGAATTTGGCCAGGTATGACATATACTCACACTTTTGATTTAACCCTTGTCATGCTGTATCAATTACCTTATTGAATTGCTGTAAAATCAAAGGGCTGGAAACCCTGATAGAACTCGTTCAAAATCAATATTTCTTTTAGAAATCAATTTCATAAACAACTCTGACAGGAAAAGTAAGAGCAGGATGTGTAGACCAAGATCAGACTGCACTTATGTTCAGGCTGATCTTGGTCTACATCTCCTGCCAAAACCGGAATATTCCGGGTTCAGCATGACAAGGGTTAAGCTAGCTACCCTTAATGTATTATTTGGAGTTGGCACATTAGATTCCTATGCAGACTTTGTAAAATTTTACTCTGGTTTCACTTAAATTTCATTCATAGATGTAATGATGACATTTTTACTATGTCATTTTAGCTCGGCTGTTTTCGGAGAAAACCCGAGGTATTGTCATCACCTGAGCGTCATTCACCTTCGGCTTTGGTGTTGGCATGACAAACTTTAACCTTGGTCATATCTCTGTTGTTATGAAAGTTATATATAAGAGTTATGCTTCTTTTTCGACTTAGAATTTTTTAATTATCCAGCACCTGCAGCTGAGCGTTGGCACCAGTAGGCAGTGCTCATGTTTATCTTTTTCTTGTAAATCAAAATACTCAACTTTATCGGAAGATTTCCTATTCTCTAAAATGGCATGTTAAATTATAGGTCAAGCAATATGGTCTGTAGAACATTGAGGAAAAATGCTAGTGACTGGTAAAGTTTATCACAATGAGTAATTTTCCTGTTTCAACAGGAGATAATGAAATAAGATTTGTCTGCACAAATGTGCAGACTGATCTTAGCCCATTTCCAGAAGGCAAAATTTTAGACTAGTCAAATTTGAAAGGAGCTGCAGACAACAATTAAAAGCTCATGGAATTTTGGATTTTTCATATTTCTGGGGTGAAAATAATTGTAGAAAATGAAGAAATTGCTTGTAAGAAGCAATTTTCTCATTTACATAATATTTTCCCAGTTGTTTTTCTGAAATAAGTTTTCAGCGGAAATATTGACCCACAACCAGTAGTTCCAGTGCTTTCAGCCATTTTAATGAAATTGAAAAAAGTATCTTATTCAGCATAAAAAGGGTTAAGTTTGTAAATGTATACTGTATCCAATGTGACGAATCATAGAACTTGTTATAAGGAAGTTCTGGTCCAACAAGGAAGCTCTGCTACAGACTTATTTTGCCCCACTGCTCAATACTCAGCAGGCATTTTCACTGTGTACATTTCCGACTATTTGTCTCCCACCAATGGGTCGATAATCGTAGACCTATGTTGGATAGCAGCTGGAGGCTAGGAAAGGATGTGATGGCGGTACTGGTGTGTGAAATACCAGGAATCCATTGTTAAGTGCTCCAGCTGCCTCGATATAACTGAAAGATTGTTTAAAGCGGCGTAAAACCCCATTCAAACAAAGAAACACTGTGTACATATATCTGAAAACTTTTTCTTAATAAATCTTCTCCTCAAAAACTACTGGCTGAATTTAAATTGTTGTCAGTGACTTTTTTCAATTTGGACAAGTCTTAACTTCAGTCATCTGGTAATAGGTTAAAAAAGGTAAGAAATGTTTATTATAGAATGTTAAAATATGTGTCAATGACCTCTTAAATTTACTTAAGCAAAGATTATGGATATGCCCTGTCAAAATGGTTCATGCATAAAAAGTCTTTGTTAAACTGATCATTATTGGCTGATGTCTTTTATGTCACTGAAAAAATTTAAACTGATAATTTTAGTTATACTAGTTCACATCTCACTGATCTTTACCCTTGTCATGCTGAGCCTGGAATATTTCTGTTTGGGCAGGGGGTATAGACTAAGATCAGCCTGCTCATATGTACAGTCTGATCATGATTTACACCTTTTTGTCCCCTTTAACCCATTCCCACACAATGACGCCTTTAGACGCCTCTCAAGAAAAACAATTGGGAAATTATTATGTAAAATGAAGAAATTACTTGAAACAAGCAATTTCTTCATTTTACACAATGTTTATTTCCAAGAGAGTTGAAAAAATATCAAATTTCATTAACTATTTAAAGTTGTCTGCAACTCCTTTCAATTTGGACCAGCCTAAAATTTTGCTATCTGGTAACGGGTTAATTTAGGATTGTCTGTTAAATTTTAATTTAAAAGAAATGCTCACCCATAGTAAGGGTTTTCAGTGCTTTCACCCCTTTGATCTGATACAATTCTGAAATTTCAGCATGACAGGGGTTAACCCATTCCAACAGAATGACACTTTTTTATGCTGCTTAACCCTTTCCCACACAGTAACGCTTTTGGACGCTCCTATAGGAAAAGCAATTGAGAAAACATTGTGTAAAATGAAGAAATTGCTTGTAACAAGCAATTTCTTCATTTTACACAATGTTTTCTACCCAGAATGTTGAAAAAATCTAAAATTTCATAAGCTTAAAATTATTGTCTGCAACTCCTTTGAATTTGAACCTGTTAAAATTTTGCCATCTGGTAATGGGTTAAGAATAAAAAGGGAAAACAAGCAATTTCTTCATTTTCCATAATGCTTTCTACCTAGAAAGTTAAAAAATCTAAAATTTCATAACCTTTAAATTGTCGTCTGCATCTTCGTTCAATTTTGTCCAGTCTAAAATTTTGTCCTCTGGTAAAGGGTGAAGTAATCAGTGAGATATCGTAATGTATGATAAAGCTGTAGTTATGATATTCAAGTTGCCAAACAACAAAAATGTGTTTCCACCAAATAGCAGCCAATGTCGGAGTTTAAATCTCAATTCAGGGCTGAATGAATGTTTTGATTAGTCAATATATTCCTTGATTGACAGCTGCTATTGGTCATTTGTGACTTTTAAGAATGTTCAAGCATCAATTCTAGGCAGACTGAATAAACTACGCAGAGAAACATAGGTTGAAACATTTCACTTTTGCATGAATTTGAATATAGGATATTTGTTCAACCTAAATTGTAATCTATTAATTCTTGAAATACTTCAAGTAACTTTTCCACATTTGTCCCCCACCAATGGGTGGATAATCATAAACCTATGTGCGATGAGCAGCTGGAGGCTAGGAATGGATGTAGTGGTAGTACTGGTGTGAGAAATACCAGGGATCCATGGTAAGGTGCTCCATATGACTGAAATACTGTTAAAAAAGTGGTATTAGACCCATTCAATAGATCAAATATATAATTGACACATGTATTTGTTTCACAAATTTGATTTACTCGGAGATCCATGTGATCGGTAAAAAAAATGAAATAAGATCCGGCTTTGGTCTCAGATCTATGTTAATTAACCCATTCCCACTCAGTGACGCTTTAAGATGCCCCCAAGAAAAAGAGCTTTTGAAAACATTGTGGAAAATGAAGAAATTGCTTGTCACAAGCAATTTCTTCATTTTCCACGATGTTTTCTTCCCAGAAAGTTGAAAAAATCCAAAATTTGATAAACTTTGAATTGTCATCTGCAACTTCTTTCAATTTGGGCTAGTCTAAAATTTTGCCGTCTGGTAATGGGTTAAACTTGAACCCAATACCAGACGACAATTTCAAGTTAGTGGAATTGAGAAACTCTTTGCCTATAAGGATAGAAAACATTGTGCACAATGAAGAAATTGCTTGTTACAGTGAAGGATAAAATCCTTGTTGAAACTAATGTCTCAATTTCACAAAAAATGTTTTCCAAAACTTGATTTTCTCAGGCTGTAATAATGTGGTATTGTGTAGCAATGGGTTAAAAGCCAGGTTAAGAACTATTTTAAGCAAGAAGACATTGATACAACATCAAACATTTTTTCTTAACCCATTCCCACACAATGACACTTTTTAACACCCCCTCAAGAAAAATGATTGAGAAGACATTGTGGAAAAAGAAGAAATTGCTTGAAACAGGCAATGTATTCTTTTTCCACAATGTTTTCTACTAGGAAAGTTGAAAAATTCTAAATTTTCATGATCTTTAAATTGTCGTCTGCAGCTCCTTTCAATGTGGATCAGTCTAAAATTTTTCTGTCTTGGAATAAGTTAACCTATTCCCATACAGTGACGATTTTGGCCCCCCTTAATAAAAACAATTTGGAAAACATGGTGTAAAATGAAGAAATTGCTTGTAACACCATGTTCTCCCCAGAAAGCTGAAAAAATCTAAAATTTCACAAATTTAAAATTGTTGTCTGCAACTCCTTTCAATTTGGACCTGTCTCAAATTCTGCCGTCTGTTAATGGCTTAAACTACTTTTTTACCCATTACCAGACAACAAAACTTCAGATTGGTCCAAATTGAAAGAAGTTGCAGATGACAATTTCAAGTTGGTGAAATTTTGAAAACCTTTGCCTTTTAGGACAGAAAACATTGAGGGCATTGAAGAAATTGCTTGTTACAAGCAATTTCGTTATTGTCCACAATGATTTCCAAAGCTTTTTTCTTGAAGGGCATCAAAAAGGGTCATTGTGGGAGAATGGGATAATCAATTACCAGACAAAAAAATTAGGACTGGTCCAATTTGAAAGAAGTTGCAGACACCAATTTTCAGTTGATGGAATATAAAAAAAATCCAACTGTCTTAGTGGGTAGAAAACATTTTGGATAATAACAAAAATTTTCTTCATTTTCCACAATGTTTACCAAGCCTTTTTTCTAAAGTGGTGTAAAAAAGCGAGCCCATGTTGGAAAAGGGTAAAAGAGTAACAAGGCTAAAACTTCAAAGTATTTATTTGCATCCATTTGAATTATGTATAAAAATTATTGTTTCATAACATGCAGGAACTAGATGCCGACAAACTAAACTATGGCGACTTCAACAGAAGAAATCCAGGGCATTCAACAAGAATTTGGGTGAGTAGAATTTCCAAAGTTTCTTCAAACATCTCAAACCCATTACAAGACAACAAAATTATAGGCTGGTCCAAATTCAAAGAAGTAACAGACTACATTTCAAAATGTGCCAAAACTGAAAAATAGGTGTTGAATAGGGTAGAAAACATTGTGAGAAAATGCATTTTTAACCAATTCCCAAATAACAAAATTTAAGACTAGTCCACATTGAAAGAGGTTGCTGAAACCAAACAAAGTTGGTTTAAATTGAAAAATAAATGCCATTTGAGGTAGGAGACATTGTGTGAAAAGAAGAAATTGCTTATTACAAGCAATTTCTCTTTTCTCTCAATGTTTTCCAATGCTTTACTTCTTCAATGTGTGAAAATGAGGGATTCAGTGGTAATGGGTTATCCCTATCTCCCACCCTGCTAATGAGTAATTGCAAATTGCCTCTCTGTCATTAATTTGGTCTCCCATCAGTTGGAGGATAAACATAAACCTATGTGGAATGAGCATCTGGAGGCTCCAAAGGATGAGGTAGTAGTACTGGTGAGAGAAAATTTCTTATTTTCCACAATATTTTCCAAAAAAGAGGGATTGTGTGGAAAAGGTTGACCCTTTCCGGGTTTTTTTTTTAAAATTTTTACTGGTCCAAATTAAAAGAGGTTGCAGGTGCAAAAGAGGGATTGTGTAGAAAAGGTTGACCCTTTCCGTTTTTTTTTTTAAATTTTTACTGGTCCAAATTAAAAGAGGTTGCAGGTGCAAATGAAAATTGGGTCTGATTTGAAATAAAACCATCCTATGTGGTAGAAGATGTGGGAAAAGAAGAAAATGCTTGTTACAAGCAATGTCTTCTTTTTCCACAATGTTTTTCAGGTATAAAATCGCTGCAATGTAAAATCCTGGGTTTGTACAGGAAAGAGTTAAATAACCTACTAGCTGTAGAAGGCTCATAATATGTTGATGGGCAACTAAAGCCTTGTACAGCTAATTAAAGCTGTAATTTCATGCTTTTGTCACCGTCAGACAACTTAGACACTAAACAACCTACCTATTGAACTGTATTATGATGTAAATCTTATTAAAATGCCTGTAACAAAATGCTTATTTAGAAACCAAAAACTACCTCTATACCGGTAAAGAAAAAATCTAGGTCTTCTGTAATATAATACATGTGCTATATTTTAAAAATACTTAGGTTTATATTATCTTTTTTCAGTAGAGTATAATATACAGGCCTATTTCAGATAAGATTTAAAGTTAACAGCTGTTATTTGTAAAGTCCACTGGCTCAAACCAGCGAGCAATTTCTTCTTTTCCCACAACATTTTCTACCACAAAGGATGATTTTACTTTAAATTGCATACAATTTTTATTGTCGTCTGCAACCTATGTCAAGTTGGATCACTCTAAAATTAGGGGAAAGGGTTAAAATTTCTTTCAATTTGGACCAGTCGTAAATTTTGCCATCTTGTAATGGGTTAAACTAATAATTTTCTGTCGTTTGTTTTTGGGGTTTTTTTACAAAGTGAAAACATTTGGTGAAGATGCATTATTAAATTTAAAAAGACCTTAAAGTATTGTTCTATCATCTCCCACAGGCATAGCGCAGTGGTAGTGCGTAGGACTCCTAGCCATGGGGTTCATGGTTCAATCCCCGGCTGTGGCAAATTTCCTCTCCGACTTATGTCTCCAACCAATGGGTAGATAATTGTAAACCTATGTTGGATGAACAGCTGGAGGCTCAGAAAGGATGTAGTGGAAGTACCATGCAAGAAATAAAAGGAATCCATGGTTACATGCTCCAGCGGCCGTAATATGGCTGAAACACTTTTAAAGCAGCGTAAAACATTGCCATTTTTGCTTACCCTTTATGTTAGTGTAGCAACTTAAGTATCGTAACTGCAGCTTATTCAAACTGTTGTTATGAAATTTAGGTGACCAACCAACTATTCTACTTTTTTGTTACATGTAACTGTCCACAAAGTCTGTAAAAAACCACAGTCAAAATCGAAGTGGAACTTCCTGTTGGAGTCAATGGGTGGGGCAAATGGAGTCAGTTGTTGGGCTAGGAATTGGTCAATTACCAGTCAATGCCTCATTCAAACTACACCTTTAACCCTTTCCTGCTTTATAATTTTCTAGACCTGTCCAAATTCATAGGTTTTGCAATCGAAAACTTAAAGTGGATTTAGTTTGAAAAATAACCATTCAGTAGGGTAGAAAATATTGTGGAAAAAATAGAAATTGCTTGTTACAAGCAATTTCTTCTTTTCCCACAATGATTTCTCAAGTATAAAATCACTAGGACATAAAAACCAATGATTATACAGGAAAGGGTTAAGAATGGTATCGAGGGAAAACATTTTACGAAAGGAGATTGTGTAACTAGTAGCTTCTCCCTGCCATGTTAGATACCTTTGTGAGTGTGTTTGAGAGCTAGGGTGTGCCCCATCAATAGTGTTTTGTCATATCTTCTGCATTTATAAATGGATTTAACCCATTGACACACAATAAAATAAAAAAAGACCAGTCTTTATTCAAAGAAGTTGGAGACAACAATTCAAATTGATAAACCTTTATCTTTTTGGGCAGAAAATAATGTGGATAATGAAGAAAATGCTTGTTACACACAATTTCTTCATTTTCCACAATGTTTTTAAGGATTTAGTCTTGATGGGAATCAAAAGGGGCAAATGAGTGGGAATGGGCTAAGAACAACTTGGCACATTGGTTGTACATGATGAGTTCCCTTGTATAAAGATCACACCAGATAGTTAGTTAATATTGATCTTATCAGTAGCATATAGCTCAGATGGATTTCAAAATAATGAAACAGTCACATGAAAAGTTTGTTTTGATACACCTAAGGTCAAGGTTAAAGCTGAAGGTCAGTTGACTAAATAGACCTAATGTCCTGAGCTTATCATATATATATTTATGGATGGATTTCAAAATAACTTGGCACAGTTGTTTACCTTGATGAGTACAAAAGCTGGGACAGATACAAATTTTGTACCCATGACCATGATCAAATCCTTTGACATAAAATCACCAATTTTTATCATCTTTTATAAGTCCTGACACTTGTTTGGTAGCCTTCAAAATGGCTTTAAACAACCATGTAGCACCAAGGTCTACTTCAAAAAGTGAAGTCTGGCAATTCTTTAGTCTTCTGTAAGACAAAGAGAAAACTTAATGTAATATTAATTTTGTGACATAGGGAACTAGGTTTTAGTCTGGATGGTAACTCTACTTTGAAAGAACAACCCAAGTTTAATAAGTTACTGTATAATTATAGGGTAACAGGCATAAATCTAGTATCTGGGTACCAGCATTACCCTACCGATTATCCGGGTACTTGATTACTTCTGCCTAAGCTCTAATGACTAATAGTGTCTTGTGAAAAGTTTGTTTGGATTTGTTCATTGTCAGGGTACAGGGCCAAAGGTGAAGTAATGAAAATAACTTTTATCTGGAGTACCATATAACTACATTTATAAATGAATTTCACTTGGCACGCTTTATTCCCTTGAAGTGTACTAGTGCCATGGTATAAGTTTGTCAAGGTCAAGGTCACAGCTGAAGATCAAGGGACGAACTTGGATTTAAAAAAATATGACAAAAGTCCCCCATCAATATTGAAAATATGGGGGATCTTTGAAAAAAGTGAGGAAATTCCCCAATCCCCCTGCCTAGAATAAATACTGCAAAATTGACATTGTTTTCGTCCAAGTTGTGTACTTAAGTTATTCTATCTGCTCTGCTACTCTCATGGTCAGACACATGTTGGAAAGTCAAATTGCAATATTTTCTTATTCAGAAGTCACATCAATGGATTATCAGATGACACAATTTTAGACTGGTCAAAATTTAGAAAAGCTGCAGACTACAATTTTTAGTTGATGTTTTTTTTTTAAAAATCTTTATCTTTTTGGGTAAAAAACATCGTAAAAAAGTAAGGAATTGTTTGTAACAAGCAATTTCTTCATATTCCAGAATGTTTACCAGAGCTATTTTCTTGAGGGACATCAAAAAGCCGGGTCATGAGGGAATAGGTTTAAACAATGTTGACAATGCTTAATACATTAAGAAATAATTCAAAAAGGTTTGAAAGCTCTCAACAGCTTTCAAAGAGAAAGCTGAAAAACAACAAACTTAAACAGAAATGATTAATATTGAAATATCTGTGACCGAGGGTTCTTTCCCCGATCACGCTTTTGAGGCAATTGGTTGGGGAATTTGTCTTTTGTCTCAATGTTTCCTAACTCGCTTGGCGTGAGTATTGGTTTTCAACACATTAAACGATGAAGTCCAATGTTCATTTCTGTATTTATTTTATTCAAGTAGACACTTCTATTTTTGCATAAGATATTAACAGTAAGACAAGCACTGATTTCAACTGACAATTTCTAAATTCTAGTTCCAAAAATCATAATTTCTAATCTCATAATTCATAATCTATAATTCATAATTCATACTACCTAGACACAAGCATTTAAGTGAAAAATGTTAAAAGATTAATCATAAAATAACCAATGAAATTCAAGATCCAAAGATTATAAATTTTGACCAATGAAAATTTGAGACTTAAAATTCAATCTACATCAAAGATAAACAAGAGGATTCTGATCAATTTGGAATGTTAAACTTTCGCACCTTATCATGGTTAGGATAAGTTTGCTTTGACAATGAATAACAGTTATCAAGTAGCCATCTATTTAATAGGATTTGGTCAGCTCAGCCATAAGTTTTAATTCTCATATTTAGATTAATGTTGTTGGAAAGAATATAATCTTTTCACAAGTAAAATCTAAACAATGAAACCATATAGAATGTATTTAAATTCTTTTTATAGAAAAATACTAAAGATCATGCCAAATGGTGCAACACAAAATTTCACATTTTTTTGGACTGTTACATATCCCTCATTTTTTGTATTTCAGTTCATTAAAGATAGACACTAGTGCCCTGCAGCAGAATGTTGGCACAGCAGGGAGCCAGACATCAGAAATTGTTACTACACCAACAGATGCAGCTGCAGCTGGGGAGATCCAGAGTAGCTTGCTGGAGCAGGGTACCACTATAAACTTACAAACAAATATTGGCAAGCAGAAAAAAGGTAAAGTGTTTCTAGCTTTAACCAATTCTTACTCAATGACGCTTTAAGACCCCCCCTAAAAGAAAACAATCAGGAAAATATTTATGTGAAATGAAGAAATTGCTTGAATCAAGCAATTTCTTCATTTAACACAATGTTTTCTACTCAGAAATTTTAAAAAAATGTATGATTTCAAAAACGTTAAATTGTCCCCTGCAACTTCTTTCAATATGGACCAATCTAAAATGTTGCCATCTGGTGAAGGGTTAAATGCTACTTTTAGGAGAAAACTTGGGGTATTGATATAGATTTTGTATTATATCTGTTATTATTTAAGCTGTTGGTACTAAGAATATAGAATAAAATATTCAGAGAAATAAACACCATAGAGGGAGATAATTCAAAATACATTTTTGGGCTATCAAGTACCATGCAGGCATGTGTCAGTTTTCAGCATGTCATTCTTTTATTTTTCTTTTCTTTTTAGCTCAACTGGCTGGAGGCAAATTTCATGGGAATGATCCTTGCGTGACCCTTTATCAGATTCCTTCAAAGAATTTTTAAAAAACATGGCTTTTATGGGCATAGTAAATTTCTATATTTGATGAAAACTTTGAAAATCTTCTTCTTAGAAACCAATCAGTGGATGCATTTCAACCAAAAATTTCAGATTTGAATTTTGGATAACTCTTTATCTGACACTCTAACCCATTCTCATACAGTGATGCTCTAAGACGCCCCAATGAATAAAAGCTTTGGAAAACATTGTGGAAAATGAAGAAATTGCTTGTCTCAAGCAATTTCTTCATTATCCATAATGTTTTCTACCCCAAATATAAAAAAAGTCCAAAATTACATGAGCTTTAAATTATCGTCTCCAACTCCTTTCAATTTGGACCAGTCTAAAATTTTGCCATCAGGGATTTGGTTTGATCAGGTGAAAAACATGGCTTTTACTGATAGAGCTAATTTCCATATTAGGGTATACCGGTATAGTGAAAACTTTAGATATCTTTTTTCTCGGAAACCAATCGATGGATTTCACCAGAGTGATTTCTTGATGACTCTTTATCAGATTTTGTCTAAGAACTTTTACAAGATGAAAAAGGTGGCTATAATGGGGGAGACTAATTTCCACATATGATATATTCTGAAAACTTAAAAATTGTACTCAGATACCGAACAAAGGATTACAACCCAATTTCACAGGAATTATCATTGGGTGACTCTTTGTCTGATTCCTTCATAAAATTTTGCTGGGAATCAATAATCCAGGATTTTATTGGTGGGGCTTATGTCCAAATATGGTATATATATAGTGAAAATTTTGAAAATTTCACAGTTGGAGGGTGGTTTTCAGCCAAATATCTCAGGGATGATCTTTTGGTGATCCTTTATCAGACTTTTTAACCCTTTCCCGTTCAAATACGGGATTTTACGATCCTATGATTTTATACTTGAGAAAACATTGTGGAAAAAGAAGAAATTGCTTGTGACAAGCAATTTCTCCTTTTTCCACAATGTTTTCTACCACATAGGATGGTTTCATTTCAAATGGCATCCATTCTTCATTGTCGTCTGCAACTTCTTTCAATTTGGACTAGTCTAAAATTTCCAAAAACGGGAAAGGGTTAAAGAAATTCTAATATGTTTTGAAAATAAAGCTTAGAAGGATTGGTTAAAATTCAGGTTTAGATTATATTGTGACGCAATGGAAATTATTGAATCTGCTTGACTGAGAATATTTGTTGCATAAAAGAAAATTGCATTCCTTAAAGTAAATTGCAAAAGAAATAATGATTCTTTTTTTAAAATGATATGCCTCCTTTCATACCATTCCCACACTATGATTCTTTTGGACGTCCCAAAAGAAAAACAATAGAGAAAACATTGTGGAAAATGAAGAAATTACTTGTAACAAGCAATTTCTTCATTTTCTGCATTGTTTTCTGCCTAGAAAGTTGAATTAATCCAAAATTTCATCAATTTTAGGTTGACTTCTGTGACTTCTTTCAATTTGGACCAGTCTAAAATTTCACCGTCTGGAAATGGGTTAAGTAAACTTAATCGTTATGAAAAGTAAATTCAGGCTGGTGCAGCCACTCTAGTGCTCAAGAACCTCTGTTTTCAGATTTGTTTTAGCAATGTTTGCTAGGCAAACACATTTGTTAATGAGGATTTTAATAATTGAACAACAACATAAACTTAAAACGATTTTTATTCCATGGTTTAGATTGATAATTTTTTTCTTTTTTAGCTCAACTGGCTGGAAGCTAGTGAGCTATTTCATGGTTACCTTTCTGGTACAAACCCGGGATTTTACGTCACTTTGATTTTAAACTTGAGAAAACATTGTGGAAAAAGAAAAAAATTGCTTGATACAAGCAATTTCTCTTTTTCCCACAATATTTTCTAACACATAGGATGGTTTCATTTCAAACTGCATCCATTTTCTATTGTTGTCTGCAAACTCTTTCAATTTTGACCAGTCTGAAATTTTAAAAAACTGGAAAGGGTGATATATAAGTTTCTCAATTCTCAACTATCTATGACCAAAATTTTAGCGCAATTTGAATATTGTACGAGGGGTGTTCGAGAAGTTTCGGGACAAGTGGCATATCTTCTTTTTTCATGTGTAGTTTCCTACGAAATTTGGAACGAATTTGAACTAACATATGATGCATTGAATAAAAATGTAATTTTGATAATATCAATAACCACCAACATTTCAGTGTCACTATGGTTACGTCATGTCAGGCTGAGCGGAGCACGCAGGTTTAAACTGACAAAATTAAACAATTTCGGTTAAGTTTCTTGTGGATAAGCATAGTACTCGCGTCTAATTTCTGTCTACATTTTCTCAAAATATTCCCCTAAATGTTTGATGCACTTTTCCCATCTTACAACCCATGTTTTGAAACATTTTCTGAAGTCCTCAGCTGGAAGTTTGCGGATCACTTTGCAGACAACAACTGGAAGGTCATGGACGTCGTCAAATCTTTTTCCATGAATCTCCGACTTGATGGTTGGGAAGAGGTAGAAATCACATGGTGTGAGGTTTGGTGAGTATGGCGGGTGTTGGAGTGTCTCGATATTCATCTGCATAAGTGCTGCCATGGTAATTACGGAGGTATGGGAAGGGGTGTTATCGTTGTTGAGGATGTAGTTGTCTTCCATGCCCGGGCGTTTCTTGCGGATGGCTTGTAACAGGTCACGTTTAAGCACCTGAAAGAAACACAATATCAATTGCCTTTTGTCACCTAACATTTATTAGGCAAGTCTATATCAATTATCAATAAATCAGGTTTGAACCTACCTTCGAGTAATATTTTCCTGTGACAGTCCTGGAACCGCGTAGCACAACACCACTCCTCGCATGTGGAAGAAGACGATGAACATCATTTTCTTTGCTGATTTTCTCTCCATTGCTTTTGTAGGTGACGGCGAGCTCAGACTCTTTCAGATGCTGGAATCTTGTTTAGTCTCGGGATCGTAGATGCTCTCCTAGGTCTCGTCTGCAGTAATTATTTTCTCTAGAAATCTGTTTCCTTGCTTGCGATACCGTTTTAATGAGGATGCACTGTCCGTAACTCTTTGCCGTTTTGTCAACTGTGAGAATGCGGGAGATCCACATAGCGCACACTTTACTCAATCCTAGGTTGTTCGCGATGACCAAATGCACTGATGCAGTTCCCAGTCCCACTTTTATTGAAATGTCCCGTACCATTAGTCTTCTATCACTGTCCAACAAAGTTTTGATCTCATCCATCTTCTCTGACGTCCTATTAGGTAGTCCACTTCTTGGTCGGTCGTTTGGGTCTGCTGTTGCATCGTTGCTGAACACATAAAACCACTCATATATCCTCGTCCTTGACAAATTGCATCTTGCCCATACGTCCCTGTGATCATATTGTGCGTTTCTTTCTGTGTTTTCCAAAGCAAAATTCGAAATTTTATCGAATATTGCTGTTCTAATGTTTTATTCATGTTTGTAGATGTGATTACCGCTTGTTAATATTTAAAAAACGGAAATGACATTAGCTGTCATCGTATGAAGTCGTAAAGCAATTGTGGGAGACGTTCATGCACATTATTGTACATTTTTGACGTACTAACCGTCACTATTCCAGTTGCAAACTATTTAACGAGGATTCGCATGAAGCCATGTATATGCTCTGCTGACGCTGACATGACGTTGCCATGGAAGCCGTAATTTCTTAAATAGTACATGTATGTAAAATTTCTTTGGTGGCCTTATAGATATTACATGCATATTGAACTTGACAAATTTTTCCCAATTTAACGCTATATTAAAAAAGATATGCCACTCGTCCCGAAACTTCTTGAACACCCCTCGTATGCAAATTTTTACAATTTAATCCAGTCTAAAATTTTGTCATCTGGTAATAGGTTGATGCTTTCGATTATTGTTATTTGAAATACAAGCTTCTTCATTCAATGTTTATTACAAAATTTTGTTCAATGAATAATTTAATTTTTTGTTTGGTCTATCAAAAATGGGCATTCTTATTGGTCGAAAAGAATTATTCATACCTCCATGAACAAAACTTTGAGCACCCAGCAAATTTGTATACTACTGCACGAAATAGTTCCATACAAAAAAGTACCAAATTTTGTAAAGCTTTTGCTTTTTCGCTTGATACTATTAAATGATAAGACATGAAGAGAAATTTTTTGTTTTCATTGAGGTATGAACCAAAATACCTAATCTCACTTATGTATAAAATCTGTTTCGGGTATCCATACAGTGTGATTAGTTTTTCGGTTCATACCTCCATGAACAAAAAATTCTCTACATCTCACAAATGATTTATAATATTTTCTCAGCCCTAGATGACTTATTGCCAGCTGACAGTTTGACTACAACAGCATTAGATGGCACAGTAAAGTTACGAATGTCGGAAACAGGTGGATGCAGCCTAAAACCTATTACACTTATAACACTATTTAAAGAGGTTGTGAACAAAGTTCCAGACCGTGTTGCTTTGGGTATGTAATCAAGGCTTTTACACTTCTTAAACTTTTTAACCCATTACTTGCCAGGTGGTAAAATTTTAGACTAGGTGATTCAAATTTAAAGAAGTTGCAGACAACAGTTTTACATTAATGAAGTTTCAAAATTCTTTGTCTCTTTTGGTAGAAAATATTCAGAAGGATGAAGAAATTACTTGTAACCATGTTTTGTTTTCTTTTTCCATAATGTTTTCCAAAGTTTTTTTTCCTGTGTGGCATAAAAGTGGGATTTTCACAGTGTTTTTCTTGAGGGATGTCAAAAATGAGATTGTTTGGGAATGGGTTAAGCCTATGTTACTATAATATCAGATATAATTATATGAAGCAAGTTGTGAAATAGTTTTTAAAGCAATCAAACATATTACAGTTGTAGAACTGTTAAAAGAAGCTAATGATGTGGAAGTGTACATAGTTTGAGGTCATTCCCACACAATCCGGCTTTTTTTGCCCTTCAAGAAAATAGCTTTGAATGCATTTTTGAAGGATATTTTCTCCTTACTCAAGATATTTACCCACCTCTTCAACAGGTGAACACTGGCATTTCCATGCAGTGCTCTTGTTTGCTTCACAGAGGTGATCTGTCAATGGGCCCATACCGATATATGGAGTTGTCCTGAAAATTTCACTTTAATTAACTCCCTTGACTTGACTGGGTAGTTCCGGTTTGAATTTGCTATATAGAGAATATAAGGGCTGAGACTAAATGCTCCTATTTTGCGTAGAGTACTCTTAAAATACTCTTAGAATATGGAATTGTTGTGGTTGTTTATATTAACATTGACATGTTTTTAATTGTTTTTCTCTCCCGTCCAGTTTTATTATTTTACTTCTCATTTTCGAAACAAAATTAACAAAGGCCTCCTTTGTAGGAAATCATTGCGTTTACTTCTTTAACTTGAAAAGACTTATTAAAACAAGGAAACCACACAACAACAACCAAGAATAATAATATTGCGACAAAGAGTACTTTTTACGCCGATTTTCTCCACATCTGAAATATTCATTATTTTCGGTATACATTGCTTTTAAAATTTCGTTTGTATCCTCTTTCGTTCTGAGATTTTTTTCTGTAAAGGGTTAAATGGTAAATCAAATTTAAAAGTTAACGACGTCCTCTCATAAACTGCTGTTTTAATCCAAGTGACTTACACGCTTCTGATCGGTATCTCTGATTGCGTAATAGACCACGGTTGGTATTTTGGATATACACTGGATATATCTCATAATGATCGGCTTTTAACCCAATATCCCCTTATTACAAGTAACAAAGGAAGTTGTTTGCTATTCCCTCTAATTCTAAGGAAATGACGAGTTTGTATATTTTAGATAGGATTATAAATGCAAGAGGTAAAGGAAATCTATTTTAAAACGTTTCTCATTCAGAAAAAAATTGAAATAATATTTTAGTAAGAAAAATCTGAAAAAAAATGTTAAGATCACTTTTTTACAACAAAGAGATTTGAATTTTTAGTATATATACATTGTATCATATATGTCATTGCATGATATGTCTCAATATACTAATATTATATAATAAAGAATTTGGTATCAACTAAATGGATTAACACGTTCAAAAAAAGAATGTGTTACTTTGATCTTTGTAACACTTCTTACGGTCATCTCTTTTTCACTTTTTTATTTCTCACTTTTTCTCAAATACTTAAATACATGATTCGAAAACTTGTAGAAGCATTTCCTCTGAGGGCAACGTAAACTCGTAAGGTATAGCTTAAAAAGCTGTAGTTACGGGGTTTCGGTAGCATTCAGCAATTTTATGGTACAGTAAACGGCGTTGCAGTAAGTCACATTCTGCATAGTGGCACCTTTTCAAATTATTACGTTCTAATGTAAATCTACAGTAAAAACTCTATTACCATTCAAAATTAGATCCACATGTTCTTACCCGGTCCATGTCGGTGCCAAAATCATACAAACGGTTTATATGTATACGGAATAAGCATTATACAAACAAAAACATAATTTACTCTATGGACTCATGAAATTTCTTAACGTTTAGAAATAAAGGTATTTGCAAGAGGTATATACGCTTATTTCACTAACGATGTGACAATAGTCTGTCACACCTATCATGGTAACTTATGATGATTTTGTCACCTTAAGTGAATTAACTTTCAAATAAGTTCTCCACGAAACTTTGACAATTACAAGAATGGGGTAGAAAAGTTTCAATAATTTTTATAAGATGAAAACATCGAATTTCAAAGGTATTCTTACATGCCATTGGTAAGAAATTAATGATATATCTTGGGAGGACCTACAGAGGCAACAATCATTTCCACAAGCCTTCAGACACTTTACAAAGCTTATTGAGGATCATGCAGTGAAATTCTGGTTAGATTTATTTCATATTCATCAATGAAAGGGGTATTTGGTAAGTTTTCATGGTCATGAAATGAAGACGTATGGAGAGCTTCTTTGTAGCAGTTCCCGTTTGTAAAATGACAGATATTTTATAAATTCAAAGCCCCGCTTGACATGTGAAACCATTTTTAAAAAAGGAAATAACGGTATGTATTTCCGTGAGTATCATTGTATTTATTTCGATCAAAAAGCTCTTTTTATGGCAATTCATAAGTATATCCGGAATTAGGGTATATCCAAAAAATACAATTTCATACCGGCTCATTTACGATTATAAGCACGTAAAACTTCACTTAGCTTTAAAAATTAAGCCCAGCTGTTTAAAAAAGTAGTCTTTAGATTATCTAGGGTTTCAACATTGATTACACGTAGTAGGAGCTTGCAACAACCTGTTAGTGTTTTCGATACAGATATCATCGATTTTTTTCACCGGAACTACCCAAAGATTTAAGGGAGGTCACTCTAATACTAAAACTAAGCGGAGTAACTCTGGATATCGGTAGGGGCCCATTGTCCTTTGCAATTTCTTTAAAGGGAGTTATCACATGTTTTTTCATGTCACAGATTTTAATCATCTTTGTTCCCTCTCATATATTAATTGAATACAATATTTTTAAAAGTAATTTTGCATAAATCAGAGGTCATTTTTCAGAGCTCCAGATAATTATTTGAATCAAGGAGTATTCACCCCTTAAAAAAATTTCCATGGGGTATTTCTCATAATTCTTGAAGGCAAGGAGTAAGTACTCCTCAATTTTCTGAAATGAAATTAAAACCTAATAGGTATATTCAACTTTAAAACGAACAGAAATGGAAAGTCGTTTTGAATCAGTAATGTTTGTAGACTGGCCAAGAAGGACTGCGAAAAAATCTGGATTGAGGCAACTTGGTAGTAAGCTCTTTTTTTCAAATCATTATATACAATATAGTGTTCTGTATTTCTGTAACAGTGTTCCAGCTTAGATTATGATTTGGTATGACAAACGTAATAAGACACTGTAAAGAGTTGACTTTATCACAGGGTAGTTTTTTTTTTTTTCATAGCAAAATAGATGGTTCTAATTAAGAGATGAAGAGAATATTTTTTGTTTTCATGGAGGTATGAATTCAAAAACCTAATCACACTGTATGAATATACGGAGCAGATTCATACATTGTGTGATTAGTTTTTTCGGTTCATACCTCAATGAAAACAGAAAATATTCTCTTCATTTCTTATAATTTAATAGCATTGAGTGAAAAAAAACACAAAAGCTTTACAAAATTTGATACCTTTTTGTAAGGGACTATTTTGTGCAGAAGCATACAAAATCGCTGCATGCTCAAAATTTTGTTCATGGAGTTATGAATAAATTATTTTTTTTGACCAATCAGAACACTTGTCTTTGATAGATGAAACTAAAAATTAGATTATTTAAAAAACAACTTAGGGTCCAAAGCATGGGTACTAGACTGGTACCACATAGCTGCAATAACATAGCCCTCTTTCTGATAATCTACTGGCCTCGCCAGCAGGTTATTAGAAAGACATTACTGCAGCTAAGTACCATGTCGTCGGCCGGCAAATCTAATGGGGTTTTACTTTTAGTTACAATCGTAACTCTGCTAGACGAACTTATCAGAATGACATTCAACTGAAGATTGCTGAATGTTTGGCGTTCTGTCCTTTGCTCAAACAGATTTCATTTCAAACTCTTTACAAAGCATACAGGCCAACCAGAATGACCTACTTTCGTTTTTCAGATCTCAAGCTAGGGAAATCTTTTTTCATATATCAAGAGTTTTCTCTTCAATTTGACCGTCACAGGCCTTCTTTGACTGGACATGTACTTCATTAATGATGTCTGAAGGGATAGACCTCACTATAATACAGAATAAAACAGAATAAAAAAATGCATATTTTAGCAATATTAACACCTAAAATACGCAGATACGCATCCTATTTATCAAAATAAACCAGGGTATTTCCCAATAGTCTATATAGGCTTTTAATTTAGATGGTGCGTATAACTGCCTGAATCCCGCATTCAGTTTGAATTATGCTAAACCAACATCATTGTGACATCATCAGGAGTTATGTTTGCTAGCCAGTTTTCAATTCTGTATAGATCAGTCCAAAACTGTTGTGAGAGTTATTAATATGAATTTAGACACTTACTATAGTCTTATGCTAAGCACTTGATATACGTAGTTCAGGACATAAGCCATTTCTCTTGTCATTTTATTACCTTCTGTTGAATTTTTGGTCATATGCAAATGAGGTCATGCGTAGTTGACAACCTAATGTTTTGATTTGAAAAAAATACATGGATTAGCCACATTAAGCCTATCAGATTACCACAAAGACAATACCTGACTCATATTTAAGTATTAAATGTTCTTTTGAGTATGTTTTTAAGCAATTGGGATTTTTTTTCTATCTAGGCTTCAGAAACATTGATATCTCTCTATAAATTTGGAGCAGCCTAACATACTCTTTCTGGTAAAGAGTTAATTTCGATTCAGGTGTAAAGAGAGATGGACAGTGGACTAAATGGACCTTTGACCAATATTACAAAGATGTGCATAAAGCTACAAAGTCATTGATAGCTGTAAGTTTTGGCAGTAACTTTTTAGCCCCACTGGTTGAAAGCCAGCAAGCTATTGTCATGACATTGTGTCCATCATGCGTCCATGCGTGCACCCTTGAACTTTTACCTTAAAAATCTTCTCCTCAGGAAATACTGAACAGAATTCAACCAAATTTCACAGAAATGATCCTTGGGTAACTCTTTATCAGATTCCTTCAAAGAATTTTGATTGGATGAAATAGGCGTTTTAACGGGCGGGGCTAATTTCCATATACATGTATGCTGAAAGGTGACCCTTTATCAGATTCCTTCAAAGAATTTTTGATCAGACAATAAACATGTCTTAAATGGGCAGGGCTTATTGGTGAAAGCTTTGAAAATCTTCTTCACAATAACCAGTTAATGGATTTCAACAAAATTTTACAGGAGTAACTGTTTGGTGACCCTGAAATGGTCAGATTCCTTCAAAGAATTTAGATGCGATGAAAAACATGGCTATAATGGGCGGGGCTAATTGCCATATATGGTGAAAGCTTTAAAATTCTTCTTCTAATATACTAATTGATGGATTTCAACAAAATTTTATTGGAATTATCATTGGGTGATCCTTCTTTTAATTAAGTTATTAATGAACAATTCTGTAATGAAATTGTTTTGACCCATTTCCACTCAATGACACTGTTAAACGCCCCGAGAAAAAAAGCTTTGGAAAACTGTGAAAGCTGTGGAAATTAAGAAATTGCTTGTTACAAGCAATTTATCCACGATGATTTCTACCTCAAAAGTAAAAAAATCTGTAATTTCATAAGCTTTAAGTTGTTGTCTCCAACTTCTTTCATTTTGGACCAGTCTAAAATCTCCCCGTTTCGTAATGGGTTTAACAATCAATTTCTACATTTTCCCCTGATTTTCTACCCTACTGAATGGTTATTTTTCAAATTAAACCAAGTTTGAAGTTCGTCTTTAAATCTTTTTGATTTGGACAGGTTCTAAATTTCATTAAACAGTAAAGGGTCAAATTCACAGAATTGTTAAAACAACGGCCTTTTTAGGCAGAAAACAATTTAGAAAATGAATAATTTGCTTGTAACAAACGATGTGAAGCATGATTTGTCATTTGACAGGACGCGGCTGTCAATGCAAAGAATGAATTGCTTTGTCAAATAATTCATTTAGACTGGAAGTGAATTCCAACAATGGCTGACAGTAATGTAAAACATTTTTGTTGGTTTAACAACATAAATGTCTTAACTTTAGCTTATTCAAGCTGTAGTTAGAACATTTAGGTCACCAACCTACCAAAATTTTACCTTTATAGCTCCCCTGAACACGAAGTGCTCTGGGGAAGCTATTGTGTTCGGTCATCGTCTGTCGTCCGTCTGTCTGTCCGTTCACATTTACAAAAAAATCTTCTCCTCCTAAACTAACCATGGAATTTCAACAAAACTTCACAGAAATGATCCTTAGGTCATGCTCTTTCAAAATTCTTCAAAGAATTGAAATAATTCAAAGAATAACCGTATTCCGAAAATAAACCCTTTTCTGGGCGATCCCTGATTTTACATAGAAATAAAGAAGGAAATCTTTAAAAATCTTCTTCTCCCAAACCAAAAGGCCTAGAGCTTTAATATTTGGTATACATCATCATCTATTGGCCCTCTACCAAAATACTTCAAAGAATTACTGTATTCTGAAAATTAGCCCTTTTCTTAATGATCCCTGATTTTACATAGAAATAAAGGAGGAAATCTTTAAAAATCTTCTTCTCCCAAACCAAAAGGCCTAGAGCTTTGATATATGGTACACATCATCATCTATTGACCCTCTACCAAAATACTTCATAGAATTACCATAGTCTGAATCTTAGCCCTTTTCTTTGTGATCCCTGATCTTATATAGAAATAAAGAAGGAAATCTTTAAAAATCTTCTTCTCCCAAACCATAAGGCCTAGAGCTGTGATATATGGTATACATCATCACCTACTGACCCTTTACCAAAATACTTCAAAGAATTACCGTATTCTGAATCTTAGCCCTTTTCTTTGTGATCCCTGATTTTACATAGAAATAGAGAAGGAAATCTTTTAAAATCTTCTTCTCCCAAACCATTTTTGATTTTACATAGAAATAAAGAAGGTAATCTTTGAAAATATTCTTCACCCAAACCATAAGGCCTAGAGCTTTGATATTTAGTACAAATTATCATGTATTGACCCTCTACCAAAATACTTCACAGAATTATCATACTTTGAAAATTAGCCCTCTTCTTGGCGATCCCTGATTTTACATAGAAATAAAAAAGGAAATCTTTAAAAATCTTCTTCTCCCAAACCATAATGCCTAGATCCTATATATTTGGTACACATCATCATCTTTCGACCCTCTACCGAAGTACTTCAAAGAATTATCATACTCTGAAAATTAGCCCTCTTCTGGGCGATCCCTGATTTTACATAGAAATAAAGAAGGAAATCTTTAAAAATCTTCTTTTCCCAAACCATAAAGCCTAGAGCTTTGATATTTGGTACATATCATCAGCCATTGACCCTCTACCAAATTAATTAAAAAATTAGCCCTTTTCTGAGCAATCCCTAATTTTAGTTAGGAATAAATAATGATATCTTTGAAAACCTTCTTCTCCTAAAGCATTAGGCTTACAGCTTTTATACTTGATATGAATTGATGTCTATACTTCAAAGCATTACCATATTCAGGAAATTATTGATATATGGTGGGATCATCAATATACCTAGGATTAAAAGAGAAATCTGTAAACATCTTCTCCAAAATAATTAGACAGAGGGCTTTGCCATTTTGTTTATATCATAAAGCCATGAACCATCATACTCAGGGGAGCAATTTAGGACCACCATGGTCATCTTGTTTATATGTTACTGGCCATAAATTTTGCAAACATTTAATACTGAAGCACAACTTCCTGTTCCAGTCAATGGCTGGGGCCAGTCATCTTTCAATTGATTGTTGTCAGTTTTGACCAAACAGAAATGTTTTTTTTTTATTGATATCTAACATTCTGTCTTACAGATTGGTTTAGAACCTTATCATGGTGTGGGCATACTCGGGTTCAATTCACCAGAATGGTTCATGACATTTCTAGCTTGTATCCATGCCGGGTAAGTTATGGCAACCTAAACTAGAATACATGTATACTCCTGTCTTGATTTTTAGGTCACCTGACCAAATGGTCATGGTGACCTATTGCAATTATCGTTTGTCCGTCGTCGTGCATCGTACTTTGTGCGTCGTCCGTCTTCCGTTAACTTTTAAACATTTTCATCTTCTTCTCAAGAACTACTGGGGGGATTTCAACCAAACTTGGTAGAAAGCATCATTGGGGGATGCCAATTCAAGTTTGTGAAAATAGGGGTTCTGGGGGTCAAAGGTGCCCAAATAGGGGGCAGAAAGGAGTAATTTTTGGTTCTTCTTTAAAAATCTTCTTCTAATAAACCGTTAATGCCAGAGCTTAAATATTCAGTGTGCATGACAACTAGGACAGGTATATTATAAATTGTGAAATTCATGCCCCTGGGGTCATGTATGGGGGCCACACCCAGAGGTCAAAGTTCATCTTGTTAAAAAATTCACATTTTCATCTTCTTCTGATGAAGTACAAAGCCAATTTCAAACAAACTTGGTGAAAAGCATCATTTGGTAATGGTTATTCGGATTTGTGAAATTTAAAAGGCTGGGGGTCAGGGGGCCCTAAAATGGGGACCAAAAGGGGGTCATTTTTGGTAACTTTAAAATATTTCATCTTCTTCTCAAGAACTACTGGGGGGATTTCAACCAAACTTGGTAGAAAGCATCATTGGGGGATGCCAATTCAAGTTTGTGAAAATAGGGGTTCTGGGGGTCAAAGGGGCCCAAATAGGGGGCAAAAAGGGGTAATTTTTGGTACTTCTTTAAAAATCTTCTTCTAATAAACCGTTAATGCCAGAGCTTAAATATTCAGTGTGCATGACAACTAGGACAGGTATATCATAATTTGTGAAATTCGTGTCCCTGGGGTCATGTATGGGGCCACACCCAGAGGTCAAAGTTCATCATGTTAAATAATTCACATTTTCATCTTCTTCTGATGAAGTACTAAGCCAATTTCAAACAAACTTGGTGAAAAGCATCATTTGGTATTGGTTATTCGGATGTGTGAAATTTAAAAGGCTGGGGGGTCAGGAGGCCCTAAAATGGGGACCAAAAGGGGGTCATTTTTGGTAACTTTTAAATATTTCATCTTCTTCTCAAGAACTACTGGGGGGATTTCAACCAAACTTGGTAGAAAGCATCATTGGGGGATGCCAATTCAAGTTTGTGAAAATAGGGGTTCTGGGGGTCAAAGGTGCCCAAATAGGGGGCAAAAAGGGGTAATTTTTGGTTCTTCTTTAAAAATCTTCTTCTAATAAACTGTTAATGCCAGAGCTTAAATATTCAGTGTGCATGACAACTAGGACAGGTATATTATAAATTGTGAAATTCATGCCCCTGGGGTCATGTATGGGGCCACACCCAGAGGTCAAAGTTCATCATGTTAAAAAATTCACATTTTCATCTTCTTCTGATGAAGTACAAAGCCAATTTCAAACAAACTTGGTGAAAAGCATCATTGGGTACTGATTATACAGATTTGTGAAAATTAAAAGGCTGGAGGTTAGAGGGGCCTAAAATGGGGACCAAAAGGGGGTCATTTTTGGTAACTTTTAAACATTTTCATCTTCTTCTCAAGAACTACTGGGGGGATTTCAACCAAACTTGGTAGAAAGCATCATTGGGGGAAGCCCATTTCCAGTCTGTGAAAAGAGGTTGCGGGGGCTTGGGGTAAAAGGGGCCCCATTCGGGGGCAGAAAGGGGTAAATTTTTGTACTTCTTAAAAAATCTTTTTCTAATAAACCCTAAATCACTTGTCTTGATGCTCTTTTAATCAGGTGACCGTTAAGGCCTACTGGGCCTCTTGTTTATGTCACTGGACATAACGTATTGTAATCAGACCTTCCATTGGTCCTTCTGTCTTCCTTCAATCACATTCAGGGCAATCATGTCCAATCAGCACCAATCCAGTAACAATCACAGTTTTCCAATCTGCAATCCTCTAATCAATCCCCTACCCTTTCTTCTTCATTATCCACAAAGTTTTCTTCCACAAAAGACAAAGATATTTAAAATTCTATGTGCTATAAACTGTTGTCTGCAATTTCTTTGAATTCGGACTAGTCTAAAAACCTTTGTCTGGTAATGGGTTAATAAATTGCATTGATATCAAAGTTCTTTAGAGTACCAGAAACACTGGATCAACAATTATTTTGAAAGATTATTTGTTAAACAGTTCTCAATGAAGGCCTTTGTCTATACCTCTTCAGAAATTTGGGGAATCTATTACTACAAGGAGGTCGATAAACTACAAATTAAATTCTATAAGCATCTACTGGGAGTAAAGAAGCAAACCCCAAATGCAGCCGTTTACGGAGAATTAAGAAAATTCCCATTGTCTGTTTTAGCAAAAGAAAGAGCAACACAATTTTGGCTCAAAATTATGAGTGATCAGGATTCACCAATGTATAAGACATTCAAACACCAATTAGACAAAAACCTAAGAAATTCTTGGTCAGTAAAACTAAAATTAGCGGTACAGAATTTGGGCTATAGTAATCTATTAGACAATTTTAACCACAGCATAAATTCAACAAAGAATCAAAGACCAATTTATACAACAATGGAGTCTTAGAGAAAGTAGTAAACTATCATACTATTATGGCTATAAAACGAATTTTGAGATGGAACAATATTTAAAACTTAACTTAAATACAAATATTCAAAAACAGTTCGCACGATTTCGCCTTAGTTCTCATGACTTGGAGATAGAAAAGGGGAGGTATCTCGGTATAGAAAGACAGAATAGACATTTTAAATTTAGTAATAGCAAATCTCCCGAAATAGAATTCCATTTTCTTCTTTGTTGTCCTAAATACTCTGACCTACGTAAAAAATATTCCCTCAAACACTCATGGCCGACTATAAATAAGTTTAATGCTATAATGAATACGCATAATGAATGAAAATTAGTATATCTTATGAAATTTATACACAGTGCAATGAAAAACAGAACAGTTATTACGACATAAAAACAATATTAGATATTTCTTCTACCAAATAAATCTACTTATGAAACTACTAGTATTTTAAATTTGCTGGGAACTCGATACCCACGTTAGAAATGATTTTTTGATAAATATTGAATGTATTGTATTGTCACACTGTATATGTATATGTTTTGTCATATTTATTTATTTGTTATGGCCAAAGGCAATTAACTTTGCCGAATTTTGCCAATAAATAAAGTTCAAGTTCAAGCTAAAACAGGATTATTTTAGGTTCAGCATGATAGGGATAAAATTCTTAGATTTTTTTAAATTACTTGACAGAGTTGTTCACAATTGAAAACATCATGTCTATAGTTCAAAGTTCAAGGTCTTGTTTTTAGCATTTTTTTCATTTTACACAATGTTTTCTTGATTGTTTTTTCTTGAGGGGCATCTAATTGTGTTGGAATGATTTAAAAGACAAAAGTGTTTGTGTGACATTTCTTATGCTCAAAATAGTAACATGGTAGAACTTTGTCCTTATCAACCCATTCTCACACAAGAAAATCTTAGACTGATCAGTATTGAAAGAAGATGCAGACGACAATTTCAAGCTAGCAGAATTTAGAAAAAAATTTTCCTTTAAGGATAGAAAACATTGTTTACCTTGACAAAATTGCTTGTAACAAACATTTTCCAAAATATTTTCTACCCATAGAGGCAGATATTTTTCAAATTCCATTACCTAAAAATAATCGTCTCCAACTTCTTCTGATTTGGACCAGTCTAAAAATTTTTACTTTTGGTAATGTTTTTGTTATGTTTGGTTGTAGAGGTAAAGCTACAGGAATCTATGGCACTAACACCCCAGAGGCATGTCAGTTTGTGTTAGAAGACAGCCAGTCTAATGTGATTGTGGTGGAAAATAATGAACAGTTACAGAAAATATTACAAATATGGCATTGTCTACCAAATCTCAAGGCTATAGTGCAATATACAGGGGAACTGGTGGAGAAAAAGGAAAATGTTTTCACAGTAGGTCAATATTTATTTATAAATTTCACTTCTGAATAATATTTTCCTTCCAAGAAGCTTCTTAACCCATTACCAGAGCTTCTTAACCCATTACCAGACGACAAAATTTTAGAAAGGTCCAAATTCAAAGATGTTAAAGACAAAAGTTTTTAGTTTATGACTCTTTTAACCCATTTCCGTTTTTGTAAAATGTTAGTTGTTTTTGGAATTATCTGCACTTGACTAATATCAAAATAGGTTGAAATTACAATTTTTTTCACTGCCAACACTTTTGGACTTATATATCGATGGGTCAGCACGAAACAGTTGTAATTGCCTATAAAAATATTGTCTTATATACTTATGCAATTGTTTACTGAAGACGATTGATGTTAAGACTTTTTTATACTGTTTTGTTTTACAGTGGAAAGAGTTTTTAGAGCTTGGTAAAGATGTTACAGAACCACAGATGGAGGAAAGATTACTAATACAAGCTCCAAATACTTGTTGTTCACTGATTTATACTGTGAGTAATAGAAGAAAGATACAAATACTAGCACATGTACTTGTTGTTCTCTGGTTTGTACTGTAAGTAATAGAGGAAAGATACAAATACTAGTACATTTACTTGTTGTTCACTGGTTCATATTGTAAGTAATAGAGGAAAGATACAAATACTAGTGTTTGTTGTTCACTGATTTATATTGTAAGTAATAGAAGAAAGATACAAATACTAGTACAGGTACTTGTTGTTCACTGATTTATATTGTAAGTAACAGAAGAAAGATACAAATACTAGTACAGATACTTGTTGTTCACTGATTTATATTGTAAGTGATAGAGGAAAGATACAAATACAGTCAAATCTGTGTTAGCGGCCATTTTTTCACAGGGGCCAATCTGCCGACAGGGGCCACTCGAGTTCCCGCGTGCAAATTCCTTCTTTAATTGCACTGTGAAAAGCATGATATTCTGAAATGCAGCCAGCGGTCACCTTAATTGGTCTAGTGCCAACAGTATATCACACCTAAACAATGGTCATCTTACAAAACAAGAGACTTAATCAGTTGTGTTCGAAAAAATCGATAATCACTACTATAGTACCTGCCGAAGTCACCTTATCGTAATATACAAGATGTAAAAGCCAATTATCCACTTAATCCCTTGAAGTTGATTAATTGACAAGTAATTAGCCATTGATATTTATTTCATTGATTTGAGTGATGTTAATGAGCTAACCAAATATGGTATGACAAAATGGCTGCCCTATGGACACTGTGAACAGCAGCCAATTTGGCCCTCTCCTTTGACTGGCTGCTGTACACAGATTCAACTGTGCTAGTGTTTGTTGTTCACTGGCTTTTAATGCAAATAATAGAGGATGAAATACAAATACCAGTTTGTGTTGTTCACTGATTTATACTGTAAATAATTAAGGAACAAATACAAAAACTAGTACCTGTTGTTCATTGGGTTTTAATATAAGGCATATAAGAAAAAAAACCGAATAACTATGCTTGTTGTTCACTGTTTTATTATTTGAGTAAAAGAGGATAAATACAAATACTAGTATGTGTAGTTAACTGATTTATACTGTAAGTAATTAAGGAACAAACGCAAAACAAGCACTTGTTGTTCACTTGTTTTTAATGTAAATACTATAGGATAAAATACGAAAAAACTATGCTTGTTGTTCACTAGTTTATGATATGAGTAATGGGTAGTAGCTTACTTATTCTAGTTCTTATTGTGAACTTTTTAAGCTCACCTGAGCACAAAGTGCTCTGGGGGAGCTATTGTGATCGGTCATCGTCCAGCGTTCGTCCGTATGTCTGTTCACAATTACAAAAAAATCTTCTCCTCCTAAACTCATCATGGAATTTCAACCAAACTTCACAGAAATGATCCTTAGGTCATAATCTTTAAAAATACTTCAAAGAAGGGAAATCCATGCAGAACACTGGTTGCCATGGCAACAGAGTGAAAAAACTTAAAAATTCTTCTCCTTCCAAGTCGTAAGGTTAGAGCTTTGATATTTGGTACAAATCATCATCTATTGACCCTGAACTAAAATACTTCAAAGAATTACCCTATTCTGAAAATTAGCCCTTTTCTGTGCGATTCCCTGATTTTACATAGAAATAAAGAAGGAAAACTTAAAAAATCTTCTTCTCCCAAGCCCTAAGGCCTACGGCTTTGAAATTTGGTACAAATCATCATCTATTGACCCTCTACCAAAATACTTCAAAGAATTACCGTATTCTGATAATTAGCTCTTTTCCTTGCCTTCCCTGATTTTACATGGAAATAAAGAAAGAAAACTTAAAAAATCTTCTTCTACCAAACTATGAGGCCTAGAGCTTTGATATTTTGTATAAATCATCATCTATTGACCCTCTACCAAAATTCTTCAAAGAATTACTGTATTCTGAAAATTAGCCCTTTTCTGTGCTATGCCTGATTTTACATAGATTTAAAGAAAGAAATTTTAAAAATCTTCTTCTCCCAAACCATAAAGCCGAGAGCTTTGATATTTGATGTATAATAATACCTATTGACACTGTACTAAAATACTTCATAGTATTACTGTATTCTGAAAAAAAGACCTTTTCTGTGCGATCCCAGTAAGGCATAAAGGAGGATATCATAGAAAATGTTCTCCTTCTAAACCATTAGGCCTAGAGCTTTGATATTTGGTATGTATTAATGCCTATTGACCCTCTACTTTATTACTTTAAAGAATTACAGTACTCTTGAAATTAGCTCAGCATGGTTGGGTTTTCACTATTCCTAGTATTAAAGGAGAAAATCTTTATAAAATCTTCTTCTCCAAAATGATTAGAGTAGGGCTTTGATATTTTGAATATTATATCATAAAGGCTTGAGCAATCATTCTCAGGGGAGTGATATAGGACCATCATGGTCCTCTTGTTTTGACTAGCAGTTTCTCATTTTTTAGCTCACCTGAGCACAAAGTGCTCAAGGTGAGCTTTTGGTATCACCTTTTGTTCGTTGTGCGTCGTGCGTTGTGTATCGTGCATCGGAAGGCGTCAACAATTCTTTAAACATCTTCTCCTCAGTAACCACTGGGTGGATTTCAACCAAACTTGGTAGGAATGTTCATTGGGTGACCCTTCTCAAAAGTTGTTCTTTGAATTTTGATTGACCCCCCAAATGTGGGCGTGGCAGGGCATGTCAGTTTTTGACTTTGAAATCTTTAAATATCTTCTCCTCAGTAACCATTGGGCCAATTTCAACCACATTTGGTATGAATGTTCCTATGGTGACCCTTTTCAAAAGTTGTTCCCGAAATTTTGATTGACGCCCAAATATGGGCGGGGCAGGGCATGGCAGTTTTTTACTTTGAAATCTTTAATCATCTTCTCCTCAGTAACCATTGGGCCAATTTCAACCAAACTTGGCATGAATGTTCCTTGGGTGACCCTTTTCAAAAGTTGTTCTTTAAATTTTGATTTATGCCCAAATATCGGCATGGCAGGATGGGGCAGTTTTTTACTTAGAAGTCTTTAAACATCTTCTCCTCAGTAACCATTGGGCCAATTTCAACCTAACTTTGCATGAATGTTCCTTGGGTGACCCTTTTCAAACGTTGTTTGCAGAATTTTGTTTCATGCCCTAATATAGGCGTGGCAGGGTGGGGCAGTTTTTGTACTTTGAAATCTTTAAACATCTTCTCCTCAGTAACCATTGGGCCAATTTCAACCAAACTTTGCATGAATGATCCTTGGGTGACCCTTTTCAAAAGTTGTTCGTTGAATTTTGATTTTTTGCCCATATATGGGCGTTGCAGGGTGGGGCAGTTTTTGTACTTTGAAATCTTTAATCATCTTCTCCTCAGTAACCATTGGGCCAATTTCAACCAAACTGGGCATGAATGTTCCTTGGTTCCCTTTTCAAAAGTTGTTTGCAGAATTTTGTATCACGCCCAAATATGGGTGTGGCAGGGCGTGGCAGTTTTTGTCTTTTCAATATTTAAATACTTCCCCTCAGTTACCATTGGGCCAATTTCAACAAAATTTGGTATGAATGATCCTTGGGTGACCCTTTTCAAAAGATGTTCTAGAATTTTGATTTTTGCCCAAATATGGGCATCGCAGGGAGTGGCAGTTTTTTTACTTTGAAATCCTTTAACATCTTTTCCTCAGTAACCATTGGGCCAATTTCTACCAAAATTGGCATGAATGTTCCTTGGGTGACTCTTTTCAAAAGTTGTTCCGAGAAATTTGAACGACGCCAAAATATGGGTGTGGCAGATTGGGGCAGTTTTCTATTTAGAAATCTTTAAATATCTTCTCCTCAGTAATCATTAGGCCAATTTCAACCAAACTTGGCATGAATGTTCCTTTGGTGACCCTATTCAAAAGGTGTTCGCAGAATTTTGATTTTTGCCAAAATATGGGCGTAGCAGGGGGGGCAGTTTTTGTACTTTGAAATCTTTAAACATCTCCTCAGTTACCATTGGGCCAATTCCAACTAAACTTAAATGAATATTCCTTGGGTTAACCTTTTCAAAAGTGTTGGCAAAATTTTGAATCATCTTACATTAGTCAGGTGGGAGATTTTAGGGCCATTCTGGCCCTCTTGTTCTTGATAGTTTCCAAAGCTTTTTTTTATTTTTCTTTAGCACATTAAAATGTAGGATTGTCTTTTAATGCTTTGAACAAATTTTTCATTTAGATGGGAATATAGACTACTATTTCAATAAATTCTGTATTTCATCAACATCCATTTAACCTATTCCAACTTATTCCCACATTTTTACGCACTGAAGAATTGAATGTTTGGCAAACATTGAGAGAAAAGGTGAAATTGCTTGTCACAAGCAATTCATCCTTTTTCACAATGTTTTTTGACAGTTATATTTCAATTCAATTGCACTTTTAACCCATTCCAACACAGCAAAATTTTAGACTGGTCCAAATTGAAAGAAGCTGCAGACGACAATTTCAATTTGATGGAATTTTGAATTTTTTTGTCTTTTTGGATAGAAAACATTGTGGATAATGAAAAAATTGCTTGATACAAGCAATTTCTTCATTTTCCACAATGTTTTCCAAAGCTTTTTTCTCGAGGGGCGTAAAAAGGAGGGATTGAGTTGGAATGGGTTAAATGTCTACTGCATTTTCCTTAATTTTGGACAAGTATAAAATCTTGTCGATTTTGATTGGTATATATTTAATTCAATCTAATCTATTCCCACAAACTCCTGCATTCTCAAGAGCCTCGAGAAAAGAGTTGGACAAAACAAGGGGGAAAAATAGAAATTGCTTGTTACAAGAAATTTCTTCATTTCCAATCCACCTTGTTGATTTCTACCCAAAATGACAGAGTTATTTAGAATTTGAAATTGTTGTCTGCATCATCTTTGAAATTGGACCAATGTAAAATTTTGTTGTCTGGTAATTTTTTTATACATTTTCAGTCTGGTACAACAGGGAACCCAAAAGCTGTAATGTTGAGTCATGATAACGTGAGTATAAAGTTTGTTCTTGCTAGGTCAGTTGCACTGATTGTGTGGGGTTTAATTCATTCCCACACAGTGACGCTTTTGTGAGCCCCTCAAGAAAAACAATTGGGAAAACGCTGTGTGAAATGAAGAAATTGATTGTAACAAGCAATTTCTTCATTTTACACAATGTTTTCTATCCATAAAAGTTTAAAAAAATCTAAAAATTCATAAACTTTGAATTGTCATATGCAACTCTTTTTATTTTGGACCAGTCTAAAATTTTGTCGTTTGGTAATTGGTTAACCCTATGACACTTTTAGATGCCTCAGAGAAAAAATCTTTGGAGAATATTGTGGAAAGTAGGATTGAAAGCACGGGTAGTGACCAACTGAGCAAACCTGAGCCCCACTCTTTCTCAGTCAAACAGAGGAGATATTACGAAATGCTTCTAGATATACATACATTGAGATATCTGAATTGTAAATCTGCCATATGATGTAAATTTGAAACCACATTGGAATGAGTATGCTACCAGATATAGTGAAAATATAGAAGACAAAGCTGAGAAATTTCTCATCTGTCACGAGAGTTTCTTGGAAACAAGCTGAACTTATTCAATCTTCACTCCCGGTCTGAATAAATGATTTGATTGGTTGATTGTTCCTTTGATTGACAGCTGCAATTGGTCAATTAGTAAGAGACAAATGACTTAAGTTGCAAATACTTTTTCAGAATGTTTGAAAGAATGATGGCCTAAAGAATCTTTGAACTTGCAATACAAGAATTGAGAGCACAGTATGTTGCCAACTTAGCAGTTTGACTCAGCCTTGTTTCATCACTGTTTAATCCATTCCAAAGCAATACCTCCTTTTTATGCCCTTCAAGAATAGAAGCTTTGGAAAACATTGTTTAAAAAGAAATTACTTGTATCAATTTCCAATTGTGATCTGCAACTTCTTTGGATTTGGACCAGTCTAAAATTTTGTTGTGCGGTAATGGGTTAGCCCTTGTCATGCTGATTTAATCCTTTTTGGAATTGCATTAAAATCAAAGGGCTGAAAGAACTTGTAGTGAGTCAACATTACTTGTGAAAATTCATTTGATAAACATCTTTGGCTTAAAATGGACCAGCAAGTGGTGTTGACAACGATCAGACTGCACTTATGTGCAGGCTTATCTTTGTCCCTGCCTCCTGCAAAGACAAGAATCCAGCATGATAAGGGTTGATTAAGGCAGGAAATGAGGTTTAGTACCACTTTCAACTTCCCCTGTCAGAGTGAGTTGGGCCAGCCTGCTGTCAATCAAAGTATTAATTAACCATTCAAATCATTCAATTAGACAGGAAGTTAAATCCAACTTTTATGTAACCAATGTTTGTTTGTGGTAACTTAAACATTATAAGCTGTAGTTTCTGTGTTTAGGTCACCCATCAACAAATTGCCGTATATTTTACAAAACAAATTTGGTTTGACATTTCAGTCAAAAAACCTTGTCGGAGGTCGACATGTGTGACCGATGGTCCACTAGTTGTCACCGGAAATTTTTATTCTTCTAATTTCAGATAACCTGGACCTCCCACCAAGTTTGTCAGACTACTGGTTTTAAGTTTGCAGAAGAGATAATTGTATCGTTTTTACCCCTGAGTCATATAGCAGGACAGTTAATTGACATTATTGTCACAATGCGATCAGCATTTACTGTATACTTCGCACAACCTGATGCACTAAAGGTAAACCATTTACGATGGTTCATTTGTGAAATATAGTAAGATTCCTTTTTTCCCTGAAGGTATGAAGTGGTAGCATGCAGAAATGTGAACAAGTACTTATTTTCATATTTGCCCATTGTCACACAATTTTGACCTACTGATAAAATTAAGTGAAAAAAAGGAGAGATTGCTGGTAATGAGCAATTTCTCCTTTTATCAACATGTTTTAAACCCTATTTAGCACTTACATTTTACTACATTTTACTTTGAATTGTTATTGGTAACCTCTTTGAATTTGGACCTACTTAAATTTCTAACTCTGCTGTTTTCGGAGAGAAACCCGAGGTATTGCTATAGCTTTGGTGTCGTCATCGTCATCATGCGAAAACTTTGACATTTTGTGATATTTCTGGTTCTACAACAGGCATTCACTTGAAACTCAGCTTACTTGTTCACTATCAAAAGAGCAACCTATACTATCAAAGGGGGATAACTCTAGATGCATTTTGTCCACTATCCAGCACCAAATAGCTGAGCGTAGACACCCGCAGGCGGTGCTCTTGTTTCATCTTGAAATAGGTTGTTTTATCAAAGCTGTTAATCATTAAAAAAATCAATATATTGTAATTGTTCGGTTGTCCGTCAGTCTGTCTGTCTGTCTGCCTGTCTGTCCTTCCATTCACCATTTCTTTGGAAAACTTTAAAAATCTTCTCAAAACCAGCAGGCCAATAAAGCTTTGCAGGGATGTTCCTGAGGTGAAGCTCTGCAAAAGTTGTTAAAAGAAATCAATTGAATGAAAAACTCTTGTTGCCTTGGCATTTGAAAATGGAACATTTTACTTAATCTTTGGAAGCCTTTTTTTTAGGAACTACAAAGCCAAGGGCATTTATATTTCATATCAGGGCTCCGGAAATCCGATAAATTGCCGGTCTGGACCGAATTTTGATTTGTCAGACCGATTGGAATCCCAAAAAACAACACCAAAATCGGTCCGAAATTTTCATTGAAATATTGGTAAACTCGCTCATTATCTATCAGAGTCAACTTTAAAACCGAAATAATTCAATGGTTTCACACCTTATCTGCAGATTAAGGGATTAACAAAAGTGCCAAAAATCGATAATTCGTTTACCCGCCGGCAAGTGAAGTGCCCATCCGCACGTGGACCTAATTAGCAGTAGCCCGTTTCACGCTTGACCGAACTTCGGGTATCGAGTATTTGCAATAGAAAATCAGTTTGACTTACACACATTCGAGGTCTCATCAAATGGACATCTAAAATGCATCAATTTAAATTGCCGTTACTGGCGAAACAAATTTCTTTTACTATAATACGGGAGGCTTATATAAATCGAGACATAAATAGGCTTCAGTTGCTTTTCGTATCAATTCGGAAAAGTTCAACACAACGCTTTTATGAAATTAATTTATCACAAGTAAGCACGTGAGACCGGGTTTGAAGTTTGTATAAAAAAGCCATGTCGTTAATATTTGTTTTATTAATTTTCATTCACGGTAAGAAACGTAGCCTATAGAATTCAAACAATAGGTGGTACCCGCAAAATGTCAATAATTTGAATATAAACGAAAACGTCGCTTAATAACATCGCTAGTTCCGTCAATAAAATAAAAGAAAACACGAATCATGAAATCTTACTTCAGGGGTGGAAAACGTCCGAATTATAAATCGCAAATTAACTACAATTATTAAATGACCGAGATTTGTTCACAAATTCTACTCTGAGAAAATACTGCAACACGAGGGCGACCCACTCGAGCTTGTCTCGTCGGTCTTTTTGATGTACGTCACGACTCTGCGATCCCATGGGGTAGAATGGACTGACCCGACATTTTTGTGACGTCAGCTGTGTTTTTCCATCATCAGAGACTAGTGTTGAGAGAAAATCGCTACGATTGTGTTAAATTTACAGAACTTTGGATAACTAGCTAATGAAAAAGTACATCATTACTATAATTAAATCGGCGGTACTTGAGGGGGGGGGGGTGTACGTCACGGAAATAAATTTTGAAAATGTAATTTATTTGTCTATCTAATTTTACAATATATTGGAATTTCGTGGACTGCCGTACATTGCCGGAATTGCAATTTATATACAGTCGAATTTTCAAAAACAAAATGATAGTAGGATCTGTAAGTTTTCATCTATCTTCCACTCGTTGAAGATTATACTCAGATTATACTCATCTTCGGAAAATTTGAAAAAGAATGCAACTACCGAATGAATGATGAATCCTTTTACATACAGAAAGGTGAAAAAAGGCGGGGTATTCGGTTTTGCCGGGGGGGGGAGATTCGTTTTTGCCGACGGTGGGGGGGGCATTCGTTTTTGCCTACGGGGGGGGGGGGGGGTATTCGTTTTTGCCTACGGGGGGGGGGGCATTGTCCTGGACCGATTTTAATTTCCAAATTTCCGGAGCCCTGTTTCATATATAACATAATCACATGGTTCCCTACCAGATTATTAAAAAAAATGGCCCCACTCCTGAGGTCCAAAGTTGGTAAAAACGCTCAATTAGAGCAAGTTCAAAAGTCTTCTCTTCAACTACATGTATATGGTTTAGAATATTTATTTTTGGCATGTTACATAACTAGATGGTTTTGTAAAATGTTATTAGTAATTATGTCCTTTGGGTCCAAAGTGGTCCTGTCCCTGAAGTCAAATGTTGGGAAAAATGCTCAATTAGAGTAATTTCAAAAGTCTTCTCCTCATGAACTATATGGCCTTGGACATTCATATTTGGCATTCATTTTTGTTATGTAACATAACTAGATGGTTTTGAAAAATGTTATAAAAAATTATGTCCCTAGGGTCCACAATGGTCCTGTCCCTGAAGTCAAATGTTGGGAAAAATGCTCAATTAGAGTAATTTCAAAAGTCTTCTCCCCATAAACTATATGGCCTTGGACATTCATATTTGGCATTCATTTTTGGCATGTAAAATAACTAGATGGTTTTGTAGTATCTTATTAAACATTATGCCACTGGGGTGAAAAATGGCCTCGCCCCTGAGGTCCAAAGTTGGAAAAACGCTCAATTAGAGCTAGTTCAAGTCTTCTCCTCCTGAACTATATGGTCTAGGACATTCATATTTGGCATGTAACATAACTAGATTGTTTTGTAGTATGTTATTAAAAACTATGCCCTTGGGATGAAAGAAATGGCCCTGCTCCTTAGGTCCAAAGTTGGAAAAACTGCTGAATTAGAGCTAGTTAAAAAAAAATCTTCCTCGTTACTTTCATGTCTTAACCCTTTCCTGGTTAATCCGTTTTTACGTCCCTGTGATTTTATAATTGAGAAAACATTGTGGAAAAAGAAGAAATTGCAAGCAATTTCTGCTTTTTCAACAATATTTTCTCCCCTAATAAATGGTTATTTTTCAAATAAAATCTTCTTTAAATTTTCATCTGCAAAACCTTTGAATTTGGATGGGTCTAAAATTTTGCAAAACCGGAAAGGGTTAAGCATTCAAATTTAAAATATACCATAACCCAATAGTTATCTACCATGCTTGTAGGGATTATGCCCCTTGGGTTAAAAAAACCGCCTTGCCCATGGGGTCCAAAGTTTGGTAAAACTCTCAATTACAGCATGTTCAAATATCTATTCCTCCAAATATATAATAGTATAATGCATTCATAATACATATATAGCATATCCAGATGGTTCTCTACCAAGTTCTCCAATATTATACTATTGGGGTAAAAAATAGCCCCATCCGAGAGGTTAAAACTTTGGAAAGACACTCAATTAAAGCAAGTTCAAAAGTCTTGTCCTCCTAAAATATAAGGCCTAATGCATTCATATTTGCTATGTACTAGATGATTTTGTAATGTATTTCCAGAAAGTATACTCATAGGGTAAAAAATCTTCCTAGCCCAGGGGTAATGAATTCAACATTGATATATAGTATAGTTCTCTACAAAGGATACCCAAATTGTAGCCAATGGGTCAAAAATGGCCCAGCCCCAGATCTCTTAAGTTTGGAAAATGCTCAATAAGCATAATTTTATATTCTTCTCCTCTACACCCATGACCAGGTGAACCGTGAAAATTTCAAGACTGGTCCAAACTGAAAGAAATTATGTTGCCAATTCTAATTGTGTTGAAATTAAGATATAAGTATCTTTAAAGGTAGAAAATATTTTCCTTTGGGGAGTTAAAATGTCAGATTGTTTGCTAATGGATTAAATTATAAAGTCTAAATCAATCAAACTTTGTATGTAGCATTACTGGATGGTTTTGTAGTATGTCAAAAATCTTATATTTGTTATATTTATTTGGCTCTAGTTGTGTCTCTCTTTTTACAAAGAAGTACTTAAATTAGCAGATAACTCAGGTGTGCGATTTAGGACCATCATTGTCCTCTTGTGGTTGGTTTGGTAAACTAAATGTTGTAACTACAACTTATTCAATGTATTTATGATGTTTAGGTTTCCACTTAACATTTTTAGTTTTTGTATAATGTTACGGACTATAACTTTAGTGATATAAGGTCATTTAATATTTCAGCTGAACTTCTCAGGGGCACTGGGTATAGCCAGCAATTCGTCAATTTAACCCATTAAGCCTGTGACGCTTTTTGATGCTCCTCAAACAACAGCAATTGGGTAAACATTGTTTAAATGAAGAAATTGCTTGTTACAAGCAACTTCTTAATTTTACATAATGTTTTCTACCCAAAAAAGTTAGAAAAATCTCAAATTTCATAAACTTTAAATTGTCGTCTGCAACTTAATTCAATTTGACTAGTCTAAAGTTCTGCCGTCTGGTAACGGGTTGAAACTCTAAGAAAACAAAACAATAGTGTCTTGATTCCCTATAATTTCCAATTAGGATCTGAAGTGCAATCAACCTTAACATTGGTCATAATGTATTTCTTTGAGGATTTGAAATTGGATCACTTTTGGCAATAGAGATCAAATTCAAATTCACTCACCTTGTGTCAAAACACTAGATCAATTCAATTAGAACACCTTGTTGACACTATTATCATGTTTTCTGCTCAAATGACATGAAAGTGGGTCAGATTGGTTGACTTAACATAAAACTCAGGAGAGTAATTTAGGGCCACCATGGCCCTCTTGTTTATAAAGAAATTTTTTGCAATATCATCCTATTACCATATGACAAGTTTGTGTTAATTGATTGATGAATGTTGTTCAAATGATATAACTTTAAATGAAAATTATAATTTTCATAATAGAAAAGTTTAGAGCTTGATTTTTAACCTTTCAATTGACTTGTAACTTAAAAGTCTGGCTTGTTGGCCAAGTGGTTAGCGTGCTGGACTTGTAATCAGATGGTTGCAGGGTCTGGTGGCTTCAGAGGCAGATAGTTTATTTGGATAAGACACCTTACAGACAGAGCCTTAGTTCACATAGCTGTAAAAGTGGGTAGCAGTGGTTAGAATCCTTGCCTCTCTCTCTGGTGCACATGGTTACACCTGGAATGAGTTAAGACCATGATGGAAATAAGAGTTCTTCTCTTTTTTGTAGCCGCCGTCATAGCGCAGTTGGTAGCACATCAGACTCCTAATTATCCATCATGGGATGTCATCCTGGCGGCGGCACATATCCTTTCCAACATTTGTCTTTCACTAACAGGTTGATAATGGTAAACCTAAGTGGAATTGCAGCTGGGGGCTAGGAGAGGATGAAGTGGTAGCTTTGGTATGAGAAATACCAGGAATCCATTGTTAGTTGCTCATTGCGTAAGGATGAGAAACAAAACATAATCTTGTAAACCTGTAATGATACAAAGTGTTTTTATACAGAAGAGAGGTTAGGTTTTTAGCTCCTCTGGCTGAAAGCCATTGAGCTATTGTCATGGTGTTGTGTCCGTCGTGCATCTGTCCGTCCGTCCATCCCTCTGTACTTTTACTTTAAAAATCTTTACCTCAGAAAGTACTGAACAGAATCCAACCAATTTCACAGAAATGATCCTTCGGTGACCCTCTATCAGATACCTTCAAAGAATTTTGATCAGATGAAAAACAGGGCTTTAATTGGCGGGGCCAATTTCCATATACAATGTATGGTGAAACCTTCAAAAATCTTCTTCTCAGAAACCAATGGATGTATTTCATTCAAATTTTACAAGAATGATTTTTTGGTGACCTTTTATCAGATTCCTTCAAAGAATTTTAATCGGAAGAAAACATGGCTATAATGAGTGGGGCTTATTTCCATATATGATGAAATCTTTAGAAATCTTTGTCTAAGAAACCAATAAATGAAATCAACTTAATTTTACAGGAATGCCTATTGGGTGACTCTATATCAGATTCCTTTAAAGAATTAAACTCAGAAAAACATGGCTGGGCTCATTTCCATATAAGGTGAAATCTTTCAAAATCTTCTTCTAAGAGACCAATGGATAAATTTCAACCAAATTGCACTAAATTGATCCTTGGATGACTCTTTATCAGTTTCCTTCAAAGAAATTTGATAGGACAAAAAACATGCCTTAAATGGGTGGGGCTTATTTCCATATATATGGTGAAATCTTTAAAAATCTTTGTCCAAGAAACCAATAAATGAATTTCAACCAAAATTTACAGGAATGATCATTGAGTGACCCTTTATCAGATTCCTTCAAAGAATTTTGAAAGGACAGAAAACGTGCCTTAAATGGGCAGGGCTTATTTCCATATAAGTTGAAATCTTTCAAAATCTTCTTCTAAGAAACCAATGCATGAATTTCAACCAAATTTCACTAAATTGATCCTTGGATGACTCTTAATCAGATTCCTTCAAAAAATTTTGATAGGACAGAAAAAATGCCTAAAATGGGCAGGGCTAATTTCCATATATTGTGAAAGCTTTAAAAATCTTCTTCTCAGAAAACATTAGATGAATTTCAACCAAATTTCACTAGAATGATCCTTGTCTCCGTATATAGTGAAATTTTGAAAATCAAACTCCTGCAAACTGCAGGATGGTTTTCAACCAAACTTCTCAGGAATGATAAGTAAATTCAGGCTGTTGGAGCGAATCAGGCACTCAAGTTATTTTCATACCACCATGACTTTCAGGGAACTCTTGTGGACACCCTAAAGGAAGTACGCCCCACAGGCTTCCTCGCTGTACCTAGACTATGGGAGAAGATGCATGCAAAAATAAAAGAGGGTGGTAGACAGGCAGGTTTTATGAAGCAGATGATTGCACGATGGGCAAAGGATCTTGGTCTGAGAGGAACATACGCAAAAATAAAAAAGTAGGTAGTGGTTGATGAAAGTTAGCCAATTACATGACAAAAAACCTTAAGACTGGTCCATATTGTAAGAACAGAACAGAACAACTCTTTTATTCACCCAGGTAAAGTTTGTACAACATGGGGTTATAACATACAAGATACATGTTACAATTTGATTTTCCTGATGAAGTGGAAGACAGCAAAAAAAGAGAGAGAGAAAATCTTCTTCTCAAAGACCAATGAATGGATTTCAACCAAATTTTACAGGAATGATCATTTGGTGACCCTTTATCAGATTCCTTCAAAGAATTGTGATCGGAAGGAAAACATGGCTTAAATGGGCAGGGCTTATTTCCATATATGACGAAACCTTCAAAAATCTTCTTCTCAGAAACCAATGGATGCATTTCATTCAAATTTTACAGGAATAATCATTTGATGACCTTTTATCTGATTCCTTCAAAGAATTTCGATGGGAAGAAAATACGGCTTTAAGCTGTTCCCACACAACAAAAATTTAGACTGTTTCAAATTCAAAGATGTTTCAGACAACAATTTAAAGTTTATGAAATTTAAGATTTTTCATCTTTCTGATTAGAAGACATTGTGGATAATGAAGAAATTGCTTGTGACAATAAATTTCTTAATTTACCACAATGTTTTCTAAAGCTTTTTTTCTTGGGAGGCGTTTAAAAGCATCATTGTATAGGGTTAATGGGCGGGGCTACTTACCATATATGGTGAAACCTTTTAAAATCTTCTTCTCAGAAACCAATTGTTGGTTTTCAACCAAATTTTACAGGAATGATCATTGAGTAACCCTTTACCAGATTCTTTTAAAGAATTTTGATCGGATGAAAAATATGGCTGAAATGGGCGGGGCTAATTTCCATATACATGTATATGGTAAAACCTTTAAAAATCTTCTTCTCAGAAAGAACAGAACAGAATTAAACCAAATTTCACAGGAATGATCGTTGGGTGACGCTTTATCAGATTCCTTCAAAAAAATAAGATCGGATGAAAAACATGGCTTTAATGGGCAGGGCCAATTTCCATAAATTGTGAAACCTTTAAAAAACTCCTTCTCAGAGACCAATGATGGATTTCAACAAAATTTCACTGGCATGATCCTTTGGTTACCCCTTATTAGATTGATAAAAAAAGAATTAGTTGGCTGTAGACATTGCTTTAATGGATAGGGCTAATTTTCATATATGGTAAGCAGTGAAAACCTACAATCTTCTCAGATTGCTAACGATTATAAGTTTTCAACAAAATTTCACAAAATGATCCTTTGGTGATTCTTTGTCAGATTCCTTCATATATGTCTCAAAGAAAAATTATTTTGGGGTTTGCCCGTCTCCATATATGGTATATAGTGAAATTTTGAAAATCTTATTCTCGCAAACTGCAGGATGGTTTTCAACCAAATTTCTCAGGAATGATAAGTATTTTCAGGCCTGTGGATCAAATCAGCCGCTCAAGGGCCTCTAGTTTACCTCACCTTAGCACAAAGTGAGTTATTTTTGATTGCCCTCTGTCCAGCGTGCGTCATCCGTCAACAATTTTAAATCTCCTCCTAAACCAATGGGCCAATTTCAACAAAATTTGGTAGAAATGTTTCTTGGGTAGTGCCCATTAAAAAAATTGCTAAAAGAATTGAAATCCATCTGGTTGCTATGGTGATAAAACTGAAATCTTTAGAAAATCTATAAAATTATCTCCTCCTGACCCAGAAGGTGTAGAGCCTTGATATTTTGCATGAAGCTTTAGTACATTGACCTCTTTCAGAATTGCTAAAATTATCTCCTTTGGGTCTACAGGGGCAGACACCTAGGGTGGTTGGGCTTATATAGAAAAAAAGAAGGATTTTTAAAACTACATCTCCTTCCAAACAGCTGGGCCAATTTCAACCAAAGAATTTAAGTCAGTTGCTATACAACAAGAGTAAAATTTAAAAAAAAATCTAAAAAATCATCTCTTCTTGACCCAGAATTTGAAGAATCTTGAATTTTGCATGAAACATCAGTATTTTGATCTCTTTCAAAATTGCTAAAATTTCAGAGCCACAGGGTGATTGGGCTTAAATATAAATAAAGAAGGCAGCTATTTCAAATCACATAAGTTGATTTTAGTTAAATTTTAAAGGAGGTCTTACCCCGACCCAGTTAGTATTGAATTCTCTTAGTATTAGGCCTTGAAGAAAAAGAGCCTTATCTAAGGTGAGCGCCAGGGCCACTGGCCATCTTGTTGAAAATGGATGCAATTTGACATGAAACCATTCTATGTGGTAGAAAATAATGTTGGAAAAGAAGAAAATGCTTATCACAAGCAATTTCTTCTTTAACCACAATAATTTCTCAAGCATAAAATCACAGTGATGTAAAATCACAGGTTTGTACAGGAAAGGGTTAACCCATTACCAGACAACAAAATTTGAGACTGGTCCAAGTACAAAGAATTTGCAGATATTAATTTTAAGTTAGTGAAATTGAAAAAAATAATATGTATCTACTTTGGTAGAAAACTTTTTGGGAAATGAAGGAATTGCCTGCTACATGTAATTTCTTCTTCGTTTCCACAAAAATTTTTACCAAGCATTTTTCTAGAGGATTGTAAGACAGGTTGATTTTGTAGGAAATGGTTAATGTTGCCATTGAATTGATTATAACTTTCAGCTTGACTCTTGAGAATAGAAGAGTAATCCCTGTGACATTGTTAGTTTTGCTGACAAACTTGGTTTTAATTTATTAAAGGGAGGATAGATTAGATCTCTGCAGATTTTTTTTTTTTTTACCAAAAATTATTTGAAGGTAGAAACCATCATTTCAACAGGAATGTAGAATCAAAATGCTGAAAGTACTGCAAGCATGGTTTTGTTAAGTAATCTTCTTTGTCAATCATTATCATGATGAATAAATGAGGTTAAAGTAACCCAGTTAACCATTACAACATGACAAAATCTTTCATGGATGACAATTTGAGGACAGTGGAATTTAGAAAATATTTGCCTTTTAAGGTAGAAAACAGTGGGGATATTGAAGAAATTGGTTGTACAAGCAATTTCTTGGTTGTACAAGCAATTTCTTAATCATCCACTAGTTTTCCAAAATTTTTTATTGAGATGCATATAAAACATATATAAAAGCAGAGTATTCACATACAGAGATTTGCAGCAGAAATGTAATCAGGGAAGAGAATATGGATATTACGCAAACAATTAGAGTAATTTGACACAGAACCTGTTTCAAGACTTTTTAGTCTAATACTCTTCACATCAGTTAAAAGCATTATGTTTTATTTTTCCCCACCTTCACCCATTACCACAGAGTGACGCTTTTGAACGCACCCCCAGTAAAAAAAACATCGGGAAACCATTGTGTAAAATGTGGAAATTGTTTGTCACAAGCAATTTCTTCATTTTACACATTGTTTGCAATTCCACAAAGTTTAAAAAAACTAAAATTTCATAAACTTTAAATTTTAGTCTGCAACTCCTTTCAATTTGGACCAGTCTTAAATTTTGCTGTGTGGGATGGGTTAACTCTTTCTCTTTGTTTGAGAATTTAGACTGGTCCAAACTGAAAGAGGTTGCAGACAACAATGAAAATTGGAACAGAATTTTAATTGCCAACCAGCACTGATAATAGTCAAATATCGCTGTCAACTGATAGCCCTCCTGTATTTCTATGTTAACAGAGAAGGAGTACCTTACGGTTGGAGTGTAGCCAACATGTTGGTATTTAAGAAAGTGAAGGGACTGTTGGGTCTTGACCGCTGCAGGATATTTGGTTCAGGGGCCGCCCCACTCATGAAGGATACCCTGGAGTTCTTTGCTAGTCTTGATATCAGGATAGATAACATTTATGGAATGAGTGAATGCACTGGTAAATATTTCAAACACTTAACCCATTCCCACACAGTGAAGCTCTTTGAACACTCCTCAATAAAAACAGATTGCAAAACATTGTGTTAAATGAAGAAATTGGTTTACTATCCAGAAAGTTGAAAATTAAAATTCCATAAGCCTGAAATTGTTATCTACAACTCCTTTCAATTTGGACCAGTCTAAAATTTTGTCGTTTGAGAATGGGTTAAACACTTAATAGCATACTATAGTTTTGCTCTAACTCCTTTATACTATTAGCCCTTTTCATACTGAATTAAAAATCCCCAAAAGAATGATTCTGAAATCAAAGGGCTGAAAGCACGTAAAGAACCAGTTACTGGTCAATATTTTTTTTGAAATTGCTGTTAAAGCATCTCTGGTTGTAAAGGGACAAGCAGGTGGTGTAGACTAATATCAGGTTGCACTTATGTGCAGTCTGATCTTTGTCTTTACCTCCTGCAAAAAAAACAGGAATATTCCGGGGTTCAGCATGACAAGGGTTAACAGACGACAAAATTTAAGACCAGTACAAATTCAAAGAAGCTGCAGATGACATTTTAAAGTTGCTTACAATTGAAAATAAGTGCCATGTAGGGTAGAAAACATTGTGAGAAAAGGAGAAATAATTGCTTCTCATAAGCATTTTCTTCTTTTTTCACGATGTGGATTGTTTTCTTCAGTGGCATATAAAAGATTGCGGAATTGCTTATCAAAGGATGAAGGCATGACTGTACAAACAAAAGCTATATGTCGTATAGGCATTTCAGGAAGTCTTGTACCAACTCATTGATTTGTTAGATTGCTAATTCAAATAGCTAGTGTCTGTTGTTGATGTCGGTTACATGGCTTAACTCCTTCCCATACAACAAAATTTTAGACTAGTCCAAATTGAAAGAAGCTGCAGACAACAATTTTAAGTTGATGGAAATTTGATATCTTTTTTTTTATCTTTTTGGATAAAAAACACTGTGGATAATGAAGAAATTGCTAAGAAGTTGTAGACGACATTTCAAATTGCGCTGAAAATGGGAACAAAAGTGCCTAATAGGTTTGAAAACATTATGAGAAAAGGAGAAATTGTTTGTTACAAAGTTTTCCATGATTCTATTTCTTCAGTGCATCAGGAAGTGTCATTGTGAGGAAATGGGTTTAGCAAAAGTCATTGAGTTCCCAAAAAGAGCAAAATAATAGAAATTAACCTGTATAAAGCACACACCTGCCTTAATAAAGCACCTTTTGTATGTCTCTTAGGTGCATGCTTAACCCATTCCTACACAATCCTGCATTTTAAGGCCCTCAAGAAAAAGGCTTTGGAAAACATTGTGAAAAATGAAGGATTTGCTTGTATCAAAAAATTTGAATTCCATCAACTTGATCATCTGCAGCTTCTTTCAATTTGGAGGAATCTAAAATTTTGTTGTGTGGAAATTGGTTGGACGTTTCTTACATATTTTTCAGGTCCACATACATTTTGTTCTGAAAAAGCTTGCAGAATGATCAGCGCTGGAAAGGAGTTTCCCGGTGGTGAAACTCGATTTGATGACCAAGATGAAGAAGGAAATGGAGAGGTGTGTACAGGAGACATTTTATTATTAAAGCTGTTTCCAAACAACAATATTTTACACTGGTTCAATTGGAAGTTACAGACCGCTGGTAATGACTGCCTCGATGGCTGAGTGGTTTAGGTGCTTGACTCATGGTTTGAGCCCCACCGTCACCCTGGTGTGTTCATGGGCAAGACACTTAATAGCCAGCCCAAGGCTACCTAGCTGTAAAAGTGGATAGCAGTTGGATTCAGTCACTGCCTCTCTTCCAGAGAAAACATCTGGATTGTGAGTGTTTGAGAGCAACTCAATAAGCTTAAAGCTTTCGTTGCAATCGAACTACAATGAATTAGTATAAACTAAAATTCGAACACAATTGCCAAATAGGATAAATAAAAAACTTTGTGGGAAATGGAGGAGTCTGGATTTCAAAAATAGCATAGTGTGGTTAGTGGTGAGATGAGATGAGATTATTTTACCCTAACCAAAAAGATTGGAGAATATAGTTTTACTTTTGTCTGTCTGTCCATCTGTCTGCCAAAACTTAGCCCACACATTGACACTTTTGGATGCATGCCCCTCAAGAAAAACAATAGGGAAAACATTACATGAAATGAAGAAATTACTTGTATCAAGCAATTTCTTCATTTCACACAATGTTTTCTACCCAGAAAATTGAAAAAAAAAACACTGAAATTTCATAAACTTTAAATTGTCATCTGCAACTGCTTTCAATTTGGATCTGTCTAAAATTTTGCCTTCTGGTAATGGATTAACCTATTATTCACATACTTCCATACTATTTAAGTTACAATGCACATATTCTGTATGCAGGTAGCTTTCGGTAATACCCGATTAGTCACTGTCATATCACCATAGTCAATTTCAACTTTTAACTTTCACCCTCAAAACTTTGCTGAAAAATTTAACCTGAGAACATTTTACTATAACTTCCTTGCGGGTCAAGTTACAATGCTCATACTTGTGATGAAGACAAGTCTTATAGACTTGTATTTACTGATACAAAGATCAATTTCACCTGACAAGGTCAAAATTATCTATCAAGGTCTAGCTTCTTTAAAAAATTATTGACGTTTCAAGGTAATTTGTGTTTCACAAACCCATCCTTTTGTTTTCATGAATTAAAACACCTAATCACACCTCTAATTTTTATTTAATTTTTAGTTTCATGTATGAAAAACAGGCAATCTGATTGGTCAAAAAAACAAATTCATAACTCCATGAAAAAAAACTTTGAGCACACAATGATTTTGTATGATTCCCCCAAAAATAGTCCCATACAAAAAGGTATCAATTTTTTTTTTTTTTTTGCTTTTTTCGCTCAACGCTATTAAATTATAAGAAATGAAGAGAATATTTTTTGTTTTCATAGAGGTATGAACCAAAAACCTAATCACACTTATGTATGAATCTGCTTAGCTAATTCATACAGTGTGATTAGTACTTTTTGGTTCATACCTCCATGAAAATGAAAAATATTCTCTTCATATTAAATAAATCATGGATTAGTTGTGATACCTCAGTCAAACATCAATAAAACCAAAAAAACAAAAAAACAACAATTCTCTTCCTTTGTTATAATTTGACATAATCAAGGAATATACAATTGAAGCCTCTTAGTTGAAACTCAGATATTGCAATTTACTACTGCAAATACATCAGATAAAAGAACAAATATAGCCTCTTATGTACAACTCCCTATTATTTGCAACAAAAAGGTTGACAAATTGGTGTTGCATTTTAGGTCACTTGTGCATCACAGGCTTTTAGAAATTAATGACAATGAGGCTTTTGGAGTAAAGCTGTGGAAAACATTGTGGAAAATGAAAATAATTGCTTGTTACAAGCAATTTCTTCATTATCCACAATGTTTTCAACCAAAAATTAACGTGATTTTTAAAGTTTCCTCAAATAAAATTTGTTGTCAACAATTTCTTCTAATTTGGACCAAATTTTGTTGTTTGGTAATTTGTTAATAACCTGCTGGTAATGCTCCCCCTATTTATATAAACTTCTCAGATTTGTTACTGGGGACGACACATTATGATGGGATATTTGAACCAACCAGAGAAGACCAAAGAAGCTATAGGACAAGATGGTTGGTTACACTCAGGAGATATAGGGAAAAAAGATGAAGATGGCTTCCTGTATATTACTGGGAGAATTAAAGGTAATTTTAGCTTTTCTTAAAACTTACATCGATGTGAAAAAGGATGGCCAACTTCCATTAATGATTAATCCATTCCCACACAATGATGCTTTTTGATGCCCCTCAAGAAAAAAAATTTAGGAAACATTGTGGAAAATAAAGAAATTTCTTCAATTTCCACAATGTTTTCTACCATGAAAAAATCTAACATTTCATAAACTTCAAATTGTTGTCTGCAACTCCTTTCAATCTTAACCACTCTAAAATGTGTTAATGGCCTTAAATCGTTAGATTGCTGATGACAACCACTGATGTCTGACATGATCATCCAAATGAGGTACTGTGGAATCTTCTTATTTGCAACCCAAATAATAGCAACTCACTGCTGAATTGCACAAACATTAGATTAAATTTTAAAGATACTGGTATTTCCTTTTAATAGCAACTTCTGGTGAAAGAAAGTGTTGACAAATTGATGGTGCAATTAACAAGATTACTCTGCAATAAATAATATTATTTTGTAACATATATGTTTGTTGGCATTCTAGATGTCATAACTACAGTTTTCAAAAACATTTTTAGCTCAAGTATTCGGGTGTCGGCATAATTGTTTGCTTAAACCTTACGAGCAAGTGTCATATCTCAGTTTCTACTAATGCTGAAACTTTGCACATGATTTTGTGACAATATCAGCCTCTAGACAAGGTTTCATTACTCTGACATTCATTATAGTGGAATTTTAACCTATTTGGACTTGGAAATTCTTGGTTTAACCTTATGGCAACTGTCATATGTATATAATAACTCTCTGTCTACTAAAGCTTTTGCTTCGAAATTTTGCTCATCCTTTTGTGACCATCATATCATCTTCTAGGCAAAGATTCATTACAATTACATATATTATAGTGGTGTTTTAACCCTTTTTGGACTTAAAATTTTATTTGAAAGAATTTTTATCTCTATTACTACTTGGGTATTATTCCTTATATCGACATTGGATTGCAGTAACTAACCAGCACTCAGAATAGTCAAGCGTTGCTGCCCTTTGACAGCTCTTGTTTTTGTATCAAGGTACTGGGTTCTGTGGTAATTGATTGAGCTTTTTGGTCTCACTAGAGTGGTAACTGTTTAAACCATTGGCAGACAATGGTCTGAATTTAACTCTTTTGCACACAATGACGCTTTTTGACACCCCTAAAGAGAAACACTTGAGAAAACATTGTGTAAAATGAGGGGATTGCTTGACATAGTGTTTTGTACCGGAAAGTTGAAAAAATCTAAAATTTCATAAACTTTAAATTGTCATCTGCAACTCCTTTCAATTTGGACCAGTCTAATATTTTGCCATTTGGTTATGAGTTAAAAAAAGTGCAGACGTTATTTCAAAGTAAATTTGATTTGAAAATGAGTGTCATATAGGATAGGAAACTCAACGAGGGAAGGAAAATCTTTTAAGGTAATTATAACCCAACTTCAAAGAAGATTGGGGGGTATAGTGGTATAACCTTGTCTTCCGTCCCTCTGCCTGTAGCCAACATTTTCATCACAATTTTCTCAGCAACTATTTTTAGCATCTACTTAAAATTTGGTGTGGAGGTACATCTAGGTGTCGTACTTGGCGCTTACCGAATCTAGATCCATAAACTTGTCTCCTTCCTGTTTAATGTCATGTTTTATATTCATACATTGACTTGTATGGTGGTATATTTTCATCACAATTTTCTCAGCAACTATTTTTAGATTTTTAGAATTGACTTGAAACTTGGTGTTGAGGTTCATCTAGGTTTCCTACTTGGCGCTTACTGAATTTACATCCATACACTTGTCTACTTCCTGTTTAATGTCATGTTTTATATTTGTACATTGACTGGTATATTCGTATATTTAACACCATTTTCTCAGCAACTATTTTCTACCCCCCACAATGAAGTTATTGGGGGGCTACTGGAATCAGGTTGTACGTCTGTCTGTCCGTCCATCCATGGACATAATTTTTTGTCCTCATCTTCTTCCACATTTCCAGACCAATTTTGCTGAAACTTTAACGAAATGAAATTTTTCCTTGCAATGGGAACTTGTGCACCTGCAATTTTCATAATGATCATTAATCAACTGTTTCAGGAGTTATGCCCCTTAGAATTATTATCCTAAATAGAATATATAGAATGGTGTTCTCTCTGCAGCTAAAACTACTGGACAGATATTGATCAAACTTAGGAAGAATGTTCCTTAGGTCAAGCTCTTCCAAAGTGGTTCAATTCCATGCAGAACTCTGGTTGCCATGACAACAAAAAGGGCAAGTTTCAGAAAATCTTTAAAAATCTTCTTCTCTGAAACCATAAGGCTTACAGCTTTGATATTTGGTATGTAGCATCATCTAGTGTACCTCTATCAAGATTGTTCAAATTATGGCCCAAGGGTCAAAATTTGTCGTCCCCAAGGGTCACAAGTTTTACATATGTGTATGTACATATGTGTATATAGTGAAAACTGTGATAATTTTTTTTTGATGAAATAAAGGCCAAGAGCTTTGATATTTGGTATGTAATATCAACTAGTGGAGCTCTACAAAGAATGTTCAAATTAGGTTTCCTGGGTCAAAATTGGCCCGTTCCTGGGGTCATAAGTTTGAACATAGGCTCATATAGTGAAAACTTTTAAACATATTCTCTCCCGAAACAGAAGTGCCTACAGCTTAAATATTTGGTATGTAGTATCATCCTATTGACCTTTACCAAGATTGTTCAAATCATGGCCCAAATTATTGTCAAAATTGTCCTATCCACATATTTTCATCACAATTTTCTCAGCAACTATTTTTTAGAATTGACTTGAAACTTGGTGTGAAGGTTCATCTAGGTGTTCTACATAGCGCTTACCAAATTTAGGTCCGCAAGGTAACTACTTCCATTTTTATTACTACTTTTATACTCGGACAATTACTGGTATAGTGGTATAGTTTCGTCACACTTTTCTCAGCAACTGACTTGAAATTGGTGTGGAAGATCATCTAGGTGTCCTTCTAGGTGTCTATCATATCACTTACCGAATTTAGGTCCACAAGTTAACTACTTCCTGTGTTACGACTTCGTTTATATTTGGACATTGTCTGGTATATTTGTATATTTCTGTTGCACTTTTCTCAGCAACTGTTCATCATTTTGACTTGAAACTAGGTTTGGAGGTTAATCAAGGGGTCCTACATGGCTTCTACCGAATTTAGGTCTGATAGTTAACTATCTCTTGTTTTGCGTATTAGAAATTTCTTGGACATAGCCTGGTATAGTGGTATATTTTTGTCACACTTTTCTCAGCAACCATTCATAGCATCCACTTGATGTGGAGGGTCATCTTGTGGCGCTTCATGTTATCTACTTCCTGTTTTCTGACATATTTTATTTTCAGCCAATAGTTTTCTTTTTGACATTGCCTGGTATATAGGCATCTCTTAAATGCTTGATGTTGAGGTGAGGCTAGGTGTCCTACATGGTGTTTACTGAATATGTTCCATCTAGGGAGAATTTCATTTTCACTGTATTATGTGGTAGTGCATGGGGGGGTATACTCTATGTATTTGTTGTTTCTCCTTTTTTCGCTTTAATCCTTATATTATTCCTTGACAGCCTAAAATGTCTCGATTGTTAGTAGTGGGTAAATGCTAGTTTGTTTTTTTTTCCACTTTTCAGAAATTATCATCACAGCAGGAGGGGAGAATGTTGCACCAATTCCTATAGAAGATTGCGTCAAAGAGGTGTTACCAGTTGTTAGTAACTGCATGCTAATAGGCGACAAGAGAAAGTTTCTATCAATGCTAATAACATTGAAGGTAGTTTTCAAGTGAATTGTTACATTTTATTAGTTCGACTGTTTTCGGAGAAAACATGAGGTATTGCGATAGCCTTGGTGTCGTCATTGTCATCGTTGTTGTTGTCATCGTGCTAAAACTTTGACATTTTGTGATATCTCTGGTTCTACTAAAGGCATTCACTTGAAGCTTGGCATACTTGTTCACTATCAAAAGAGCAACCTATACATCAAGGAGGATAACTCTAGACAAATTTTGTCCATTATCCAGCACCCAACAGCCGAGCATAGGCACCCGTAGGCGGTGCTCTTGTTTTCTTTTATACCCAAATTTACGAATATTTACATGCAGCAGAAATATGACTATGGAAAACATTGTGAGGAAAGAAGAAATAAGAAATTTATTATGCTAATGTGTAATCTATAGTCACCATAGCAACATAGGGTGACGTAATCTTCCCTGTGCAATCAATGGTTTTTACAGCCTTGTGATTTTATACTTGAGAAAACACTTGTAACAAGCATTTTCTTTTTCCACAATATTTTCTATTTTTTATGTCCTTGTGATTTTATACTTGAGAAAACATTGTGGGAAAATAAGAAATTGCTTGTCGCAAGCAATTTCTTCTTTTTCCACAATATTTTCTACCCTGCTGAATGTTTATTTTTCGAATTAAATCCATCCTAAATTTTCGTCTGCAAAACCTTTGAATTTGGACAAGTCTAAAAAACAGGTGAGGGATAAGGCTGGGCATATCAATCCAGGATCCTAACAACTATTGTGAGTCGTTACATTAGATAACACAACATACTTTTTCAAAAATGGCTAGACTTCTTTACTAAACATTTCCAGAAAGTCTACATTATTGTAACATTTTCAGGGGTGGTTATTTGCCGTGATATGCGAATTATGAAACCTACAGAAAGTCAAGTGACTATTTAGAGTTACATATAGACAAGGTTGACCCATTCAGGGTTGAGGATCCTTTTCTCTGAATGGATTTGCTTTGTCTATAAGCTCAGAACATTTCATAATCAAACAAATGAAAATGTTAGGAGTACTCATCTGAGAAAATGTCTACAGGTCAAAATAAATGATGTATTCTGCTGGGCTTCTTTTGTTAACAAAAATTTATTTAAGAGATGAAGAGAATATTTTTTGTTTTCATGGAGGTATGAACCGAAAAACCTAATCACACTGTATGAATACGCGAAGCGGATTCATACATTGTGTGATTAGGTTTTTCTGTTCATACCTCCATGAAAACAATAAATATTCTCTTCATTTCTTATAATTTAATAGCATCGAGCGAAAAATACAAAGGCTTTGCAATTTTTTATACCTTTTTGTATGGAACTATTTTATGCGGAAGCATACAAAATGGCTGCGTGCTCAAAATTTTTGTTCATGGAGGTATGGATTAAATTTTTCGACCAATCAGATCGCTCGTTTTTGATAGACGAAACTAACAATTAAATTATTTCACTATCAATACATAGGACAATATGCGTAGAAGCATCTAGGGTATTTTGGATGGCATTTATTATAGAAAAGTGCCGTAACCCATTACCACACAATACCACTTTTTGACGCCTCTTCAAAAAAAAGTCCATAATGTTTAAAGTGTAGAAATAACTTGTTACAAGCAATTTCTGTGTTTTTTACAATGTTTTCTTCACTGAGAGCCAGAGATATTTGAAATTCTATCACTTTTAAATGGTTGTCTGCAAATTCTTTGAATTCGCACCAGTCTAAAATTTTGTCTTCTGGATACAAGTTATCACAAGAAGATTAACAATCTTACTTGAGTATCCGTGCAGGTTTTTGCCCTGCATTACCACACTATAGCAAACAATTATTCTGTGTGCATCGTTACTTTAAGTATGAAGCTCACCAAAAATATGGTGGGAAAAAATGAGGAATTTACCTAACATCTTTTTTTGTTTGGTCATGGGTTAATGTCACAAGTCATTAATATAGGGAGGTATCAATGTTTCTGAAACATAGATAAGAAAAATTTGCAAATCCCCCAAAAATATGCTAAATTGGACGCTTAATACTTAAATTTGAGTCAGATATTGTCTTTGCGGTAATCGATAGGCTAGAGTGGGGTTTTTTTTTTTTTGGTTATATAGAAAAGGTTTGGCAGAATTCCAGGTTATTTTTAGACATCACGGAATTCGGTTGTTGACACTGCATGACTTCATTTGCATATGACTCAAAGTCAACGGAAGGTAACAAATTGATAAGGGAAGCAACCAATGTCCTATATTATGTTAAACCATATGATTAGGGCAAAACTACGGTAAGTGTCAATATTCGTATTAACGCTTATGGCAGTTTTGGACTGATCTTTAATGAACTGAAGACTGGCTAGCAAATATAACTCCTGATGACGTATTGATGACGTTGGTTTGAGCAAATTCAAACTGAAAACTAAATATGGGATTTTAATGGTTTTATGCACAGCATGAATGACCCAATATTCTTTGCAAATATTCTTCGCAAATGTATCGGCTTATTCTAAAAATAGATTAATAGCCTACGTAGGCTATTAGGGGAATACCATTGTTATTCAGATAAATGACCTCTGATATTAGCAAAACTACTTTTCAGAATATTGTATGAAAATAGCATATAAGAGGGAATAAGGATAATCAAAATCTATGACATGAAAAAAAAACATAGATACCTTCCTTTAAGATTTGATATTAGGTTCATATTGAATCAAAACAAAATTTAGAATCGATAATATCTTTTAATTGTCATGGCAGAGGCTTTAGAATGACACATACATTTTGTTTGATGCAAAAGAACAAAAAAGTCAAACTTGAATTGTTATATATATTTTCTGGTATTTGTATTGTTGATTACTACTAAATTTAGTCTACGAAATGATTTGTTATTAAGTTTATGCTTGTTTGAATGGGGTTTAACAACATATTGAATAACCTTTCAGTTATTTTATTATGGCAAAGTTTACTTATGAGATGAAGAGAATATTTTCTTTTTCATGGAGGTATGAAATGAAAAATCTAATCACACTGTATGAATGTGCAAAGCAGATTCATACATTGTGTGATAAGGTTTTTCGGTTCATACCTCCATGAAAACAAAAAATATTCTCTTCATTTCTTATAATTTAATAGCATCGAGCAAAGAAACCAAAGCTTTACAAATTTTGATACTTTTTTGTATGGGACTAGTTTGTGTGGAAGTAACAAAATCGCTATGTGCTCAAAATTTTGTTCATGGAGTTATGAATATTATTTTTTGATCAATCAGAATGCTCGTTTTCGATAGACGAAACTAAAAAATTAAATTATATATTCATGTGCTTCTTTTGTATCACCAGTACTAGACTGGGTCTAAGAAATATCTTGGCAAGAATTTGCACCATTATTTCTGAAACATAAATTTTGGCTTACATTAATTACTTATAGACAGAAGTCAACCTAGACACAATGGAACCCCTATCAACATTATTACCAGAAGCTGTACAGTGGTGTAAGTCTGTCGGAGCCAAATGTACCACAGTCAAGGAGGCCAAGGAAAATCCTAATGTCATTAAGGTAAGTGGGTTGTTATCAGTGGTTTTGGTCTATAAAAACCAAATGTACCACAGTCATGGAGGATAGAGAGAATCCTAATGTCAATTAATGTGAGTTTTGTCCATATACCCAGGTTGCTATCTGAATCTAATTAGTAGTCTTGTTCTATAAAAACAAAATGCACCACTGTCAAGGAGGATAGGAAGAATCCTAAATTCATTAAGGTAAGTGGGGTCCATCTTTCCAGGTTGTTATCTGGAGCTTATCAGTAGTCTTGGCCTATGAAAACCAAGTATACCACAGTCAATGAGGCCAGAAAAAACACTGATATCCTAAGGGAAGTGGATGTCTATCTAGCAAGTTTGTTATCTGTAAGAACCAACTATAAACCAAAGTCAAGAAAGTCAAACATGAGTGGAGTCAATGTACTAGGTTTATTATTTGAAGCTAAAGGGTGGTTTTACCCTGTATGATCCAAATCTACCTCAGTCAAGGTTGCAAGAGAGGATCCTAGTGCCATAAAGGTGTATTGAAGTTCATCTACCTAGGTTGTTATCTGAATCAAAAAGTGGTGTTAGTCTGTGGAACTCAAACATAACACAGTCAATGAGGCCAAGGGGTATTCTTCTAAAGGTGAGAGTAAATCCATCTACCCATCTTAAACATAACAGACGTGTTAGTCTGTAACAATAGACTGTACCACAGTAAAAAAGGCCAGAGAGAATGTTCATTTGTCATTTAGGTGTGAGGAAATCAATATACCAAGGTTGTTATCTCAAAGTTAAGTTTTGGAAGTCTGTAGGTGAGACGAGATCAATCAACCCTAGTTGTTAACTAAAAAATTAAGTTTTGGAAGTCTGTAACAACAAACTTTATCACAATATAGAAGGCCAGGGAGTATTCTTATGACATTTTGGTGAGAGTAGATCAATCTGCCAAGGTTGTTATCTGAAGCTTGACATTGGTGTTATTCAATAGAAACCACCAAAATTATAACGGAGGATCCTAATGTCATTAACCCATCACCAGACTTTAGATTTTGTAAACTTAAAATAAATTATTACCTGATCAACATTTTGTAGATGTCTTCTGAATTAGTAAATCATTTACCACACAGAGTGAGCTCTGACAGGAAAATCCCCTTAGATATTAACCCTTTCACGTTTTTCTGAAATTTCATCCTGGTTCAAATTGAAAGAGGTTGCCAATGAAAATGAAAATTGGATGAAATTTGAAAGGAGAAATTGCTTTTTCTTTTTCCACAATGTTTTCTCCAGTATAAAATCACAGCAATGTAAGATCACGGGTTTGTACAGGAAAGGGTTAAACGGCATTATTTTGCAGAATTTTTGGCCAGTAACATGTAACAAAAAAGGAAATAAGGCTGATTTGTGACCTTAACATCTTAACATCAAGTTTAATAATGTTTAAGTTGCCAAACCAACAAAATAGCTTCAAGTAAATGTCAACCAAGCGGATGTGGGAGTTCAAAGTTCACTTCAAAACTTAATAAATTATTGAATTTTTGATTGACAGCCAGGATCAGTCAATTCCAAATAATTTCATAATTTGTACTTGAAAATGACTCTTTTACTGATATAAGCATCAAATACATATTAATTCTTCAAGAGTCCAACCAATATACCCTTCAAAGTAATATCCCAACTCTAGATCAAAAAATATCACCATGAAACATTTGTTTTTCTAACATTATTAAATTTAGGGTATTTATAGTCACATTGGAAAAAAATGCTTACAATTTACAAAAATAAAGTTTTATAAGTACGTGTACATGAAAAGAGAATTTGTGTAATCTAACCCTAAATGGAGTTGTTTAAATGTTGCTATAGGGGAATAGCTGGGCATGCATGCAGCATGCATACTGAATTGTCGACAATTACTGGTATGGAAAACTACCAAATTTATAAGGAATAGCTCAAATAGTTAATATGTATTTACATAACGTATCAGGTTATAAAATGCAATGTGTTTGAAATTTTAAGTAGAGGTGGTAGCGCTCCAGACTCTCAATTATGAGGTCCAGGGTTCAATCCCCCTTTGCGCAAATATCCTTTCCGACATTTTCTCCCACAAATGGTTGGATAATCATAAACCTAAGTGGAATGAGCAGCTAGAGGCTTGGAAAGGATGTAGCGGTTGTACAAGTGTGAGAAATACCAGGAATCCTTGTTAGGAGCCCCAGCCACAGCAATATAACTGAAATACTGTTAAGAGTGGCATTAAACCCCATTCTATCAATCATTAGAAATTCACAGATTGCAACTGCCAATCAAAAAGCAATTGACCTCTTAAATCATTCATTTAGATCAGCTGTGAATGTTGAACTTTTACATTAGCCAAGTATTTTTGTTGGTGTGGTGACTCAACCCTCTCCCATTTTTGGAAATTTTAGACTGGTCCAAATTGAGAAAGGTTGCAGACGACAATGAAAACTGGAGGCCAAATGAAATCATCCTATGTGGTAGAAAACATTGTGGAAAAAGGAAAAATTGCTTGTAACAAGCTTGTTACAAGCAATTTCTACTTTTTCCACAATGTTTTCTCAAGTATAAAATAATAGGAACGTAAAATCCCGTGTTTGAACAGGAAAGGGTTAAATGTCATTTCTACAGATTATTCAAGCTGAAGTTACGGAGTTTAAGTTACTAACCATTTATTTGCATTTTAATTTATGTTTCTTACTATACCTTATGCAAATTGACCCTTGTCATGCTGAATAAAATCTTTTCAGAATTTCATTAAAATCAAAGGGCTGAGAGCACTGGTAGCACTTGTTCAACGGTCAATACATTTTTTGAAAAAAAGTTTCATGAGCAACTCTGGTTTGAATAGAAAACACACAGGGTGTAGACTACAATCAGGCTGCACTTATCGGCAGGCTGATCTTGGCTACACATCCTGCCAAAACAGGATATTCTCGGTTCAGCATGATAAGGGTTGATGTTGTTCGATATCTCAGTGGATTTTTACATTTGGTAGGTAGGTCAGTGGGATTGCCAGCGATACATCAAGTAGACTATTACATTGCTACTAAATTTCAGGCCATCCAAGCAGGAATAGACAGAGCTAACAAGAACGCTGTGTCAAGAGCTGCTAAAATACAGAAATGGTGCATTTTACCCAAAGATTTCTCTATTCCTGGTGGAGAATTAGGTATAAAGAATTTCTCTTTATCCTGTAAAATGTTTAACCTGTCCAAATTCAATGATTTTGCAGACAGCAATTTAAAGTCGACTATATTCAAAAAATAGTCATTCAATAGGATAGAAAATATTATGGAAAAAGATAAAAATGCTGGTAATTGCATCCATTTGTGACACTCTTTTTATTGCATTGAATTTTAAAAATCTTTATATTTTTTGGATAGAAAACATTGTGAAACGTTAAGAATTATTGCTTCTATGAAGCAATTTCAATATTTCTCACATTGTTTTTCTAGGCCTTTTTTCAGGGATGTATTTAAATACATGTAATATATATGTTTGGGAATGGGTTAACCATGTAAGAGTGTTTGGTTTGTTTCAGGTCCAACAATGAAACTCAAGAGACCTGTAGTAGTCAAGATGTACGATGATACTATTGCTACATTCTATGAGGAATGATTCAAACTGAATACTGTGGTTGGAGATAAATCTATCTCACCAAAATTCAGTGATTAGTACAAAACTTTACTAAGGGCCTTTATAGTGTACAGTTCAATCTCTATTAACCCATTACCAGACAGCACAATTTTAGACTGGTCCAAATTGAAAGAAGATGCAGACAACAATTTAAGGTTGATGGAATCCCAAATTTTTTCGTCTTTTTGGATAGAAAATATTGTGGATAATGAAGGAATTGCTTGTATCAAGCAATTTCTTCATTTTCTACAATGTTTTCCAAAGCATTTTCTTGAGGAGGGAGCGTGTGGGAATGGGTTAAGCAAGCTCTTATGAGATGTACAAAATGTGCTTGTTTAACCCATCACCAGACTACAAAGTTTAAGACTGGTCCAAATTCAAAGAAATTACAGGTGACAATATTAATGTGATAGAAGTAAGGGAAGAAATTGCTTGTTGCAAGCTATTGCTCCTTTTTCATAAACATTTTTCATTATCTATTTTTCATGTCAATAATCACAAAAAACTGTGGCAACCTATGTAGCTCTTTTGCAAACAGTTCTTGCGTTTCAGTATTTTCAACAGTTTAAAGCTTTACCAGACAACAACATTTTGGACAAACAACAATTATAGTTGATGAAATTGTGATTCAATTATCTATTGAGGTAGAAAAACTTAGTGGATAATGAAGAAATTGCTTTATACAAGCAATTTCTTCATTTTCCATGATATTTTCCAAATGTATTTTTCTTTGACGTGTCAAAAAGTGCCATCCTGGGGTATCGGATTTATCTTTTATTTCTAAGTATTTTATTCTTTAAAGCTAAAGTTATATGATAGACATAAATAACCATGCTGTGTAAACAATTACAAAGTCAAAATTGCTGTGGGATCACAGATATTTGGTATCAATACTGTTGATTCTGGTTAACCCATTACCAGATGACAAAATTTTAGACTGGAGTTGTAGACGAACTTAATAAACCCATTCCAACACAATCTTGTTTTTTTAACAACCCCTGAAAAAAAAGCTTTCGAAAAAGTTGAAGAGAATGATGATATCGCTTGTACAATGTTTCCTACCCCAAAAGATGTTGTTGTTTTTTCTGAATTATCAATTTGAAACCGTCATGTGCAACTTCTTTCAACTTAAACCAGTCTAAAAATTTGTTGTCTGGAAAAATGCTAAAACAAAATGGTAAACGTATAAAAAAATTAAAGCAATTTTTCCTTATATCATTATGTATTTAACCCTTGTCATGCTGTATAAATCACCTTACTGAATTGCTGTAAAGTCAAAGGGCTGAAAGCACTGATAGAACTTGTTGTTCAATAATCAATATTTCTTTTAGAAATCAATTTCATAAACAACTCTGGAAGGAAAAGTACAAGCAGGAGGTGTAGACTAAGATCAGACTGCACTTTTGTGCAGGCTGATCTTGGTCTACACCTCCTACCGAAACTGAAATATTCCGGTTTCAGCATGACAAGGGTTAAAAATATATATCACAGAATTGTATACATCGGTAATATATAGGTTTTCTGAAGATAGTATCATTACACTAGCTATCTGTAAGAATTAAATCCCATTTTTTAACCCATCACTAAGCGAATAGTTTTTAGACTGGTCTGTATTGAAAGAAGCTGCAGATGAAAATTATAAGTAAATATAATTATAAAAATTTTGTCTTTTTGTGTAGAAAACATTGCGGATAATGAAGAAATAGCTTGTAATAAGCATTTTCTTCATTTTCCACAATGTTTTCCAAAGTTTTTTTTTTCTCAGAGGTGACAAAAGTCCTCATTGCGTGGGGTTAATACCCCTGTTGATAAAGTTTGTCGAAAAATTGTGGATAATTTAGAAATTTCTTCATTATCCACATTGTATTTCTACCTCAAAAGACAAAGACATTTCCTATACTAAAATACTAAAAATTCTTGTCTGCAAATTCTTTGAATTTGCACCAGTCTAAAATATTGTTGACTGGTAATGGGTTAATGCACAAATTTTTGTTTAACACTTTGACCCATTCTAAAACAATCCCACTTTTTCATGCCCCCTACCCTCCAAGAAAAAAGTTTTGGAAAACATAAAGAGGAAATGACTCATTACAAGTGATTACCTCATTATCCACTTTAAAAAAAGAGTTTCAAAATTTCATCAACTATGGATGGTGTTATGCACTACTTTGAATTTGGACCAGTCTAAAATATTGTTGACTGATAATGGGTTAATGCTTATATTTGTTGTACTTTTTGCCAGTGCAAATGAAGAATAAGTTTTCAAAAAATATCAGTCATTCAGTAACTTGGTATGCTGATTCAAAACTGATAAATTAAATTGAAAAGCTGGATCTATGAATATTAACAATGCAATATTATATAGTTTTACTTATTTGTGCCATATATAATTATATTTGTATTTTATTATATAGAGATTTACAATTTGTTATTCCGATTTTGAAATAAACTTGTATTCTAATTTCATTGTTTTGATAAATATACTGAATATTTGAGCGATTTTAAATACTCTGTTATGTACATGATGCATGTTGATTTACAAACTATAGCCCATTCCCACTTTGTGGCATCCCTAATGAAAACCCCTAGATGGAAAATGTTGGACAATGAAGAAATTACTTATGATAAGCAAATTTCATCATTTCCCACAAAGTTTCCTAGCCACAGAGACAAAGGATTTTATCATTTCATCAGCTTGATATTGTTGACTGCAATTTCTTTCAATTTGGAGAAGACTAAAATTTGTTTTCTGGGAAATGGGTTAAAATGATTAACCCCTTCCTGTTTTTCAAAATTTTACACTGGTCCAATTTGAAGTTGTAGACAACAATTAAAAGTGGGTGCAATTAGAAAAATAACCAACCTACAGGTAAGAAAAAATTGTGGGAAAAGAAGAAATTGCTTGATACAAGCAATTTCTTCTTTTTTCACAATGTTTCCTCAATTATGAAATAACAGGGGCGTAAAAACAAGGGATTGTACAGGAAAGGATTAAATTAATATAGGGCGAAATTGTAGACCATGTGCTGGAGAATACATTGTGTGAGTAAACTTTGATGATGGAGCGAACGGCCTCTAGACTGTGAAGGAAATTCTTGTCAGCTTTTTATGACCCATGTTGATAGATTTTTGGGCAAATATTGGGTTAATGCTAAATATGGAAACTTTTGATTATTAATCCTTGATTGAACAGCAGTTAGCTTGAACAGAATAATGTGGTTGTATCTGTTTCAACGATGAAAAGCTATTGTTTTGTCCGAAGGTTGTTGTCAAATTTGCTCTAACCAGTACTGGTATATGCTAATTAACTCTTTCCTCTTTATATTGCTGTGGTTTTATACTTGAGAAAAACATTGTGGAAAAAGAAGAAATTTCTTCTTTTCCCACAATATTTTCCACCACATAGGATGATTTTATTAAACTGCATCCAATTTTCAGTCATCTTCAATCTCTTTCAAATTGGACCAGTCTAAAATTTAAAACAAGAGCTTCTCAGAGCGGCACATATACGCCCGAAGGGGCTTGTCAGTAACCCTGCTTTTTCAGCTATGTTAGCTTGAATGATAGCTCAAGCATTTTATCAATAGAAAGATCTTGTTACCTGAATAATATTGTATACACTTGAGAATCATGACAGCTTTCAAAACCATTGTTAAATTTGAAACCATTGCCATGAAAAATGTAGGATAAGATGTGCATACAAGACATTAAGTGTTTTTCATTCAATTCAAGGGCAATTAATTCAAGATAACTCAAAAATGACTGGAAAGATTTGAATTTCGAAAGTCTTATGCACAAATATATATCTTAGGGAGTAACTGTGCAAAGTGTCAGCTCTTTCCCATTGATAGTTTAGGAGGAGTTGCTCACACAAAAAATTGCTAGCAGACAGACGGACAGACAGACAGACGGACGGACGACCGGAGCCATCATAATACGACCCTTCGGGCATATAAAAAGGGAAAGTTTTAAAGGAACAGTGTGAAATCTCAACTTGAACTGTCACAAAGTGGAAAACAATAGCACCTCCTACAGGTGCCTACGCTCAGCTATTGGATGCTAGATAGTAGACAAAATGCATTTTAGAGTTATTCCCCTTGATAGTATAGGTTGCTCTTTTGATAGTGAACAAGTGTGCCAAGTTTCAAGTGAATGCCTTTAGAACCAGCTACATCACAAAATGTCAAAATTTCGCATGACGACGACAACAACAATGACGACGGCACCAAGGCTATTGCAATACCTCGATTTTTCTCCGAAAACAGCTGAGCTAAAACTAATACCCTGATCATTGGATTTTAACAGTAAGAAATTACTATCTAAGGAAAGAGTTTTTCTTTGCCTTTTGAATTTATTAACCCCAAAACAATAGGGTACATCCCTAGGCCATTGGCAACACTTGTCTAAAGTTAGATGGTCTAGTGCATTCTAAGTTAGAACTTGATTTTTTTTTTTTTTTTTTTTTCATATTGACCTCGACTTGTGGAATCCAAAAACTACAAGGCACCTATTCTGACAGTCCATAATCAAACGCCTTTTGTGTTTCAGCTGATCAATAGACAAACATGGTGTTACTAGTTTACCTTAACTCTGTAGGTATTTTTCTTTTAATAGTTCATGCATACAGATGAAAAAATTGAAGAAGAAGAAAAAATGGCCCAGATACACTAGAATGACATTAGAACAGACATGTCATTTTACTAGAATGAGTTTGAAAAAAATGGAAAACAAGGGTTATAAAGAAAAGTATTTTATTTGGATATATGACCAACAAACTTTAATAAAATTTACATTCTTTCACTCCAATGCTCTCTCTCACCCTTTCTGTCTTTGTCTCACAATGATTCAAATATGAAAATATCCCCATTTCTCTATCAGCACAAAAAAAACCCAACAAATTCTAGAAAAATAAAATGTAAAAATTATGTTCATGGAGTCAATATCTCACTATCAGTTTCCTTGGTCTGCTGTCATCCTGATCAAGGCAAGATGCAAACCTTCTTTTTCTGAATTCAACACGTTCCTCTTCAGAGAACTTGTCCACTTTTTTGTGTCCATCTTCATGAAAGGTTATTGGCACTGGTTTAAACTTTGGTTTTGTAGCTTTGGCCCCAGCCATCTCATCTGATTTGTTGTCAGCTCCCATTTTGATTGGAAATGATTTATATTTTGGCTTTGGTACTAGAGCACCTTGGTCAATTGATGGTTTCGTCTCCTCTCCAAATATAATTGGTGTAGGTTTGAATTTTGGTTTTGGAACTGAAGCTTCAGTCGTCACATAAGTTTTATTCTTCTCTTCTACTTTCATTGGATCTGTTATATATTTTGATTGCTTGAATATATCGTATTTGTCAATTGTTGGTTTCTTTTCTACATCAAACTTTATTGGCACTGGTTTGAATTTAGGTTTTGGAGCCACAGCTTCAGCATTCACACAAGGTTTGTTGTAGTTTCCAAATTTAACTGGAAGAGTTTTGATCTTCGACTTTAAAACTTTGTCATCTTGGCCCATTGTTGGTTTCATTTCCTCACCATATGTAATTGGTACTGGTTTGAACTTTGGTTTAGAAGCTACAATTGCATCCTTCTTACAAGGTTTGTTGTTCTCTCCAACTTCAATTTGAGGTGCTTTATGTTTTGCTTTTGGAATCAAAGCTATTAGTTCCATTCTTGGTCTCTTTTCTTCGCCATATACTTTTGACACTGGCTTAAACCTGGGTTTTATAGCCGAAACTTCATTGCACATACTTGGCTTGTTCTCTTCTAGCCTATTTGGCACTGGTTTACAATATGGCTTTGAAGTCAAATCTACCAGTTTTTCACCTGGTTTGCTTTTCTCTCCAAAGTCAGTTGGAACAGGATCAAATTTTTGCTTTTGAATCATGGTTTCAGATTCTACATTTGGCTTTTTATTCTCTTCAATTTCAATTGGAACTGGTGTATCAACACATTTTGTATCATCATTGGGTCTGTTTCTGTCAACAAGAGATTTTAGTCCTGGCTTATATTTTGGTTTAGGAGGCAATACTCTTCGATAACTGACTCTGTTATCCACTTCCAGTGTTACTTGAACTTGTCTTAACTTTGGTTTCAGAGCCAAAGCTCCACGGTCACCTCCAACTTTTCTAAGAGCTGGTTTATTCTCTTGCTTTAGAGTCAAACTCTTGGCATCACTTGCTTTATATCCTTCATATTTTACTGGATTGGGTTCCAACTTTGGTTTAGTAACGTTTTTTGTACATTTATCTTCTTTTTCAGAACAGTCTTGGACTATCTTAAAACTGTTGTTATTCACAGATTGTCGTCTTGTATTTGACCCTCCAGAATCATCATTAGTTTTCTGTTTTGATGTCAGACATACCTCTCTCCTTACAGTGAAATGTTTATGTCCATCAAAAGTAAGACTCTCATTCTTTGTGGCCAAGCAGATTTCAAAGACATCTTTATCATCTAGATTGTTGTTTATATCTGTCTCTGACTCTTTGGACTGACAGGTCTGACTCTCTTTTGTATCATTTTTTTTCTTTCTCAGCTTCTCTCTGAGATCAAGTGATTCCTTTACATGCACAAATGATGCACTTTTTGTCTTGATTTTATCATTGTTTATTTTGGCAACTTTTGTACTTAATTCTGTTGTCTTTGCTGGTTTATTTTCTTTAAGCTCATTCTTCTGAACAACATTCCTTTTAAAGTCATCATGCTTTGACTTTGCCTGTTTAGTAAAATCTATTTTGCTTTCTTCGGGTTTCTTTTGTTCTGTAAAAACTGTTGTTCTTTCTTTTGGCTTTGCCTTGTTAGCATCACCTTTTTTAGTTTCATTTGGCTTTACCTGTTTGATTATATCTGGTCTGGCTTCTTTTGGCTTGGCCTTTTCAGCAACACCTGGTTTTGTTTCCTTTGCCTGTACAATCACATATGGTTTGCTTTCTTTTGACTTTGCCTGTGATGTAACAACTTGTTTGGTTTGTTTTGGCATTGCCTGTTTAATTACATCTGGTTTGTCTTCTTTCGGCTTTGCCTGTGAAATAGAATTTGATGTTCCATTCTTTGGCTTTTCCTTTTTAATGTCATCTGATGTCATTTCTTTCGGGTTTAACCATTTAGTAGCATCAGATTTGGTTTCTTTGGGCTTTGCTTGTTTAGTATTTTGTTGTTTGGTTGGTACTGCCAATTTATTAATATTTGGTTTGTTTTCTTTTGACCTTGCTAGTTTAGTAACTTTTTGTTTAATAACCTCTGGTTTTGCCAATTTAGTAACCTGTGGTATCAATGCTACTGGTATTGTCTGTTTTGTCACAACTATTTCTGTTTCTGTTGGTACATCCTTTGTATCCTCATCTATTTTTGTTTCATTTGACTCTGCCTGTTTGACATGTCTATCAACTTTTGTAACAGTTGGCTGTTTTTCATCATTGATGATTTTTGACAAATCTATAGAAGAGGCAGAAAACTCCTTATGGTTACATAAATTTGTTATTCCCTGTAGAAGTGGCTGTTGCATATCTTTTTCAGCTTTAGAAACTGTAGTGGTTTTTGCCTTTTCATCAGTACCAGAGAGTGAGTTAGTGGTCTCTTGAAAACAGGGTTCTGAAACAAATATCATATACCAGTAACATAAAAGTAGTAATATCTTTTGTAATCACCTTATATCCATATACTAAGTCTCATTACACAAACAAGAGAGTCATTGGCCCTGGGGCGCTCACCTGAGATAAAGGCTCTTTTTCTTTCAACAGTCTAATTTCATGTTAAGGTAAGGATTAATATACAAGTGGGCCTCACTTACATATAAAGACTATGTACTTGGGGATCCATAAGTCTAAATTACTACTTTCAAGGCTTAACCCATTAACAGATGGCAAAGTTTTAGACCACTCCATATTGAAAGGTGTTGCAGACAACAATTCAAAAGTTATGAAAGTTTGGTTTTTTTGCACATTTTGTGTAGAAAACATTGTGGATAATGAAGAAATTGCTTGTAACAAGCAATTTCTTCATTATCCAAATGTTTTACAAAAGTTGTTTTTTTTCTTAGGGGCGTCTAAAGGTGTTATTGAGTGGGAATGGGTTAAGGGCAGATTTGAAAGAAGGAAATATTTTTTGCCTCCCTCTTAATCCATGAGTTATAATTTTAGAAATAAGAATGAAGTCTGTGAACTGAGGCTTCATGCGCTTCTAACCAACCCCCACCCCCCTCCACCCCGGATACCCGAGGATCATGATTTTAGCTATTTTGTAAGAGATCAATATACTGATGCTTCAACCAGAGTTTTTAAAGGATTTCAATTCTTTTAGCTATTTTCAAAGGGGACCACCTAACGAACATTTCTGCCAAATTTGGTTCAAATTGGCCCAGAGGTTTTGGAGATGATATTATTTAAAAATCATTTTTTATTTCTATATAAACCCCACCCCCCCATTGGGCTCCGCCCCTGGGGACCCAAGGATCATGATTTTAGCTTTTTTATAGAGGTCAATATACTGATGCTTCATGCAAAATATTAAGGCTGAACATTTCTTCCAAATTTGGGAGGAGATGTTGTTTAAAGAAATTGTTGACGGACAACGCACAATGGACGGACAAAAGGTGAGCACAATAGCTCACTTGAGCACTTAGTGCTCAGGTGAGCTAAAAAGTATTATCGAATTCATTTCCAGTCTACAAAATTTTGAACTGGTCAAAACTGAAAGAAGCTGCAGATGGAAAATTTAAAACTGCGCTAAAACGGAAAATAAATGCCAATAGGGTATAAAACTTTCTGACAAAAGAAGAAATTGATTGTTATAAACAATTTCTCCTTTAACCACAAAGTTTTCTGTGATTGTTTTTCTTAAAAGATGTTATTGTGTGGTAATGGGTTAACAGCCGCCGTCATAGCGCAGTTGGTAGTGCGTCGGACTATCAATCAAGACGTCCCGGGTTCGATCCCCGACGGCGGCACTGATCCTTTCCAACTATTTGTTTCTCACCAATGGGTCGATAATCATAGACCTATGTGAGGTAGCAGCTGGAGGCTAGGAGGGCATGTAATGGTTATACTGGTGTGAGAAATACCAGGATTCCATTGTTAGGTGCTCCAGCCGCCACGATATAACTGAAAGACTGTTGAAAGAGGCGTAAAACCCCATTCAAAAAAACAAAGGAAATGGATTGACCTTTTCAAAAACATTCATTTTTCATTGCTTCCTGGAGCAAAGCATAGGGCTAGAGGATGAGACATTTTGTTGTGATCAAAATATAATGGTTCCAACAATTTCTCTAATCCTCTAGGATGATTGATTTTGATAAGTTATCTGTTCAAAATTTGGACAAGTCTCAAATTTTGAAATCTGCTAATTATTCAGACAGGAATTAATATGCACATCCTTTCTATAACTAGCATTGTTTTATTCCTCTAAAAATGTTAATGACTCAGCCCTTAGCCATGAAAACTTTTAATGACCCTAAAAAGATTTAAAACAAAAGGGCTATTGGCCCTATAGAGCTCAGCAGAGTCAAAGCAAAGAAATACATGTATTTAACCCAGGCCAGTTTCGTAGTTCGCCATTCAGTTGATACCCATGCACTTTTGAAACTTTAAAGCTTGATGATTTGTCATTGGAAGAGTTTGAACAAGTTTTATTTTTTTTTGTTTCTACATGCTCTGGATGAGTCCTAGTTGTATAATATAAACAAAATTTAACCCTTTCCTGTTTTTCAAAAAAATTTAGACCAGTCCAATTTGAAAGAAGTTGCAGACAACAATCAAAAGTCAGTGCAATTAGAAAAGTAACGAACCAAATGGTTAGAAAATATTGTAGGAAAAGAAGAAATTGCTTGTGACAAGCAATTTCTTCTTTTCCCACAATGTTTTCTCAAGTATAAATTCGCAGGGATATGAAAACAAGGGATTGTACAGGAAAGGGTTAATGAGATCCTATAGGAGATGCTGATAACCAAATATCAATGCTATAAGCTTTGTTGCTTTGGAGAAGATTTTTACAAATTTCTGTCTTAATTTCTAAATAAATAGGAAGGGCTAAGGTGGAGTCCAAATATGACACAAGGCACATTACATGAACAAATTTTGTAGAAGTTATTTACATACCAAATTTCAATGTTCTAAGCTGTCTGGTTTTGGAGAAAAAGGTATTCAGAAATCTTCCTTTTCAAAACAAGATAGGGTGAGAGCCATAATATGACCCCAGGTGCATCACATGAGCAAACTTGAAGAGGATCTAAAAGATCCTACATACCAATTTTCAAAGCTCAAGGCTTTTTGTTTTTGAGAAGATATTTTAAAAGTTTTCCGTCTATGTTAAGATAGGGTACCTTGTGGCAGAGCACAAATATAACTGGAAGGGAATCATATGAACAATATTTATAGAGGGTTACTTGAAGATAATACGTTGAAATATACAGATATTTCAGTAAGTAAAACTCAAACCTACAAAAGAAGTTAATCTTCAAAGTTTTGACAAGAAGTGTTGGTTTAAATTTCAAAATATTAACCACTTTTCTCTTCAAACTATAGTTCTTTTTATCCATTTGAATAACAGTACCTCAGAGAAATTTTTCAAATGATTTAATTTCAGTATTGTCTATCAAAATTTCCGCATTCTGATTATCTTGATGAAACAAATTTGAGAACAAACAAATCTTTGGCAAAAAGTAGTACCATTAAAAACCGGCCTAAACTTTTTTATTTATATATTTTAGTCATTGCTATTTTCAAGTATGATAAAAAAAACAATTATGCTTTTGTATGATCCACTTTGCTGCTTCAAAGTGTTTTATGTTTTCTTTCATGCCTTAGTGAAAACAAAAATATTCTTTTCAGTGCAGCAAAGGAAAAGACAAATAGTGAGAAGAATTGAACAACACTTAGAAGGCACTTTTCCATCAAAGTGCTCTAGTTTTTTTTTTTTTCAATTTCATGAAGACTTACCAATATCATCCTCAGTAGGGCCTAGTAATGAAACCTCATATGCAGAGCTTGCCTTGCCTGTATTCAACCTGTTTTGAAATAAAAGAATTTATATCAAGCGTGCAAAATAACTCTTGAAAAAGTATATACAGTCGAACCTGTCGTATGCAGCCAGCCAAGGGACAGATCAAAACTGACCACATACGACAGTTGGCTGCTTAACACAGATCATTTTTTTGGGGGGGAGGGGCGGGGGGGGGGAGGGTACAACCCCGTTGACAAAAGGTAGACTTCATGATACAATGATGGTCTCATTATCAGAATGGCCACATAAAATGTACAAAATAAAGAAAGGCAATTGTTGTAATTAACAAAAACTAGTAAACACACCAATATTTTTGTATTCTTAATAAAATATTTCCATTCATTTTCTAATTTGCACAACCCAAACTCGGAAGCGACGACCGACCGCGATCAAGAGACTGAGAACATTGAAATGATTGTCTAGAGTTAAACATTTACGGGGCATTATGGGCACTGTACCATTATTCGTTGCATGATAAAACGTCGAACGACTTATGATCGAGACCGACCTTCCGTTGAATTTATTTTCTTCGAAAGTTTGCCGAAAAATATATTTTAGATAATCTATTACGAGCGTATGTTTCCTAAATAAGGTATACAATGCCTATGAACCGCTTGGAAAGAATATTCGGATCCAGACCCGCACCCATTCCAACGCGATCCCGACTTTTTACACCCCTAAAAATGCTTTGGAAAACATTGTCGGAAATGTAGAAGTAGCGTTATCCATAATATTTCTACCGCAAAGGACGATTATTATTAAGTTAAAACGTCTACAACTTTTTTGAATTTGGACCAGTCTAAAGTTTTGATGTGTGGTAAACTTACAAAATGGATACATAATTATACTTCATATCAAATTCGATCAATTATAATCAACATAACTCAGCACTTGTTGTTTTCAGCCAAACACACGTTGATAGAGTACACCTTTAAGTGGCGTGTTCATGTTTATCTCACGTGTTGAAAAGTTTATGCACAAGATTAGCCAGACGCATTATTGATTTTTTACACGACACCTGTCAGCAGTTAGTCGGGTCGCGTGACCGTTTAAAGGGATATACATGAAGTGCAAATTGGACAATTAAAGGTGACCGCTGGCCACATACGACAGATTACCGCTATTCACAGTCATTTTAAAGAGCAAATTGCACGGGCGGACCTGGGATGACCGTTATACGCAGATTGGCCGCTATTCTCAGGTGACCACTAACACAGTTTTGACTGTATATGTGACAGGAGACTACTAACATTACCTGGCCAACAGCACTATTTGACCCATTACCACACAATATCTTAAATAGAATTTAAAACTAGTCAAATTTGAAACTAGACTATCACTGAAAGTGATAGATACCTTCCAGGTAACCTCCATGTCACAGAAAAAAAAATCTTCAACAAAGAGTCATAGATCCAAGAAAAATCAATAGATTCAAAATCAAAAGACTCGAATACAAGATGCACATCTTAAATTCGCTTGATATTGAGTGCAAATGTGAAATTTGAACCAAATCCATTTAGTAGTTGGCGAGAAAAAAATCTGGAAAATACTTTTGGAAATGAAGAAAATGCTTGTAGCAAGCAATTTCTTCCATTCACACAATGTCTTCTACCCCGAAGACAAGCATCTTTAGAATTACATTTACTAGAATTTATCTTCTGCAGCTTCTTTGAATATGGACCAGTCTAAAATTTTGTATTGTGAAAATGGGTAAAATTGAACAATTTTGAAAGACTAGAATAAATGCCTATCACGATTACTTGTGTTGAGCCTGAAATTATTTGACCTGCTTGAATCTTCAAAAGCTCACATCTGATAGTGATGGATTGCAGTGATGCAAATTTTTAAGCATTGAAGTTAGACATTTAATTCCCTCTTTCATGCATAATCTTGTAATAACAACAAAAGACCAAGAAAATACTAACACTACTTTATTTTCTAGAAGAGACTGTATGGCTACATTGACTCTCTTTGATGTCTGAATATCACTCTGTGCATTTTTTGTATCATCAGCCACTTGATAGTAACTTGAAGGGCTTGTGAGGGAATCTAGGAAAAACAGAAACAAAAGATTATTGATACTTACTAAATAAGCTAAACATTACTGATAAGCCAAAACTTTTTTGAAAGAATAAGTTTGAAGATTTTTAAGGAATTTCTTCAAGTCAGCAAATGTGTAAATGTTAGCACTTATACACATTTTATTTTTCCTCTAAGTGACATTTTTGTTTGGTATAGCCAGATTTAGGTCATGAAATTGGATGCTTAAAGAATTATCAAAGAATGGTAACTCAAAGATGTACATAAGACATTAATTTGTTCAGAGAGCTTTTCTTTCACCTCCTGTACTAAGTCGCCTTAAAAAGGGAATCATATGCAGATAATCAAACATAGAAATTATTTATGGAATTCTTATTTAAACAGTATTAAGTAGTTATATACCATAAACAGTCATTGTTTCATCAGTAATGGCTGCTTTGTCATTCCCCTCTTTCTCATTGATATGTTTGTCAGCACACTCTATTGAGCTAAACACAGAACACAATACAGATAGAGGATAGAAAAGACTAAGAGAAAGAAATGAATATAGAAACAAGGGACACAATAATGTGTAAACCCCCTACCACTAAAATCTTGTGTTTGGATGCCCTTAAGGAAATATAATTCAAGAATGCATTTCAAGAAAAGGATTCCAAGCTATTTCAGAAATTTTACAAAATGATTTCCATCCTATTCTGATTTCCAAGCATTTTTTATTGTCGTCTATAGTTTATATCAATTTGTACAAGTCTGATATGTTATCGTCTGGTATTGGGATAAATGATAGTTTGTTGCATTTAATACAGAACTACATACTATATACAGAAGATAAAGAAATAGAAACTAGAATGGTGTTTGTGTTGAGCCAGCAAATATTTGACCTTCAGAAGTGACCTTGACATTACCTAAACAATTGTTTAAAAAAGCACACCTACTCTAAATAAAATAAATCATACCAAGTTATTTTGAAGTACATTCACAATTTTGAAAGTAAAGATCAAGACCTATTTGGAGGGAGGCAGCAAACAGTGCACTTAACCCTTTCCTGGATAAACCCGGGTTTTTACGTCACTGTGATTTTATACTTGAGAAAAAATTGTGGAAAAAGGAGAAATTGCTTATAATAAGCAATTTCTCCTTTTCCCACAGGTTTTCTACCACACAGGGCGGTTTTGTTTGGAATTGCATCCAATTTTCATTGTCGTCTGCATCCTCTTTCAATTTGGACCAGTCTAAAATTTCAAAAACCAGGAAAGGGTTAAACTAACGCACATACACTTTAGTGTCATTGTTACATCTGTATTTCACTCACCATAAGTAGGCTATTCATTAACCCTTTCCTTTCCGATCCTTAGTTTATACATTCCTGTGTTCTTACACTTGATAAAATATTGTGGAAAAAGAAGAAATTGCTTGTTACAAGCAATTTCTTCCTTTTTCACAATATTTTCTACTCTACTGAATGATTATTTTTCAAAAATAATGGATTTTATTCTATTGTCTGCAAAACCTTTAAATTTGGACAGGTCTAAAATTTTGCAAAATGGGAAAGGGTTGACAATAGTATTATAAATGCCAAAATTAGTACAAATGACACACAACTTACCTCAATTGTTCACTGTTTGCATCAAGGTGACTATCAGACTCATCTAATTGAATGTCATGATCAGAATAAGTCACTACTTCGGATTGTGTCTGATCACAATCTTTTACATTTAGAGTTGAGATGTTCTGGCAAGGCATCATCTTCTTGACTGGCTTATCTGGGGGGTCAATTTCCAGGAGTCGACAAATGGTGGTCTCAGACAAGGAGAGTTCTGTGATAAAATCACATCATTCCATATTAGGGCTTTATAAAGACATTAAAACTTTAATAATCTAATTTCAGTTTCGGCTATCAAAATTCAAGTGTTTTGATTGGTGGAAATATTTCAGTTCATACTTCCATGAACAAGATATGCTCACAAAGTAGACCCATGAAATTTTACTCCGAACTAGTTAACCCATTTCAACTCAATCCCTCCTTTTTACGCCCCTCAAGAAAATAGCTTTTGAAAACATTGTGGAAAATGAAGAAATTGCTTGTATCAAGCAATTTCTTCATTATCCACAATGTTTTTTATCCAAAGCGACAAAAAAGTTCAAAATTCCATCATCTTGAAATTGTCGTCTGCAGCTTCTTTCAATTTGGACCAGTCTAAATTTTTGCTGTGTTGGAATGGGTTAAGTAATATTTGCTTTATTTTGCTTGATGGCATTAAATTATAAGATATGAAGAGATTTGTTTTGTTGTCACAGACGACAACTTTTAGTTTATGAAAATTTGAATTTTTCAATCCTTTAAGATAGAAAACAGTGGAAGATGAAGAAATTACTTGTAACAGGCAATTTCTTTATTTTTTCAAAAAGTTTTCCAAATCGTTTTTATCAGAGGGCGTCTAAAAGGATTAACCCATTCCCACACATTGACACTTTTGACACCCCCAAATCAAAAACTTCGTGTAAAATGAAGAAACTGCTTGTAACTGTTTCATTTTCCACAAACCACATAGTTTTCTGCCCCCAAAAAGTACAAAAAAGCATGAATTTCAAATTGTCTTCGCAACTCCTTTCACTTTGGTCTGGTCTAAAATGTTACCATCTGGTAATGTGTTGATGTGTGTTAATTGAAAATCTGAAGTTTTAAATCAAAAGTATATTTCAATTTGTACAAAGCTTCTCTCTAAAAACCAAAATTACAACTGGGATCAATTATTAAAAACAAATTGTTATGAAGGCATTGTCTTATCTGAGTTATTTGAACTCACCAACAGTGTTTGACCAAAACCTCACAACTACAGCTCAAAATACCCTGTAGTGGCAAGGTTTTTGTCCCAAACTGACATTATGTTGTTTTATCTTCAGAAAATTGAATTACAACAATCAGATTGATCTGAACCTATAATAAAGTCCCCTCAGTTTATTAAACTGTTTTAACTCATGCTTTATTCATAATTGTATATGATAAAGACTCACCACAATCAGATTCATCTGAACCTATCCTCAATAAAGCCTCCTCAGTCTCGGAATCAATTTCTGAGTCTGAACCATCATTAACAGGCATGCTAGAATTAAAAAGCAAATGACGAAATAGAATATCAGGTTATAAAATTATCATGAACAAGCATTCTGAAAGCATAACAGTACCAAGTCCTCTACTGGCTGTAAGTTTATTTGTCCAAGTCCACAAGGATGTTTTTCCCTAAATCAATGGACCAAGATCTATGATTTGTTATTACAGACTGACATACCAAAATTCAGCAACAATTCACAACATACTCATTGACAGGACAGCCAACAGAGTGCAAACGGAATATCTTTGGCTTTACTGCACTAAACCATGTCTTTATGACTAAACCATGTCTTTAGGACTGCAAGTTTTCCCCAGCACTTTATATTAACCCTTTCCTGGTGAATCCCTGGTTTTTACATCCTTGTGATTTTATAATTGAGAAAATATTGTGGAAAAAGAAGAAATTGCTAGTTACAAGCAATTTCTTCTTTTTCCACAATATTTTCTACCCTACTGAATGGTTAATTTTTTCAAATAAAATCAACTTAAGATTTTGTCTGCAAAACTTCTGAATTTGGACGGGTCTAAAATTTTGTAAAACAGGAAAGGGTTAATGAAGCTACAGGCAACTCATTACCAACACTGACTTTTCCAGTAACCAATCTTGTATTTACCCCTTGATCTGTATTTACTTTGACCCAATACCAGACACAAATTCTAGATTGGTCAACATTAAAAAAAATACAGACAATAACAAATTTCAAGATGATGTTTTAAATAATTGTCTCTAAGGGTAAAAAAAAATCGTGGGAAAATGAAGAAATTGATGGTTACAAGCAGTGCATTGTGTATATTCATTTTTCTACAGCCTTTTTTTTTATTTTTTTTTTTTTTTGGGGGGGGGGGAATGTTAAAAAGTGTGATTGTGTATGGATTTGGATTATTCCAATCATATGTAAATAGCCAAGACATTATCTTTAGAAGTATACTCACAGATAAGAGTTCTGTATTTTTCTTGCATCATGGTCCTTTTTTGGATGAGTAATATCATTGTCAACCTCACTAGGCTGTCTTGCATCATTGCGGACATTATTTAGCTGGCTATTTATAGCACTATCCACAATGGTATCTAGCACATGACCAACAATTTCCAGGGAGAGGGCTGCAGTAAGAAATAAAGATATATGGCAAGACTTCAAAACAGGGAAATAAAGAAAAGACTTAACTGTTACTCTACTCTTTTGTTACTTTCAGAATTGACTTGACAGAAAGTGCTTGGTAATTAATATACCTTTCACTTATCTGCAGTAGGCCTGAATTATTTTGAATTCAGTTTAGAAATTGAATATAAATTTAATTCATTTAGACAAAACATATTTTGGAACTAACTTAAATATAGGTATATCAAATGTCTAGTTTAATATCATAAAGATGTTACTGTTGATTTATACAAAGGTGCACTAAAAACAAAAAGATCTGAAGACAAAAACAACAATACTGTTGATTTATACAAAGGTGCACTAAAAACAAAAAGATCTGAAGACAAAAACAACAATCACTAACCCATTATCATACAATTACAAGTATTGGCATCCTCTGAAGAATATTTAGGAAAGCCGTGAGGGATGCGGAAATCTTACTAGTAATAAGCAGATTTTCCTTTCATAACAATGCTTTCTATCCTAAATTGCGCTTATTTTTCAATTAACACACTCTCAGAAATATCGTCTGCAACTTCTTTCAATTTTGACCAAATTACAAAATTTTCATGCGGTAATGGATTAAATTTGGTGTTAAATCCTTCCCCAGCTGGTATCATAGACATAGATCAGCCTTCAGATACATACAATGTGGGCTCATACCATACCACCTGCCATGGTCATTTTAGATATGATAAGAAGAGTTATGATAAGAAGAGAGAAAGGAAAAGTACCATTTTCAATTTTGCTGTGAGAAGAGGAGCAATGAAGTTTAGAAGAAACATTCCCTTGATCCTCTGCTTGCTTTTCACCATCATCTGTCAAACTGAACAACACAAGAATAGTAAAGAAAGAGGAAAGAAGAGAGTTAAAGAAAAGTAAAGAAGAAAAGTAAAGAGGTATAGATAAACATAAGAATTTGCCAACTAAATAGAAGGGCAGTAGTTGCTTATGAAATATAGAAAGCAGTTTTAGCGCTGCTGTTTGGAAGTCTAGAAACATAAAAGTGAAGCTATTGTCATCACCTTGGCAGAGTTGTCGTGACAAATTTTACCTTCTTATCTTTGTTAGTATTGAGGATATTTACTTGACACTTTGCATTTATGTTTACTATCACCAGAGCAATCTGTACACTCTGTGATAACTCAAAATACATTTTGTAATCATCATTCTACTTTTTCAACCCAGATTTTTTTCAAATTCCTTAACCTGCAGCTTAGTGCTCTAGTATTATAGTATATTCTCCTACATAAATTTATAATTAACCTCAACATTTATCTCAACTTATCCAAGATATATCTGAAGACAGGCAAGTTGGAAATTTGGAAGTTCAAAAAGAGATTTTTTGACCAAAAATTAGAATGTTTGAGTAAAAATTGCAGATTTTTTCTCAATCTTATCCTACAGCTGGATTTTAAGCCATAAAATGACATTTGGCAGTAAACTTTCTAAGCATGGAAAGATACATGTTTGTCCTCAATCCTTTAGCATGCATTTGACAAACAAATGATTCAAAAAATAAATATGGTAAAAGGAGAAATTACTCACTACAGTTTATTTCTCCTATTGCCACATTTTTCTACCCTTTTTCGTATTCATCTTTTTATATTTCTTATTCACATGAAATTGTATTCTGCAGCTATTGTCAGTTTTGACTGATTTAGGTTTAATCTATTTATTTTACATATCAATTGGGAAACAAGTTCTTCTAACTTAGATTAATCCCTGTGGATTCTGCTTCCACAAGAATACGTCAGTACTCACAACGATTAAGTTGGCTAATAACAGATTCAAGACCCATAGCCCCTCCTTGTAATCAAACTCGGACCCTTTCGATCAGGAAGCCAACACTCTACCTCTCGACCGAGGACTAAAATTGTGTTATCTTGTAAAGGGTTATTATCTAGTAAGGATAAAATAAATAATAGATTTAAAGTACTGTGATACTTACAGAGGTTTTCTGCAGTCTTCCTCAAAACTGCAGTTGTCCTTAGTATAGGGGACTTCGTAAGCCGGTGAACCAATGTCATTACTGGATAATACAGCTACAATCTTGTCTTTCTGGGATTTCTCATGAGTAGTGATATCATCTCTTACTGTTGGTGGGATTTCTTGTCTAGCAGAGGAATTCTGGCTGATCTCAGCTGTTAATCTTTTCATTTGTTCCATGTTTCCTAGTTCAGCAAGAGAAGCTTTGATAATTTCTGTTGGCACAGTGATTTCTTCACTTTGGGTTTTGTAGTTCTCTGGCCTTTTGTATGGATGAAATCTTCTGCTTTTGCGTAAAAGTGCTAGGCAGGGGAGTCTGGCTAGGAAACACAATTTAAATTTTCTGAAACAGAGAATCAACAATATTATTTAACCTTTTACAAACAATAAAAATACCAAGACCTCTGCTGGCTTTAAATTAACTTTTCTGTGCATCTGTCTGAGATCACAACAAGTTATTTCCTCAAATCAATGGACCAAGATGAATCTCATAATCATTCTATAATTGACCAATCACTACCCCTGCCCATTTACTCTGTTATTCCCGCCTGTTGACTCCGACAGGAAGTTGGATATATTTTGCAAAATTTATGGCCAGTAGCATGAAACAAAAAAGTACAATGGTTGGTTTGCCAAACCAACAAAATTGATTCATATAAATAGTGGCCAATGTTTGAATTAAAACTTTACTTCCAGACTTGATGAATGATTTCATTGGTCAACTATTTGAATGACAGCCCCAATTGGTCTATTGACGTTTCTAGTCCTGCCCACTGACTCAGCTGGCCATGCCCACTGATTTTGACAGAAAGTTCTACTTCAATATAAGAAGGAGTTGTGTGGGGTTTTTTTCGGGGGGTGGGGGGTGCAAAAATTATGGCCAGCACCAGGGAAAAAATTTCCTCAAAGTAGACAATAAGTAAATATTAATACAAACAAGAGCACCACCCATGGGTGCCAACGCTCGGCTGCAGGTGCTGGCTAATGCAAAAATTCTAACACTTTTAGAGTTATCCCCCTTGATAGTCTAGATAGCTCTTGTGATGGTCCATACACATGCCAAGTTTCATGAGGATATCTTCAATAACAACAGAGATATAACCAAGGTTAATGTTTGTCAGGCCAACACCACGCCAACGCGAACGACTCCATGGTGATCACAATACCTTGGGTTTTGTCAAAAAAAAAGCCGAGCTAAAAATTAAACCAAACTATATCTTACTTTTATTTTCCCCCATGATTTTCAATGTTTTATTCTTTGGTATGAGAATCTCCAAAACGCCAATTAAATCCAATGATCCTAGATTTTTCCTTAATATTACTTACAAAGAAGAATTATCCATGGAGTTTGGTGCTTCCCTTAGTTCATTGCCCTTATTTGGATGAGTTATATCAATGGCAACATCACCAGGCTGTCTTGTATCATTGTCAACATTATTTAGCTGACTGTTGATAGCACTATCCTCTATGGCATCTACCACTTGACCAACAATCTCTGATAGGGACAGAATCTCTATGGAGACGGCTGCAATAAGAAAAAAATATGTATCAAGACTACAAAACAGGGAACTCTATCTAATTGTTACTATCAAAATTTACCCCTTACATCTTAACCCTTTACTGCACAAGCCCTGGCTTTTACGTCCCAGTCTTTTCATACTTTAGAAAACATCGTGGAAAAAGAAGAAATTGCTTGTAACAAGCAATTTCTTCTTTTTCCACAATACTTTCTACCCTATGGAATAATTATTTTTCCAATAAAATTGACTTTAAATTGTTGTCTGCAAAACCTTTTAATTTGGACTGGTCTAAAAATTTTGAAAAACAGGAAAGGGTTAATCTGCCTTTTTACAACTCTCCAACCCAAAGAAAATAGTTCAGGAAAACAATCTGGAATATGAAGGAATCACTAATTACAAGTAATGTTTGGGATTTTCTAAAATTGTCTTCTAACCAATAATATACAGATTTTTGAATTTGTATCTACTTAACAATGACATCCACAATTTCTTTGAATTTGGACCAGTCCAATATTTTGTCATCTGGTCATGAGTTTCCTTCAAAGAGACCGCTTTAACCCATTCCCATCCAGTGACGCTTTTAGATGCCCCCAAGAAAAAAAGGTTTGGAAAACATTGGGAAAATGAAGAAATTGCTTGTCACAAGCAATTTCTTCATTATCCATAATGTTTTCTCTCCAAAAAGACGAAAAAATCCAAAATTCCTTCAATTTCAAATAGTTGTCTGCAATTTCATTCAATTTTGGTAAGTTTAAAATTTTGCCGTCTGGTAATGGGTTTAAATATAGATCAGGTCTGAACTATTTTGAATTCTGTTTCAAAAATGAATACTAATCTGAAATATGATTTCTGGAAATATTGAACTAATTTGAATTCTATTTCAAAGATGAATACTAATCTGAAATATGTTTTCTGGAAATATTTTTAGCTTATCTGTAAATTCAGGTACATCATAAAGACATTAATAGAGATTTATATTAAGTTGTAGAACGAAGCTACAAACTATACAATCACTAGTTTTGGAATCATCCGGAGAATATTTAGGAAATAAAACATGTTGGAAAAAAAAGATATTGCTAGCAAAAGCAATTTCTTCTTTTCTAAGAATGTTTTTTTTCATCCTAAATTATATTATTTTTTCAACTAACAATCATGAGTTTTACATATCAAAATAATCATAATTAGGTTTAAGAAGAAACGTAAGAAGAAAAGAGAAAGAAAAAATACCATTTTCAGATTTGCTCAGAGAGGAAGAGCAAGGATCTATAGTAGAAGCATTCCCTTTATCTTCAGCTTGTTTTTCACCATTAACTGTTAAACTAAACAATACAAAAACAGTAAAGAAAGAGGAAAGATATAAAGAAAAAAAGGCATAGATGAACTTTAGAATATACCAGAGAACAAATTCCTAGACTATTCCAAATTAAATAATGAATGACATTTCAATGTGCCCTTAAATTGGGAAATAAGTACCAAAAAAGGTAGAAAACATAATGAGAGAAGAAATTTGCTTGTTATAGCAATTTCTTCTTTTCCAAAAAAGTTTTCTTTTTACCATACTTCCTCATGGCATCTTAAATGGGCATTGGGTGGTTATTCAAACTTCACTTTCACAAGAATGATCTGTACATTCAAGGGTGATTACTCCAGAGGTATTTTTGCAATAATTACGCTCCCTTATTTTTTCTCTATCCTGCGTCTGCAGTCAAGCCTTAGCACTCAAATCGGATGCTCTTGTTTTATAGTTATTCTTACCTACATGAATTAAAGATATGGCAAGAGTTAATTTACCATTTATCTAACCCAAGCTTATTCAATCTTACATTTTCACATCCCTTAGGAAACAGTTTGAAAATATATTGTGGACAATGAAGAAATTGCTTATTACAATTTCCACTATTTGTCCCTACCCAGAAAAAATTATTTTTATCTAATTTCATTAACACAGAATTATTGTCTGCAACTTCTTTCAACCTGAGCCAGCCTAAAATTTTGTAATCTGGTAATGGCTTAATTAACTCATCCGAGATGATATGAAGACAGGCAATTCAAAAATTTGAAAACAGAAAAAGATTACTTTTTTTGTCCAAAATACTCAAGTAAATTTAGCGAGTAGCATTCTGAAGTCAGAATAGAAGAAATTCTCATGTTTGTGCTACAGCTTGTTTTTAAACAATGAACTGACATTTAACTTATACAAGAAATTTCTCCTTTTTCCAAAGTTTTTCTACCCTATTTGTTTACTGTTGTTTTGTTTTTTCATTACAATGCATTTTGTTTTGTAGTTAGCCACTTTGAAAGAGTCTAAAAAGTGGCAGGAGGCATTAACAAAGATCAGACTACATGTTATGTGCAATCTGATCTTAGTCTTCAAAATGTCCCTTTAAAGACAGAGATGTTTACTATAAAATTATTTTGAAAAACAAGATGTGTTTGTGACACACCAATTCACCATGTCTACGTAAAAGCCTTTTCAAAAAATGAGACCTTGAAAGATGACCTCGACCTTACAACCAAATGATGCTTATTGATGCATTAAACCTTTGTCCCAAGTATTAGCCATGTACATGTATCTTCAATGGTAATTGAATAAGAGCAAAATGTTAAGATTTTTTGTTAAGTTTACAAAACTTGTGGCCTTGATAAGTGACCTTAATTTGATGGATGATCCTAATCTTACAACAAACTGATAGCTATCAATGAAAAGAACCAATATCCCAAGAGCCATGTATCTGCAATGGTGATTGAACAAGAGAAAAATGTTAAGTTTTGTGTTAAGTTTACAGTTTGCATATAGACAGACAGACAGAATGACAGACAAACATTGGTTAAACAATATGCCCCCCATATAATTGAAGCAGGTGGATAAAATTATAGACTCACAATCAGACCTTTGACCGCTTCCAGTCCTTTGATTTTAATGCAGTTCAAAAATGTCAAGAGACTATCTATCGATGACAAAATAAAGAATAGAATTAAAGTACTGTGATACTTACATAGGTTTTCTGCAGTCTTCCTCAAAACTGCAGTTGTCCTCATCATAGTGGATGTCATTAGCTGGTGAACTGATGCCATTACTGGATAATGCAGCTACAATCTTGTCTTTCTGGGATTTGTCATGAGTAGTGATATCATCTCTTAGTGTTGGTGGGATTTCTTGTGTAGCAAAAGAATTCGGGCTGATCTCAGATGTTAATCTTTTCATTTGTTCCATGTTTCCTAGTTCAGCAAGAGAAGCTTTGATAATTTCTGTTGGCACAGTGACTTCTTCAATATGGGTTTTGTAGTTCTCTGGCCTTTTGTATGGATGAAATCTTCTCTTTTTGCGTAAAACTGCTAGACAGGAGAACCTGGCTAGGATACACAACTTAAATTTTCTGAAATAGAGAAGCAATAGTTTTGTTTATTCTTATATCAGATGACAACATTTTAGAATGGTCAAAATTGAAACAGCTGCAGATGACAAAACTAATTTCATATAAATTGAAAATTAAAGAAAGTGCAAACATGTTCAAAAATGGAGAAATTGCTACAAATTTTCTGAAAATGTTTTTCAAGGACAGATTTTTCCAAAATCCGGGATTGTGTGGTTATGCAACATCATGTATCTCATGGAAATATAAACGATGTATATTATTGAATATTATTGAATCTGTTATGAGATTTTTCTTAGAAACTGATCCTATCCTTGGATCAGCTTTCCATAATCAATTCCAATATGTGGAGAAAATAACGAAATCTCACAGAAATCGTGCAGAAATCACTTAATTCCAAAGAATGAATTCTTTCTGGAGATTTGCCCTCAGAGAAAGTGTGGAAAAATAGAACATAGCAATTCTTTGTTGGAGAATATGTAGAAATACATATACAAATTTCAGATTTTTCAGCTCAAGCATGCCGGTAAAATTTGATTATCCATGCAAAAAAGGACAAGGAAATTTGATTGGCATAGTTGTGAGCATACAGTGGTCATATTGTTAAAAGATATATTTTGCCATTTAAGTAAATTGCATTCATTATATCAGTTATCAAGCATGCTTTAAATCCTGGGGTCATGAGTTTGAATTTCTATTCCCACATTTTAGTCTAGTTGTCAAAAATCAGAAGTTATTCACAGTTTGATCCAAATTTTTATCAACATCCTTGCTTAAATGCAGATTTCAGTATGCATCAGGGTTCATGGTAAGATAAATCCTTTCACAAGAGATATTTGATATTCCGAAATTGGGTCTAGCAAAATTTAAAATGTGATCAATGTACAAATAAAGTTGAAATTGAAAATCTATTAAAGCAAAACTGTAGGAGTTGGCAACACTAAATTGATAGTATATGGTACACAGAAGGAACGACACATGGGCAGGCACACAGCCTCATTCCAATATTCACAACTGTATTAAGCAAGCACCTTATATTAAGCAAGCAGCCATTAACCATGTTAATAGAAATTAACCTGTATTAAGCAAGCACCTGCCTTAACCAATTACCAGAGAGCAAAATTTCAGACTGGTCCTAATTGAAAGGAATTGCAGACAACAATTCAAACTTTATGAAATTTTAGATTTTTTTCACACTTCTGGGTAGAAAACATTGTAGAAAATGAAGAAATTGCTTTTTACAAACAATTTCTTCACTGAACACAATATTTTCCAAATTGTTTTTCTTGAGAGGCATCAAAAGGTGTAATTGTGAGGGAATGGGTAAACCCATTCCCACGCATTAATATTTTAGACCAGTCCAGATTCAAAGAAAGTGCAGACAACAATTTAAGGTTGATGGAATTTTAAAAATCTTTGTATTTCGGGTAAGAAAACACTGTGGATAATGAAGAAAATGTTTTGAAAACTTTTTATTGGAGTGCTACTTTAAGAGTTAGAAAAATTCATTCTATAAGGGGTTGTTCTATCCCCAAAATGGACCTATCAACCTGTTTCCAACAAAGCATGCAGAAAAAGAATAAATGACATATTTCATGACAGTACGTTTTAGGTTAGTATTAGGTGAAACACTTCTGTCAATTTTGAAACAAATCAGTGAGTATATTTTTAGTGCTTATATAGATTTGCTTTAAGTACAAAAGACTGAAAAACACGAAAAAAAACTTATTTTTAAAGACTTTGTAATGGTTCATGGTTCACTATGCTGCAGTAGTTTACACAAGAAAAAAAAAATCAAAATAAATATTGTAGTTAACTCACCTGTTACTCGGAAGTATTGCACAAGACACAAAGTCAATAACCTTCATAAAAAGGTCATCTGACAAGGTCATGTACTCCAGAGTCTGCATATTTAATATTGTTGGTATCATACAAGGTCCTCTAATGAGCCTGATTTTCTGATGATATTTTATGAGGATACGTCTTCTTATGGCTACCTCATGTGTGTCAGGGAGTCTGTATGGATGATAACGAAGAACTTCACTGAAATCAGAATAAAACATAAAACAAATGATAAGTCTACTAACATAAAGATTTATTTCAAACATTTCTATTTTAAGACCTTCTTTTCACAACCCAAAGATATTAACGCACTGGAATTTCTGAAAAGTTATTCATTGATCCTAACAAATAACAGTTATATGTGAAAAAGACATTTTACCTCAATAACAAAGACACATTTCCCCTCAAAATAAATAACCTGTAATCATTTTTTTTTTTTTTTTCAAGAAATATTTTGGAGCCTCTTGAAAGCAATTTCTTCATTTACTTTATTCTTTTCTTGAAATCTTTTAAAGTATTCTTTAAAAAATACTAGATAGTGAATGGGTTAAATTGTGAATCTTTGTAAATGATTCGTAAAAAAATGATCAATCAGTGATAAGATCAAACATTGGAACAGTTACCATACTATACCAGTTACCATTCATATGAAAAAAAAAACCTGTAATCTAACTTAATACATTTATATATTTCTAATTAGCAAAACTACTGTGTGATCTGACAATCACCTCTTAAAATTAAGGACCGAGTGACATTAAGATAAAAGCGTTGCAACCTTGAAACTGAAACTTAAATTTAATTTTCAAGGCGAGACTACAAACGGCAAATTAGATTGAACATAAGTCAAACAATAAGTGGATAGAGAGAATGACATACGATGTATGAATAAACAACATCTAGCTTGGGACCCCCTATTTTGATTCATATGTTTTTTTTCCTTCTTATTTCCATCCCCACCCATTTCTTTTCATGTTGCATTCTTTTATTCTTCAATTAGACCGTCCAGTTTCAAATTACATAAATTATAAATTAGCACGAAATGTATGAAGCATTTACCTATTTTTTGTCATTGCTTTCTATGCTAATAAAAGGATTTAACGCAGAATATTCAAACAATTTATCGGAGCTCTTAATTGCGTGTCGTTTTGTTTGTATCCAAAATGGTTACTACTTTATAACCATAACGACGACGAAACAATTACGTCACATCCGTATTTTCAGATGATTCCCGCTATCATAACTTCAGAACGAGACGTCCGGAACCCAATATAATTTTCGTATTTCCGGAATCCTTACAAATTTTATTATCCATTTTTAAGTTTGAATGCGGAGCAATTCCAACCATATATTTAACTCAAACGCAAAATGAACACAAGACAATTTCATTTCGGGTTTCTTGATAACACATATCACGTGATTTGTTAGATATGAATACACCTCGGGTTACATCGCATCTTAACTTGCCACGGATAATCAGTTAGTTGTAGCCGAAGACTATAATATGGCACATGTAAAGAATGATATAAAAATTCACTTAGAGACTTCTAAACATGCTTTAATTTGCTTTAAATTATTGAAACATAAGATAATAATCAGCGCATTAATTTAATTTTTGTGATTCGCCGTCCCGTGTTTGGTAATCACGTGATCTCAAGCATGTGTAGTAGTCATGTGACCATAGATAGGCAATGTTTACAAATATGGCTCAGATCGCAAATGCATTTTTACAATGATCACGCCACCCAGTGCTTTAAAACATTCTAGAGCGATTAAGGGGGGTCGTAGGCATCAAGCAAACGCGATTATTGTTGGATTTATAGCTTTTACAATAAAAATCAAATAGATGTAAAATGAAAGTAGAAGATTTTAGAAAATAAGAATGTCAACATAACAACTTTCGGTTTCTACTTATTTACTAAATAATTACGCTTTATTATATCGTTATTTACAAGTTTAAATCAATGATAATACATCAAACCTTTAACAAGTGTCATCTAGCTTTCAACTTGGTCCTTTTTACTTAAGATTCTAAAGCCGAATAACGAATAAGGAAATCGCGCGACTACAGGGCGTTGACCGGTACCGCCGTGCCTTATTAAAGTAGACAGTGGTACCAGTCTACTACAGGGCGCTGAATGTAATTTGATACTATCTTTGTCATATTATAGGAACTTTTAGGAAAAGGGCAAAACTACCATAAGCAAACAATAACGTTACAATAACGTTACCGTCTTTTTTTTCTTTTGAATTTTACTCACAACACTTTAAATATTCTTTTTTCCTAAGTCTAAACCGGTATTTCAAATCGATCACCCTGAAACAAGTTTCCGGGCATTTTCGCAAATTTCGACGTATACTCATAAACTTGAAGTGAAAATCTACGTGATTTTAGTATGATCAGAATTGGCCGAGTTGATGGTCAAATAATCCTCGAGGTCATTGATTTCTTACTATAGAAGCAGTTATTCTCTGTTTTCAAGATTCTAAAAGGAGTTCACGTATTACAGTTGATCAAAGGAAAGTTATGCTTGAAAATTCTAATTTTACTGTGCGTGGCACGAGCTTATAACCCATTCCAACGTGATGTAATTTTAGACCAGTCCAAATTCAAAGAAGTAGCAGACGACAATGGTAAGTTGATGAAATCTTTAAAATCCTGGTCTTTTTGGACAGAAATTATTGTGGATAATGAAGAAATTGCTTGTAACAAGCAATTTCTTCATTTTCCACAATGTTTTCTAAAGCTTTCATAATGAGGGTCATTTAAAAGCGTTACTGTCTGGGATTGGGTTAAGACAATGCTGGTTTTTGTTCTCTGTAATTGGATTTATGTTTTTGTGCGTTATTCACGCCCATATATACACGGATGGGAACGCTGGTTTAAGTTTAAAGGAGGGAGGCTTACTCGGAAAGTAATAAATGAATTTGAACCGAATTCCACAGTTATGACCCTTTCAGCGCATTCCAACTTCTCAGTACTTTATGTCCTTTGATTACCTATCTTTATCATTGTCATTGTCATACACGCCCGAAAGGTCGTATATCGTGATTGCCCCGGTCGTCCGTCCGTCTGTCTGTCTATCCGACTGTCCGCCCGTTAGCATTTTTTTGTGTGTACACCTCCTCCTAAACGTTCGATGGTAATGAGCTGAAACTTGGCACAGTTACTCCTTATGATGTCTAGTTGTGCATAAGACCTTTAGAATTCAAACCGCTCCAGTCATTCTTGAGTTATCTTGTATTATCTGCCCTTGATTCATGCGAAGAAATCTCCTCCACTTTAAGTTTGCATTGGCTAACGGACTTAGCGTTATCGATACACCTTTCTTGCAGCGGCCAGTCAATGTGAAATAAACCAGACACACATTAACTTTTAATTAACGGTCAGTAGACGACCACCTCAATAAAGGGATAGAAAAATGCCGTCTGTAGTTTTAGTCGATGGATGATTCCGTTTTCATCTGTAATTCTCAAACAATTATGACCCGGATTAGCCAATTACCAGACGACAAAAGTTTGGACTGATATATATAAATTGAAAGAAGCAACATATATAAATTCAAATTGTTTTGGAGCTGCAAAGAAGGGGATAAACACCGTACAAATATTGTGAAAGAAGGAGAAATTGCCTGATTGCAACAAATTCTCCTTTTTCACATTTTTCCTAAATTCAATTTTTCACGGGTGTAAAAAGGCGGGATTGTGTGGGAGTGAATTAAGCCTCGCAGAACTTTGACTGTTTTACAAAATAATTAACGACATCATAAATCACATTTTTTTATTTTTTTTTATCAGAATTATTTTTTAGCTAATGATTGGAATATGTATGCCGACATTACTTAACATACTTTTTTTCAAAATCGGACTAATGATAAAACATAAACATGATCAGAAAAAAGGGAATTATTTAGTAAACCAACGGTCAACGAGCCTCCGAAACGTATTAACTAAGGGGAATTTTAACGCGTGGTTAAGAGGTAAAGTATTGGCTTCACGATCAAAAGGTCCAGAGTTCGATTCTTTTGAGCATCTGTCGACATTAAGTCTTTTATTTTCCCACATAAATGGTGCGGGCACTGCTGTTTATCCAGGAAGCAGAATCGAGGCTTGGAAAAGCTTGTTTCCCACTCGATGTAAAATAATAGGTTAAATTCTTTTCCAATTTCTGCTCAGCTGTAGTTACGTGGTTTCATCAGCCCACCAAATGGATATGGAATGAATGTTAGATAAAAACGAGTTTTTTTTTCTATCTGAAAAAAAATGCCAATGGCTTAATCACCGATTTTGAGCCAACGTAAAATAAAAATGATAATAAAAGTAAAACATATCGTCTTAAATTCATGAGGAAAATGAATAAATAAGAATGTAAAATATTTATTTATACTCAATGGTAAATTAATAATTGTTTGTAATTGTACACGGCGAGCTATTTGACAATTTGAAAGTTCTGTGTAAATAGTGGCTTTACTTAATATGATGTTTAAAATGAGTCCCAAAGGAGATGGAGAAGTGTGAGTTGCTAATTAACTGGTTCCCCGTAACACTCAAATAGTCAAATTCAAATTGTAGTTCATACTTTTTGGTTTTGGTTTATTTATAGTAAGGGACAAAGATTCGACCACGGTCAACCTTTATAGTTGGCACAGTCTGATCAGATCGGAACATTTAGCAACTCATTTCTTGCATCTTTTTTTTCCGGAACGATTCACATTTCTCCATATTATCTGAAATTACGGGACAACTGAACACTTTGCACTTTATTTATTCTATTTTGTAAATAAAGATAATAATAATAAGAAGAAGAAAAAAGTTTGGTCTTGCGCATGTGAAAGAGGAAATGCAATCCAAACTGAAAGCATAGTCTGCATAGTCAGGTAGGTGGAAAAACTTGGTAAAAAATATAAATTTTTGATGCCGGAAAGCCCGCGCAGTGTGACCATGGACGACGTTTAAAGGGCGAAGTCCCGATATGTCAAAAACGGATCATCTCGGAAGAGCAAAAAGTTTCGTTCGTTTTCTGACCTACTATTCTGGGTTCGCAGGCTAACCATAGTGCAGACTTTTCTCTTTTCAATATTTCAGTCATAGAAAGGGCATTCTACCTTGATATACATTCAATTTTGAAAAGGAAACAATTATGATTGGCTTGTGGAAGGTTTCGAGGCCTAGTTATAGTTCACGGACAAGCTATATATGTATACCTACTTCCTAATTGTGATTCAAAATCACCTTACTTTTAACTGAAATCAATATTGTTTGATTGTGTTCGCAGTTAGGTAGACGAGCGAATTGACAAAATCAGACAAAACAGAGAGATAATAGCTAAAGAATAATAGTTTGTGAACATGTAGGGCCTACATATAATTTAAATCGTAGTCATAATGCAAGGAAGGTTATTCTAAGTGCGTTACTTTGTAAGATATGTTGTCTTGGACATGAATTATGAACATGCAACATTTTGGATGAAGATCTTAAAGTCGTATCTGCGGGTTGAATGTACTGTAGTTAAAACGTTTAGGTCGTCAAACCAACAAAAAAGCAAAGTTCACACCCGGCATAAATGGACGATTTTATCGGTAATCCATATTTGATTGTCAGACGTGGTCCGTCAATTTACAACCCTCCTTGTACTGAATTGGTTTTCCATGCCTCTTTAAACCCTTTACCAGATGTCATTGAAAGAAGTTGTAGGCAGTACATGAATATATCATGTAAGAATAACCATCTCGATATGTCGACTAAGACAGGCGAACACTTGAAGATGTTAAACATTGAGAAAGAATCGAGAAGGGACCTAGTTATTTCGGACAGCATAGTTGGTTCCCATGGTAACTCAAATACGACTGTCATTTTGATAGTGATGTATGTTTGTACGATCATTAAATTCTAATGTCTAAAGCATCTGGTTTTGTATGCACAGAGTGCAGAGATAGTTCTAATGCATGTTACTTAGCGAAAGTCGTTCATTTCGCGTTCTTATTTTAATCTCAAATTAAAATCCTTTGAATTAAAAAACTATTTCCAACAATTTCCGTTTGTAGTTCTTTGGTGTAATCGTCCAATCATTTAATGATGAATATCGGCCATGAGAGATGAAATGCCTCAGAGAAAGTTATTATTATTGTTGGGGGGGGGGGGGGTTAACGCCAATTTTGATAGTATTTCAGCGTTGTCTGCGCATGTCATATTCTCCGAAGATTGACCTGTCTTCGGGACCGTATTGGGATAAATATTATTACGTCGTACGCATAACTCCATATTCTATCGCCAAAAAGTAGCAAGTGGATAATTGCAATAAAACTTACAATTGTTGAGAAATCAAACTTAACCGTCGCCAAAAGTTAATTAGAAAAATAATTATTTTAAATTGCGAAAGCATTCACATCTTACATGTGCTCCAAGAAGAGGCATCAAGAATACGGAACGTGCATTTCCCGGGCGCTGACATTTTGAATGTAGTTCAACGGAATCGGCCGAGTTGTCACGAATGACACTACCCAGAATGCTCAAATTAGATAGGTCAGTATTTGTAAAATGCTACCTATCGGAAGATAACGAGTATTTCAGCCATGTCGAGGCGGCTGAAGCACCTAACCATAGATTCCTGATATTTCTCACACCGGTACTAATACTAAATCCTTTCTGAGCCTCCAGCTGATCATCCCATTTAGGTTTACGATCAATCAACCATTGGTGGGAGACTTATGTCGGAAAGGATATTCGCCGCGACCAGGGATCGAACCCGGGACCCCTTGACTAGGAGTCTTACGCACTAACACTGCCCTATAGAAGTGGATATGGTGTAAGAGAGAGCAGGCTGAGAGTATGTGTTTGTGACGGGGCTTAATATAGCTTTGAACTATCGTAGGGAAACTCACTTCCAAATCAGAGATAGAGAGAGGGAGAGAGAGAGAGAGAGAGAGAGAGAGAGAGACAGACAGACAGACAGACAGACAGACAGACAGACATAGAAAAAAGCAAAGAAATAAACTTATAATATTAATCGTTTGAGGACGACCAAACTTTGTTCTGGTTCGATCCTAGATGCAGCGGGAAATTTTCGAAGCAGTGTAAGTTTTATCTAAGAAAAATAATTGTCTTTTTATCCATGCTTTTTTTTCGTCCCCCAATCTTTTAAAGCCCCGATGACATTATGGCTCGAACGGAATAATTTGAAAAATGCTTCATATTTTAACGTCTTATCCCAGCATTAGATAAAAAAGTATCTACAAGTTTAATTTTGAATTCAAAAACTTTGAAATATAACATGAAATATGCTGAATGGGACATATGCATTAAATATTCGGGCCAAACTAAAAGTTACTTGGATTTTATACTAACCGGGTTGTTATGATTGGAAGTAATTTATGTTATACTCGTTCATGATATACATGTACATAAGAGCGTGAAAACGAAACAAATTTTTTCAAATTTTACTCAGTTTGATTATCAATGTACATTGCCCCAACTTCCAGGTGCCTAGAAAATGGGTATTTAATGGTCAGACACTCATTAGTTTAGCGTATGCCAGTGCAATGGGACAGTCTTAGAGGTGTTTCCATGGTAACGGGGCTCTATGGTAGCATTCTTTGATTACCAAGCTAGTGGAGATATTTACACATTTTTTTTCCTAACCATGTAAAAGCATAACTTTTTCCGCATGGATGTCCTTGAATCTGTTTGATCTGCATTTTAACTAGCATGTATCCTCTTTGACCAAGTTAAAATCGTAAATAGCATATATCCTCTTCAACCAACTTAACAATGTAACTACAGCTGCTCTGAGACACAGTGAGAGAGACAGACAGACGGTTAGAAAAATAGATCGGATCCAGCACAAACCATCCACATAGGTGGTATTTCAAAATCGGGCGTATATCAAGGTAGAATAACCAATCTACATTTGTAATTAGGCGATAGGGAGAAGTCTCGATCCTGGTAAGCCTGCTCACTCCGCACAGTACCTCTTAATGCGATGGAAACTGTTTGCGAGATTATCCATTTTTGTCTTCAAAATTCATCAAACCAGCATAAATTTGCCGGCGGCGGATCTCAGGACTCACGACGAATTTGAAGTTTCGTGTATGGTCTCCCTGCGCAGACTGACCGGAGGTGAAAACATTTAACTTTCGCCGTGTTTTCTTTAATTGCTGTTGTTGTTGTTAAATCTCACGAACTCATTTTACATTTGGACTTCATTATAAGAAAATATAGAGATGTCTGAATCGTCACGGGAGAAAAGTAGTTGCGAAAGTTTACGATCTGATCAGACTGAGCGAACTATGACGGCTGATGGTTGTCTTCTTTAACCCTGATTTATTATATGTCCCCTCATCTTTCAAAGGTAGGATGAAATCTATTTAGTAAAAGAATTGCACCCCGGATGGTTATAGTTTGAATTACTATATTCATGAATGATACATTCGCAATATCGCAAAATTCACAATATGTGTCGTACTTGTTCATGACTGAAATAAGAGCTTGAAACCCAAACACATTTTCTCTAGGTTCCACTATATCCCCATACCCCAGTCATTCTCTGTGAATGCTCCAACTTCCAGCTGCCTGGAAAATTGGTAATTAATGGTCATTATTTTTGTGTATATCAGTGTAAAGTGCCAGTCCAAGATGAGTTTCTATGGTAACATTCCTTGATCGCAAAACTAAATATTCTCGTATTCTCTAATATATTAACCTTTTTAGTCTGTCTATCTGTATGTTTATCTGTCTTAACAGAAAAATCAAGATACTTGCCATTGAATTATATATTCTTTATAGAAATACATCATACCACTTAAATAAATGTCACAAAATACTCTCTCTCTGTCTCTGTCTCTCTCTGTCTCTCTCTCTGTCTCTCTCTCTCTCTCTCTCTCTCTCTCTCTCTCTCTCTCTCTCTCTCTCTCTCTCTCTCTCTCTCTCTCTCTCTCTCTCTCTCTCTCTCTCCCTCGGTCAATAACACTATTGTCGGTGGGTTATCATCCTTACGAGTGAAGGGATATCGAGATAACCTTTTTTCTCTAATATAGATAAGTAGAACGTTCGCTGCCCTTTGTACGACAAGATGGTGGGTTATATAAGCAGGTACCAAACTTACGACACTTACTTGTTTTTAGCCCGAGGGATGAAGAATCTCAAGAGAATTGTTTGCAAAACCTAATGGCCCTAAACCTGTGTATTCCTACAGAACTACATTTGAATAAAAAAAACTTCTTTGGTATGATGGTTAAGATGGATATTATAATAGAAGATATATCTTGTCTATTGTATACACGGGCCCAATCGTGATTTCTTAGCCTTTAACACTTTCATATATCGTCGTTGGGCGATCAATGATCAAACTGTGGATACGAGGTTTTGGTTGCCAAACGACAAAACAGAAGGACTGTCGTTATTATATATAACAAATTAAGCTTTTCATCATTAACTATCAACTTGAGAGACTCACATTTCACCTTAACCTATAAAAATATCCATTTTTTACTACATTTGTCCTGAGTATGAAAACTTCTTTTATGTATTCTTCACTAAATTGATCTTTCAATCAATTCTAAGCATAGGAATAAGTTAATACATTCATTGAACTAGTTCTAACGAAATATTTCTTTTAGGGGGTCGGGTTTTTTCCGGATATTTGAATATGTATCATAAATAGATAGATTATGAAATTCATCTTTGATTGCGTGTGTATTGCGTATCAAAAGTTCTTTGATAATTTTTGTCCTATTATTTTTATGTCTCTCTGATTTAATTCGACAAAATGTTACGAAACTCTGAACTTTTTAATAGAAATATAGTAGACCATTTCAATAGCTTTCAAATGAGTATTTTGGTCAACCAACCTTGGTTTGAAGATTTCACAAGAAATCTTACGATTGACACAAAATGTGCAGGGTGGTCAGATTTAAAACTTCTTGTGACAGTTCTGTAGAAAAGGACCACCTGAAAGCCCTATGAGACAAATATTTAAGATATGTCATATTCAGCAGAGGTCAATTAGGTTCATAATTAGTGCAGTCTGATAATAAACTTGTCTCAGTTCTAATCCCTGTCTGTCTGTCTCTATCATATTTTTGTTTGAGCTTAGTTACAGACCACATCGATAATCAAAATGAAATAATAATAATAGTAATAATAAGGCAAATATTGTAACAATCATTATAATAATGTTTATCGCGCTAGACCTGGATTGAGATGGGTTATGGTAGAGAAATTATCTTAGTCGAAAGTGCTACATACCTGACTTAGAACCAGACTTCGGTTAACGGCCCTTTTACGACCCTGCAGGTAGTTAAAATTGAATCAATTATTTCGAGAAGGCATCTAGCTATTCGCTGCCGACTTTTAATGAGATGTTAACGGACAAATAGCTAGATAGGATCTTTTGGCTGCAGTTTCTTAAAGTGGACTTTTGGTACTTACTTTTCTTGGCATGTGAATGAAAATCGCTATGTTTATTGTATGCACATCTTTTCCTGCATTATTTATGGCATTTTAATGAGCTGAAATTCCCCCACAATGACTCTGTATGATGTCTAGTTGTGTATAAGCCCTTTGAAATTCAAATCGCTCCAGTTTTTCTTGAGTTATCTTGAATTATCTGCCCCTGAGTTGAACGAAAAAACCCTTTCTCCTACAATGACTCTGTATGATGTCTAGTTGTGCTTAGGACTACAATGTGTTTGATATGTCAAGTTGTTCCTGAATTATCTGCCCTTTACTTAACAATATAGCTTAAAATTACAGTTTGTGTGTGTGTGTGTGTGTCTATGCACAACTCCTCCTACAAATTCTATTGGATTGGACTGAATCTTGTCACAATGTATCTCTGATATTTAGTTGAGCATAAGACTTCAAATTCAAAAAGCTCGGGTCTTTTTTTAATTATCTGCCCTTGAATTGATTAAAATTCACATTTTTCTTTTGTGAGCAACTCCTAGCTCTTACACTTTGAATCGGAATGAGCTGAAACTTGTAATAGTTTTTTTGTCAAGATTGTTTTTTCAAGGTCATATTTTTATTGCTTGTGGTAAGTACTTTCTGTTAAAACTTGTCTCAAGGTTATTGGTCAAGGTCATTTTTTATGTCAATTGTATTCAAATTATAGAATTTAACCATTGTATATAACGTTGAGTGATATGTTTATATAAAGTTGTCTTGTTTCTCAAGTGTAAACAGTATTATTCAGCTGAGAAGATCTTCCAATTGAAAAAATCATTAGTTATCATTCAAGCTCAGGTTACTGACAAGCCAAGGTTACTGACAAGCCCCTTCGGGCGTATATGCGCCGCTCTGCGAAGCTCTTGTTGTTATTTAGACCTATCTTTGCATTCTGTAAAAATTCAAATATATGGAATTTAAGACAGCAATTGATTCAGAACCATTTTTCGTTTAATAATTAAATGTTAGGTCTATTAACCCATTCCCACTCAATCCCTCCTTTTTACGCCCCTTAACGAAAAAGCTTTGGAAAACATTGTGGAAAAAGAAGAAATTGCTTGGATCAAGCAATTTCTTCATTACCCACAATGTTTTCTATCCAAAAAGTCAAAGAAAATTTAGATTCCATCAACTTGAAAATATCGTCTGCAGCTCCTTTCAATTTGGACTAGTTTAAAATTTTGTTGAGTTGAATGGGTTCATGCAACCTGTTCATGCCAGGATTAAAAAAACAAAAAAACTTTGTGACTCGTTAAGTGAAAAAGGACCTCGCAGAAACTCTGTAAAACAAATTATCTATCTTTTTATTTATTTGAATTTGAACAAACCAAGGAGAATCCCTAATCCAACAAAAGTAAACTAGAGTCAAGGTATAGTAAGATAGATAGATTGCTTGAATGGGGTTAAACGCCACTTTAACAGCATTTCAGTCATATCGCGCCGGCTGGAGCACCCAACAATGGATTCCTGGTATTTCTCACACCAGTACTACCACTACATCCTTTCGTAGCCTCCAGCTGCTATCCCTTTTAGGTTTACGATTATCCACCCATTGGTGAGAGACAAATGTCGGAAAGAATATGTGCCGCCGCCGGGGATCGAACCCATGACATCCCATGATTGAAGATTAGGAGTTTGACGCGCTACCAACTGCGCTATGATGAACAGAGACATAAATATATGTTATGCTATGTTTCTAGATAGAATCATCGTTCTAGATTCCAAAACCTGACAAATATATTTATAAAAAATTAGACCCCTGTCAACTTGCAAAATCTTATGGGCTCCGATACCGTTTTGCTCTCACCAGGTGGTGCCTTCCGCCTTACGTTCTTTATCAATTTGACGAAGATCTAGGATAATTGCAGGTTCAAGTTGGTAACTTTGGTTTACCGGAGACCAGAGGTGCGTTCTTTTCGTCGAGATGATAAATCCCGCTAAATAAGATTTTTGAGACGTCATAAAGAACGATTTTTGTTATTTTGAGTGAAAATATTCGACGTCGTCAAGGCTACTCGTTTAAGCCAATGCCGAGTACGCTTAAATTCCTCATTAAGAATTCTTAAGATTCTTATTTAGCGGCTTAAAAATCTTAATCTAAAGAACGCTTCATCTTAAAAATCTAAATAAGAATCTTAAGAATCTCGACGAAAAGAACGCACGTCAGATTTACTATAGATAAAAAAAATTGTTTAGCTCTAGTTAGCACACTAGCTTGTAGACAAAGCGAATTAAGAGAAAATGATCCTTAACCCCAACTGTGTGTTTTCCGTGTATTTATCGTCGTTACCGTAGCACATACGACGCCACAAGAACACGGTTAGTTGTTACGGGGGATATTACAAGGACACGGGACGAAACTGCTGAGAGGTCCGCCTGGTTCTTCCACACACACGATGGAGAGCACCGTCACACGAGGCCTCATCCGAAAAACAATTAGTTAATATGTTCAGCCCAGAGCCCCAAGCCAACTGAGCTAATGGGACTGACTAATCATTGATGGGTCGACTTTGTATACAACTACATATAGTCATATGTCTCTTTTTTCGTTTCCTAATTTGCATATTACTACAAATTACCTCCACTGAAACCCGAAACCGTCACAGTTTATAAAATATTGTCGGATTAACCAACACAATCTTAAGTAGCGTCGTATTCTTTAGTTTGGCCTTATTTTACATGAGAGTGGATCGGACATAGTTTCGTGCCAGCTGACTATCTGGTACCCTATTTGATGGATAGCTGCTGTCAATCAAAAACTCAATTGGCCAATCAAATCATTTATTTAGACAGGAAGATAATCTAGACCTCTGATATATGTGCTAAGCGATTCGGCGACTCGGACTTAACTCATTCCCACACAATTCCCCCTTTTTACGCCCCCAAGAAAAAAGCTTTTGAAAAAATTGTGGACAATGAAGGAATTACTTACTATAAGAAATTTCTTCAATGTTTTCTACCGTAAAAAGCAAAGATTTCTAAATTCAACTAACATTAGATTATTGTCAGCATCATAATTTTAATTTTGACCATTCGAGAATTTTGTCGTGTGGGAATGGGTCGCCAACTAAAGATTCACTTTTGTGTTTTAAGTTCCTTAGCATGGCATAGGTAAAATAGCGTCTTTTGAAATATCAGTCGAACTGACTTGTCGGGGGACAGTGTGTCTGATTAACGTTACGTCAATTGACCAATCGCGGCTGTCAATCAAGGAATAGTCCAATAATTTTATTCGGCCCGGACCTGAGCTTATCAACCTTTACCGTTGGTTTTGGCGACTTAAACGTCGTAACTACAGCTTATTCAAGCTGTAGTTACGACGTTTAGGTCACCAACCAACAATTATACTTTTTTGTTACACGCTACTGGCCATGAATTTTGCAAAATAACGTCGTTAGAATTCGAAGCGGAACTTCTTGTCGGAGTTAATGGGCGGGGCCTAGAGAGTCATTGGGCGGGGCCAGCGATTGGTCATTTGATAGGTATACGGTAGCAAAACAGAATCAAAGGACTGAAAGTCCCGAGAGCGGTTTTGCTGGCTTATCTGTAACCGCGCTCAATAATGCCAACATGTACCATCAAGATGAGTCAATAAATCGTACATCTAAGTGGGATGAGCAGCTGGATGTTCGATAAGGATGTATAGGTAATACTGATGTGAGAACTACCAGGAATTCATGGTTAGGAGCTCCAGCCGCCCCGATATAACTGAAATACTATGAAAATTTGCGTTAAAACCCCTTTCTGTTAATCATGACCCTTTTATTGTTTACCGAAATCGCTATTTTGTTTCAATCACAACGTTTTCTTTAATATTATTTCACCAGTGCGTGAAAATTTGTGGTTGTGTGGTAAAAGGTTAAATGATAAAAGTTGAAACCATTAAAGCCAACATTCAATTCTTTTTGCTTTGAGTATCTTATTATTACAATTGAAGTACAGTGCTACATGTTCGTTTCAAAGATATAGTCGAATTCGAGAGGTAAAAGGGTGTTTTATCCGTTGGGGTGAAATAGGCGCTTGAATCGCGACTGTAACAGGGTGGTCACTTGTAGCATATACTGCGTATACGGGATGTAAATTTGCTCAGTCCTGCCAGGTCAAAGTTAGGAAATTGTTTACATGTATTCGCCTACTCAACTAACCGCTGACCTAGATTCTATCTTGAAACGCGAGGAGATTATTTCTCTCATTTAGACAATTCATTAGACAATTTACTATGGATAAATTAAGTCGAAGTTTTAAACAATTTCCTTGATATTCATGACTAAAAGGAGGCTGTTGGCATTCAGCAAGTAAGTTGTTTTTTTGTTTTTTTCATCAGCGATGAAACAAGATGGAGGCGATCACATAGATTTTCACTTCAAGTTTATGAGCATGCGTGGAAATGAGTTGAAAATTTGTGAAAACTTGTTTCCGGTTGATCGATATGAAATACCGGTTTTGTCTTACAAAACCGCTAAAAACTATCGTACCTCAATCATCGTTAACGCGTACCCTCTTCAAGAACACCTAGCAGTTTATGCGATAGACACAAATGTCAAACGCCTTCAAAATATTATGGGTCACGTTGCCACTGTAATACTGGCTCGTGTATTAAATTCATAGAAGGAAAACATGTATGCGCGTTCTTCTTCTTCTTTTTTTTTTTTTTTTTTTTTTTTTTTTTTTCTTTCTTTCTTAACAAGTTTTGGGTTTTTGCTAACTGAGAGTGCATAACTGTTCACTCAATGTTATTTCGTGTTTTGTTCGAAATATACTTGCATATAAAAATGCTTTATTAATTATTGAGCTACCCTTACTCAAAGAACAAGCCAAGCTTTTTGCTTATAGGACTGTACTTGTGTGCTCAGTATCTCCGGAATTAACCGAAATCAAGCGTTCTCCCAATAAGCTTTTCCCAACAAGCGTTTTTCCAATAAGACCAAGAACGATAATATTTCCGATACACTCGTACCCTAATCGTTTCGCAAAGCCAGTTCATTTATATTTTTTCCAGTTATAAGGAACTATGGGAAAGCTCTGTTTATGAATCGTCTAAATGTCTTAACTACAGAATCTACAAACATTCTTTGGGGTGCGAAAAGTATTTTAATATTTTGCCGATTGATCTAGCTCTTTCATTTTTTCATTTTCGATCTATGAATCATAGATTCCCCATTGAATGGGGTAGATTTCTAGGTACTGCACGTGATGACCGAATATGTGAGCTTTGTTTTTTGAACAAACTTGGTGATGAGTACCACTATCTTATGGAATGTACATATTTTGAAGATTTAAGAAAGAAGTATTTGCCAAGAGATCTGTACAAAAAGCCTACGAATATTATTAAATTTGAAAACATTATGGGTACATGTGATTGTCATCTTCTTTTCAAGATCTCAAAATATTGTAAGGTTGTGCTTAAAACTTTTCTTGAAATATATAATAACATTTAACCTTCTTGGAAAGGATTGTAGTTTTAGTTGATCAGACTTTGGCTCTCTAGTCAGTGAATTGAAATAAGTGATATATGTAGAACACTTTTTAACACTTGAATATATTGTATTGATTCGGGTACTTGGCTGAAAGCTTCAGCCTTTTTAACCCTTTCCTGGTCAAACCCTGATTTTACGTGGCTGTGATTTTATACTTTAGAGGGAGTTGTGGAAAAGGAGGAGGTTGCTTGTAGCAGGCAATTTCTTCTTTTCCCACAATATTTTCTACCACATAGGATTGTTTGATATCAAATTGCATTCCATTTTCATTGTCGTCTACAGTCTCTTTCAATTTGGACAAGTCTATACTTTCCAAAAACAGGAAAGGGTTAACCTAAACATGTGGATGGTATGGGACCTTTGTGGGTGTGCATATTCTTTACATAACTGGTCCTGGCCGCCGTCATAGCGCAGTCGGTAGCGCGCCAGACTCCTAATCTTCAATCATAGGTGTCATGGGTTCGATCCCCGGCGGCGGCAAATATTCTTTCCGACAATTGTCTCTCACCAATGGGTTGATAATCGTAAACCTAAGTGGGATAGCAGCTGGAGGCTAGGAAAGGATGTAGTGGTAGTACTGGTGTGAGAAATACCAGGAATCCATTGTTAGGTGCTCCAGCCGCCGCGATATGACTGAAATACTGTTAAAAGCGGCGTTAAACCCCATTCAATCAACATAACTGGTCCTGGGCCTGTACTGGGATTATCAATCCCCTTTTTTTTTTCTAATGATTGAGTCTTAGACCATATACACGTACGTACATCTCTACAGGATCAGTTCAAGATTTTGTTATCTGTTTAGTTGTTAATCAAGTTAAATTAAAAGACTAGTCCTACTCTTGCTGTTTAGCTCTAACATTTTCAAGTACCAATTTTTCCTTGCTTACGTACAAATTCAAACTTCAAGGTTGGAACAGTCAGAGAGATTTAGTTGTCTAACAACAGGCTATTTGGTAATAGAGTTTGTAAGATTACCAAGCGCCTTTTATATCAAGTTTCATAGTGAACCAAGAGATTATCTTCCTCACAATTATGGCTAGATGTTAGTTTTTGATATGCATTGTTTGTAACTTTCCTCAGTTATGATGTTCATGTATTTTTTGACTTGTGCCCCAGTTAGGGGCGAGAGTCGATAATAAAATCTTCTAAATCTTCCAGTTTGTTATCGATCTAAGATCCGAATTGGTTTCCGAAATACCGATTTAATTTAGCAAATGAAACCTTGGTTTTCCGCTTATTCTTTAACTATTTTTCACATATGAGTGTATACTATAAACTAATCAAATCACGGAAAGAAGTTGCTTCGTATTTTCAATTTTCGGTTAGAATCTTGGTAATCGAAATACGAGTTATTGTTTTTGTTCATTGATGAAATGAGCCATAAATACCCCACTGGAGCCCACTGTAAGGATTGTGACACCACAAGTCATATATCTTTTTATTTATATGATATCCCTGTTCAATAGAAATCTATCCCTTATTGGGGGAGTATTTCCTGAAAAAAAAATTCAGACAGGTAAAGAACAAAAAAAAAAAAAAAAGATTTTTTATAAAAAAATGGCAAAGATTCATGTTTATATCCCACTGGAGCGCCATATAGGGATTGTGAAACCATAAATCCTGTTTTACATTGTTTTTTAGAGATCAAAGACAAATAGAATAATATAAGTTAGTGGGGGACTACCTCCTGAATAAAGCTTTAGACTGATCAAATGAGCCCTAGAGAGGAATCTTTACCAAAAAGTATCAAAGTCAATGTTTAAACCCCACTGGAGACCTATGAAAGGATTGTGACACTATCAGTAATATACTGTTTTATTTGTATGATATCCTTGTTCAATAAAAACTCATGAAAGAAATATAGACTGGTGAAAAGAAACAAAAAGATGATTTTTTATCAGAAAAATGGCAGAGTTCAATATTTAGACCCCAATGGAGCCCCATATAGGGATTATGACACAATCAGTCTTATATCATTTGATTTGTATTATATCCCTGTTCAATAAAAAAAATGTATTATTTAGTGGCCGAGTGCCTCCTGAAAAAAATTTAGACTGATGAAATGAGCCCTGTAGGTGAATAATTACCAAAAAGTTTCATAATTCAATTGCAAAACCTCACTGGATTGCTTACACTGAAAATTAATGAATTTTTAAATTCAAGGGCAGATAATTGTTATCTTAATTTGAAAGGTCTAATGCACCACTAGAGACTATGCAGATTTATAATGCATCAAGTTACAACTTCTTTTGCTTGAAACTGTAGGAGGAGATTGGCACACAAGAAATAGTGTGGTTTATTTCAATTTAAGGGCTGACAATTCATGAATGACTAGAATGATTGGAATTTCAAAGGTCTTATGTACAACTAGACATCAGTTAGTTCCAATTGATACTGTAGGAGGAGTTGTGCACACATGAAATATGGTGTGTTTTTTTAATATTTTTTTTTTATTTCAAGGACAGATAATTCAAGATAGTTCTAGAACGACTAGACTGATTTGATTTTCTAAAGTCTAGTGCACAACTAAACATCATAGAGATACATTGTAGCAAGTTTCATTTTTTTCCCCATTGATACTGTAGAGGAGTTGCACACTCATGAAATATGGTGATTTTTATTTCAATTCAAAGGCACATAATTCAAGATAATTGCAGAATAACTAGAGTGATTTGAATTTCAAAGGTCTAATACACAACTAGACATCATAGAAGATACTGTAGGAAGAGTTGTACACACAAAAATTTGCTAACGGTCAGAGAGACAGATGGATGGATGACTGGGGTCATAACATAATACAGCCCTTGAGGTGTATAATAAAAAGAGAGACAAGTTTTATGTATGTATATGCATTATGTATGTATCATTATAGAGGAAAGTATGTCTATGGGTGTGAATGGCTGTCCAGTTCTCCTGACAAGGGCATCCCCCAAATTTAGAGCCACATGAGATGGAAACAATAATAACATTTTAGAAGACTATAACCTGTAGGCTTTAATTTGATTTGGTTAACTCTAGGTCTAAAAAGGCATTTCATCAAGGTACCTGTTTTGGATTAGTAGTATGAAGTGAGTCAGAAAAGGGCTACAGCTCTTACTTAAAGTCATTTAGAGTATTTCCTAAAATATTATGAATAAACTATATGTGTGTAGAACACTAATGCCCCCTATAGCAGCATTTTTTTACCACAACAAGTTCAAGAACAATGATATCATACAAATAAGATTGTGTATGATTCAGGGAGTCAAAATCTTTATAAGGAGCTCAAGGTAGGACTTGATGTTGATCTTGGTAAGTAGTCTGAAAAGATATTCAGGAGATACTCCCTTACTAGGTATTGTTGTTTAGTTTTTAAACAATGATATCAAACAAAACAAAAATGTTTATGATTCAGGGGGTCACAATCTTTATAAGGGGCTATATAATTTTACTACATTTTAAGTTTATTTCTATTTCATAATGTCTCTTTGTATTTTTTTCTTTTCTGTTCACCATTCAATAACTGCTTACCAGTAATTTGGAGCTTTGTGAGCAATTTGAGATGACATTTACTACAAAATGCTGATGACATCAATGCTTTACTTAATATAAATGGACACAATCATACAATACTGATCATTTTTACAAATAGTTCAAATTACTGCTTTTGTTTCAGAGCATCTGAAATTATTTTTAATGTTGAATTCAGAGTATTATTTACAGAATATGTCATAACTGACAGATTGCTTGCCAAACACTCTGAGCTCTGACAGCAAGTTCCACTTTGATAAGGCAATGTTATTTTGCAAAATGTATGGCCAGTAACATGAAACAAAAAAAGTAAGTGGTTAGTTTGGCAACCTAAACATAGTAACTACAGCTTGAATAAGCTGTAGTTAAGATATTGAAGTTGTCAAACCAAGTAAAATGCTTTGTGCAAATGTCAGCCAATGTCGGAGTTCAAAGCTCACTTATGGTCTAAAGGAATTATTTGATTGGTCAATTGATTCATTCATTGACAGTCTTGAACTGTCAATTAGTTAGGAGACTATATTCCTTTAGTAATACCTCCCATCAATGGTTGGATATTCATACACCTAAGAAGGATGAGCTGCTTGGGGCACTGAAAGGATGTAGTGGTAGTACTGGTGTGAGAAATACCAAGAATCCATGGTTAGGTGATCTAGCCACCCTGATATGACTGAAATACTGTTAAGGGGCGTTAAACACCATCAATGTTTAGTAATACATTGAATATTGCCTATAATTATATTACAATTCAAGTATTTCATGGTAGAATTAAATGGAATTCAGGGGTTTCTTGAAATCAGGAACACCAGGGTAAGCTACATATAAAGAACCCATTGATTAGGTAATCTACTTTACACATACCCATTAGTTTTGAGCAAAGTTTTGCTCTTCCCATTTTCCTTGAAACCATGGATATTTAACCCATTCCCACACAACGACATTTTTCAACACCCTTAAAGAAAAAGACCTTTGGGAAACATTATGGAAAAGGAAAAATTGCTGGTAACAAGCAATTTCTTCTTTATTCACAATGTTTTCTAACCAAAATGACAAAAGGTTTTTTTATATTCAATGAACTAAGAACTGTTGTTTTCAACTTTTTTCATTTAGGACTAGTCTGAAAAAATTGTGAGGTAATGGGTTTAGAGTTTGAGAATTAAGTAATTAATCAGAGCATCATTTTGTTACTAGTGAAATAGAATATTAACAAGCTCAAATTATGATCTGACAAATCAATAACAAGAGGGTCAAGATTGACCTAGATTGTTCACCTGAGTTCACATTCTCATGCTGACTAATTTTCTAAAATAACTGCATTAATATAAGGGGGCATCATACAAATATTTTCTGATTCTTTAATGAAATAAAGCCCAAAAGTAAAGAAACAGTGATATTGCCACTAAGGTCCCCTTTTACTTCATACTTTGTGGAATGCCACAGCCTTTTCATGACATTTCAAATATTTAAGAAAAAAAAAACAATGAGAGAAAATTTGTAGCCTGTAGAGCCTTAATAAGTAAATTGTCATTTAGGATTCTTTGTCTATGATATAAGTTGTAGCAAAACCATATTCCATGAAATTTTTCTTGGGACCATATTTACAGTTTCAGAAATTTTGTGAAAGATTGAGCCAAATTAAGACACGTATAACAGTAATTAGGAATTTGTTATTAATTAAGGCCATATTTTTTCTGAGATATTTGACAGTGTGTCACCCTATCAGAAAGATTAATTGGACATAACTGTAATCTAAAGAGCAGCTTTAAAGAAATAGTCATTAGGGCTCCTTTTCCCTTGATTATGGTCACAATTTCAACATTTTCTATTGTTATATTCCTCTTGACTATTAAACCCTGTCCTGCTGAATAAAATCTTTACTGGGAAAAACATGAAAATCAAAGGACTGAAAGCACTCTAAGATTTAAACTATGGCTCAAAACAATTCTGACTGAAAAACGGTGGTATATACAAAAATCAGACTTCACATGTGATCTTTTTATATACCCCCTACCAAAACAGGAATATTCCATGTTCAGCATGACAAGGGTTAACTATTTCAGCAAAATTGAGCCAACATTGTGACCTATAGAGCTGGCTGTAACAAGGATGATATGGTCAATAAGACCCCTTTTCACTTGACATTGGACAGAATGGGTTATTCCTTAAGACATTACAAACATTTCCAGCAAGTTTCTGTTTGAGAAAAATTGATCCAAAATTTTGAACTGTAGTTTGATAAAGACACATGATGAGCAACAAGCTGGGGACGATTGCAATATGATACCAGCATTAGCTCCTCTTCATACAATGTTTCATGTATGTGATCATAAGTGGATAATCAAATTTAAAACCTTCAACAACTTCAACATTCTTTTAAGCAAACAATATTCAATATAACAAAATCCCACATGATTTACACCTTCCTTACTTGGACAGTCTTTTTTAAACCTGATAAACCTGATTTAATCATTTTCTAATCTAATCTCTCATTAATAAAAGCATATCAGAATCTCATCTTGCTTAAGGCTTCTATTGGAGCATCATTCTCCAAGCAATCCTATACAGGGTCTGTCCCATTCTTGATGATGATGTTCTCTGTTCTGATGGGAGAGTGGTATGGATGGTTGATTCATGAGCCAAAGGTCACTGTTTTGAGCCCAACCATCAATGAGGTGTGCTCATGGACAAACACTTATTAGCCAGCCTAACTGTAAAACTTAGTAGCAGTTAAAACCACTGCCTCTATGTTGGAGACATGAAAACATCTGAATTATGAGAGTCTGAGAGCACCTCTTTAAGCCTTGAAAGCTTAAAATTATATACATGTATTAGCATAAACTTCAGCAGCAAAATAGCAACAACATTACTCAATCATTCAATGACAATCTATTACAGTGATGACAGTGCTTTGATTTTTATATTGTTATATAATATCTACATGGGGCTCCAGAAGGGTTTAAATTTGGAACATTGCCATTTTTTTTAGAAAAAAATCCTTTCCTTAGTTAAATTTGCCTACTTAAATTTTTTTCAGGAGATACTCCCCCGCTTTGAACAAGGATATCATACAAATAAAATGGTATATGACTGATAGTGTCACAATCCTTACACAGTGCACCATTAGGGTTTTAACGTTGAACTTTAATCCTTTTTGCTGAAAATTCCTCTCCAGTGCGCTTATCATCAGTCTAAAAGAAATTTCAGGAGGTACTCCCCCACTAAGTAGTATTATTCTATTGGTCTGGGATCTCTTACAAACAAAAAGAACCAGGATTTATGGTGTCACAATCCCTACATGAGGCTCCAGGGGGTCTAAAAATGGAACTTTGCCTTTATTTTTATAAAAAATCTTTTTTTTTGTTAATATCACCCATCTTAATTTCTTTCAGGAGGTACTCCCCATTAAACAATACATTTCCTTTGATCAAGGATATCAAACAAATAAAATGGTATATGACTGATAGTGTCACAATCCTTACAAAGTACACCATTAGGGTTTTAACATTGAACTTTGATACTTTTTGGTAAAAAATCCTCTCCTGGACTCTTTTCATCAGTCTGAAAAAAATTTCAGAAGGTACTCCCCCACTAAGTAGTATTATTCTATTGGTCTGGGATCTCTAACACACAAAATAAAATATGATTTATGGTGTCACAATCCCTACTTGAGGCTCTAGGGGGGTCTAATTATGGAATTTTCCTCTTTTTTTTTTTTTGAGAAAAAAATCATTTTTTTGTTAATATCACATGTCTAAATTTCTTTCAGGAGGTACTCCCCCACTAAGTGATATATTTCCTTAGAACAAGGATATGGTACAAATAAAATGATATAGGACTGATGGTGTCACAATCGATTCATTGGGCTCCAGAGGGGTCTAAATATGGACCATTGCCATTTTTTCAGGAAAAAAAATCTTTTTTTGGTTAATTTCACTCATCTTAATTTCTTTCAGGAGATACCCTCCCACTGAAAAATACATTTCCTTTGATCAGGGATATCAAGCAAATTAAATGGTATATGACTGATGGTGTCACAATCCTTACACAGTGCACCAGTGGGGTTTAAACATTGAACTTTGCATTTTTTTTGTAAAAATTCCTCTCCAGGGCTATTTTCATCAGTCTAAAAAATATTTCAGGAGGTACTCCCCCACTAAGTAGTATTATTCTATTGGTCTGGAATCGCTTACAAACAAAATGAAATAGGATTTATGGTGTCACAATCCCTACCTGAGGCTCCGGGTGCCTAATTATGGAAATTTGCCTTTTTTGAGAAAAAATCATTTTTTGTTAATATCACCTGTCTTAATTTCTTTCAGGAGGTACTCCCCCACTAAGTGATATATTTCCTTTGAACAGGCATATGGCACAAATAATATGATATAGGACTGATGGTGTCACAATCCCTTCATTGGGCCCCAGAGGGGTCTAAATATAGAACATTGACATTTTCAAGAAAAAATCTTTTTTTGGTTAACTTCACCCATCTTAATTTCTTTCCGGAGATACTCCCCTACTAAACAATACATTTCATTTGATCTTGGATATCATACGAATGAAATGGTATATGTCTGATGGTGTCACAATCCTAACACAGTGCACCAGTGGGGTTTAAACATTGAACTTTACAATTTTTTTGGTAAAAATTCCTCTCCAGGGCTCTTTTTATCAGTCTAAAGAAAAATTTCAGGAGGTACTCCCCCACTAAGTTGTATTATTCTATTGGTCTGGGATCTCCTACAAACAAAATGAAATAGGATTTATTGTGTCAAAATCCTTACCTGAGGCTCCGGGGGGGGGGGTCTTAGTATGGAACTTTGCCTTTTATTGAGAAAAAATTCATTTTTTTGTTAATATCACCTTTCTAAATTTCTTTCAGGAGGTACTCCCCCACTAATTGATATATTTCCTTTGAATAGGCATATGGTACAAATAAAATGATATAGGACTGATGGTGTCACAATCCCTACATGGGGGCCCAGAGGGGTCTAAATATAGAACATTGCCATTTTTTCAAGAAAAAAAATCTTTTTTTGGTTAACTTCACTCATCTTAATTTCTTTCGGGAGATACTCCCCCACTAAACAATACATTTCATTTGATCTTGGATATCAAGCAAATTAAATGGTATATGACTGATGGTGTCACAATCCTTACACAGTGCACCAGTGGGGTTTAACAATTAAACTTTGCAATTTTTTGGTAAAAATTCCTCTCCAGGGCTATTTTCATCAGTCTTAAAAAAAATTTCAGGAGGTACTCCCCCACTAAGTAGTATTATTCTATTGGTCTGGGATCTCTTACAAACAAAATTAAATAAGATTTATGGTGTCACAATCCCTACTTGAGGCTCCAAGAGGGTCTAATTATGGAACTCGGCCTTCTTTTTGAGAAAAAAATCATTTTTTTGTTAATATCACCTGTCTAAATTTCTTTCAGGAGGTACTCCCCCACTAAGTGATATATTTCCTTCGAACAGGCATAGGGTACAAATGAAATGACATAGGACTGATGGTGTCACAATCCCTTCATGGGGCTCCAGAGGGGTCTAAATATAGAACGTTGCCATTTTTTAAAGAAAAAAAAAATCTTTTTTGGGTTAATTTCACCCATCTTAATTTCTTTCAGGAGATACTCCCCCACTAAACAATACATTTCCTTTGATCAGGGATATCATACGAATAAAATGGTATATGACTGATGGTGTCACAATCCTTACACAGTGCACCAGTGGGGTTTAACAATTAAACTTTGCAATTTTTTGGTAAAAATTCCTCTCCAGGGCTATTTTCATCAGTCTTAAAAAAAATTTCAGGAGGTACTCCCCCACTAAGTAGTATTATTCTATTGGTCTGGGATCTCTTACAAACAAAATTAAATAAGATTTATGGTGTCACAATCCCTACTTGAGGCTCCAAGAGGGTCTAATTATGGAACTCGGCCTTCTTTTTGAGAAAAAAATCATTTTTTTGTTAATATCACCTGTCTAAATTTCTTTCAGGAGGTACTCCCCCACTAAGTGATACATTTCCTTCAAACAGGCATATGGCACAAATAAAATGATATAGGACTGATGGTGTCACAATCCCTTCATGGGGCTCCAGAGGGGTCTAAATATAGAACATTGTCATTTTTTCAAGAAAAAAAATCTTTTTTGGTTAATTTCACCTATCTTATATTCTTTCAGGAGATACTCCCCCACTAAACAATACATTTCCCTTTATCAGGGATATCATACAAATAAAATGGTATATGACTGATGGTGTCACAATCCTTACACAGTGCACCAGTTGGGTTTAAACATTGAACTTTGCAATTTTTTGGTAAAAATTCCTCTCCAGGGCTATTTTCATCAGTCTAAAAAATATTTCAGGAGGTACTCCCCCACTATGAAATAGGATTTATGGTGTCACAATCCCTACATGAGGCTCCAGGGGGAGGGGGGGGGTCTAAGTATAGAACTTGGCCTTTTTTTGAGAAAAAAATCATTTTTTTGTTAATATCACCTGTCTAAATTTCTTTCAGGAGGTACTCCCCCACTAAGTGATATATTTCCTTTGAATAGGCGTATGGTACAAATAAAATGATATAGGACTGATGGTGTCACAATCCCTTCATGGGGCCCCAGAGGGGTCTAAATATAGAACATTGCCATTTTTTTCAAGAAAAAAAAATCTTTTTTTGGTTAACTTTACTCATCTTAATTTCTTTCAGGAGATACTCCCCAACTAAACAATACATTTCATTTGATCTTGGATATCAAGCAAATTAAATGGTATATGACTGATGGTGTCACAATCCTTACACAGTGCACCAGTGGGGTTTAACAATTAAACTTTGCAATTTTTTGGTAAAAATTCCTCTCCAGGGCTATTTTCATCAGTCTAAAAAAAATTTCAGAAGGTACTCCCCCACTAAGTAGTATTATTCTATTGGTCTGGGATCTCTAACAAACAAAATTAAATAAGATTTATGGTGTCACAATCCCTACTTGAGGCTCCAGGAGGGTCTAATTATGGAACTCGGCCTTCTTTTTGAGAAAAAAATCATTTTTTTGTTAATATCACCTGTCTAAATTTCTTTCAGGAGGTACTCCCCCACTAAGTGATATATTTCCTTCGAACAGGCATAGGCTACAAATGAATGACATAGGATTGATGGTGTCACAATCCCTTCATGGGGCTCCAGAGGGGTCAATTTGGAACATTGCCATATTTTCAAGAAAAAAAATCTTTTTTGGGTTAATTTCACCCATCTTAATTTCTTTCAGGAGATACTCCCCCACTAAACAATACATTTCCTTTGATCAGGGATATCATACAAATAAAATGGTATATGACTGATGGTGTCACAATCCTTACACAGTGCACCAGTGGGGTTTAAACATTGAACTTTGCAATTTTTTGGTAAAAATTCCTCTCCAGGGCTATTTTCATCAGTCTACAAAAAATTTTCAGAAGGTACTCCCCAACTAATTAGAATTATTTTATTGGTCTAGGATCTCTTACAAACAAAATGAAATAGGTTTTATGGTGTCACAATCCCTACATGAGGCTCCAGGGGGGTCTAAGTATTGAACTCGGCCTTCTTTTTGAGAAAAAAAATCATTTTTTTGTTAATATCACCTGTCTAAATTTCTTTCAGGAGGTACTCCCCCACTAAGTGATATATTTACTTCAAACAGGCATATGGCACAAATAAAATGATATAGGACTGATGGTGTCACAATCCCTTCATGGGGCTCCAGAGGGGTCTAAATATAGAACATTGCCATTTTTTCAAGAAAAAAAATCTTTTTTGGTTAATTTCACCTATCTTATATTCTTTCAGGAGATACTCCTCCACTAAACAATACATTTCCCTTGATCAGGGATATCATACAAATAAAATGGTATATGACTGATGGTGTCACAATCCTTACACAGTGCACCAGTGGGGTTTAAACATTGAACTTTGCAATTTTTTGGTAAAAATTCCTCTCCAGGGCTATTTTCATCAGTCTAAAAAATATTTCAGGAGGTACTCCCCCACTAAGTAGTATTATTCTATTGGTCTGGAATCGCTTACAAACAAAATGAAATAGGATTTATGGTGTCACAATCCCTACATGAGGCTCCAGGGGGGGGGGGGTCTAAGTATTGATCTCGGCCATTTTTTGAGAAAAAAATTATTTTTTTGTTAATATCACCTGTCTAAATTTCTTTCAGGAGGTACTCCCCCACTAAGTGATATATTTCCTTCAAACAGGCATATGATACAAATAAAATGACATAGGACTGATGGTGTCACAATCCCTTCATGGGGCTCCAGAGGGGTCTAAACATAGAACATTGCCATTTTTTAAAGAAAAAGAATCTTCTTTTGGTTAATTTCACCCATCTTAATTTCTTTCAGGAGATACTCCCCCACTAAACAATACATTTCCTTTGATCAGGGATATCATACAAATAAAATGGTATATGACTGATGGTGTCACAATCCTTACACAGTGCACCATTGGGGTTTAAACATTGAACCTTTCAATTTTTTTGGTAAAAAATCCTCTCCAGGGCTATTTTCATCAGCCAAAAAAATATTCAGAAGGTACTCCCCCACTAAGTAGAATTATTCTATTGGTCTGGGATCTCTTACAAACAAAATGAAATAGGATTTATGGTGTCACAATCCCTACATGAGGCTCCAGGGGGGTCTAATTATGGAACTTTGCCCTTTTTGAGAAAAAAAATCATTTTTTTTTTTTTGTTAATATCTCCTGTCTAAATTCCTTTCAGGAGGTACTCCCCCACTAAGTGATATATTTCCTTCGAACAGGGATATGGTACAAAAAAAGATATAGGACTGATAGTGTCACAATCCCTTCAGGGGGCTCCAGAGGGGTCTAAATTTGGAACATTGCCATTTTTTCAAGAAAAAAAATCTTTTTTTGGTTAATTTCACCCATCTTAATTTCTTTCAGGAGATACTCCCCCAATAAACAATACATTTCCTTTGACCAGGGATATCATACAAATAAAATGTTATATGACTGATGGTGTCACAATCCTTACACAGTGCACCATTGGGGTTTAAACATTGAACTTTTCAATTTTTTTGGTAAAAATTCCTCTCCAGGGCTATTTTCATCAGTCTAAAAATTTTTTCAGAAGGTCCTCCCCCACTAAATAGAATTTTCTATTGGTCTGGTATCTCTTACAAACAAATTGAAATAAGATTTATGGTGTCACAATCCCTACATTAGGCTGCAGGGGGGGTCTAAGTATGGAACTCGGCCTTCTTTTTGAGAAAAAAATCATTTTTTTGTTAATATCACCTGTCTAAATTTCATTCAGGAGGTACTCCCCCACTAAGTGATATATTTCCTTCAAACAGGCATATGGCACAAATAAAATGATATAGGACTGATGGTGTCACAATCCCTTCATGGGGCTCCAGAGGGGTCTAAATATAGAACGTTGCCATTTTTGTTAAGAAAAAAAATCTTAAAAAGTCTTACTACTTACAATTGATTTTTTTCATTCTTTATTTATGATGTGGTACTTTTATTTTATTATTTTAATGATCAAATAAAATTTCATAAGATTATTGAATTTGTTTAACAATCCCTACACAGGGCACCAGTTGTCTCTTGATAATTAAAGTTGCTAAATTTGAGCAAACTTGTCATCTTGGGGATCTTTTGATCAGTCTGATTTTACTATGTAGTAATACTCCACTTGTGGTCATTATTTCTGTCGAAGTATGATATCAAAAAAATTAAATGATGTATTAGATTGATGGGCTTACAATTCCTGCAAGTGACACCAGAGGAAGACATTCAAAATAGCTACTATTTTGTACTAAAAAGGGGTAACTTTTCTGTCATATAAGGCCATTTTTCTTGTGAGATAATGTTAAAAAGAAAATAAAAAATGAGCAATTACTCGTATTTCGATTGCCAATATTCTAACCGAAAATTTAAAAATATGAAGCAACTTCTTGCCGTAGTTTGATCTGGTTTTATTTAATTACCCTCATAAGTATAAATGATATGTCGAAAACTACGGTTTGATTTGTAAATTTGTTTATTCTGGGTTATTATTTGCTAGATTAAATCGGTACTTTGGACACAAGATCAGATTTTTTGACGATAACAAGCTGGAAAAATATAAATAAACTCGCTTTTGCGAAACTATTAGGGTACGAGTCTATCGGAAGTTTTACATGATTATCGTTCTTGGCCTTATTGGTAAAACGCTTGTTGGGAAAAGCTTATTGGGAGAACGCTTGATTTTATCCCGGAATTTGCAACCGGGCGCCTGAAAGAGATGCATGGGACTACGGTAACCATGCATTTACCTAGCTGGCGGCTCACCAACCAGTCGTGTCAAATCTATTAAAGCTAGTCGGCTTTAATGGGGATTTCAGTTTTCGACCTCAAGCTTCTAAAGCAGACGCCCTAACAATTCGTCCACGTAGGCGGTATGGATATAAATGAAATATACGTTCTGCTCTGCTCTATTATCACATAGGGTGACAAAGGACAAAGATCCTAGCAAGAGCCAGTGCGAAAAATGTGCTATACTAATTCCTGCAAAAAAGTCCATGCAGAAATAAAGAGAAAGAAAGCAACATATATAAAGCCAGGACGTACACAGTTTCGAGTCGAGAAAGAATCGAGAAAATGAAAAAAAGTAACATCTCGAAGCTTGTATTTTGGGATTAAAAACACGAGGAGAAAGTACAGAGTTTCGGTGTCTTTTTTTTCTTCTCTCTCTCTTTTTTTCTGCAACCTTTTCCCCGGATGATTATATGGCAATACGTGAAATAGCGAGTTTTTGCCTCAGTTACAAACAGTAAAGTGTTTAGTATCAATGAAACCTAGAAAGAAAACAGTTCACGTTGCTTTAACCTCTTGTGAAATGGGCCTTTATCAATGACTTCCTTTGTTTGAAAAATTGATGACCGTTTAAATGTTTATTTTCTCACTTATTTGGTGTTTTGAAAGAATATTGAATTCCCGTGAGGCGATACTTTTTGGTTAAATCCATATCAGGATGTCTTCTTTTGATAATATCTTTTCTTTGCAAATCTTAAGTCCTCAGAGAGCATTTTCCATTGGTCGTCAATAAACGAGATAGCCTGCAGAGTCAGGGCTTGTGTTGACTTGTAAACCTGGGGTTTGAATGCTCCGATTTGACCCTTTGTTATTTCTAAGGTACGAAACGGGGAATTCTGATCTCAGATTTTTAGTGTTGCATCTCAAGTACTAGGACTTTAGAACTTCAGGGACAAGGAGTCGGTGACTCCTCAATTTCAAAGGCTAGTACAGTCCAGGAGATTTATTCGCCAATTATATTCCGTACTACAACAGCGATTATTGGCAACCCATGCACTCACTCCCCTGTGATATTGAGCGTTTCGAGCTTTGTCGGTCTTAGCCAGTTGAAAGTAGAAATGTACCAAGTTCAAAGAGAAATACCAGGAATGCTCCTGCCGCTGCGAAATGACTTAAATACTGTTAAAGGGAGGTATCGTTGTTTAAGAAAGAAATGCCAATAGCCTCAAAATACGCTTAAACGGACGATTAACACTTAAATTTGAGTCAGATATTGTCTTCGCGGTAATCTGAGTGGCTTTTTTGGTTATATAGGAAAGGTTCAGTGGAATTCCGGGTTATTTTTTAGATATGGAATTCGGTTGTAGAAACCACGTCCTTATTTGCACATAACCAAGTCAACGGAAGGTAACAAATCATGTCACACCAAATGGTTAGCGCAAAACTACGGTCAGTGTTTAAATATATATTAACGCTTGCGGCGGTTTTGGACTGATCTTTTCAGAATTGAAGAGCGGCTAGCGAACAAAACTCCTGATGACGAAACGATTACGTTGACTTGGGCAAATTCAAACTGAAAGCAGGGTTCCAACGGTTATACGCACCGCATGAATTACCTAATATTCATTGCAACTGTCTCGGCTTAATCTAAAAAAAGGTTAACAGCCTACGTATGCCATTGGGGATTCTGATTAAAGACCTCTGACGTTCTCAAAACTACTTTTCAGAATATTGTATTGAAATACTTTATGAGAGGGAATGAAAATAATCAAAATCTGTGACCAAAAAAAAAAAAAAAAAAAACAACAACACCCAAAAATTTATGATTTATTCTTGACAAGGGCATTCTGCTGAAATATTGAAACAAGAAATTCCTTCAGTAACATTTTGTCGACCGATTACTTAGTAGCTTGTGATTATAATGGTGATAACAGTAATATTCATAAGATAATGTATGAATATTTATTGTTATCACCCCCCTTTTTTTCCTAAATTACTCGGTGTTGATATTTTTCTCTCTCATATCACTTTTACTTATGTTATTTTTTGATTTAGCTCAGTTAACCCATTCCCAACAATGACGCTTTCGGACGCCCCAAAGAAGAAAGCTTTGGACAACTTTGTGAATGATGAAATTGCTTGTTACAAGCAAGTTCTTCATTATCCACAAAGTTTTTTACTCCAAAGAGAACAATATATCTTTTTTTTTTTTTTTTTGTATTCTGCAACTTCTTTGAATTTTAACCAGCCTGAAATTTTGTTGTGTGATAATCGGTTAAAGTTCCGATAATCAATTTTTTTAAATAGTTTCAGTGATCCAGAGGTCGAGCGTCGGCCTTACGACCAACCGTTCCCAGTTCGAATACCGGGAGCGGCTATTGACCTTGATTTTTTCATTGACCCAAATATTCGGGGTGAGTACTGGTGATTTCCACAGGAAGCAGAAACGAGAGGTAAATATCCAATTTGTGATCACTTGTTCCTAAATCGATGTAAAATAAATAGGTTTAAACCAATTTTTTGAGTGTAGGTAATTATTCGAGTAAAAATGCATATGAATTAGGATTTATTATGTGTCTAAAAAAGAATTCCAGTGGAAAACATGCATAAAAAAATTTTGATTTCTTTAGTTCATCGAGAGCTATATTGGACTCCAACACATCATGATCGAGTTTTACTCTTCCTTTGCCGTACTTGATTCCCAAGTTTTGCTTTGAAAGTTACGATTCGTTAAATGTAAGTATGCCTATTTAGTGAGTAAATTAGTGTCAAACACCCGATGAATAGCGGCTTACGGAGCTATCAGTCCTTTGACGATTACCTTTGATCATAAACAAGCGTAAATGACCATAGTGCTATCTATCTAATTCCATTGCTAGATGACGAAACTTAAGATTGTTAAAATTGAGAGAAGTTGCAGACGATAGTTAAAAAGTCGCTAAGATTGATTGATTGAATGGGGTTTAACGCCGCTTTTAACAGTATTTCAGTCATATCGCGGCGGCTGGAGCACCTAACAATGGATTCCTGGTATTTCTCACACCAGTACTACCACTACATCCTTTCCTAGCCTCCAGCTGCTATCCCACTTAGGTTTACGATTATCAACCCATTGGTGAGAGACAATTGTCGGAAAGAATATTTGCCGCCGCCGGGGATCGAACCCATGACACCTATGATTGAAGATTAGGAGTCTGGCGCGCTACCGACTGCGCTATGGCGGCGGCATAAGTCGCTAAGATCGGCGGGAAATGAAGGCCAAATGGGAAAGATAACTTTGAGAGAAAATGCTCGTAACCTTTTTTTCATCGGGTAAAAATGCGGGATTGTGTGGAAATGGATTGATTTAACGGACACAAATTATTTACTCTATCGACACCTAAAGAACGCCCCTTACTTTGCTGCGACGATATTTTTAAGTAATGACATACTCCACCCACACATAATGATATGACCGATAAATATTTCCTCAATATTTATCGAATTATTCGTTAAGTAGGTACCGTCTAAAGCTGAAATTGAACTTTTCAACGCAAAATTGTTTCTTACCTTTTGTTTGTCATAAATCCTCCAGTTTCTCACAGCGTATATTTCATAAATATTTTTTATTTCGAGAGGTCGTATTTGCGTGGCGATTTTGATGAATACCAAAATGGCTACGAACATAAACGCGTGGCGACGACGTTATGTGTGACGTCATTGACGCGCGTTTTTTTTCAACATTATTCCTATTCAATTTCATGTTGGTGAACTGGCACTGAAAACATGAACTGAAGTGATTATGCTTGTGACGACCCCGTCTTTATTGCCATTCCGATCGGATTACTGATTTTTGAAGTCAAATGTCTTGGAAGTAAACATCTACATAAGAAAAGTTGTGACATTATGAAAATTTCCTTCAGCTAATAATTTCTTCTTTTATCACATATTTCTTCACTGTTTGTCTTCGAATTTAACCAAAATCGAATTATCTTGCGCAAATTCTTTCACTTAGGGCATGTCTACTATTTCATCACCTGGTAAAACACTTTCATATTTTCATTTTCAAATTGATGCATTCATCTTGAGTTTGGATTAGTAGAAAAAAAATATTTTCTGGTTATCGGTTGAATAGATGTTATAAACATTACAACAAACACATGGTAATATTAAAATCTCATTGCATTTTACTCACATTTAAACAGATCAGATAATAGATAATCAGATAATGTGACCTTAACTTATTCCCACACAATGAAGCTTTTTGATGCTCCTCAAGAAAAACAATCTGGAAAACATTGTGTAAAGTAAAGAAATTTTAAGCAATATCTTTATTTTCCACAATTTTTGCAACCCAAAGAGGTGAAAAATTCAGAAATTTCATAAACTTAATTTGTCTTCCTCAACTTCTTTCCTTTTGGACCAGTCTAAAATTTTGCCATCTGGTAATGGATTAAGTTGTGACCTATGAGCCATATTAGAAACTATTTCAAAAGAGACATGTACTCATGATGGAGAACAAGTGTCCTAAATTAGTTTGGAATTCATGCACATAATATGCAGGAAATATACTCTGGATAAGCTCAATTTGAACGCTTGACCTTGAGCTGTGAACTTGACCTTGGAGATACCTAAAAAAGTTTCAAATGCCACATCTACGCATCATTGTAACTAATAGTTCCAAGTTGTTTTGAATCCATTCATAAATATTGAGTTATGGTCTGGACAAATTTGGACGGATAGACACACTAACAAGATGGGGCACAAACACTAACTTGTAGTGACAACTTTGTCTTCTTCACCACAGGTAGGCTTGACAAAAGGTACATTTTCACCCATATGTAATACAAGATCAGATGTTTTCATGAAACACCAAACCTCAAGTAATAACCTGCTTTCTGTAAAAAAAACAACTTCTACAGTAGAAGATTACGACATTGTCAACTGCAAATGCGCAACATCCGGCATACAGTATACAATTTTTCAAAATTCTCACTTTTTACACATCACCACACAATCTCGTATTTTGACAGACTAAAGAAATGTAGCTTTGGAAATATTATGAGAAAACTGCTTATAGCAAAAAGGAGAAGCTGCTGATAGCAATGTATCCTTTTCTAGCAGTGTTTCTCAATTCAAAACACCATGCCCTGAAGCTGTATTGGCATTGAAATTTACTATAACTTCTTCTTTTCCCACGATATTTTCTACCACAAAGGATAACTTTATTACAAATTGCATCTATTTTCATTGTCGTCTGAAACCTCTTTTAACTTGGACCAATTTCAAAGAAGTTGCAGTCTACAATTTAAGTGAAGAAATCCTTGAAATTTTTGTCTTTTTGGATAGAAAAAAAATGTGGATATTAAAGAAATTGCTTATGACATGCTATTCATCACTTAAACAATGTTTTCCAAAGCGTTTATATTTAGGGGTGTTTTAAAGCGTCATTGTTTGGGAATTGGTTAAGCATAAAGACTAACAAATATCACAGACTTGTGGTATAACGTCTTACAGTTTGTTATATTCACCATTTTTATTCAATTGGGTTTAACCCCTTCCTGTTCAATCCCTGGTTTTCGTCCCTGTAATTTAATAATGGAGAAAACATTGTAGAAAAAGAAGAAATTGATTGTAACAAGCAATTTCTTCTTTTTTCATAATATTTTCTACCTCACCAAGTGATCATTTTTCAAATAATGTCCACTTTGATTTTTTTCTGCAAAACCTTTGAATTTGGACCAATATAAAATTTAACAAAACAGGAAAGGGTTAAAGCTACTTCCATCATTAATTAACTAATTACCACATAACAAAATTTTAGACTAAAATGAATGAAGTTGCAGATGACAATTTTAAAAACTTTTTTTATTTGGGATAGACAACATTGTGGATAATGCAGAAATTGCTTGTGCAAGCCAATTTCTTTGTTTTCTACAATGTTTTCTTAAGCCTTTATCTTCAGGGGCATGAAAAAACCTTATTGGTTGGGAATGGGTTAAGTTACCTCATGGGACTGCAGTACCTAACCATTGATTCCTTTTTTCACACCAGTACCGCAACATCATCCTATCATAGCCTCTAGCTGATCATCCTGTTTTGGAAATTATTCACTCACTGATTGGTTGGTGAGAAATAAATGACAATTCCATATGACATACAAATGCTGGCCATGCAAGGGTTAAATTTGTGGCTCTAGGATTCTCAAACTTACTACCATTAACCCATTCCAACACAGCAAAATTTTAGACCGGTCCAAATTGAAAGAAGCTGCAGAGGACAATTTCAAGTTGATAGAATTTTAAACTTTTTCGTTATTTTGGGTAGAAAACATTGTGGAAAATGAAGAAATTGCTTGATACAAGCAATTTCTTCATTTTCCATGATGTTTTCAAAAGCTTCCTGATGGGCGTAAAAAGGAGGGATTGAGTTGTAATGGGTTAATGGATTGCTGCTATCAAACAAAGAATCAATCAATCGATCAAATATTTCCTATAGACTGGAAGTCTACTTTGAAATCGGCCAACATCTATAAGAATTTTTATTGGTTTGTCAGCTTTAATATAGTAACCTTAGCTTATTCAAGCTGTAGTTAGGACATTTAGGTTTCCAACCAACCAAATAAAATATTTTTACATGTTACAGGCAATAAATTTAGCACAACAGAATCCCACCTTTTTATGATCGTCAAGAAAAAACTACAAAACATTGTGGTAAATGATGAAATCGTAACAATTTCTCCTTTTCTTACAATGTTTTCTACCCTTAAAGATATTTACTTTTATAATTCAAAAATTGCTATCTGCAACTTATTTCATTCAAACCAGCTTTAAGAAATTTGTTACATAAGGGTTAACCCTCTCCTGTTCAATCCCTAGTTTTGACATGCTTGAGATCTTACAATTTAGAAAACATAGTAGAAAAAGAAGAAATTGTTATTGCAAACAATCTCTTCTTTTTCCACAGTATTTCCTATCCTACTATATGGTTATTTTTCAAATTAAAAACACTTTAAATTTTTGTCTGCAAAACCTTTGAATTTGGACAGATCTAAAATTTTGCAAAACAGTAAAGGATTAAAGGGAGGTATCGATGTTTCTGAGACCTAGACTAGAAAAAATTACCAAGTGCCAAAAAATAGACTCAAACGAACATTTATTACCCTAAGTTAGGTCAGGTATTGTCTTGGTGGTAATCTAATAGACCTAAAGTGGCTTTTTGTGGTTATATCGGAAAGTTTCAGAGGAATTCCAGGTTATTTTTAGATATCACGGAATTCGGCTGTCGACATTGATTGACCTCATTAGCATATGACCCAAAGTCAAATGAAGGTAACAAATTTACTAGCGAAACAGCCAACCTCATAAATAATGTCAAATGAAAAGCTAAGTGCAAAACTACTGTAAGTGTTTATATTCGTAATGACGATTAGGACAGTTTTGGACTGATCTTTACAGACCGGCTAGCGAACATAGCTCCTGATGACGTAACAATGACGTTGGTCTGATGTAATTTAAAATAAATGCAAGATTCCAATGGTTGTTCGCTGGATTAATCTAAAAATAGATTAATAGCCTACGTAGGCTATTAGGGAAATACCCTGCTTTTATCTGATAAGCGACCTCAGATTTTTGCGAAACTACTTTGCGGCATATTGTATTCAAATAGCATATGAGAGGAAATAAAAGTAATTAAAATCTGTGACATGAAAAAAACATTGATACCTACCTTTGAAAAATATAACAAACTGTCAGCAAAGTGAAATCAGAATAAGATATCAACAAAAAAACTTGATGATAAATGTAATACTTTCTTTGCATATTTCACATATCTACATTATATGGTATGCTGTGTAAAATTTAATAACTTAAAAGCATTTAACCCATTCCAACACAGCAAAATTGTAGACTGGTCCAAATTGAAAGGAGCTGCAGACAACAATTTCAAGTTGATGGAATTTTGAATTTTTTCGTCTTTTTGGATAGAAAACATTGAGGATAATGAAGAAATTGCTTGATACAAGCAATTTCTTCATTTTCCACAATGTTTTCCAAAGCTTTTTTCTCGAGGGGCGTAAAAAGGAGGGATTGAGTTTGAATGTTAAGAGGGTTAATGGTGATACTGTTATAAATGTCTATACAATGTATACACACTTAGAACAGTATGACAATTAACCCATTACCAGACGGTAAAATTTAAGACTGGTCCAAATTGGAAGGGTTTGCAGACGAAAATGTAAAGCTTATGAAATGTAAGTTTTTTTCAAGTTTTTGGGTAGAAAACATTGCGTAAAATGAAGAAATTGCTTGTTACAAGCAATTTCTTCATTTTACACAATGTTTTCCCAATTGTTTTTCTTGAAGGGCATCTAAAAGCGTCATTTTGTGGGAATGGGTTAACCCTCAATTTATGTACTCTTTTTACACTGAAGAATCGATTCAGACTTTAACTTCTCTATATTATCCTTCCTTATTGACATATTACAGTTATCAAGCAAAGAGTAAATCAACCAATCAAATAATCAAATTCATGTGAAGCATTTATGTTTGTTTGGCGACTTAAAAGTCATAACTACAGCTTATTAAAGATAAAGCTACAATGATTGGATCCCCAACCAACAATTTGACATTTTGTTTCATGCTACTGACCGAAAAAATTTCAAAATAACGCTGTTTTATATGGAAGTGGATCTTCCTGTTGGTGTGGCAAGTGATATGTAAATTCTATATCAATATTCATTATTGCCCATAGCCTGTTATCTTATTTATTTTTTTATTATTTTTTTTCCTAATTTTAGTAAAGTTTTATGAAATGAAGATATCTTGTTTTGTTTTCATTGAGGTATGAAATAAACATTTGTGTAAATCTGCTTTGTAAACAAAAAATATTCTCTATATCTCTTAACCAATTCCAGCACAATGCCTGTCAATATGAAAGCTTTGGAAAACATCGAGGAAAATGAGAAAATTGCTTGTCATAAGCATTTTCATTATCCACAATGTTTTCTGTCCCAAAAGACTTTAAAGATTTCACCTACCTAAAATTGTCATCTGCAACTTCTTTGAATTTGGACTGGTCTAAAATTTCATTTTGTTTAGGATTGGATTAACCCCACACCACACAAGGTAATTTTCGACTGGTCCAGATAGAAAGAAGTTGAAGATGACAACAAAAAGTTAATAAAATTTTGGATTTTTTTCAACTTTCTGGGTAGAATTTTATTTTTCATTGTTTTTTTCGAAGGGCATAAAAAGACGTCAATATATGGAAATGGATCAAATAAATTACCAAAGCTTACTAAATTCCAAAGATTTCATGATCCTTTGTATGAGAACAACCACTTGTTGTTGCCTGAAAGTACTATTAGAATATGGACAAGTCTAATTTTTCATGCAAACAAGCATTTTTAGACTCAATTAACATCAAAATATTTAAATCTTAGTTTCTAGTTTTGTCTCTCAAGATTCAAGCATTTTTTATAAGCAAAATTTTACAACTATTTTGTATGTTTGTATACAAAGTAAATCCATAGAAATTTACTCCGAACAAGTAAAATATTTGCTTTGTTTGTTTGATGGTATTAATAATAGGATATGAAGAGAGTATTTGTTTTCATAGGGGCGGGAGCCTAAAAACTTGATAGCAATAATGCATGAATCATTTAACCCATTCCCACACGACAAAATTTTAGACTGGTCCAAATTCAATGGAGTTGCAGACGACAATTTAAAATTAGTGAAAGTTTAGATTTTTCAACTTTCTGTGTAGAAAACATTGTGTAAAATGAAGAAATTACTTGGTTCAAGCAATTTCTTCATTTTACACAATGTTTTCCAAAAATTTATCTTGAAGGGCGTCAAAAGACGTCACTGAGTGGGAATGGGTTATAAATATCAGTGACTAAGATTTAGGTTTATGATACCTCAATGAAAACCAATTGTTTTTTAGTTTTTGAGGCCTCCTTCATTATCCACAAAGTTTTCTACCAAGAAAGACAAATATTTTTAAAATTAGTCAATTTGAAATTGTTGTCTGCAGCTTCTTTAAATTTGGACTTTCATTATTTTTTAAAAGTTACACTCCATGGAATTATATATTCCAATTTAGAAAGTGCTGATCTTATCTAATTTTCACTCAACTATAATCTGCTACTTTTTCATTCTTTTAATCTCCAGAAATTTGAATTTATTGTCCATGATTGAAATGTTGGGGTGCAACATTTTACTCACAAACAAAACATTGAAAAACTATACAAGTATTTTCTGCCTGTGAATGAAACAGTGTCACAAAGTTTGGGAAAGAAACCTCATACCATTTTTACACTTCTCATTTTATGGTCTATGAAGTATAACAACTTACTACTTTGTAGTAAAATAACACAAGACTTCAATAACACTGATATATTTTTTTAAGAAATCACAGTCAGCAGCAATTAGAATCACCGTGGTTACACTGGCAGTTCCCATGGCAACCATAGTAGGAAGATCACTGTGGCTTCACTGACAGTTACCTTGGTAACCATACATCATACAGACTCATATTCTCGTTGCCAAGCAGCATATTTGTCTTTCATAGCTTTACCAGAAGGTTTAGTCCTTTCTATTGCTTTTAAAACATCGGAGGAAATAATGGTGTCCAGTCTTATATGAAGATCTTTACCTGAAATGAAAACAATAAAATTTATGTATAACGATTGAAGTTAGGCATCATGGCTCTACAAAATAGATCCAAGAAGAAAACAGACTTGTAGCCTTCTGTGACTTTTGAATTCCAAATTGATCTGTTAGAAAGAGTGACATGGTCATACTTTTGCCCTATGTGTCGCATGGGCAACTTTGAAAAAGTTTTGCTGTATATTGTCATTGTTGTTCTGAAACGTTGTAACTACAGCCTGATTTAAGCTATAGTGACAAGGTTTTAGAACGACAAGGAAAATATACACATGAAGGGGAATCTCATTAGTGAATGGATCCTAGCTGTGAGTTTGTGCAGTTACTTTGTAAATTAAAATAACAATAGACCAATCAAATCATTCATTTTGACAGGAAGTGAATTTGAATTATCAAATTGGCAAACATACATGTGAAACATTTTCCTTGGTTTGGCGAATTAAATCTCATGACAACAGCTACACTCTCACCATGTAAGTAAATTTTTATGTTTCACTGGACCTTTGGTCTCGTCAATTATCAAAATTTTCATGCACAGCTCAAACCCAACAAAAGATTTTCTATCAAAATTATGAAATAATATTCCTTACGAATCCAAGAGAGTGTGATAACCAAAGCACTGTGAAAAGAGACTTAGAGACTTAGACTTTCATGAAAATATTTCTACACAATCTCCCTAGTGCTTGTTAACTCATTCCCACACAATGACTCTTTTTACTGCCAAGAAATAAAGGTTAGGAAAACATTGTGAAAAATGAGGAAATTGCTTGTTACAAGCAATTTCTTCATTATTCAAAATGTTTTTTATTCCAAGAGACAAAAAAAACCCTAAAATTCCATAAACTAAAATTTGTCATCTGCAAGATCTTTGAATTTGGACCAGTCTTAAATCATAACCAATTCCCACACGACAAAATTTGAGAAATTATCGCAAAGCAGACTAAAACCCCTCAAAAGAGCTTGTCAATATACAAGTGCTATCCACCAAAGGGCCTTAACAAACAAGATGAGTTTGTGAAACACCATGCCCCCGAAAAAGGAATTTTTTAGAAACGGGTGATTTTTATTGGCTTTTTTTCTTTGTTTTAGAGAAAAGGGTTAAATTTTGACTTTGACCTTAAAGAATTGACCTTCCCAAGTTGTGCCTTGTTGAGACCTATCTACATACCAAATATTAGCATTGTAACTTAATTAGGGATGAAGTTATAGGAAAATGTTCAGTTGGCAGGCTAATTTTTGAGTAATGTTTTAGGGAAATGGGTTAAAATCTTGACTTTGACCTTGAAGAAATGAACTTCCCTAGTTGCGCCTTATTGAGATCTATCTACATACCAAATATCAGCATTGTAACTTAATCAGGGTTGAAGTTATAGGAAAATTGGCTGGATAACTTTTGCAGACAGACAGACAGACGGACACTGGTAAAACAATATGCCCCCATCTATCGATGCGGGGGCATAAAAATGGACTTTTAGATTAAAGGGCCATAAATCAATAAAAATAAATGGACCATAACCAAAATGGATATGCACATGTCTGCATTATACCAGGTCTTTCTGTGAAATTTGAATCAAATCCTTCCAATGGATGCTGAGAAATTGAGCGGACAAGATTTTTCATCAAAGGGCCATAACTCTGTCAAAAATCAATGGACCGTAACCAAAACATAATATGCACATATCTGCTTCATACTGATTATATCAGTGAAGTTTGAATTAAATCCACCCAACAGTTGCCAAGAAATTGAGAGTACACTAAAAAGCTACAGACAGTCAGACAGACTGAATTACCAACCAACAAGCTGACTCCTATATACCCCCAAACATAGTTTTACATTCCTTACGAATCCCAGAGAGTGTGATAAGCACACCCCTGTGCAAAGGGAAATATTTCAAATTAAAACACAATAGCATTAAACATATATAAACAAAGAACTTTATTTACTATAAAAGTTTTATGCTACGTGTAAAGATAAGATTGGTTGGAAAGCTCTGCCCCTATCTAAGCATGCATATTAATGAGGAAATGCATATGTACGCATTCTGTTTCAGAATATAAAGTCAAAAGCATGTAAATGAGACATCAACGTTGTGAGATACACGTCTTCACTTGCCAATTCGTAACTGCAGTCAATTCAAAAATTCAAAAGCCTTTTGTCAATTACTTGACAATTAAATATGCCTTTGCCTCTGCCCTCAGATTTTACCTTTTGCATATAACTCCTCCCCATGAAGCATTATTCAAGCACACATTATGCCAAAAATACTATTATTCATAAATAATTGTTCAAAGTACTTATTGATATCCTTACCTTCTGTATGATTTTCTAGAGCATCAAATATTTTTCTGACAGGTCTCATGGCTGCTTCCTTACATACAAGCCTGATGTCAGCACCAGAATATCCCTCTGTTTTCTGTAATACCAAGTCATACAGATTATGGTAGTATTTTCAAAAATGTCTCTTAATGAACCCAGACAACAAAATCTCAAGACTGGTCCAAATTCATAGAAGTTGCAGATGCGAATTTCAGTTGGTTTTTTTTTCAAATTTCTTTGTTTTACTGGTTAGAAAACATTGGGGAAAATGCAGAAATTGCTGGTAACATTGTTACATTGTAAGAAGCAATTTCTGCATTTTTTCGCATATTTTTCCGAAACATTTTTCTTGGGGTTAAAAAAGCGTCATTGTGTGGGAATACTTTAACCCATTCAAACTCAATCCCTCCTTTTTACGCCCCTCGAGAAAAAAGCTTTGGAAAACATTGTGGAATATGAAGAAATTGCTTGTATCAAGCAATTTCTTCATTATCCACAATATTTTCTACCCAAAACGACGAAAAAAAATTCAAAATTCCATCAACTGAAATTGTCGTCTGCAGCTTCTTTCAATTTGGACCAGTCTAAAATTTTGCTGTGTGGGAATGGTTTAACCCTTACTAAAAACCTTTATTTTGACCACATTGACAGTTGATTAAACCTATTTCAAGACATAAAAATTCTAGACTGTTTAGAATTCTAAGTTGTTGCTGACCACAAGTCAAAGTCTTATTTCAATCAAAAATAACTTCAAGATAGATAAGAAAAGATTATTACAAAATGTGAAATTACTTGATTTAAGCCATTTCTCGTTTTTCCTGTAATGCTTTCAATGTCTACAAAATTCTTCTGGATATCAAAATACAGGATTGTGAGGTAAAAATATTTTGTAACCTTGACCATATCTAGTCCTTTTAACCCATTACCAGATGAAAATTTTCAAGACTGATCCAAATTCAAAGAAGCTGCAGATGAATATTTTTAAGTTGACATTATTTTCAATACCTCTGTTTATCTGGGTTGAAAGCAAAGAGAACCAGAATGACTATCACTAATAGTACCCCTGTCCCTTTATATCATATCACAGGTGTAGTAACTCTGGTTATGTCAATTTAGGGGCTATAACTTCATAATTAATGGGCCAACATTCACGTGAAACTCAAGTCTTTGAATAAGTGGCAAAAATTCTGTAATACTCAATGATTACTCATTTTTAAGTCTAATCAGAAGCAACTACTCATTGATTATTGATAAGACGTTTAAAACTAGATGGTTGTCCCAGGACAACTGCTGTCGAGCAAGTAAAGTTTTGTAAGCATCATGCTCCTGAAAAGCACAATTTTAGTGTTTGGCCTTGAATTTGAAGCTATCAAAAAAAAAATCTTTCAAATGGCACATCTACTCATGATGGAGAATAATTGTGCCAAGTTATTTTAAAATCCATCCATAAATGTAGGAGTAAATGTCCGGACAACCAAAATTTTAGTGTTTGATCTTGAGCTGTGACCTTGACATTTGAACTATCCAAAAAATTATTTCAAATGGCACATCTAAACATGATGGAGAATAATTGTACCAAGTCATTTTGAAATCCATCCAAAAATGTAGGACAAATTCGGACGGACTGACCGAGTAACTAACGTACTAACACACATACATGGACTTGAAGTGACATATATGCCTCGCTCATCACAAAGGGACTCATTAAAAAATTGCATCTTGCACATCTACTACTCCTATTGTCAATTCTGCTAAGTTTCAAGTCAATCAGACTGAAACAGTAGGAGAATTTGGCTGGACAAGATTTTTTTAAGTTGAATCAGGGGCAATAACTCAATAACCCTTGATATAATTTTCACAAAATTTGCATTCTGCACATCTTCTACTCCTAATGAACACTTCTGCAAAGTGTAAAGTGAATCAGACTGTAGGAGGATATGTCGGGAGAAGCATTTTTTTTAGTCAAATCAGGGGCAGTAACTCTTCATGAATCATTTATGTATTGTGTTTCTTACAGATCTACAACTCCTAATGAACACTTCTGCAAAGTATTTAGTAAACTTGACTTAAACTGTAAGAGGGATTTACAGATGTTGCAGAAATACATATCAACTGACAGATTGGTTCAATTAAAATTGCTTGAGACATCTTTAACCCATTCCCACTCAGAGACGCTTTTAGACACCCCCAAGGAAAAAAGCTTTGGAAAACAAAGTGGAAATTGAAGAAATTGCTTGTCACAAGCAATTTCTTCATTAGCCACAATATTTTCTATCCAAAAAGATGAAACAATTCAAAATTCCATAAACTTTAAATTGTCATCTGCAACTTCTTTCAACTTGGACCAGTCTAAATTCTTACCGTGTGGTAATGGGTTAAAATATATTCATCATTTCACAGTACAGAAAAACTTATTCCTGTATATCACTTTAATAATGAATGGCCAGATAATCAATAAACTGTGCAACATCCTGAATCTCTTACCAATGCCAGTAGATCATAATCTAGATCCGCTAACAGTTCTAATCCTCCTTCACTCGGATTTACAACTCGTGGCAAGTGATGTTTAAACATGGCTTTTCTTGCTTCAAATGTCGGTAAATCTACCAATATACGCTTCTCTAATCTTCTCAGCATGGCATGATCTAGCTCCCTGTGGAATAAAAAAAGTGAATCTACAACCAGAAGGGGATTAAAGACAATTAACCCATTCCCACACAACAAAATTTTAGACCAATCCAAATTGAAAGATGTTGCAGACGACAATTTCAAGTTGGTGGAATTTTAATTTTCTTTGTCTTTTTTGGTAGAAAACATTGTGGATAATGAAGAAATTGCTTGATACAAGCAATTTCTTCATTGTCCACAATGTTTTCCAAAGCTCTTTAATTCAGGGGCGTAAAAAGGAGGGCTTGAGTTGGAATGGGTTAATATGTGTTTAGTTTAAAGGGTTTAGGGTAGAATTACTCACATTTTCAATGTGCATTTAAATGCAAAACACCTTTCGTAAAGTTATTGACACAGTTTTGCAATGAAGAACCATCTTAAAAGATCTCCTAATCAAACATACTAGAGGAAGGTTCTTTTCATTGAAGTGAAAATCTAGATAAATATGATTTTTTAGATGTACTAAAGAACGATTTTTGTTACTTTGAATAAAAAGATTTGATGGTGTCAAGGCTACTTGTTTAAGCCAATGCTCAGTATGCTTAAAGTCCTCATTAAGAATTCTTAATATTCCTGTTTAGCAGCTTAAAATTTTAATCTAAAGAATGCTTTATCTTAAAAATCTATATAAGAGTCTTTAGTATCTCGACTAAAAGAACACACCTCAGGTAATTGTTAAAAGGTTACTAAAGAAGAACATTCAAATCATACCCAATGTATCTTGACTTCTTTCAAATGCAGTAAAACATGCAATAAGGGACCACTACAAGGGCTGTAAGAAAGTGGTTGCTTAACCCATTCCCACATAGTGACACTTTTGAAAGCCCCTCAGGAAAAATAATTGGGGCACGTTATGTTAAATGAAGAACTTGCTTGTTACAAGCAATTTCTTCATTTAACATGTTTTCCCAATTATGTTTTCTACACAGAAAGTTGAAAAAATCTAAAATTTCATAAATTTTGAATTGTCGTCTGCAACTCCTTTGAATTTGGACCAGTTTAAAATTTTGTTGTGTCTGAATGGGTTAAGGGAAATGGTCACTTTATAAACTTTTTTGTGACCTTAACACTGTACTAGACATCTAAATCTTAGACTTGTCCAAATTCAAGAATGTTATTGACAACAACTTCAGGTTTATGAAATGTTAAAAATCTCTTTCTTTTGGTTAGAAAATATTCTGTAAAACGAAGAAATTTCTTAAGAATAATAAAGAAATTGCTTGTAGTTGCTGAATAAAAGTGGTCACTTCATTAAGGTGCTTGCTAGAGCAAGATCCATTGTATGTATTTGACAGTTTTGACATTACAGAATTAATAATTCATATATGGTTACCATGGTAAATTTGAAGCAGCCAATAAAAAGACGAGATCATCAGACTTTGCAAGACCATCCATCTGTACAAGTAACTCTGTCTTCATTCTTCTGCTACCTTCATGTTCACTATTATTAAAAAAATCAATTAACCAATTACCGGTACCAATTATCAAAATTTTAGACTGATCCAAATTGGAAGAAGTAAAAGACAACAATTTATAGTTGATGGAAATTATAAAATCTTTGGATTTCAGGGTAGAAAACATTGTGGATAATGAAGAAATTGTTTGTAACAAGCAATTTCTTCATTATCCACAGTGTTTTTAGAGACCTTTTTTCTAAAAGGGCTTCAAAAATCAGGATTGTGTTGGAATGTGTTAACACATTAGCAAAATTAAAACTTTAGACAAAAGTTTCATTTCAGCTAGTCCATTACAACACCCAACAGTCCAAATGTGGGTAAAGAAAAGACTCAGAAAAGACTGTGCATCTACACAATCTGATCTGAGTTTTCACTATGCACTCTATGGATAGCCAAGGGCTCAAAATTTATTTAGGCATTCAGTGAATATTCTATATCCTCTAAGTGGATGTTTATGTCCAGGGTGCAATTTTAGCACATTTGAAATAGTTTTAAATGTTACGAACAAGCCTGTTTTTGATACATTGCATTCTTTTGTACAATTCATCTCACAATCAAGCTTCAAAATAGATCAAACTTTGAAGCACCTTGCAGCAATCTATATGTTTGCCAGCTTTATCAAAATGTGGCAAACACTGCATGCAAACATAAGAAATCATTGTTACAAGATATCTATTTCTCTATCTTTTTTTTCCAAAAATTCCCCTTAGCACAAGATCAAACTTTTCCTTTCTCCAAAATATACCGACAGCGTATCACAAGATGGCACTATTCACAAGATGGCACTATTCTACACTGAAAGAAAGAAGTCGCAGATGGCAAATTATAGTTTATGAAATTCAATCCTCTTTGCAGAAAATGTGGGAATGAAGGAATCAATTTCTTCATTTTCAAAAATATTTCCAAAGATTTTTGTTTTCTTGAGTGATATTGAATGTGCGAGATTGATTGATTGAATGTGGTATTTCTCAGTACTACCTCAATATCCTTTTTGAGCCCCCAGCTGCTCTTCCCACTTAGGTTAACGATTATCAACCCATTGGTTGGCAGGGGATATTTGCCATGGCAGGGGATTGAGCCCGTACCCCGAGATTAGGAGTCCTACACACTACCACTGCGCTATGGCTGCCGCCTGAATGTGTGAAAATGGATTCAAATAAGTTCAAACAAGTTCTTTTCACCAATGGATGGATAATCATAAACCTAGGTGGGATAGCAGATGGAGGCTAGGAAAGGATGTAGTGGTAGTACTGGTGTGAGATATACCAGGAGTCCATTGTTAGGTGCTCCAGCCACCGTGATATGACTGAAATATAGTTAAAAATGGCGTTAAAACTCTTTCAATGAAATAAGTTCTATGTGGTAGAAAAGCATAATTGTATAATTAATGTCTACCTTTCGCTTATAGACTTATAAAGCAAGACAGTTATTGAAGATCTTACCCGCCACCTCCCTGTGACCCTCTTTGGCTCATGATAGCTTCTAACTCATCTAAAAATATGGTGGATGGAGCATAAAATCTCGCCATCTCAAATAATACCTGCAATGTAAAGACAAGGAAAGATATACTTGTGAAACCCCATACTAATAAACTTCTTTTTAAAATTTGCTTTCACATGTACGAGCCAATAACCAGACAACAAATTTTCCTGACTTTTCAGACTTTTCTCTGCCATGACTACTGATCTTGTCTGCAGGGGTTAGATCCACATACTACTTACGATTTTTAACAGAAACAAATCAAAGGTAAAAGTTGGCATTTCTTTCTCATCGTTTTCTTTGAAATAATCCTTAAAATGCATACTTTTTACACATTAAGAAAAGGAGACCAAGATGAACCTACCTATGTCAACAAAAGTTTCTCTGACTTTTCCCTGACTGCAGATGATAATTTCAAGTTGGTGGAATTCTATTTTTTTTTTGTTGTAATTTTGGATAGTAAACATTGCAGACAATGAAGAAAATGCTTGAAACAAGCAATTTCTTTATTTTCCATATTGTTTTTTAACCCTTTCCAGGACAAACCCGGGATTTTACATCACTGTGAATTTATACCTGAGAAAACATTGTGGAAAAAGGAGAAATTGCTTGTAACAAGCAATCTCTCCTTTTCCCACAATATTTTCTACCACATAGGATGGTCAGATTTCAAATTGCATGCATATTTCATTGTAGTCTGCAACCTCTTTCAAATTGGACCAGTCTAAAATTTCAAAAAACAGGAAAGGGTTAAAGTTTTTTCTTGAGGGACACAAAAAGGAGGGATTGTATGGGAATGGGTTAAGATCTCCTATTTTCACTAATACCATTCTCCCACGTTACGTGACCTTGAAGAACCTGTTGCAAGAACATTTAAACCAGCGTTTATCAGATTGCTGCTTTCAATTAAAATAGAAAAAATGATTAACCAATCAAATAATTCACTTAGACTGGAAGTAAATATTGCCCTCCAATATCTATGCCAAACACTTTTGTTGGTTTTTCAGAATTAAACATTGTAACTAGCTGTAGTTACAATATTTTGGTACCTAACAAATAATTTGCCTTTTCTTAAAAGTTCCGAACCAATTATTATGGAAACTGATGTTGTTTGAATTGATGGGCAAAGCAAGCAACCCCTCAATTGGCCAATTGTAGATGTCAATCAAGGAATCAGTAGACCAATCAAATTATTCGTTAAGACTTGGGGTAAAGTTTGAACTCTGACATTGACCACAATTTTGTAAACCTTTTGTGTTGATTTGGCGACTTAAACATCATAACTACAGCTTACTCAAGCTGTAGTTAAGAAGTTTAGGTCGCAAACCAACCATTCTACTTGTTTGTTACATGCTACTGGCCATAAATTTTGCAAAGTAACGCTATTAAATATGCACGCGGAACTTCCTGTTGGAGTCAATGGGAGGGGGCAGTGTAGTAAGTAGGTAGCGCCAGTGATTGGTCAGTTGTAAGAAAAGTGTATTCAACCCTTTGCTGTTTTCCAAAAATTTAGACCTGTCCAAATTCAAAGGTTTTGCAGACTAAAATCTAAAGTGACTTTAATTTGAAAAATAGCCATTCAGTAGGATACAAAAAATTTTGTGGGAAAAGAAGAAATTGCTTGTTAAATCAATTTCTTCTTTTCCCTCAATGTTTTCTCAAGTTTAAAGTCACGGGGACGTAAAAACCAGGAATTAACAAGGCAAAGGATAAAAAGATCTACCTTACCCTGACTAGTTTCTCGGAGTCACCCCTCCATTTACTGACAATACTTGATGCAGATATGTTGAAAAATGTAGTGTTACATTCTGTGGCTATTGCTTTAGCTAACAGTGTTTTACCAGTGCCTGTAAATAAAGCAATATATCTTAGTGAGTACCGCAATGCACTAAATTTAATTTCATTTTCTTGACCCTAAATATATAAGCCTCAGTGAAAGGAGGTTGCTAATAGGTATCTTCATACCAAATATGAGCATAATAATTGGAATAGTAAGCAAACGTGTAAAGTTTTTAGGTTAAAGTTTTAGAAAAATTCATCAGAACAGTGAACATGAAGCTGAACTCCAAAACATGGCCCGCAGTGAAAATAGGTTGCAGTGTAGGTACCTCCTTACCAACTACGGGCATTGCGTCTCAAACGGTTGTGAAATGAATGAGCAACATTAAGAATTTTTGTTCATCTTTAGACAAACAGTTGGTTGGTTGAATGGGTTTAACGCCACTTTTAACAGTATTTTCAGTCATATCGCGGCGGCTGGAGCACCTAACAATGGATTCATGGTATTTCTCACACCAGTACTACCATTACATCCTTTCCTAGCCTCCAGCTGCTATCCCACTTAGGTTTATTATTATCCACCCATTGGTGAGAGACAAGTGTCGGAAAGGATATGTTCCGGGATAAAACCCATGACATTCCATGTTTGAAGATTAGGAGTCTGATGCGCTACCGGCTGTGCTATGATGGCGGCTTTTAGACAGACAGACAGACATGGGTAAAACAATATGCTTGCAACCAAGTACTTTAAACCGTTACCAAATGCTGAAATTTTAGGCTGACCATAAATTGAATGAAGTTGCAGACATCAAATGATAGTTGATGGTATTTCAAAAATCTTGTTTGGGGTAGAAAATATTTAGATAATGAAGAAGCATTTACATAATTAGTTTGTAATCCTTGATTAGCAGTAAGAGCTATGCTGGTAATTTTTTAGCTATTCCTTCACTTATTCTTGACCCATTACCAGACAAAAAATTTTAGACTGGTCCAAATCGAAAAAAAATGCAAACATTTCAACTTTGAAAAAATAGTGCTAAATAAGATAGAAAATATTGTAATGAAATGAGAAATTGCTTGTTACATGCAATATCTTTTGTCCCTCAAAGACCCATTAAATTATTTCTTCTTGGTATTAGAAAGCAGGATTGTGTGCTAATGGGTTAAATGGAATATTCTTATCTTTCTCTATATTTAGATTTATAAATTACCTACCTGGAGGTCCATATAACAATAAACCTTTCCAAGGACACAAAATACCTTTAAATAATTGTGGATACTGAAATAATAAGAATTTGTAAGTAACTAAATTGCTAAAAGCATGGAAAGGAACAAATGATTTTGTTGTAAACAGCTGGCTTGTATGTGAACTCTTTCTTAATATTATAAGGAAAGGAAAACATGATTATCTCCATGTTTTTTGATGAACATGCTCCATTTATGACAAAAATGGGTTTTCTTTTTAATAATAACAAATGCATTTCTATTCTGTTGTCTGCATAACAAATAGAGCTAAACTGGGCTATCTTGTAAATGACAGATGGCTGGCAACACAAACTGACCTCCACCAAAGCAGTTCAACTGAGAAACGAAACGATTGATTGATTGATTGATTGAACAGGGTTAACGCCACTTATAACAGTATTTCAGTCTTATTGCGGCAGCTGGAGCACCTAACAATGGATTCCTTGTATTTCTCACCCCAGTACTACCACTACATCCTTTCCTAGCCCCTAGCTGCTATGCAACTTAGGTTTATGATTATCCACCCATTGGTAAGAGACAAATGTCGGAAAGGATATGTGCCGCTGCCGGGAATTGAACCAATGACATCCCATGTTTGAAGATTAGGAGTCTGGCTAGAAATGAAACAATGCTAAATCATAACCACAAGGCAAAATTTAAGAATGGCTCAAATTGAAAGAAGTTAAGGACAATATTTTAAGCCATTCCCACACAATAACACTTTTAACACCCTCAATATAAAAGTTTTGGAAGTAATTGTAGAAAATGAAGAAATATTGCTTGATACAAGCAATTTCTTCATTATCAACAATGTTTTTTTACCCAATAAGAAACAGATTTTAAAGGTTTCATCATCTTGAAATTGACTCTGCAACTTCTTCGAAAGAAATTGCGTGAAACAAAAAAGAATAACTTGTTACAAGTAATTTCCTCATTTTCCAAACTGTTTTCCCAATTGTTTTTCTTGAGGGGACTCCAAAAGCGTCATTGTGAGGGAATAGATTAATTTTCAAAATATATTGTCAGAGACAAAAAAACAAAACAAAGAGCATTTAGTTTATGCATGACCTAAACATGCTAACTGCAGCTTGATTAAGCAATATAAGCTGTAGTTAGGATGTTTAAGTCACCCACAAATATTAAACATATATGTCAGCATTGCACATGATGATTCAATCAGTCATTAAATTTTTTGATTGACAGCTGCTTTCTATCAATTAAAGAATACTATTCAACTAAGTGTGTAAGATATTAACTGATACTAAAGATCATTTAGCTTGGTACTATCATAATACATGTTGAAGAACAAGCTAACATAAATATAGGTACAGTACGGATCATTGTTAATTATACAATTATTTCAAACTCGTTCTGGAAAATCACATTCAATCATGTTCAATCAGCAATCAGTGTTCAATCCGGTAGTAATCACAGTTTTCCATTCTGGGATCAATCAATCCTTCAAACAAAAGCATTCAATCAACAGCATTCATTCATTCTGATAATCAACATCACTAAGTTAGTTTTAGAAATTAATATTTTCATTGAATTTGAATTCGGCATTTCAAATTTAACAAGATGTGTTTGTTAAACACCATGCCCAGAAACAGGAATTCTTTAGAAACGGGTGATTTTTAATGTTTTTTTACTTTGTTTCAGGGAAAAGGGTTAAATTTTGACCTTGACCTTGATGAAATGACCTTCCCCAGTTGCGCCTTGTTGAGGCCTATCTACATACCAAATATTTGCATTGTAAGTTAATTAGGGATGAAGTTATAGGAAAATGTTTAGTTGGCAGGTTAAGTCTTTGAGTAACATTTTAGGGAAAAGGGTTACAATTTTGACCTTGACGAAATGACCTTCCCCAGTTGCCCCTTGTTGAGACCTATCTATATACTAAATATTTGCATTGTAAGTTAATTAGGGATGAAGTTATAGGAAAATGTTTAGTTGGTAGGTTAAGTTTTTGAATAACACTTTAAGGAAAAAGTTCAAATTTTGACCTTGACCTTGATGAAATGACCTTCCCCAGTTGCGCCTTGTTGAGACCTATCTTCATACCAAATATTAGCATTGTAAGTGTTCAATCTGCTCAGAGGGATAAAGTGATCAGCATTCAAACAAAATCATGTAGCGTTCAGCTTAAAATCAGATTCCAATCAGATTGTGAAATTAACAATGTTCTATACTGTATGAACACACACAATTATGGTTATCTAGGGGCTCTCAATATATACTTATTTCAATTTATCAAATTCACATACTGAAGTATAATGGGCTAATGACCCACTCATACCTTTATAGGATAAACTACAGCTTCTTTAGCTAATCTCTTGGCCTCTTCTAAACCTATTATATCACTCCATCGTACATTAGGGTTATTTGAATAAATATCCTGAAAAACAAAAAATTGACAAATAAATCATTACAATGCTCATTCAAAATGACTCATGCTTTTCAGTGGTTTGGGCGGTATGACAGATTAATCGTTACAATGTTGATTCAAAAGATGATTTACTACACAAAAGGGAACAGGGTTCAGTGGTTTGGGCATTGTGGTGAGTCTGAGTCCCGACTGCACCATTTGTCACATAGGTATGTCCTTTTACCAGACATTAGAGCTCCAGCTTAGTCCTAGTGATACTGAGGAATCATATGTGAGCTTCACAGAGATGAATTCCAAGAATGTGTGATGTCTTGAGTACCACGCAAACTAAAATAATTAAAACAGTACTATTTTTCAGTACAAAAATTCTAAAAATGATATACCCACATTTTTCTTTTGCACATTCTTCATGTTTTAGACTGGTCCAAATTGTAAGAACAGATGACAATTTTTTATCGATTAAAATCTTGAAAGTCTGTTTATGCTATGGAAAACAATGTTGATAACGAAGAAATTGCTTATGACAAAAAGCATTATAGTGTGAGAATGGGTTACCACACACACTTTCATATTTCTAACAACTTTGTCACAAAGCATAATGGAGGATTTCAGTGTTTTGAAAACATGTCTACTATGTCTTTAGATTTTAACCCTTGTCATGCTGATTCAATTACCTTACTGAATTGCTGTTAAATCAAAGGGCTGAAAGCACTGATAGAACTTGTTGTTCAATAATCAACATTTCTTTTAGAAATCAATTTCATAAACAACTCTGGCAGGAAAGGTACAAACAGGAGGTGTAGACCAAGATCAGTTGCACTTATGTGCAGACTGATCTTGGTCTACACCTCCTTCCAAAACCGGAATATTCCAGGTTCAGCATGACAAGGGTTAAAAAGCATAAACTATAGTTGTTGGTTACTTCGTAAAGATAAATCATACTTACTCTGCTAATATTTTGTGCCAATTCTCTCCATTCAGAGTTATACCCAACATATCCACCAAGCGGTTTCAGTAACTTTTCTTGCTGTAAATAAATTAAGATTTCAATCAACTATAATCAAAGGTTTTAACCCATTCTCCCACAGTGATTCTTCTTTTACCCCTCAAGAAAAACAATTGGGAAAACACTGTGTAAAATGGAGAAATTGCTTGTAACAAGCAATTTCTTCATTTTCAACAATGTTTTCTACCAAGAAAGTTGATAAAATCTAACATTACAAAGTGTTGTCAGGAATTTCTTTCAATTTGGACAAGTATAAAATTTTGTAGGTAGGAAAATAGCTCACCTCGATTTCATTTCAATTAAAAGCATTGTGAAAACTTAAAAATGCCTCTGCACATTTGTTCAATATAACACAAAAATTCCTTTACTTCATTAACAGAGCCTGACACTGGTAAAACAATATTTTCCAAAATTATAATGATTTTTGTTTTCAAAGATCAACGCTTTCCTGTACAATCCCTGGTTTTAACATCCCTATAATTTTCTACTTGAGAAAATATTGTGAGAAAAGAAAGATTGTTTGTAACAAGCAATTTCTTCTTTTACAACAATATTTTCAACCCCTTAGGTTGGTTACTTTTCAAATTGCACTCAATTTAATGGTCACCTGCAACTTCTTTGAAATTGGACGAGACTAAAATTTTGAAAAAACATTGAAAGGGTTTAATTTCTAGAATTACCTGATTTAAAAGAAGATCCAATTCACTCAGTCAAATCTTCAGCATTTTATGGAAACATGGCAGGGATATCAAACAGAGAACATGGAATGAATGATCATGAAATGCCAAAGTTATTAAATGTGTTATCTATAAACAGATCATATAATGACATCATTACTTGGATAATGACGACTTTATCATGACAACAATTTTTTACTGGAACAAAAGGGGCACTACAACAGGTCTCGGCTCATTTTGTACACTAGTGTTTAATCATCCATGTAATATCAACAGTCATAGACTAAACCCTTGTCATCCTGAACCTGAAATACTCCTGTTATTGCAGAGGGTATAGACTAAGATCAGCCTGCACATAAGTACAGTCTGATCTTAGTCTACACCACATTCATTCCTCTTTTAACCCATTCCAACACAGTGACACTTTTGGAGGCCCCTCAAGAAAACAATTGAGAAAACATTGTGTAAAATGAAGAAATTGCTTGCAACAAGCAATTACTTCATTTTACACATTGTTTTCTTCCCAAAAAGTTGAAAAAATCTAAAATTTCATAAACTTTAAATTGTCATCTACAACCCCTTTCAATTTGGACCAGTCTAAAATTTGCCATCTGGTAATGGTTTAAGCCAGAATTGTATTTTTTTAAAATAAATATTAACCCAAAATAAGTACTTCCAGTGCTTTCAACCCTTTGATTTTCATGTGATTATGTAGAGGATTTTATTCAGCAAGACAAGGGTTAACCCTTTCCCACACAATGCAGTTTTAGACCAGTCCAAATTCAAAGAAGTTGCAGACGAAGATTGAAAGTTTATGAAATTTTAGATTGTTCCCACTTTCTAGGTAGAATACATTGTGGAAAATGAAGAAATTGCTTTTAACAAGCAATTTCTTCATTTTCCACAATGTTTTCTGCAGGTTTTTTTCTTGGGGGTGTCTAAAAGCGTCTCTGAGTGGGAATGGGTTAATAAGTTGAAGGATAAAACATTTCAACCGTACTTACATTACTAACATTACCAGTATTGTTAGACTGTAGACCTGGTCCTGTAAACTCATTTGAACCTTCTTCTACATTCAGTCTAGTGGCATCATTTAACATGGCTCGGATGTCAATTATCTGTCCTGGCTGGAATGAAAAAACACATCTCGTTTTATGAAAATAGCATATTACCAGACTAATCAAGAATTGTCCCAAAGCTGACTTTAACCCACACCAGCACTTTGTAACACTTGACCTTTGAACTATGTCACTCCAATTGAAACATTCCCAAACAATGACGCTTTTGGACGCCCCTCCAGATAAACAATTGGGAAAACATTGTCTAATATGAAGAAATTGCTTGAAACAAGCAATTTCTTCATTTTACACAATGTTTTCTACCCAGAAAGATGAAAAAATATAAAATATAATAAACTTAAAATTGTTGTCTGCAACTCCTTTCAATTTGGACTGTCTAAAGTTTTGCTATCTGGGAATGGGTTAATAGGGCACTTCCTTTGGTCATGTATTTCATCTGTATTATAAAGTTACAAGGTCCTGGGTCAAATGGCTTATGACTTAGAGCAAGGAAACCATTTTCATTTAAATTTCAATTGTGACCTTGACCTTTGACCTTAAGCAACAGAGCACTTCCTTTGATGATTTGCATCAATTGTTTGAAGTTCCAAGGTTTAGATAATCAATCATTTCTCCTATAGTTAAATTACAGGGACAAAAAACTACAGATGGACAGACAGACAAGGTGAAAACAATATACCCCCTTCTAATTTGTAGGAGGTAATATACTATAAGAATATTACTGGTCCAAATTGATTGAACTTGCAGACAGCAGCTCAAAGTAAATGAGAGTTTATGAAACTTTACTTATATCATAGGACAGGAAGCTTTGTGTGATTAACCCGTTCCAACACAATGACACTTTTTGACGCCCATCAAAAAAATTGATTTGGAAAACATTGCATAAAATGAAGAAATTACTTGCAACAAGCAATTTCTTCATTTAGTAATTTCTTCATTTTAACACAATGTTTTCAACTCAGAGAGTTGAAAAAATTTAAAATTTCATAAATGTTAAAGTGCCATCTGCAAAGCCATTAAAGTTGCCAATCAAAGATAAATATTAGATTATGTTGCTGGCCAAAATCATCACCAGTTTCACTTCAAGTCTAAATGAATAAATTGATTAGCCAATCAATTTCTGATTGAAAGCAGGGATCCATCAATTGTGAACACATTTCTGTGTTCAACGACAATTTTTTCAGGCAATTCTGACTAGTCCACATTAAAAGAAGTTGTAGACAACTATGTTTGTTGCAAGCAATTCATTCATTTTCAACAATGACTTCCAATATTTATTTCTTTGGATCATAACAAAGGAGGATCCCATGGTAATTGGTTAACCTGTGAGATGGAATATGAGTCCAAATTGAAATAGTATTTTATTAATTTATTCTCCGAAAATTTAGAGGCATTGTTTGAAAATATGAAATACTACTTTTATATTTTGAATGAAATTTATATTTATGAGGAGAAAAAATTACATCTTTCGAGGGTAATTCAACAGCAATATTTCAAGTCAACAAAATTACAAGAAATAATCCTAAGCATTTTGTTTTTTAAGTTAATTCAACAGCAATAATTCAAGTAAAAAATCTAGGGAATAAATCCTGAGTACATGTACTTTTTTCTAAGTGATTCAAAAGCAATAAATTAATTCAATTGAACTTGACCTGGGTAATTTTTCTATGTTCATAATTCAACACAATAACTCTACTCAAATAAATCCTGAGTACTTCTTTCTTAGTAATTTAAGGCCTAATTCAGTCAAGGAAACTCCATGGAACTATTCCTGAGCAATTTTTCTAGGTAATTCAACAACAACAAAGTTACTGAATAAAATTTTATAGAATAAATCCTGAGTTATTTTGCTTCGTAATTCACCTGCAATAACTCTAGTCAACAAAATTTCAGAATTATCAAAATATAATTTTGTAGTGAATAATGAAAGAAATGTGTGAAAATGAAATGAAAGTTGTCAATGGATAGCAGATCTTCAGTGTGAGCTGAAAGCTTAAAGATTGTTAACCCATTACCAGAAAGCAAAATTTCAGACTGGTCCAAATTGAAAGGAGTTGCAGAGGACAATTTTAAGTAATGAAATTCTATATTTGTTCAACTTTTTGGATAGAAAAGATTTTGAAAAATGAAGAAATTGCTTGTTACAAGCAATTTCTTCATTTTACGCAATATTTTCAAAGAGCGTCTCTGGAGGGGCGTCCACAAGCATCATTCTGTGGGAATGGGTTTAACCAGTGTTAGGTTTGGTGGCTTGTCATGTAAAAGGACCCATCTGTGAAATGCAACGAGTACTGATCCTTATTAGACAGCTGATTAACTTTACGCTCATTTGTAATTAATATTATATGAATAATTATGTAAATTTACAGGATAAGTATATAAGTGAATGTTGAACTAGAATCTACTGACTGTAAGCATAGAAATACAAAACTAAGGGATCTCAAACAGGCCCCTACCCTTCCCTTTCCCTAAAACAACAGAACAATTACAAAGTTTTGGCAGAGCAATTGAAAAAAGAAGAAAAATCAATAATATATATCAGAAAAAAATTAACCTGATCCAGTCTTTTAAAGATTGAAACAATGATTCCGTCTTTCGTGATTATTACTTAATTCTAACACTTTTACAGAAAATCACATTGCAGTCAATTATATTTTACAATGTCAAAGATTTACCTATTTCCATGTCAAATTCAAGCTATAGGCTGGTAACAGATCACCAAAAAAATAAAAAAAAAAAATAAAGTTATGAAGAAAGAAAGGTCATATTACAATCCCTACCAAAATTTGTAACAAAAAAATTTTGAAAGCTTGTTTTATCCAAGACAAAACTAGTTTGTGCATGAAGGCCAAGTAAAGACTTAGTTCAGCTTGTGCCTTGCATGGAATGAATTGTGCCTAGCATGGAAAGAACTGACATTTTATGGAAAATCAACAGCCGAGGTCACTTGGTGCAATAACCATTACCAAACAATAGATTTATAGACTGGTCGCAATTGAAAGAAGTAGAAGACAACAATTAAAAGTTGAAATTCTGATTTTTTGTCTTTAAGGGTAGAAAATATTTTGGGAAATGAAGAAATTGCCTATTAGAAGCAATGTATTCATTTTCCTCAAGCTTTCCCAAGGTTTTTTCTTGAGGGTCATAAAGACACATAATTGTGTGGGAATTAGTTAAAAGAGGATATAATGAAATCTTATGTAGAAACTGAAGTAGGGATTAAATGGATCTATGGCAATAATATTGTGTCACAAATCAAAGGAATCTATTGATTGATTGAATAGGGTTTAATGCCACTTCTAGCACTATTTCAGTCATATCCCGGAAGCTGGAGTAGCAAACCATAGATTTCTGATATTTCTCACACCAGTACAGTCACTACATCCTTTCTGAGCCTCCAGCTGCTCATCCCACTTAGGTTTATGATTATCCACCCATTGGTGGGAGACAAATGTCGGAAAGGTTATTCACCATGGCTAGGGATCGAACCTCAGGAACCAATGACTAGAAGTCCTATGAGCTACCACTGCACTACGGCCACGGCCTTTTGAATAAATAAATAAATGTTTGATTATATATATAAAATACAGCCGAGCTAAAAATACAAAATCCTTAATCCTTTACTACCCTTAAATCACGATTTTGCCTTACATGTTTTAGATATTGGCACTTTAACCCATTCCAGCACAGTGGAATTTTAGACCAGTCCAAATTGAAAGAAGCTGCAGACGACAATTTCAAGTTGGTGGAAAATGAAATTGTTTGTCCTTTGGGTTGGAAAACATGGTGAAAATGAAAAAAATTGATTGATACAAGCAATTTCTTCATTTCCACCATGTTTTCAAAAGCCTTTTTCTTGAGGGGCGTAAAAAGGAGGGATTGTGTGGGAATGGGTTAACACCAATCACACACAGGCTACAGCTACAATATGGATTTGCATGAGATCTCTGGGCTCAATACTAAAGCATGTTAAAGAGGAGGAAACAGGAATGTGTACAAAAGGAATCAAAAGAAGGTGAGTGACTGTACAAAAGCTACCTTCCCATCTTTAATAAAACTTTTCTCCTGTTTTAACTGGGTCACTGGAAACTCCCCTTTGGGTCCTGACCCTGCCGACCAACACGGCTTGGCCTTAAATGTTTTAGACATCGGCACTTTAACATCAGTATTAGTCAAGGGGAAGGTTTTAGTTCTACCCAGAGTTTTGTATTTCTCTAAGCCACAGCAAAAGTCACTTAGCATGTCCTAAAGACAGAGACATTAAACATTTAACCCATTACCAGATGACAAAATTGTAGGTTGTTCCAAATTTAAAGAAGTTGCAGATGATATTTTATCGTTGATTGAATCTTAAAAATATTTGTCTTTTGAGATAGAAAACATTGTGGATAATAAAGAAATTACTTGGAACAAGTAATTTCTTCATTCTCCACAATGTCTCCGAAGTTTTTTTTCTTGAGGGGTGTTAACCCATCCCCACTCAATGACATTTTTAGATGCCTCTTAGAAAAAAAGCCTAAAAATACATCGTGGAAAATGAAAAAATTGCTTGTTACAAGCAATTTCTTCATCATCCCCAAATTTTTCTACCTCCAAAGTTTAAATAATCCATAATTTTAAATTGTTGTCTGCAACTTATTTCAATTTGGACAAGCCTAAAATTCTGCCGTCTGGAAATGGATTAAATGAGTGAATAGTATGGGAATGAGTTAATGGTTGAAGAGATTATTTTGGTTTTTGTTTTCAATGAGGTATGAAACTAGAAACTTTATTATACTTTGTAAAGCCCCAAAACTGTAGCATGCTAATGTATGCTTACTTTTTTTTATTGATACCCTAATGAAAAAAAAATCTTTTGATGACTCATACTAACGTGTGATTAGGTTTTTAGTATCATTCCTAAATGAAAACAAAAAAAAATATTCTCTTCATTTCTTAGAATTTCATACTATGAGTTTTTACAATGAGGCAATAAACATTTTTTTCAACCAATAAGAATGCAGTATTTTTGATAAGACACAACCAAAATGAAATGATCAGTTATTCAGGAAAAACTGCATTCACAATGTGACCTTATAATGATAGAAAATTTCTAATGTTTTGATGACATCATCGTATATGTATGATATGTTCTCCACGGAAACCTGCCTAAATGATGTTTTTTTCTAATGTTTTGATGATAAATGATGTTTTTTTCTAATGTTTTGATGATATCATTGTATATTTATGACCCTTTGACTAGGAAAACCTGCCTAAATGACGTTACTTCATTACGTTTGGATGTTCAAATGCTATGATGACGTTATGACACTTATATGATTCTTTCTACACCATTCATGGAAAAAGCCTTGGAAAATATTGTGAGAAATGAAGAAATTGCTTGTAACAAGCAATATCTTTATTATCCACAATGTCTTCTGGCCCAAAATACGTTTTTTAAAAATTTAATCAACTTGAAATTGTAGTCTGCAACTTTTTTAACCCATACCCTCACAGAGATGCTTTTAGACACCCCTGAAGAAAAAATAATTTGGAAAACATTGCGTTGAATGAAGAAATTGCTTGCAACAAGCAATTTCTATTTTCACAATGCTTTCTACCCGGACAGTTGAAAAAATCTAAAATTTCACAAGTTTTAAAGTGTTGTCTGCAGCTCCTTTCAATTTTGGACCAGTCTTAATTTCTGTCTGAAAATGGTTTAAGTTTGGAAAAGTCTATGATTTTGTCATCTGGTAATGGTAAGTGTAAAATACAATGATAAATTCAGATTTTATGAAATTGACATTTTTTTTTCATTTTTTTGTGAATAAAAAACAAAGTTTTGTTTTAAATTTGAAAATATCAAAATTTCTGTCATTTGGGCAGATTTTTCTAGAAAACATATCAGATAATATTTGAACTGGGCAGAAAAACTACATGGAAGAACACACTTCAATTGATATAATCATGAACCAAATCTAATCATTGAGATCACACATTACTTATTTCTCATTATTTAACTCATTCCAACACAATCCGATTTTTATGCCCCCTCAAGAAAAAAGCTTTGGAAGATATTGCTTGTTACAAGCAATTATTCATGATCCACAATGTTTTCTTCCCAAAAAGTCAACAATTTTTTATTTGATTTAATTTGAAAAATAACCATTTATTAGGGTAGAAAATATTGAGGAAAAAAGAAATTTCTAGTTACAATCAATTTCTTCTTGTTCTAAAATGTTTTCTCAATTATAGAATCACAGAGATGCAAAAACCAAGGATTGAATAGAAAAGGGTTCAATTGCTTATCAACAATGTTTTCTACCCAAAACGACAAATATTTTCAACATTTCATTAACTAAAATTGTTATTCATAGTTTCTTTGAATTCGATTAATACAAAATTCTATCATTTGGTAATTTGATTTGTCAGGATTGTTAGAATAAATAGCAGCGAATTTAGGTTTTCTCAAACAAGAAAACTACACAAAAATATCTTAAGGATAATATATTCTATGGCAAACTATTGTGAATATATTTCACAAATGCATCTGCTTATATAAATTAAATTCTAAATACTGAAAAATTATTTTCATTGAAAATAACAAGAAAGTGCCAATCAATTGGCACACTTGATAATATGTTGTACATATAATAATGATGTAATAATATTCAAATGAGTATAGTAGCTTAATTCTTGACCAGGGGTCTGTAACTCTAGACAAATCACTTCAAAAACATACATCCATTCCTTTCAAACTCAAAAAACTGCTTTAATTAACCCATTACCACACAATTCTACTTTTGAACACCCTGAAGAAATTTTTTAAAACTTTGTGGGAAAAGGAAAAAATGCTTGTGACAAGCAATTTCTCTTTTTTCACAATGTTTTTTACCTTATCTGGCCATTATTTTCCTTAGCAAATTTTGGAATTTAGTCTGCATTTTCTTTCAATTTGGATCAGACTAAAATTTTGTCGTCTGGTAATGGGTTAATATACACAGTATTTCAACTGAGCTTGATTATTTGCAAATCTACATGCAAGTTCAAGTGAAGGAGCACATTTCTCACCTTATTACGAGGTAATCTTTCAGAGGGGCTCTCTGCAGTTTTGTTATCTACATTGCTGTTGTTACTGCCCTGAACTGTGAGCCCTTGTAGGGCCAGCCCTGATGCATCACCATTAGCCACTCCATTCATCTATGAACAGATACAAACTATGAAAAGCTTAGATGTTAACCCTTGTCATGCTGTTTTGGCAGGTCTAGACAAAGATCAGGCTGCACATATGTACAATCTGATCTTTGTCTAGACCTCTTGCTTGTGCCTTTAAGCAAGCATTGTTTATACCATTCATATTCTGAATACATTAACCCTTGTCAAGCTGAACCGAGAATATTCTGGTTTGGGCAGGGGGTATAAAAAAAGATCAGCCTGCACATGAGTGCAGTCTGATCTTAGTCTACACCTCCTGCTTGTACTTTTCCTGCCAGAGAAGTTATGGAATTGATTTACAAAATAAATATTGATTATTGAACAAGTACCTTCAGTGTTCTAAGTCCTTTTATTTTAATGCGATTCCTTAAGGGATTTTTTACAGCATGACAAGGGTTAACAAGCCAAAATGAGTGCTTTCTGTGCCTACAGTCCATTGATTTTATCCAAATTTTTTAGAGGACTTTATTCAGCATGACAAGGGTTAAGGCGGAGGTAGCATTTTTAGCATTTTGTCCCAGTTACTAAGGTGACATAGTAACTTTTTCAACCAATAGCAAAAGATATTATAATGACAAAGAAAATCCATCATTAAAAACACACACAGAAAAAAAATCATTACCAGATGTATCATACCAAATTCAAAGTTGCTGTCACAAATAATTGCTTAGAAATCTGTGACAGAAAGTAGGCTCTTTACCCCGAGATGTGTGAAGATACCAGAATGTTTGTCCAGGGATGATTAATGTTGAACAAATGTAAGAGCTTTGAATGTGACCTTGACTTTTCACCTATAGCAGTCATCGATTTAAATGGCATGTCTACTCCTTCAGGGAAACATATATGCCAAATTCTACTGAAATTCATCAATAGATAAGATTTAGAAGTTAAGATCCAAATAAATGTTGACCTTGACCTTTGGGATACAGGCATAAGTTTGTCTAATAAAGCATTTACTCATAAAGGTTAACAATTGTGTGAACTAATTTTGAAATCCATTGAAGAAATGTAGGAATCATGGTCTAGACAGGATTAGACAGACGCAAGAGCAAACGCAGAAGTGTTATTGTGACAATTATGTCTCGTTCACCAGGACAAAAATTAACTCATAAAACAGGAAGGAGGTATCAGACAGACCTGAATTCAATACACGAGCCAATGCATCATACTAATTTTCAAGTCTTTAAAGCTTATAGATCTTTTGAAAAGTGCTACAAAAAATAATAACCCTTGTCATGCTGAACCCGGAATATTCTAGTTTTGGCAGGAGGTATAGACCAAGATCAGCCTGCACATAAGTGCAGTCTGATCTTGGTCTACACCTCCTGCTTGTACTTTTCCTGCTAGCTTTGTTTATGAAATCTATTTCTTAAAGAAATATTTATTATTAAACAACAAGTTCTATCAGTGCTTTCAGCCCTTTGATTTTACAGCAATTCAGTAAGGTAATTTATACAGCATGACAAGGGTTAATAAAGGATGGGAAGATGGAGAAAGGTAAAAGAGGGCAACCCCTTCTTAATGAAACAGTGGTACAATTATTTGAGCAATAATCATAGAGCAACCTGTAAAATGTTTTCACTCTTGTCATGCTGAATAATAGCTTTTTCAGAATAGCATTACAATCAAAGGGCTTAGCGCTGGAGGAACTATCTGTTAGTCAATATTTCTTTTTGAGAACAAAGGATCTTGGCTCTAGACTATAAAACTTTTTTTGTACTCAATTGAGAATTTACTCAAACTTCGTGTTGGGATCAAAGTTGTATTCATGCTTAGATCCTAATACGGTAATCACATGAAAGTAACTGACAATATTTGTAGGTTGTTATTTATCACTCTTAACATACATTCAAAATTAAAACAAACTATTTATTCAAGTTTGAAGTGTGAGATTATTCTCAGTTGAGTACGAAAAAAGTTTTATAATCTTGGGCCCTGATGCCCCCACTACTTCAACATTATGATACAGGAAGTGGTCAGTTGATTACTGATTCATATTCATGAAAAGAACTTATTTAGGTTTGACATTGAAAGCATATTGAATTAATTTCATTGAAAAACTCTGGATTGAAGAGACAAATAGGTGGTGTAGACTAAGATCAGACTATACTTATGTGCAGACTGATCTTTGTATATATCCTCTGCAAAAGCATAAATATTCCGGATTCAGCATGAAAGGAGTAAAATCTAAATCCTTAATTAGTAAGTTAACCTCTTCCCACAGAATCACACTTCTTGACACCCTTGAGATAAAAGCTTTGGAAAACATTGTGGAAAATATATAAACAATGTTTTCTACCTAAAATCACCAAAGGTTTTTTAATTTCATTGACTAAAACTTGTCGTCCAAAAACTTCTTTCAATTTGGAGAAGTCTAAACATTTGTTAACTAATAATGGGATTAGTCCCCACTGGAAATGTTTACTTACAATACTGGGATTGGATTTACTACCACCTTCATTTGGCCTCCGTGTGGATGACTGTACAGATCGTTGTCGGTTGATACCACCAGATTTCGGACGATTTGAACTCTGTGGTGGGCTCTGTGGACGTCCATTCTGTGGTATTCTGGGTAATGAAGGTGTATTGTTCTTTTGGCTGAAATTAAAACATTTTCATGTTATGAGAAAGAAATCAAACAAATTGATGATATTGGAGACTTACAAATTAACATTACCAATTATCAAACAATCCAAGATATTGACACATTGAAGAAAAGTAACTTCGAAATACATTAGAGGAAGAGAAGAAATTGCAGGTACTTGTAAAAGCAGTTGTTCCCTTTTCTTATAATATATTATTCCTTAAATGACATTAATTTTTCTATTGAAATACACTTTGTACACAATGTCTGTTATATCTTTATTCAATTTTAACCTATTACAAGATGGAAATTTTTTGGACCAGTCCAAATTGAAAGGAGTTGCAAATAACAAGCTTTATGAAAATTTATATATTGTTTGAACTTTCTGGGTAGAAAACATGGTGGAAAATGAAGAAATTGCTTGTTGCAAGCAATTTCTTCATTTACACAATGTTTTCTAAATTGTTTTTCTTGAGGGTGTCAAAAAGCGTAATTGTGTGGGAATGGGTTAAAAAATGGTCGAAAAAAGGGATAAAACCTGTTTCTTGATAACTAATAGAAGGCCTAAGAATCACAAAAAAATAATTGACATGTAAAGTAAATATATCCTAAAAATTTATTTACTTTTTCTATAGATAAAACTTAAAATTTTCAAGACCAAAAGTTTGCATCACCTAAAGTCTTTGCCGACTCTTAAAACAATAAGAGTAAATAATATGTTAGGACCATTACCAGACGGCAAAATTTTAAACTGACCCAAATTGAAATTTATCAAATTTTATATTTATATCTTTCTGGATTGAAAACATTGTGGAAAGCAATATCTTAATTTCACACAATTTTTTTCCAGCTATTTTTCTGGAGGGGCGTCAAAAAGTGTCATTATGTGGGAATTGGCTAAAAAATGATTTACATTGTAATTGCTGTCAAAAGGAATACTTTGTCCATAACCACCAGATATATATAAGACCCATTAATCACCATTCATAAACTACAAGTATCTAGCACTACCCACAACCTAGTGTTTCTAAAAACCCAAAAAACCACCAGAACTAACTATAAAATTATTATTTTCTACACTATAATTTTTTTCTATACAATCTCAGTTTATCCCATTACCAGACAGAAAATTTTTAGATTGGTCCAAACTAAAAGAAGTTGCAGAAGACAATTTTAAGTTTATGATAATTCTAATTTTTTTCAACTTTCTGGGTAAAAAACATTGTGGAAAATGCTTGTTGCAAGCAATTTCTTCTTTTCCACAATGTTTTCAAAATTGCTTTTCTTGATGGGCGTCAAAACCAACGTTGTGAGGGAATGGATTAACCCTTCTACCACACAATCCTACATTCTGATACTCTCAAGAAAGAACGAAAAAATTGTGGGGGAAGAAGAAATCACTGGTTAAAAGCAATTTTTTTGTTTAATCTTCTACCCTAAAACTTTCATTTTTTCAATTTCCACCCATTGTATTCTGCATTTTTATCAGTTTGGACCAGTCTAAAATTATGTATCTGGTAATGGGTTAGGTAGAGTCTATGACCCTTCAAATATTAGTGAACATTCTAAAAGCCATTTTTGAGACATATAACCTAATGCATGAGAATTTTTTAATACATTATCCCATTCCCACACAATGAAGTTTTTAGATGCCCCTCAAGAAAAAACATCTGAGAAAACATTGTGTAAAATGAAGAAATTGCTTGAACCAAGCAATATCTTCATTTTAAACAATGTTTTCTACCTAGAAAGTTGATAAAAATCTAAAATTCATTGACTTTCAAATGTCGTCTGCAATTCTTTTCAATATGGACCAGTCTAAAATTTTATTTGGGGATGGGTCAAGTCACTCTTTCTCCTACACTTCTTGGGCACAATTGAAAGTAATTGACCGATTGCCAGATAAAAACTTTTAGGCTTAGTGAAATTGAAAGAAGTTGCATACAGAAATAGTTAATTCTTGAAAATTAAAAAATGTTTGACTTTCAGAATAGCAAACCTTGTTGAACATGAAGAAATTGCTTATTCCAAGTTATTTCTTGTTTTCCACAATGTTTTCAAAAACTTTTTCTCAGGTCGGGTGTAAAATACTGGCCTGTTCAAGAATTTCTTTAACCAACAAAACAATTATCTTGGCTCTTCTAAACCCAAAATTGTCAATTTGCAAAACATTTTTACTTGTCAATAGGCTGACTATGTTTTACTGTCTCATTAGGGCTTCTGAAGTTCTTTTGCTAAGGAGTTACAAGGGAAAAAAGTTACATCAAATCTAAATGTTGTGTTTGAATATTTGTGAACCCAGCACTACCCATAATTCTGCCATGTCAATAAATCGTATGGAAACTATTTGCAGTATCAAATATTATCAAATTTCTTCTTTTAAATATTGATCTTACTCATTTTGAGTCTTTGTTTAAAAGAAATTAAAGGAACATGACAAACAAGGTAAGCAATTTCACTTATTGAAAATGTGAAAACCAACCATACATTAAAATCTGACCTTAACTATGACCTACTGCTTGAAAAATTACCTTGAACTTTGCATCAACCAAAGGTTTAGTCACCTGCAATACTTATATGAGATATTAACCCTTTCCTGTTTTTGGAAATTTTAGACTAGTCCAAATTGAAAGAGGTTGCAGACGACAATGACAACTGGATGCTATTTGAAATGAACCCATCCTATGTGGTAGAAATTATTGTGGAAAAAGGAGAAATTGCTTGTTACAAGCAATTTCTTCTTTTTCCACAATGTTTTCTCAAGTATAAAATCACAGGAACGTAAAATCCCGTATTTGAACGGGAAAGGGTTAAGGCCCTTACCTTTCAAAATTGATGACCAATGACTAAAAATATTGCTGACAAAAAGATAGACAAGCAGTCGGGACTAAAGGACTAAAACTATATGCCCCTAAAATATCATAGGGGGGATAAAAATACATCCGTGTCAAGTAAATCATTGCATTGGAAGCTGCTGTCTTAAGAGAACCCATTCCCGTACAATCCCACTTTTTTACGTCCCTCCAGAAAAGACTCAAGGAAAACAAAGTTGTAAGTGAAGAAATTGCTTGTTACAAGCAATTCATTCATTGTCAACCTTGTCTTCTACCTAAAATGATCAAGATATCAAGAATAATCTCAACTCGAAATTGTCGTCTGCAACTTCTTTGAATTTGAACCAGTCCAAAAATGTGTGGTGTGGAAATGGGTTGACCCAAAGAATTACCTAAAGACACACTGTTAACCAATTCCGAAAGAACAAAACTTTGGACTGGTCCAAATTGAAAGTAGTTGCAGACAACATTTCAAAGTGTGCGTAATTTGAAAAATATAGACTGAATATGGTAGAAAACATTGTGGGAAAAGGAGAAATGGCTTGTTACAAGCCATTTCCCCTTTTCCCTCAATTTTTCCCTTGGCATTGTTGTACAGGGGTGTAAAAGGCTTTGTTGAATGGTAATTGGTTAACTTTGGTTTGGTGAAGAAAATTTGACCTCAGAAAAAATGAAACATGTGCAAAATTTTCATTCCTGGTTTATTGACATGGCATCACACATAACTACATTATTTCTAAAAGACTGAGTACCTTGAAGAGTTTCTTGCCCCTGGAGTGGCACTAAAGAAGACAGGACAATAAATACAGTTACAGTTAAATAAAAGATAAACATGCACTATACACATCACAAACAATACATAAATAATCTTGAAATGGCATATGAAAACAAAGTAAGACATGCCTTTTTAGATAGCAAAGCGTCAGCTTTGATAGCTTAAGTTAACAGACAAAATTTTGAGGTCTTTTCATAGTTCAATGAGTGCAAACAGCCATTGGAGGCTTAACCACCAAATCCATTTAATTCCTACACCATAAAAGTAGTTCTTATATATTTCAGGAATATTGCAAACTCTATTCAAATTGTAGAGAACTCTGTTAAAAGCATGCTATTTAAATCATTTCAACTCAATTCCGATTTTTAAACATCTCAAGAAAAACACTTGGAAAAATTGTAGACAATGAAGAATTTGCTTGTAACAAGCAATTTCTTTAATGTCCTCAATGTATTCTCCCCATCAAGGGAAAAGCTTTCTAAATTCAACCATGCTTTGCTAGCTTACAGTACTTTCAGTTCTTTGATTTTTAACTTTGTCATGCTGAATTATAAATCCTCTACAGTTTTTCCTCTAAAATCAAAGGGCTGAAAGCACTGGAAGCACCAATTGTAAGTTAGTATTTCTTTTGATTTTTTTTTCTTAAAAACAAATCTGGTTAAAAAGGGACAAGCAGGTGGTGTAGACTAAGATCAGCCGGCACATATGTGCAGGCTGATCTTTGTTTATACATCCTGCCAAAGCAGGAATATTCCAGGTTCAGCATGACAAGGGTTAATATTTATTTTCGAAGTTGACTTTAACCTAATACATGTACTACACGCTCCCGCATTTCTATGTGCAATAGAAAATTCACCATGGAAAACAAAGGAAAAAAGAAAATGCAGATAACAAGCATTTTCTTCTTTTTTCCATTTTATTTTGTGATAGTTTCAGGGGAGGTCATTCATAGCAATATATAAATTAGGAAACCTCCACAGAACATGTGACTATTAGTAGTTAAAGATAGACAAAGTCAACCCATCAAGATTAGCCCGGCCATATCAACTAGCAAAGTAATTGCCTTTGGATGAGACATTAAACCGAGGCCCCTTGTGACGGTGCTACCGATCAAGCATGTTTAAGAACCAGGCAAAAGTCTCAGCAGTTTCATCCTGTATCCTTGCACTATCCTCAGTTAAAACTAACTGTCGTCTGGGGGGCGTCGCTCATATGGGCATGTGCTATGGTAGTAATAATCAGAGTTGAGGATCCTTTTCTCTGAGTGGATAAGCTTTGTCAAGTACATGTACACACACCCTCTGTGGGTTTCTAAAATTTTTGACAAAAATGGCAAAGTCTCGGCCACATTCAAAATGTTTTCTGCAGATCCATTCAATCAAGACAAGTCTAAATATAAGCCATGCAGTAATAGGTTAATACAGGACAATGGAGTCAAGCATTGAAGTAGAAATATTTACAAGGTAACTAAAACACATCCCTACACAATCATGCTTCATGCCATTTATGAAAAAATAATGTGAAAAATTAAGAATTCATTTGTTACAAGCTATTTCTTCATAATCTACAATGTTTTCTCCCCTAAAAGATCAAGTTTTTTTTTTAAATTTTCATCAGCTAAAAATTGTCATCTGAAATTTCTTTTAATTTGGAAAACTTTAAAATTGTGTTGTCATTTTGCATTTTGTTTGTAAATAATTCTTGATATAACCACCAAATGTTCTGAATAAAATAATTGAATAACAATTAACAAATTCCCAATAAAAAGATCTAGCAAAAGTTTATGATAACCCACTAAAGCTATATTTGATTTAAATTAAAAAAAAAAAGAAGTGAAATAGGTTTAATTACAACCACCTAAATAAGGAGACCCATCAAAGATGGGTACAATATACCTTATAAATATACTACAATATACTTTATAAATATACCAAGTTTGAAAAAGAAACAATTGCCCATTGTTCCAATGAAGTTTGATTTAAGTTGTCCCATGAGTTACAAAGATATGTCTCAGAGAGATAAACAGAGGGTAGGCCTAGTGATGAATGAAAAATGTCATGACTAATGGCAGAGAAATATAAACTTCTGGTCAAGATCATTCATTAATAATTTAATTGTTAGTTTCGTCTATCAAAAACGAGCATTCTGATTGGTCGAAAAATTTAATTCATACCTCCATGAACACAATTTTGAGCACGCATCCATTTTGTATGCATAAAATAGTTCACTACAAAAAGGTATCAAAATTTGTACAGCTTTTGGTTTTTTCGCTCGATGCTATTAAATTATAAGAAATGAAGAGAATGTTTTTTGTTTTCATGGAGGTATGAACCGAAAAAACTAATCACACAATGTATGAATCCGCTTCGAGTATTCATACAGTGTGATTAGTTTTTTCGGTTCATACCTCCATGAAAACAAAAAATATTCTCTTCATCTCTTAAATAATCATGATATTTCTAATATTATCTAAACCTACTCTATAGGATCACAATGCACCCTGAAGGTAAGAGATGATGTTACATGTCTTAACCCATTCCAACACAGTGGAATTTTAGACTGGTCCAAATTGAAAGGAGCTGCAGATGACAATTTCAAGTTGATAGAATTTTAAATTTTTTCGTCTTTTCGGATAGAAAACATTGTGGAAAATGAAGAAATTGCTTGATCCAAGCAATTTCTTCATTTTTCACAATGTTTTCCAAAGCTTTTTCGTTGAGGGGCGTAAAAAGGAGGGATTGAGTGGGAATGGGTTAACCTATTCCAACAAAATGACGTTTTTCAACGCCCCTCAAGAAAAACAATTAGGATAACAATGTGTAAAATGAAGAAAATTTTGACCTAAGCAATTTTTTCATTTTCTGCAAGGTTTTTTACTCACAAGATTGAAAAATAATCTAATATTCCCCAAACTTAAATTTGTTGTATGCAACTCCTTTCAATTTTAACCAGTCTACAATTTTGTCGTCTGGTTGAGCCGTTAAATCACGATTAGACAAGAAGTTGCAGAAGTACAGACACAATTAGTCTTTTTGCCTTTAGTAAAATGATTACAAAATAGGGCTGAAATCAGGATTATTGCATTTTATAACCTTCTTTACAGGTGAGCTTCAAGGGTACTGGTACAGTCAGATGAGGGTTAAGTTTTTCTACAGTTTTTAAATCATTCCCTGGATTTATGTTATGTTAGACAGCATTGTTTATTACAGAAACTTACATATTTTCAGTATTGTAGTGGCCACAGGAACTTCTAAATATGAACAAATAAACATAGGCTTTTAAATATAGCAACTGACGGATTGCTGGCCACATCCACTGACTTCCCACGATGCAGCTTGGCCGTGATGTTAACCCTTTACCAGACAGCAAAAATTTAGACTTGGCCAAATTCAAAGGAGTTGCAGACGACAATTTAAATTCTATGAAATTTTAAGTTTTTTATCTTGCTGGGTTGAAGTTACTGCGTAAAATGAAGAAATTGCTTGGTTCAAGCAATTTCTGTATTTTTTCACAATATTTTCTCGATTGTTTTTCCTGAAGGGTTTCAAAAAGAGTGGAATGGGTTAAATGACCACAGTGTTCTCAGATAATAATCAGGAATACAACATAAAAAGCAAATCCTTGCTACTAAAACATCCCTTCAGCTTGAATATGCTGTGGCTATGGTTTACTTTCAAAAATGCTGGATTCTCATAAATGTCTGAAGTCAAATTCACTTCCTGTTAAATGAATAAATTTCATTGGTCAATCAATTGTTTGACTGACAGCTGAAAATCCATTAATAAGTATAATTAGCTTCAAACCATTACAGCATAATCCCCTTTTTTTAAGCCCTGAAAAAAAAAAATGTATTGGAAAAAAATGTGTGATAATGAGGAATTGCTTGTCACAAGCAATGTCTGCTTTTCTCACTTTTTCTACTTTATTTGGTGCTTAATTTCAAAATTAAGTGCTTTAGAATATAGTCTATAACTCCTTTCAACTTAGACCAGTCTAAAATTTTGTCATCAGGTAATGGGTTAAATTTGATGGGTGCTTTATGGTTATGCTATTATGATTAAACATCAACAAGGGAAAACTGAAATAATTCATGATTTTCAAGAGCATTTAATTAACCCGTTCAAACACAGTTTATATTATCCTCAAGATTTTTTTTTTGGCAAACCTTGTGGGCAATAAACACCTTTCAGTTTAGACTACAGATGTTACAGGTTCAGAAAAAAATGACTTTTGATAACTCAATAAATTGTACATCTGGAGTATAAAATTTTGTTGAGTCATAATGGGTTAAGGAACATATTCCATAATGGGCCTTAGTAGACCTTTAGCACAAACCTAAATGCATTATTTGTTAAATCACTTTTTACAATTTCACTTTCATATTTTTAATATATTATGCATGTACGACTTGCAAAAGAAAAGTCAAATTGTGAAACTACATAAGTAGGAGCTTTTAAATAGGTCCAAGTAAATCTTTAAAGCACCTTTTCTTTAGCCTTTTTTTCTAAAAAGATACCCATCAAATAGCCATATAATATTATACATTTTATATGTGATAACAAGAGAACCCATAGGGCCTTATCGGTCACCCGAGTCCCAAGTGAACAAAAACAGATAAAAGTTCACCAGATGATGCTACATACAAAATATCAAAGCTTCAGGCCTTTCAGTTTAGGAGAAGATTTTTTTTTAAAAGTTTTCACTATATAAGTCTATGTTTAATTTGTGACAACTGGGATCTGGCTGATACTAACCCTGGGGCCATATTTTATTACATCTTGATAGAGATCAACCAGGTGATACCACATCCCAAATGTAAGAGCTGTCGGTCTTTTGGTTCAGTAGAAAAAGAATTTTAAAGTTGTCACAATGTAAGCTTATGTCGCCCTCACCAGAACTGCTATTTCTTGACAGATTTCTTTTTCTTAGCTTACTTTATAGTCCTTGCCCTAAATACTCCAAATACCAAATGTGAATCCAATCCAACAGGTGTTCATGACAAGAAGATTTTTAAAGATGTATCCTTTTATTACCCTTAAAAGGCAGCCCAGGTGAGGTAACTCCATGATATGTACAAATCTGGACCGCCTCCCATGGGGCTGGTTCCTGCCTAGTTTGGTTTATATCCATCCAAGGGTTCTTAAGAAGAAGTCAAAAATGTAAAAAGTTAATGCATGATGCACAACAGATGAAACACGATTACAATAGGTCACCATGACCTTCAGTCAGGTGACCTAAAATCCCATACATTCCTAGTTAGAAATTCACACCATTGCTAAGTGATAATTTAGAATTTCAACAACATTGAATTTTGTATATAAATGCTTGGAAAAATTTAAGTACATGTACACCAAAATTCAAACAATTTTCAGTGCAAGCTAACCTACCCCAAACACATGCTGAATGATAGAAAACAATACCATTACTTGTAAATATGATATAATAAACATTGAATCCAATCACTATAATAACCCTTGTCATGCTGAATAAATTTTTTTTCAAAATTGCATTAAAATCAAAGGGCTGAAAGCATTGGTAGTATTTGTTTTTGATCAAACTTATTTTCATGAACAACTTTAGTTTGAAAAGGACAGACAGGAGGTGTAGACTAAGATCAGACTGCACTTATGTGCTGGCTGATCTTTGTCTAAACCTACTGCCAAACTAAAATATTCCAGGTACAGCCTGACAAGGGTTACACATTTATATTTTTTAAGAAAATAATAGAAAATTTGTCACAGAAACAGATATCTCCTACACTTGCTGCCTTTTGTCCAAAAGTGACTACAAACATCAAATAACCTGCTAGATCAGGTTTAAAATGTGACATTAAAATTTGAAGCCACGAAAAGCATTGTGGCAAATGAAGAAATTACTTGTGACAAGAAATTTCTTAATTATCAACAATGTTTTCTTTTAAAAATATAAAAAAAATTAGCAAACAAAATTTGTTATACGTAACCTCTTTGAATTTGGACCAGTCTAAAATTTCGCTTTGTGGTAATATGTTAAACTGCATTTCTTACCAACAGCCATTTTGCATGCCTAGTATCAAATACAAGAGCCGTAAGAGAAGGATTATGCTCCCAGAATAAGGCTTGTCACAAAAGTATGCCATTATTGGCCAAAAAACTTTTTAGTGGATGCAGCTACAGTTTGAGAGTTCAGTTCACAAGAAATTTGGAAGTTTAACAAACATTGAAGGAATCTGTTTGGCTTCACAGGCCTGATTCTAGTAAAATGCAATATCATAATATGGTAAAGGGTTAAATATTTTAAATTGAACATCAAAGTTATCAATGAAAAATGTCTCCATACAAAAAATGAAGACTCTAACTTGAGAAGTCTTGCAGAAACAATAGACTGATTTATTTTAGAGTAGGAAATAAGCCACATGGCATTAAGCCCCCTTTTATCATGGTAAGGTTCAAGTAACAAGAAATTTTGACAATTGGTAAAGAAGGTATATTTGAAAATTAATGACCTTGAAAATTTTACCTTGACCAATGACCTTGATATTGGTATCTGTTGAAAAGTCTTGTCACAAGGAATAAACATTTGAAATATGAAGGCTGTATCACTTACCATTTTACAATTTATATATAATGGACAATGTTCAAGTAAGATTTTTGAAATTTTGACCTTGAGAAATTACTTTGACCTTGACAGATGACCTTGAACTTAATACAAACAGAAAGGTCATGTCATAAGCAATGCACATGTGAACTATGAAGGCTGTATCACTTACCATTGTAAACTTATGGACAATGAAGGCTATATCTCTTATCAATCAAAAGTCATGGCCAATGTAAGTTTGTTGTGAAGAAACGGAAAGCTAAGCCTAAGCTTACAAACATCAAGTCCCCTTTTTCCATGACGCATCTTATTTCCGCGAATTTCAAATAGTTTATGGTCAAGGGCATCTGATTTGCTACTCAAATATGAAATTTCATTAAATTCTGACCATTAGACTAGAAGAAATTTGAGAAAACCATATTTTACCCTTAGTCCTCTTTTCTATGACAAGGCCTCAAATCCAAAAACCAGGAAAAATACATTGCCATTATATCATAGGGAGTTCACATGGTAAGTTTAATTTGATTTTGCCCAAGACTTATAGAGAAATCGCTCCGGACGAATGGGCGGAATGACGGACGGACAGGCAGACGATGCGGAGGCTATATGCTCTCCTTTCGGGGAGCATAAAAACACAAGGTCAATTTTGTGAATTGACTTTTAGCTGTGACCTTCATTAAATGAGGTTAAAATCCACTTTCATAAGCATTTCAGTCATAAAGCTGTGGCTCATGCATCTGCAGCTAAACATCTTGCATAATATTCATCAATTGGTTTGAGGCAGCTAGCTGTGACCTTGACAATGCAAATATCCAAACAAACTTTATGCATGACATTAGTTCTCGACAAAGACAAAGAACTGTTAAAAGTTATTTTAAAACCAATTAATAAGTAGAAGATATGCTCCTGGCAAGGTCAATTTGTCACTTGACCTTCAGCTAGGACCTTGAACTTGGGCATATCAAAATATACTTTTTGCATGACGCCACTGCTCAGCAAAGGGATTAACAGGGGCAAGTTATTTTAAATCCAATTATAAATGTAGAAAATATGCTCCATATGGACGATGTTCTACAAAAACCTCATAACTACAACTTATTCAAAGCTGTAGTTACGAGGTTTTCATAGAACATCGACGATATACCAGTGGGACACTACCATACACACAACTACCAATTCATTGATTGATTGAATGGGGTTTAATGCCACTTTGAACAGTATTTAAGTCATATCGCGTTGGCTGGAGCACCTAACAATGGATTCCTTTTATTTCTCACACCAGTACTACCGCTACATCCTTTCCTAGCCTCTAGCTGCTACTCCACTTAGGTTTACAATCCACCCATTGGTGAGTGACAAAATGTCAGAAAGAATATGTGCCCCTGACAAGGATCGAACCCATGACATCCCAATATTGAAGATTAGGAGTCTGATGCGCTACCGACTGCACTATGACGGCAGCCACAACCACCAAACCACTCACACAATGACAAGCTAACTCTATATGACCTTCTACCATTTCAGAGGGGGGGGGGGGGCATAAAAAGATGATAATGATAATAAAGAATACTGAAAATGTTAGCCTGCATTAACCGCCTGAGATAATGGTATATTGTTTAGAAAATTTAGAAGATTATTGAAATAAATAAATGAATAAAATAAGAAGGCAAAAATAGAATTAAATAGGATGATGACATAGCAAATGTATCATACTGACACACTAGGCTAGCCAACACGTCATAGTTAAGAATATTTTAATGGCTATTATGATGTGTCACAGACAAGGATGTCCCCACATAACTGTTTGTCACATGACCTTCAGTTGTGACCTTGTTTAGGAGTATCCAACACAACTTTACATATGACACTAGTTCTCTTCAAGGGGAACAACTTTGCCAAGTTATTTTGAATTCCATTCATAAATGTAGGAGATATTGCCCGGATAAGCATTGGATATACACACTAACACACTCATGGGCTCAGAGAGAACTCTTTATGCCCACAACCTTTATATGGCAGAGGGCACAAAAAGCAGTAATACACAACAAAATGCTAGCTTTTCATTTGAACCTGTGCGTGACATTTCCAACAATTTCGCATGTGCATGATTTGCACACATTGAGCACCCTGGACAGCCATTTGGCGCAATTAAAATATTCGCTGATTGTTTAAAGAAGCTTTGGGTCAGTATCTTTCTACAGAGTGCAGAGTGAAGACTCTGATCAGACTGTGCGGATGCACAGACTGATCTGAGTCTTTACTTGGTGCACATGTGTAATGGTTGGAAATGTCACGCAAGCGCTCATTTCATACTTCTGAGAGTATTATGATTATTGATTATGATTGATCTGTAAGGTTTTGACAAGCAAAGGTAGAAAGGCAAAAATTGAAAGAAACTGCACACAACAATTTTAAGTTGATGGAATTTCAAATTTTGTCATCTTTTTGCATAGAAAACATTGTGGATAATGAAGAAATTGCTTGGTACAGGCAAACAAATCTCTCAATCCCTTTAGATGAGTTACTTTACTAATTGTGATCACTTTTACAAGTCTGCAAATTCTTTCAAATGGACAGGGCCAAAATATTGATAAATGGGAAAAGGTTAACAGTCCTACAAATAGTTTGTTTCACCATACAGTGAAAACACAAAATAAATTAATTATGAATCTCAAGCAATTCTCAAAATTTTCTCAAGTTCACTCTTAACCCTTTCCCATACATTCATACTTTTGGACGCGTTGGAAAACATTAAGAAAAATGAAACTAGAGGCCCTTGAGTGCCTGATTTGCTCTACAAGCCTGAATTTATTATCATTCCTGAGTTGGTTGAAAACTATCCTGCATATTGCAGGTTTTCACTGTTTACCATATATGGAAATTTTCCCAATCCATTAAAGTAATGTTTACAGCCAATCAATTCTTTTTGAAGCAATCTAATAAGGGGTCACCAAAGGATCATTACAGTGAAACTTGGTTGGAATCCATCCAATGATTTCTGAGAAGAAGATTTTCAAAGCTTTCATTGAAATTCATCTATTGGTTTGTGAGAAGACATTTTTAAAGTTTTCACCATATATTGCGATGGCTGGAGCACCTAACAATGGATTCCTGGTACTTCTCACACCAGTACTACCATTACATCCTTTCCTAGTCAGAAAGGATGAGTGCTGCCATCGGGGATCGAACCCTGACAGCAAGTAAAAGTGTACAGACAGAGAGACAGACCCACGAGGGAAACAACTCCATGAAAGTAGCTCGCTGGCTTTCAGCCAGTGGAGCTAGAAATTACTTGTCACAAGCAATTTCTTCATTAACCACAATGCCTTCTACCCATAATGACAAAGTATTTAGAAACTTCTAGAATATGAAATTGTTGTCTGCAACATCTTTGAACTTGAACTAGTATTAAATTTTACTGTATGGTAATGGGTTAATGTAACTTGTGATTATCAATATTTCAAATCCAATCCCAGACGGAAAAAAAAATATACTAGCAAGATTCAAAGAAGTTGCAGATGTTTTTCAAAGCAGGACTTATTTTTTGAAGACAAAAGATGACAGACTCTTCTAACAATATCCTCATTTTCCACCAAGTTTTCTGTAGAAAGATGAAGAATTTCTAAATTTGTCAAATTCGAATTATTGTCTACAACTTCATTCAATTTTGAACAGTCTAAAATTTTGTTGCCTGGTAATCAATTAACTAAGAAAAGAAGGCTTCAAAATATTCTTGCTTTTTATAATCCTGACTTTTTCGTAAAAAGATTTTTACAAAGTGGATGAAAACAGAAACTCAGAGTCTGCTAAATGGCATTATATTTAGTTTATCACTATTTGGAATCTAACTTATATTTGTAGTCTACCAAATACCAAATGACGCAAACCTGGGTACTCTTGGTATAATATTGGCAGGATCTGTGTTAGCGAGGACATTTTTGTAGCTTGAAAATAGAGTAATAGTATGTAACAATTTTTCCATAGATGTAATCAATAAAATTCAAGCAGTTAAATTGGAAAAAAAAAAGATCCGGAAACATTTAAGATAAATAAAGAGAATTGATTATTCCCTTGAAGAAAACACTTGTCTTTCTTTGAAAATTAAACATTTCTTTACTGATAAGAAAAGTGCAGTTCTAGACTAGGTGTTGATAGAAGTTCCATGCTTAACCTATTCCTGCTTAATCCAAGGTTTTTTATTTCCATGTGATTTTATACCCTTAATAAAATATTGTGAAAAAAGAAGATATTGCTTGTAACAAGCAATTTCTTCTTTTCTCACAACATTTTCTCTCACATAGGATGATTTCATTTCAAATTTCACCAACTTTTCTTTTTTGTCTGCATCGGCTTTCAAATTGGACAAGTCTAAAATTTTGAAGATGTAGTTACAAAGTTTTGGTTTGCCCACCTTTTTTATGCCATGTACCAATGCTCAGTTACTTTTTTCCAATTTTATGCAAATCAAAACACATCTACTGCACGTCTATTGCAAAAATATACCCGCTCATGTGAAAAAAAATATGTGTTTTATACATGCCAGAAGAGTTGATGTTCATGATTTCTTATTTTCCTTGGTGAAAAACTAGCCAGAAACAGACAAACTTTCTTACATTTCTCTGTCATAATGTGTACATAGTCTGGGATTAACACAATAAAAAATTATCTCAATTAAAAGTTCTAATTCTTAACCAAATTAAATCTAAGGTCTCTGTTGAAAAATAATCGTAAACATTATCATTTAAAGTGATATCACAAAATTTAAAAAACAATCATCTTGCTTTTATCCTCTATTAACCCTTTCCTGTTTAATCCCTGGTTTTTACGTCCCTGTGTTTTTATACTTGAGAAAACATTGTGGAAAAAGAAGAAATTGCTTGTGACAAGCAATTTCTTCTTTTTCCACAATATTTTCTATCCTATTGAATGATTATTTTTCAAATAAGTTCGACTATAATTGTCGTCTGCAAAACCTTTGAATTTGGACCAGTCTAAAATTTCGAAAAACGGGAAAGGGTTAAACGCTCCCAAGAGCTACTTTCAGGATCCATTTTGTATTTGAAGGCAAACTAGAATAGTTAACACTGAAGGTAGAGCATACTCCTGTCTCTATATTTGAATTACTGGCAAAAATTCTGTAGTCCTTCCCAGAAACAAATTTTTCAGTCAGATCATGGGCAATAACTCAATAACATGCCCTGGTATTAACTTGTTCCTGGACAAGACTTTTTTAGTGGCATGTAGAGAAGCTAATATCAGACAAGCCGGGCATAGGAGTTCTATTCTAGATTCACCTGCCATGAGCAAAAATGTTTCAACCTTGCTCAGCCTGTGCATTTTAATCCTTCCCATTTCAATCCCTGATTTTGTAATTGAGAAAACATTGTGGAAAAAGAAGAAATTGCTTGTAACAAGCAATTTCTTCTTTTTTCACAATATTTTCTACCCTAATGAATTGTTATTTTTCAAATAAAACAAACTTTAAATTTTCATCTGCAAAACCTTTAAACGGGAAAGAGTTAAATACCAATACTTTTAGCACTTATGAGATGATCCCTTTTATGCCAGACAGGTTGCATAAATTCATATATTATTACCAAGACTTATACACACCTGTTTGTTCTGTTCATTTTTGTTCTCCTATCACCTGAAATGGACAGAGAAACAAATAAATTTTCATTCCAGTGCTTTAACCCATTACCACACAAAGCCACTTTTTGACCACGAAAAACATTGTAAGAAAAGGAGAAACTACATTTGACACGTTTTCTACCCTACTTGGCATTTAATTTCCAATTTTAAGGGAATTCTAAATATGAGTTTGGACCAGTCTAAAATTTAGTCATCTGGAGATGGATTAACCCTTTCCTGTTTTTCAAAGTTTTAGACCTGTCCAATTTCAAAGAAGTTGCAGACGACAATTAAAAGTGAGTGCAATTTTAAAAGTAACCAACCTATAGGGTAGAAAGTATTGTTGGATAAGAGGAAATTGCTTGTAACAAGCAATTTCTTCTTTTCCCACAACATTTTCTTGAGTATAAAAACTCAGGGACGTAAAATCCAGGGATTAACCAGGAAAGGGTTAACACAGAAAAACAGTCATTCACCCTTTAGTTAATTCATGCATTTATTATAAACTCTACAGCTTTGCCACTTTCTATATACAACAAACGTACTTTCTTGAAAACACTAACTGTAAATATTTCCTTTAACCCTTTCCTGTACAAACCCGGGATTTTACTTTGCTGTGATCTAATACTTGAGAAACATTGTGGAAAAAGAAGAAATTTCTTGTAACAAGCAATTTCTTCTTTCTCCACAATATTTTCTACCCTACTCAATGGTTATTTTTAAAATTTAATCCACTTTACATTTCCGTCTGCAAAATCTGTGAATTTGGGAAGGTCTACAATTTAAGAAAACAGAAAAGGGTTAAAAGGAGAGAATTTTGAAATATGTTGTTCAAAAGAGTTGTTACCATTATATTAACAATAAATTTAAGAAATGACTACAAATTTACCTCAGAACAGTGAATGTTTTAAATTCAAAATAGACAAAGTACCTTTAAATGGCAAAATTTAGGCAAGCCCAAATTCAAGGAAGTTGCAGATATTTTTAACCCATTTTCACACAGTGACACTTTTGTGCGCCCCCTCAAGAAAAACAATTGAGAAAATAAACCAGAATGACAAGGGTAAAAGAAAACAAGCAATTTTTCGATTTTCCACAATGTAATCTACCTAAACAGTTGAAAAATTAAAATTTCACAAACTTTAAATTGTATCTGCAACTCCTTTCAATTTTGACCAGTCTAAAATTTTGCCATCTGGTAATGGGTTAATTTCACATCATCTGCTGTAATAGGAGAAACTGTTACGACAAAATTTTAAATCAAGATATTCTAGATTGTCTTAGTGACAAGAATTGATTTATTTACATTGAAAATATTGTGACAAAGAGAAATTGACTTGAAAAAGGTGAACCAAATCTGTAGAAATTAATGTTGTGTCTTTCTTTAGGTTTATGCCTTAAAAACATTCTGTTTTGTTTAACTCATTCCCACACAATCCCACTTTTACACTCCTCAAGATAAACATTTGTGAGGACTTTGTGGAATATGAAGAAATTGCTTGTACAAAACAAGATTCAGTCGTATTTTGGCAGCTGGAGCACCTAACAACTGATTCCTGGTTTTCTCACACCAGAACTACCACTACATCCTTTCCTAGCCTCCAGCTGCTATCCCACATAGGTTTAGGATTATCCACCCATAGGTGACAGACAAATGTCGGAAAGGATATGTGCCGCTGCTTGGGATCAAACCCATGACATCCCATGATTGATGATAAGGAGTCTGACGCACTACCAACTGAGCTATGAAGGCGGCTCAAGATTACCTGAACTTTTGTGATAATGAATATATCAACATTTTTATACCAGTTCAGAATAATGGTTTTGTTTAAAGGTAAGATGTGAAGATAAACAAAGCAACAATTGTATACCTCAATCCTGATTGGTTGGTTATCTTTGCTTTAACATCACTTGTTCCTGGTGCACCTAACCATATTTTCCCCCTTTAACCCATTCCCACACAAGAAAATTTTAGACTGGTCTAAATGGAAAGGAGTTGCAGACGACAATTGAAAGCTTATGAAATTCTAAATTTTTTCAACTTTCTGGGTTGAAAACATTGAATAAAATGAAGAAATTGCTTGTCACAAGCAATTTCTTCATTTTCCACAATGTTTTCCAAAGCATTCTTTCTTGATGCCTTCAAAAGTGTCATTGAGTGGGAATGGGTTAACCAATTACCACATCAGAAAGTTTTAGACTGGTCCAAATTGAAAGAAATCACAAATAACAATTAAAAGTGTCTTTAAATTCAGTTCAAGATAGGGTAAGAAACATTGTGAGAAATGGAGAAATTGCAAGTTGTAAGCAGTTTCTTCTTTTCTCATACCAATTTTCAAAAATTATTTTCTTCAGTATTTCACAAGGCAGGACTGTGATGTAAACCATCACCAGAAGTAGCCTGACAAGAAAGTTTATAAGCAAGCCATAAACTTGGTTAAAGATATCCAAATGAAACCATAATGAAATATGCACATCCTTTATTGATATGAAGATTTTCAGCAGTGTTTGAATGAAATTAGTCCTGTAGTTACAGGGCATTAGTTGAGAACAAAGAACACAGCATTTTTAGGGAAATAACTTCAGGGAAATAACTTGAGTAAGAAACTTGATCAAACATCAATCGATAACTTAATGAAAATTAAATCTATTTGACATAGACAATCTTTGTTTGATACCCAAACTTTATATGAAGTTTAAAGATAATATTGTCCAGGTAAGTTTCACTCTTAACAATCACTCAACCAAACTCTCTATACTAATTGGTCAAATGCATTTAATTCTTTCCTGTTTTGAAAAGTTTTAAACCAAATTCAAAGGTTAAGTAAACGAAAATTCAAAGTGGATTAAAGTTGAAAAATAACCTTTCAGCAGGGTAGAAAACATTGTGGAAAAAGAAGAAATTGCTTGTTACAAGCAATTTCTTCTTTTTCCACAATGTTTTATCAACTATAAAATCAGAGAGATGTCAAAACCAGGGATTAAACACGAAAAGGGTTAAAAAAATATCTTTGACAAAATAACAACAGGTGCATATTGACCGAAAGATGAACAAGGTGACTCTTACATACTCCCCAAACAACTTTTGGGAGGCCTAAAAATTAGATGTGCAAGAAACTTTAAAAAGCTTGAAAATTTTCAGAGCATATTAAGTTAGCACCAAAAACGAATTTAATGTGATAAATTATGAATGAAAGGGAGGTAATACATGGAACACAATATTACATAGCAATCACAAATCACATCAGTTACCTGTAGGAATGCCTGACAAACAGAAGGAAAAATAACAAAATGTTAGGTCATAAACTACAGTGTTAGTTAACATGCAATTATATCATCAAAGTATATTTGACCTATCTTGCATGAAAGGTGGATCTGGAAAGTGCAAAGAGAGTACCAATTCTGGTCAGACAGTGTAAATATGCCAAAGTTTACCGGCATTGAAACCTTTTCTTATTTTCATCCATTCTATCTTATTTTTTAATATATTCTTTTACCAATGCCAATTTACCTATACCGGGTATGAACTTAATCAAAATATTTTTTCAAGAATTATCCTCAGTCATTCCTTTTTGCTTAACAGGTCAAAGTCAACAAGTAAATCAGTCTCAAGCAACCAACTTTATTCAAAGTTTGCCAAAAATAAAATTTACTGTGTGACTGTTACACAAAAGAAAACATTAACATTTCTTAAACATTCATGCAAATTTGTTCATGCAAAAAGTAATCAACCCTTTACCAGACATACATAAACTGTTTAGAGAATTAATGTAGTCCCAAAGCTGACTTATACCCCCTGGAGCATTTTGTCACTAAAGTTGACCTATGTTAACCAAAAAGAACTTCCTTTGGTCATGACTAACACTTGTATAAAGTTTCAAAGTCCTAGGTCAAATTATTTATGAGCTAGAGCACTGAAACAGTTTTCAATCAAAGATCATTTGTGACCTTTGACCCAACATGACCAAAAAAACAATTGTATGAAGTTTCGTGGTTGTAGGTCAATTAGTGCTACAGTTAAATCACAGAATCGAAAAAGTCTAAAGGTAGACAGTTTGATGGACAAATGAACAGACAGACAGAAAGACATGCTGAAACCAATATACTCCCCTGTACTTTGTAAGAAGGGAGCATAAAGATCCTGTAGGTTATAATTTTGTGTATGATTAGATCATCCTGATTCAGGTTTGATTTTAACTTAACAATGTCCGGTAAAGCGTTAATAAGAAAACCACAGCACCTGAATCCCCTTTGTCCTTTCTGTGCTCTACAATTAAATCATGAATGACTAAAATATTCTATTGCACATCAGATCAAGAAATATTGTAGAAAATGAAGAAATTGCTTGATACAAGTAATCTCTTCATGACCCACAATCTGTTCTGTCAAAAAACAAGAGGCCCATAGGGCCTTATCGGCCACCTGAGTCATATGAGCAAAAAACAGATAAAAGTCCACCAGATGATGTTACAAACCAAATATCAAAGCTCTAGACCTTTCTGTTTGGAAGAAGAAGCTTTGTTAAATGTTCACTATATAAGCCCCATTTAAAATTTGTGACATCAGGGCATGGGCTTATTATTATGAATCTGGGGACATAGGTTAAACAATCTTGATAGAGGTCCATCAGATGATGCTTCATACTGAATATCTAAGCTCTAGGCCTTTTTGCTTGAGAGAAGAAGATTTTTAAAATTTTCACAATATAAGCCTATGTTAAACAAGTTACGTCCAGGAACTAGCTAATTTGACCCTGGGACCATAATTCATATAATCTTGATAGAAGTTTATCAGATGATGCAGTATACCAAATATCAAAGCATTAGGCCCTCCTGTTTGGGAGAAAAAGATTTTTATAGTTTTCACTATATAAGCCCTATGTAAAAGTTGTGAAATCTTGAAATGGGCTAATTATGACCCATGGGCCATGATTTTTAAAGTTTTCAATATATAAGCCTATGTTAAACTTGTGACTCCCAGGAACAGGCAAATTCTGACCCACGGGCCATAATTTATGTAATCTTTATTGAGGTCCATCAGATGATGCCTCATTACGAATATTAGAGCTGTAGGTCTTTTGGTTTAGTAGAAAAAGTTTCTAAGTTGTCACATTGTAGGCTAATACCCCCTGACACACACCTTTCTCCCCCCCCCCCCCTCCAGCACGGCCATTTCTCGACAGTTTTTTTCTTCTTGTACAAACTTTGTAGTTCTTGTCCTAAAGCCTCTAAATACAAAATATGAATCCAATCCAACAACTGGTTCATGACGAGAAGATGTACCCTTTTTTGTCCCTAATGGGGCCCGCAAGGGAGATAATTCCATGACATGTACAAATCTGAAGCGCCTTCCAATGGGGATGCTTCCTGCAAGTTTGGTTGTAATCCGTCCAAGGGTTCTTAAGAAGAAGTCAAAATGTTTGAGGCTAATGCACAGAGCGCGACGACAGACGAAACATGATTGCAATAGGTAACCATGACCTTAGATCAGGTGACCTAAAAAAATAATGTTTTTCAAAACTCAGGCAACTAAAATTTGGTGTCTGCACATTTTTCAAATTTGAACCAGTTTAAAGTTATCTTTTGTCCTGTAATAGGATAAGCTGTTATTAGAATGTTTGATATTCCTCTGAAAAATCATGATTTCTATTTTTTCAGGTGAAAATTAGGATTTGTGATCTTTTTATCATAAATCCAATTTACAGCATGGTACGGTGCCAGTATTTGGGAAACCCTCAATATTTATCAAAAATAAATTCAATTGGGCAGAAACTAACACCATTTGTGCAACAGCAATTCACTCTTTGAGCAATATATTCATTCATTTAAAACAAGTGATTTGAACTCTCACCTCTGAACTTTGCTTTGAAATAAAAACAACAACCTAACATTAATTTGGGTATTATGGATACAGAGTTTTTATCCTTGGTATACCATGAACTCTGCTTAAAATATACAAAGTCAGTCTTGTCCAAGTGACCACTTCTAATAAGTGACAACTTTCATTAAGCAACCAGCATCACATGACCTTGAGCTGTGGCCTTGACCTTGAAGCTATCCAAAATAACCTTTCAAAAGGCACATCTACTCATTTTGAACAACTTTGCCAACAATATGAAATTGTCCGAAGTTTAATTTCTACAGTTGTAGAAGTTAAAGTTTGGACAATTTCAGATTTACAGATGTACTAACTCACATAAATCAGCTTGTTAATGTGACAACATTTCTCACAGTTATCAGGCTCCACAAAATCAACATTTGAGTGCTTACTTAAAACCAGAGACAAGATTGTTACTAAACAGGGTTTTCAAAGGCTTTATCAAAGTCTATCAAGAATTGTAGGAGTAGTTGTGCACAAAAGAATTCTGACAATAAGTCTCCTTCTTGTATGACACATCATTAAATCACAAAAAACTGATAATACGTGCTAGGTTATATGAAGAAAAAATTTCGTGAAAATTTCATTAAATCTGTCAAGAATTGTACGAGTAGTTGTGCACACAAGAATTTTTATAATAATACTCTGTTTGGTACAGTGCAGCATTAACAAACTAACAAAACCCCACCGATTATATGGACTTTGCCAAATGAAGAAAAACGTTTTGTGAAAATTTTATCAAAACCTTTCAAGAATTGTATGAGTAATTGCACACACAAGTTAAAGTTAATGCCTACTGAGCTGACTAACTACCAGCTTATCGCAGACACTCAATTATCTTTTAACAAGGAACTAAAGGAAAACCTGATTAAAAATGATCATCTATAAGCCATCTGCTTTTAAGGCCTAAAATCATTTGCAATCAAGCTATGTTACATTACTTCTTAACACATATAACTCCTTTTGAAAAACTAACACTTTTACTCTTAATAAATTTGAATTTTTTAACTTTTTGATGAAAATCACAATTTCTAACCAATTGATAAGTTAAAAATAAAAGATGCCAAATTGTCAAAAACTACACCCGTCACACAGCTTGATGTTGACTAGGGGAGGGGATGTAAATAAAAGTCTGAAAAACAACAAAGGGCAATAACTCACACGGTAGAATTATGGTTCTTTTGCAAGTTATTGTGATCATGAAGTTTCATCATAATAACTATTACACTTTCAGAGATATGTTCCTGACAGAATTAAAGTCTAAAAAACATCAAATGACAATTAACCCCCCCCCCCCAAAGTATGGTAGAGTTATGGTTTTTGTGCACTGCACTTTCTGTTGGTGAGATCAATCCACACATAACGTTTCATGATAATACCTATTGAAATTTCAGAAATATGTTACAGACAGAATTCAAGTCTGAAAAACATCAATAGGCAATAACTTGAAAAATAAGTATTGATGAGTTATGGTTCTTGTGCACTGCACTTTCCCTTGGTAAGATCCATCAACACATAAAATTTCATGATAATGCCTATTATACTTTCAGAGATATGCTACGGACAAAATTCAAGCCTGAAAAACAAGGGCAATAACGAAAAAAAAGAACAGTTATGGCTCTTATGCACTGCACTCCTTAAGCATGCATTGCATACAAATGCCAAGTTTCAAATCAATCAGACATAAGGTTCCAGTGTTATGCCCTGGACATAGAACTGGACACACACCCTGCCCCCCCCTTTCTACCCCCAACCCGGATGCCTGGGCTATTCCATAATACATCCCATCCTTTTTGACTGTCATGAAAATAAGATCTGTAAGAAAATAATTGTAATTAATTATATTTGTTTGATTACAGCATATTGTTTAAAAAGGAAATTGTTGCCTGACATGAAAATCTATAACGTGTGAAACTATGTATAATGTCACAAGAAAGGAGTAAAACAGAGAATTACAGTGTGCTAAAAGGAATAAAATAAATCTGGAAACACTTATTACCAATAGAATAGTTTGGCAGAATTCATCAAAGTCAAATAAATGTCTAAATGAGACAATACAGGATTGGTAAATTCAAGCAGAAAAATAACTTCATATTTCATCTTCCTTTCTTTTACATTTCCAACATGGTTTGTGTGGGAAATTTTCATCTTCAATTATTCTTCCCCTCCCCCCAACACATACAAAATTCTGCCAAGCTATATATTGTATACTTGTGTTAAAAAAAATCAAATGTATGTTCATTCTAAGAGCTACATTATACTAAAAAATGACAAGAGTAAGAAATAAATACATGTACACATAATCAATAGACTATTCTAATGAAGGCCTTACCACTCTGTGTCAGTTTTTTGCATATTTTCGGGTATTTGGCAAACTTCACGTAATAGTAGGATTCATACTCCATGACAATGGTCTCGAGATCAATGTTATCACACACCTCAAACTTTGTAACATCGATGTTAGTTTCACGACCCAGGGCCTGGGCCGAATCCAAGTACCTACAATATAATTGTAATCTGTTTACATGTGTCAATTGCCCTGCATTTATCATAAACCCTTGTTATGCTGAACCCAGTATATTCCTGTTTTCACAGAAGGTATAGACAAAAATCAGCCTGCTCCTATGTGCAATCTGATCACAGTCTACACCACTTGTTTGTTCATTCAACTTAGTTTTGTTTTGATAATATTTCTGAAAATAAATAACCCATATCTACTGTTTACAGTGCTCTCAGCCCTTTGCTTTTATTATGGTTCCAAGAAGGATTTTATACAGTATGACAATAGTTAATAGTATAATTCTTAATTTTTCCAAACAAACCATAGACAAAGGGGGCAATTGGCCCTTAAGCACTCAACTGAATGGATAACTACAGAAGTAATCAAATGGCAAGTGACCTAATTTCGCCCAAAGGTCACCTGTTACCAAAGTCTAGTATAAGAAATCAGAAACAAAGACTTTCTTACAAAGATTCAGAATTTTGTGCCAGAAAAGTAGCATGTACATTGCAAGGGAGGTTTTAATGAACTAGATAGTGAATTCAATATCAAATATCAAACCCTGGCTATGACATGGCACAAACATATTGACACAATATGAAAACATTCAAGCAAAATACCAGTATGTGGCCTCTAGAGAGCACACAATCATTTCTTGATATTTAACCCTGTGACCTCATGTTTGACCCCATTTGATCAAATATAAATTCTGACAAAGAATTCATGGATGCAAACAATCTGAACAAATATCAAGACATTTAAGCTAAAAATATAGCCTCTGGAGTACACACATGGTTTTTCTAAGATTTGACCTCATGGCCTAGTTTCTGACCCCTTGTGACCCAATATAAGTCTTGACCATGACAAACATTCTGACTAAACAAGAGGGCCAGAATGGCCCTAAAATCGCTCACCTGACTAATGTAAGATGATTCAAAATTGAAATTGGCCCAATGGTTACTGAGGAGAAGATGTTTAAAGATTTCAAAGTCAAAAACTGCCCTACCCTTCCAAGCCCTTATTTGGTCATCAATCAAAATTCAAGAACAACTTTTGAAAAGGGTCACTCAATGAACATTCATACCAAATTTGGTTGAAATTGGCCCAATAGTTACTGAGGAGAAGATGTTTAAAGATTTAAAAGTCAAAAACTGCCACGCCCATATTTGGGCGTGAAACCAAATTCTGCAAACAACTTTTGAAAAGGGTCACCCAAAGAACATTCATGCCAAGTTTGGTTGAAATTGATCCAATGCTTACTGAGGAGAAGATGTTTAAAGATTTCAAAGTAAAAAAAGTACCTGACCCTGCCACACCCAAGTGCCTGACCCTGCCACGATCATATTTGGGCATAAATCAAAATTCCAGGAACAACTTTTGAAAAGGGTCACCAAAGAAACATTCATGCAATGGTTGGTTGAAATTGACCCAACTGTTACTGAGGATAAGATGTTTAAAGATTTCAAAGTTAAAAAAACTGCCACGCCCATATTTGGGCGTGAAATGAAATTCTGCCGAACAACTTTTGAAAAGGGTCACCCAAGGAACATTCATACCAAATTTGGTTGTAATTGGCCCAATGGTTACTGAGGAGAAGATGTTTAAAGATTTCAAAGTCAAAAACTGCCACGCCCATATTTGGGCGTGAAATGAAATTCTGCCGAACAACTTTTGAAAAGGGTCACCCAAGGAACATTCATACCAAATTTGGTTGAAATTGGCCCAATGGTTCCTGAGGTGTAAATGTTTAAAGATTTCAAAGTCAAAAACTGCCACGCCCTGCCACGCCCATATTTGGGCATAAATCAAAATTCTGCGAACAACTTTTAAAAAGGGTCATCCAAGGAACATTCATGCCAAGTTTGGATGAAATTGGCCCAATGGTTACTGAGGAGAAGATGTTTAAAGATTTCTAAGTAAAAAACTGCCACGCCCTGCCACGCCCATATTTGGGCAAAAATTAAAATTCCATGAACAACTTTTGAAAAGGGTCACCCAAGGAACATTCATGCCAAGTTTGGTTGAAATTGGCCCAATGATTACTGAGGAGAAGATGTTTAAAGATTCCTAAGTCAAAAACTACCAAGCCTTCCCACGCCCATATTTGGGCATAAATCAAAATTCCACGAACAACTTTTGAAAAGGGTGACCCAAGGAACATTCATACCAAATTTTGTTGAAATTGGCCCAATGGTTACTGAGGAGAAGATGTTTAAAGATTTCTAAGTTAAAAACTGCCACGCCCTGCCACGCCCATATTTGGGGGTCAATCAAAAATCCGCGAACAACTTTTGAGAAGGGTCACCCAAGGAACATTCCTACCAAGTTTGGTTGAATTCCGCCCAGTGGTTACTGAGGAGAAGATGTTTAAAGAATTGTTGACGACTTCCGACGCACGACGCACGATGCACGACGGACAAAAGGTGATACCAAAAGCTCACCTTGAGCACGTTGTGCTCAGGTGAGCTAAAAACAAGGCATCTTTGTTAGAAATGTGGCATCTGGAGTGCACAAAATTTGACAAAGTGACTTACTTTTTGACCCCATGTGACCACAGTTCAAACTTAACTGAGATTTCACAGAGTCAAACATTCTGACCAAATATTAAAGACATTGGAGCCCAAAATGTGACCTCTGGAGTTGTCTAAGATTTGAGCTAGTGACCTAGTTTTTTACCCTATATGACCAAATATCAAACTTGAGTCAAAAATATAACCTCTCGAGTGCACACAAGTTTTTCTAGGATTTGACCATGTGACCTAGTTTCTGAGCCTATGTGACCCAATCAACCATGACGGAGATTTTATGGAGACAAACATTCTGATAAAAAGTCAAAATATTTGAGCAAAAAGTGTGGCCTCTATTGTGCTCACAAGATATTGACGGTAATAGACGATGGACAATGGACAGTTGTTTTCATAAGGCGGGCTTGAAAATTCTACTCGTCCACTTGTCCTGCAAAATTTATTCCTTCTTTGTTTTTGTCTACGCAGGGCAAGAGGAACTTGAAACATTTTGACACAGAAGTAATGTAACACTATATTTTCTTCATGTGTAGGAAGAGTAAATTCAAGCCCTGTAACCTATTAAGTCTTTACTAATTTTTCATTATTTTTTGTTACTCAAAGTCTGGCACCAAGAAGGAATCTTCTCAAACATCTTTGAATATTTCTAACTCTAATGACAATAACTTGTCTTTTACTTCTTCATTTACTTTTATCCACTGTTTTAGATATAAAAAAAGTTTATAACCAACATGGACAAGACTCCAACATTGACATAACTCATCAAACTTGGTTTATCTTAAACATAGTTTGTAACTCACAAGGACTTAATTCACCCTTCCTTGATTTACCTTATTAATATCCTGATATTTTGTAAGAATTTGTAAGTCTCATGAATTATAACCAATATGGGCTAAACCACCTTTATTAGTTTCTTTACTCATGGTTAAAACCCCCAAGGGCTTAACTCATTCATCTTTGTTTTATCTTACTCATGATAACTTTCGAATCTTTCTCTTACTTCACTCATGCTTAACCCTTGTCATGCTGAATAAAATCCTTGTCTGAATTTGGATACAAAATGAAAGGTCTGAAAGCACTGGAGCACTAGTTAAGGGTAAAAATTTATACTGAAAATTAATTTTATACACTGCTCTTTTTTGAAGGAGACAAACAGGAGGTGAAGACTAAGATCAGACTGCACATATGTGTAGGCTGATCTTTGTCTATACCTCCTGCCAAAACAGGAATATTCCAGGTGCAGCATGACAAGGGTTAATAACCATTGATTTATCTTACTCATAGTTTATATATCACAAGGTCTTCACAAGGTCTCTCCTAGACCTTCCATGATTTATTTTACCCATGTTTTATATCCTATAAAGACCTAAATCACCCTTCCTTAATTTATTTATCTTCCTCATGGTTTAGAATCAATAGAGACTTATGTAACTATTGGTTTATAACCCACAAGGTCTCTACCAGACCTTCCATGGTTTTGTTTTACTCATAGTTTATATCCTATAAGGACCTAAATCATCCTTCCTTAATTGATTTATCTTCCTCATGGTTAAGAACCCATAGAGACTTATCTAGCTCTTGGTTTATAACCAACAAGGTCTCTACCAGTTCTTCCATGGTTTGTTTTATTCATGGTTTATATTCTATAAGGACCTAAATCATCCTTCCTTAATTGATTTATCTTCCTCATGGTTTATGACCCTCAAGGACTTTGCAAACCGCTTCCATGGTTTATCTATCTCTGAATGTTTTTAATCCACACAGAATTAAACCCCCTTTCTTGATTTATCTTTCTCAGGCTCATAACCTACAGAACTCTACCCATCCTTTAATCCGAAAACAATATTGTGTCACCTGACAAAGACTGATTTGGTTCTAAGCAATAAAAAGTGCAAGTTTTATAGCTTTTAACCCATTACTACATGGTTAAATTTTAGACCATTCCAAATTGAAAGGAGTTTGCAGATAACAATTTAAACTTTATCAAAGTTTAAGTTTTTTCAACTTTCGAGGTAGAAAATGTTGCTTTAAATGAAGATTTTTTACACAAAATGTTCTCAATTGTTTTTATTGAAGGGAGTTCAAAAGCGTCACTGCGTGGGAATGGATTAAACTAAGAATATTTAATAAGTAACCAATAGACTTTAATTGGTAAGAACAACGAAGTTGCCAATGTTGCAATTTTAAATGTTTTGTTGATTTTGTAAACAAGTGAAATTTTATCAAAGTTAACCCCATTACCAGATGGCAAAATTTAGACTGGTCAAAACTAAAAGAAGTTGCAGATTACAACTCATTACCAGACGGCAAAATTTTAGATTGCTCAAAACTAAAAGAAGTTGCAGATCACAATTTAAAGTTTATAAAATTTTCTGGGTAAAAGCAATTTCTTCATTTTACACAATGTTTTCCCAATCGTAATTCTTGAGAGACATCAAAAAGCCTCATTTTATGAGCATATACATATGAGCATATCTTAAATTAACAAAATTTATAATGCACAAGGACTTAAATCATGCATTTTTGTCTTAACCCTTGTCATGCTGTAAAAATTACCTTACTGAATTGCTGTCAAATCAAAGGGCTGAAAGCACTGATAGAACTTGTTGTTCAAAAATCAATATTTTTTTAGAAATCAACTTCATAAGCAACTCTGACAGGAAAAGTACAAGCAGGAAGTATAGACTAAGATCAGCCTGCACATAACTGCAGGCTGATCTTGGTCTACACCTCCTGCCAAAACCGGAATATTCCGGGTTCAGCATGACAAGGGTTAATAACAAAAAATGTACAACCAAAAAGACTTAACTCACCCCTCTTCATTCAGATAGTTAAGTACCAATATGAGTATGTTCTTTTTTCTTGTTTCTGTCTTCAGTTCATCCTGAAAGTACACAAAATTACAGATTTTAACCTTCTACCCAATTACAAAATTCAGACTAGTCTAAATTATAAGAGAAATAGATAAACATGTGGATAATTTATAACAGAGGTTGAGTAAATAGAGGCTGTTTAGAAATACATGAAAACATTTTTTTCATTGATGTATGAAAATACAAACCATAATTGCATTGTATGGAGCCGAAAAGCCAATTCATACATAAGTGTGACTAGGTTTTTAGTTTTACACCTCGATAATATTCTGTTTATTTCTTACAACTTTATATCATTAAAGCATTATAGCATGTTTCATAAACTAGAATGTTGTCAACCAAATGATTTACCTTTGGCTGTGACCTTGACCTTGGAGCTATCTGACAACTTGCTTCATATTGCAAAATCACTCTTGATGGAGAAAAAGTTTCTAAAACTATTTTGAAATCCATCTAAAATTGCAGGAGATATGTTCTTGACAAGGTCAATTAGAATATTTGACCTTGAGCTGTGACTTTGAATTCGAGTTATCTGAAAATTTGTTCAAAATGGCACATCAACTTATGATTGAGAAGAGTTGTGCCTACTTATTTTGAAATCCATCGATGAATAAAGGAGTTATGGCCAAGACAAATTCGGACTGACTAACGCATTAACACACAACAGTTTGTCAAAGTGATATCTATGCCTTGCTAACCACAAGGGGGGGTGGGGGGTGGGGGGGTGGGGGTACAAAAACAATCAAATAAGTAAAACTAGTTATTGGTAGGCTTTTAATAGAACTACCTTGTGCACAAGTATACAAAAGTTCTGTTAACAAAAAAGCTTTAATGGAGTAATTTTTCAACAAATCACTTTTGGAATTTTGATAGCAATAAATAAAATTACAAGGTATTTAATACAAATAAAAATGATAAATGTTCATCTTAAATTAGATTTCATTCACAAATTCTTCATGATACAAACTGTTAATGTTACAAACTACAATCACAAAATGAAAAGCTTAGCTGTTAAAAGAAAATGAGTTAACCAAAATCTGATAAGAAACAAAATGCAATTCTGACGAGAACATTATACAAACAAGAGGGCCGTTGGCCCTGGGGCGCTCACCTGAGATAAAGGCTCTTTTTCTTTCAACAGTCTAATTTCATGTTAAGGTTAGGATTATGAAACAAGTGGGCCACAATTACATATAAAGACTATGAACCTGGGAATCCAAAAGTCCAAATTACAAATTCCAAGGCTTTAGTGCCGATTTGAAAGAAGGAAAAAACTTTTTCCATGGGTTATAATTTCAGAAATAAGAAAGAAGTCTGTGAACTTATGCTTCATGCCTATACCCCCCCCCCCCCCCCTGGGTCTGCCCCTGGAGACCCGAGGATCATGATTTTAGCTATTTTGTAAGAGGTCAATATACTGACGCTTCATGCAAAATATCAAGGCTATACGCCTTCTGGGTCAGGAAGAGAAGATTCTTAAAGATTATTTTGAAATTTCACTTTTGTTGCCATGGCAACCAGAGTTTTTAATGGATTTCAATTCTTTTAGCTAATTATAAGGGGGACCACCTAAGGAACATTTCTGCAAAATTTGGTTCAAATAGGCCCTGTGAATTTGGAGGAGATGTCATTTAAAAAATTGTTCTTTATTTCTATGTAAACCCCACCCCCCTGGGGCTCCGCCCCTGGGGACCCGTGGATCATGATTTTAGCTATTTTGAAAGAGGTCAATATACTGATGCTTCATGCAAAATATCAAGGCTCTACGCCTTCTGTGTCAGAAGGAGAAGATTTTTAAAGATTATCTTAAAATTTCACTTTTGTTGCCATGGCAACCAGAGTTTTTAATGGATTTCAATTCTTTTAGCTATTTTTGAAGGGGACCACCTAAGCAACATTTCTGCCAAATTTGGTTCAAATCGGCCCAGTGGTTTAGGAGGAGATGTCGTTTAAAGAAATTGTTGACGGACGACGCACGCCGGACAAAAGACGATCACAATAGCTCACTTGAGCACTACGTGCTCAGGTGAGCTAAAAAGCTAGAACAATGACCTTCAAACAAAAGCTGTTAAATTGATGAACATGTTAAAAGGTTTCAAATTCAAATAACAAAGGATATCACATAGGTATTAGAATATTAAGGAAAGTCAATGTTAAGAAATTATAAACCCTTCCATTGATAACTGTATTTTAATAAATTTAGCTCAAGAGGGCGAGAAATTAAGAGTGATTTACTGAATTCAAGGGCCCTAAATAAGGAAGTTCTAGTTGAGCTACATGTAGGAGCCCTGCATGAGATACAAATAAATTCATCTGCATGAGATACAAACATACTCATCTGCAAGAGATTAAAACAGATTTATCTGTATGAGATACAAACAAATTTATCTGCATGAGATACAAATTCATCTGCATGAGATACAAATTCATCCTTATCATTCTTTCTTTATTGCTTTCAAGTTGATTATCAAGATTGATGTATTGTCTTGTCTTGCTGAACCAGGAATATTCCTGTTTTGGCAGGAGGTATATACAATGATCAGCCTGCACAAATGTGTATTCTGATCTTAGTCTACATCTACTGCTTTTCCCTTTAAAGCCAGGGTTGTTCTAAAGAGAAATTATCAACCTACAACAATTGCATCCAATACCGTCAGCACTTTGATTTTAATGCAATTGTGAAGAGGATTTTATCCAGCATGACAAAGGTTAATTTCACAGAAATAAACTGTGATATTATCAAAATGTTAAAATCACTAAAATTACTGTTTTGGCAGAATCTGTTCATTTTGTGCTACAGAACTTCATCTAAGCGGGAACAAATACACTGACGAAATCATTCAGTTGTCACGTACATGTGTATTTCACATTTAAAATGAAAAAAAATGAACTTTTCCTCTTTTTTGCCAAAAAACATAGAACATGAAGGAACAATCTTAATAGTATAAGATTGATTATCTTTCATTTTGTGAACAACTAAAGCTATATTTTCATTTGTGGCTCCACCACACTTGAAAACAGCTTTGTTGTTCACATCATGAAAGATAGATGGACTTTACATTGAAACAAATTATCATCCTGTGCTCTTTGGTGCTTGAAAGTGAATAAAAATTCAAGTAAAAATGTGACACAGACCTCACAAAGTATAAATTTAGAGTTAAACTCTCTTGATAGTATAGATTTCTAACTTTCACTTAATCATACATTCAAAGTTTCACAACAACATCAGTCTTCAGTCATAACAAAGATATGCCGTGAAATACGAATTACAATCTTTATGTCACTCTGACTTTAACCTGCTTTCATTCAAACTCTCGGATACAGAAAAACTACATTCGAAATAGTATTATAAAGTCCCATATTCATATTTTACAATGCATGTAAATTAACCCTTTCCTGTTTTGCAAAATTTTAGACCTGTCCAAATTCAAAGGTTTTGCAGACAACATTTAAGAGTGGCTTTGATTTGAAAAATAACCATTCAGAAAGGTAGAAAATATTGTTGAAAATGAAGAAATTGCTTGTTACAAGCAATTTCTTCTTTTTCAACAATGTTTTCTCAAGAATAAAATTACAGGGACATGAAAAGCAGGGAATGTACAGGAAAGGGTTAAGTAAAGTCAGGTGCATTCAGTCATTTTCAAATTACTTAAATTGATGATAACCACATTTTATGGCACTTTTTCACTTGCCAATGTCAGTGCTGTATATTACAAAAAGATAGTTTTCTTCCAAATCTTCAAGAAGAACTCTTTTTTAATGTGATAGATTTTCAGATTCTGCATCTAAATATTAACATATCATCTCTGTCACTGGCAAAGAGCCATAGTTTAGTAGCAGTATTGTGATTAACCATTTTGACTTGGATCCAAAGAGTCGTAAAATGTTTGCTTATGAGAGCTCATAATCACTGAGTATACCTCCCCCCCCCACACAAACACACTTTCAAAAATTCTACTGTCCAAGCTGAATTTTGACATTGAAAGTAAATCTGAAAATATATAACTGGATAAGCTAAATGTAAATAGACTTGTCACAAAGCAGACTTACACCCCTACCCCATGTTACCCCAAAACAATAAAGTGCCTCCTTGGATAACATTTGTATAAAGTTTAAGGTCCTAGTTGACATTTGGCTCATGAGTTAAAGCATGGAGATGTTTTTTTCATTCAAAGTTCAATTGTGACCTTGACCTTAAACCTCATAATAAGGCACTTTCTTGGTTCATTGGTAACACTTGTATGAAGTTTCTTAGTTGTAGATCAATTGGTTCTAGAGTTAGTGCACAGACACAAAAAAAACATGAAGAAACAGATGGTTGGACAAACAGACACGGTGAAACTGTTGCTTTGCACAGGAAATTTCCTTTCTTACAGTGTTTCTTATGTCTATATTTTTTTCAGCACATAATGTAGGATTGTGAGGTAATGGGTTGAGAGTACAAATACATAAACCATGATTTATCATTGCAGGACCACAGCTCTTCAGTGTAATGAAAAGAGATTTGTTTAACCCATTCCCACACAGTGACGCTTTTGGACGCTCCTCAAGAAAAATAATTGGGAAAACATCGTGGAAAATGAAGAAATTGTCACAAGCAATTTCTTCGTTTTCCACAATGTTTTCTTCCAAGAAAGTTGAAAAAATCTAAAATTTCATCAACTTTAAATTGTCATCTGCAACTCCTTCCAATTTGAAATTCTTGTCTGCAACTTTATTCATTTTGTACCAGTCTCAAATTTTGTCATCTGATAAAGGGTTAAAGCCTCCATCTAGAGCCCTCCCCCAAATCTACATAATCAATGGAAGGGTAACATAGTCCAACCCAAACAGGAAAATTAAAAACATAGCTTCTTTCAACTTACTTCTACCGGCACTTTCTTTGTGTGTTTGGTTGGAGTGTGCATATTTACACTCATCTTGAGGTCAACTAGATATATAAAAGAGTAACTTCATTTGACTAATTCTAATCCTTGTTATGCTGTATAAAATCCCTTTGAGAATTGCATCAAAATCAAAGGGCTGAAAGTACTGGTAGCACTTGTTGTTTAATCATCAATATTTCTTTCATTAACAACTCTGGCAGAAAGTGTACAAATAGGCGGTGTAGACTAAGATCAGACTGCATTTTTGTGCAGGCTGATCTTGGTCTACACCTCCTGCAAAAACCGGATTATATTCCGGGCTCAGCATGACAAGAGTTAATATACATGTACCTTTTTTTTTCTGAAGATGTACACTAACTTAATTACTGATTCATATGTGTGAAGACATTCCTTGGAAAATATGTATACTACAGAATAGAAAGTTTACTTTTCTGATCTTACTTTGTTTTTGCCTGCATGGTGAAGAATAAGTTATAGAGAAAATGTCTTTAAGGTTACTGCAACTTTTCAAATGATCTTGAAGTTGTCATTATGCTCGGATCAAGAATCTTCTTCAGGATTGGGGGTCCAACAGAAATATACTCATTTATAGCATTTGTCAGTTGGTGAGCAAAATGTCAAATCTACAGCTTAAACAAAGCTGTGATTAGGACAATTTCTGGCCACCTACTAACAATATGACAATTTGATTTCCAGATTTTTTTAATCCATATTTTTGCCAAAATTCCTCTGGTAAACATCAGTACCATCAATATATGTGTGCACCTGTTAACTAAGTGTACATACATATTTATATGCAAACCTGAATTTTGTTTATGCACCTGTATCATTTAGGCATGCACACATTCTAATAGTATGCACAACTTAGCTGACCCATTAATTGCACTGTGCATTGTTAGCTCTTTTGTATAAAAGAAAATAGCCTGCTAAAACTAGAGTGGTAAGGTGCTTGAAAAGTGTTCTAAAGGTCAAAGGTTCAAGCCCCACCATCATTGTTTGTTTCAACATGAAGGACATTTAACAATTTTCATGCTGAATAAAATCCTTGCTAAGAATTGCATTGGAAGCAAAGGGCTGAAAGCAATGAGTAGCCCTAATTGTAGGTCAATATTTCTTTTGCCAAAAATGCCAAACAGATGGTGTGGATTAAGATCAGAGAGCACAGATGTGCCAGCTAATCTTAGTCTATACATCCTAACAAACAGAAATACTCTGGGCTCAGCATGATAAGAGTTGATAGCCAGCTCAGTCTAGCCGCCTGTAATAGTGAATAGTAGATGACTTTCTCTCAGGGAAGTGAATACATCTGAAATGAGCTCTCCCAGGTGATATTACAAGCTTCACGCTTTTGTCATAATCAAACTACACTATTTAACTAGTATAAACTACAGAAACTATCAGAAAGAAATACATAAATAAACAAGTGAAAACAATATAATCATATAGATTACCGTCAAATCAAGATGAGATCTCATTCTTTCCATCATTTTCAGAATTTTTTTCAGTAATCTATCTGCTTGAACTTAATTTTGTTGTCCATTGACGGTCATGAAGTAATTAAATCCATCTAATTAAGTTCTTCACCTTTTTCGACTACTTCATAACAGTTCAAACCTGGCTATTGACTACCAATCTTTGTAAGCCGAGGGTTGCGCCAATTATGTATCTATTGCAGCAATCGTATAAGTAATTTATTACTTATATTAGAAACAACTTTTGCATGAGCGTGCTTTGCTTTCCAAAAGGTAGGACAAACAAAGAAATTGTCCTACCATATGATTATTATTGTAGATATGGAAACTCAAGTCAAAAACCTATTTAAAACCAAATTGAAAATGGAATCAATTTGTCTCTTTTGATAATGTCCAAGCTAAATTATTTTCAAGACAAGATATGCTGAATTATTTGTCCTTAATTGCCAATGTCATAGAGGATTGCTGCTATTTGTGAATGGACATGTAAATTGGAGAGCAAATATGATGGCTGTCATAACAAATCGTTATTTACATGTAGTTGTTGGGTTGGTGATATATTTCACCAATGCCCACACAATGATGCTTTTAAACACCCCCTTCAATATAAAAGCTTGGGAAAACATTGTGGACAATAAAGAAATAGCTTGTAATCAGATGAAAATTCATAATAGGGTCAATTTTGAACCAAACAAATTTAAACATTATGTGCAAATTGATAAGTTTAATGCCCTCTTAACCCATTCCAACATTATAATGCCTTCTAACACCCCTCAAGAAAAAAAATTGCTTGCAATTTCTTCATTTTTCAATAATATTTTCTATCCAGAAAATTGAAATAATTTAAAATTTCACGAACTTTACACTGTCTGTGACTCCTTTCAATTTGGATGTATAAGTCTAAAACTTTGCCATCTGGTAATGGGTTAGATTAAGACCCTATAGTAATTCTTCCATTTAACTGAAAGTAATTTTTGAAATAAAATTTCATGGATATCTATCTACAATTAAATTAGCAAATTTTGTTACATTCAATTGTCAATTGTTCACAGTTACAATATTTCAATCGCTCAATAAAACACTATCGAATTTCACTGCATAAGAACTTAATTCAATAATTCACCAAACCATAGAGTTGTTTATCAAAAAATCTATATTTATATCACTCCTTTTAATAAATGGCTCCTTCTTTCAAACATTGGCAACGGCTGATCACATAAAGTTAATGGAAAACAAAAACATTTTATAGTCTTTTCTAATCCTTTTCTGACAAATTAATCTATATTCTAAAACCATATCTTAACCCTTGTCATGCTGAATAAAAATCCTGTTTAGAATTGCACCAAAATCAAAGGACTGAAATCCCTGGAAGCACTAATTGCAGGTCAATATTTAAAATGAAAACTGATTTTATGAACGATTCTAGTTTGAATGTACAAACAGGTGGTGTAGACTAAGATCAGACTGCACATATGTGCAGGCTGATCTTTGTCTCCACCTCCTGCTCAAACAGGAATATTCCGGGTTCAGCATGACAAGGGTTAACAATCCTACAGAGATGACAGATCACTGCAGTCAATATCATTGGACAATCAAATCATTCACTTAGATTTGAAATGAACTTTGAACTTCAACATTGATGTTGGCTTGGCAACTTAAACATCATAACTACAGCTTATTCAAGCTGTACTTAAGGCATTAAGGTTTGCCAATCAATGGTTTGTATTTTATTTTATGTCCCTGATTACATATTTGATGACAGTGACAGTTATTAACCCTTTCCTGTTCAATCCCTGGTTTTTCCTTCCCCCATGATTTTATACTTCAGAAAACATTGTAGAAAAAGAAGAAATTGCTTGTAACAAGCAATTTCTTCTTTTTCCACAATATTTTCTACCCAACTGAATGGTTATTTTCAAATTAAATCCACTTCAAATTTTCGTCTGCAAATCTTTGAATTTGGACAGGTCCAAAATTTTACAAATGAAAGTTAACTCAGTCAGTCTGACATACCGGAGGTCAGTGGGCAAGGGCTAGTAATCTGTCAATTTCGAGACCACAAATAAACAGAATTTTACTTCATGAAAAGCACCCCTTGAAAGCCTTTAGTTTCACAATGATACAGTGTGTTTTTCCCTGTTTTTAAAACTTTTTTTTACTTTCATCTTATTTTTCCCCTTCCCATACAGTCACTCTTTTTTACACCACTCACCAAAAAAAAAGCAATTTCTTCATTATCCACAATGTTTTCTACCACCAAATAAAAAGTTTGTTTTTTTAAATTTCATTAACTTAAAAATGTTGTCTGCATCTCCTTTTGATTTAGAACAGTTTATTGTCTGGTAATGGGTTAATCTATGTTACCACTCAATAATTCTTTTAAGCATCTAAGGAAAGGATTGGTTTTTCTTGGTCTTTTAACATGCTAAGTAACATCTATAACGCAAACACTTGCAGTCTACAGCTCTTTTTTAAAACCCTTTCATCAGACGATGAAAATTTTGTTTTGCCTATAATACTGTCTTTTAACCCTTGTAATGCTGTATAACTTACCTTACTGACTAGCTGTAAAATCAAAGGGCTGAAAACACTGATATAACTTGTTATTCAAAAATCAATATTTCTTTTAGAAATCAATTTCATAAGCAACCCTGGCAGGAAAAGTACAAGCAGGAGGTGTAGACCAAGATCAGACTGCACTTATGTGCAGACTGGTCTTGGTCTACACCTCCTGCCAAAGCCGGAAAATTCCGGGTTCAGCATGACAAGGGTTAACCCATTCCCACACAATGATGCTTTTTGATGCCCAGGAAATAAATCTTTACAAAACATTTTGGAAAAAATTTATAGAAATTGCTTGTTACAAGCAATTTCTTCATTACCCACGATGATTTTTTACTCAAAAGGTGCAGAAATTGAAATTTCATTCCCTAAATTTGCCACATGCAACATCTTTCTATTTTGACCAGTCTCAAATTGTGCTTTCTGGTAATGAGTTAACTGCTGATTTAATCTTGAAACTTGACTATAATAGAAATCGCATTATTTAGAAATACCAGTACGATTATCCAACATGTCATAAAGATTATATAAAGTGCTTTTTCCACCATACTACATGTTTTTTAAAGTTTTGATACAAACTGGCAGTCGGCCGCCGTCATAGCGCAGTTGGTAGCGCGTCGGACTGTCAATCTAGAGGTCCCGGGTTCGATCCCCGACGGCGGCACTCATCCTTTCCGACTATTTGTCTCTCACCAATGGGTCGATAATCATAGACCTATGTGAGATAGCAGCTGGAGGCTAGGAAGGGATGTAATGGTAGTACTGGTGTGAGAAATACCAGGATTCCATTGTTAGGTACTCCAGCCGCCGCGATATAACTGAAAGATTGTTGAAAGCGGCGTAAAACCCCATTCAAACAAACAAACAAACAAACTGGCAGATATATTATAGGGGCCAAAGCCTATTTTAATGTATTTCACAAATATTTTAAAACAAACATTGTAAATGGTGTAAGCTGTTAAAAAAGCAAACTCATCACAATTGAAATTGATAAGAAAATTTGCACCAATCCTTTTAACTTTATCACTTAATGCATTTGGCTTTCAAATCCTTACGGACTACATTATACAAAGTATCTAAAGTAGCAATAGTTACGAAGCAAATATTGTCGACGATTCTGCATGAACTTAATAATTATTTTAAAAATAACAAAGAAGGAAACTCATGTAAAAAAGTTAACTCATTTCAAAAGCATCATCATCAGTCATACACTTAACCCATTCCCACACAATGGAATTTTAGACCAGTCCAAATTCAAAGAAGTTGCAAACGCTAATTTTAAGTTGATGCAATCTTCCAAATTTTTGTCTTTCAGGGTAGAAAACATTGTGGATAATGAAGCAATTTCTTCATTTTTCACAATGTTTTCCAAAGCTTTCATACTGCGGGCGTTTAAAAGCGTCACTGAGTGGGAATGGGTTAAAGAGGAAGCAACTTATACAACATAGTTACACAGTCCAGCATCAATGATTACCTCCATTGCAATTACAGTAATATGGCTAACCAACATGACCAGACTTTTTAAACAGATCATTATCTTAAAGGAATCTAATTCAAAAAAGCCATCAAAGGAACTTTCATACACAAATATCATTGAAATCCATTTGGTAGTTTTTAACCCCTGTCATGCTGAACCCGGAATATTCCGGTTTTGGCAGGAGGTGTAGACTAAGATCAGACTGCACTTATGTGCAGGCTGATCTTAGTCTACACCTCCTGCTTGTAATTTTCCTGTAAGAGTTGTTTATGAAGTAGATTTCTTAAAGAAATACAGTAAAACCTCAGTAGTCCGTAGCGCAAGGGACTGCGGAAATTTATACGAATTAAGTGTAGTACGAACAAAACGGAGGACAAGAGGTCGGCTGTTTGAGTTACACGGAATCTGACATGGTCCGATCTGTCCCCTATTTAGGAATTGAATCTAAATTGATATTTTTTTCTAAACAAGACCCGAAGATAAATTAAAATTACCCCTTTTGCATTTTTTATGCTTTTACCTCTGTATTAATTCTTGGCTTTTTTAAACACAGTGTTTGTATAAAAGTGGCCTCCATCAGAGTGATTTCCCTTTGCAATACATTGGATCAAATCACTCTGAGTATTCAATCATCGAATCATAAAATTAAGAACCAACGATTGTGAAGAAAGCAACCACAGAATAAAATAAAGTGGTTAGAATTTCTAAATGACCATTAACACTGATACTAAATGGGGTGCGTCAATTTTACATAAATTTTCGGCGATAATTACGGAATCTTTATTCGATTAATTACCCACCTTTCAAACCAAACAGCCCCTTTTAACTAAAGGTACACGATAACACATTATTTGCCATATAGATCAGCAGGTGTGAAAATCAAGGTAAGTGGTGATTGGTGTCAATTAGTTTATCACACCTACGAATTAAACATAGGAGTTTGTGTTATAATCATACTTTCGGGACTTGAAATGGCCTACGAACTACGAACCACTGACGTTCGAATTAGACAGAGTTTTCTAACAAAGCTAAAGAAGGAAAAAGGTCGGGACCGAGTAAAGTATACGAACTAACACATATCTACGAACCAGTGACGTTCGAATTAACGAGGTTCTACTGTATTGATTTTTGAACAACAAGTTCTATCAGTGCTTTCAGCCCTTTGATTTGGGAGCATTTCAGAAAGGTAATTTATACAGCATGACAAGGGTTAAGAGAAAAAAATCTCAATCATAGCCATATAAAAAATATGGGACTTTGCCCAACCTAAAATTGCCCCATTAAAAAATACAAGTTCAACATCAGATAACAATCCCTTCTATGAATCTGATTACAGATTTATGGAACTTGTGTTAAAAATTTGGATGAAATCTATGCATTAGTTTATAAGATATAGACTTATCATGAAAATCTTTAAGTATGTATCCACTAACAGTCAAACACAGCAGACAAACATGCATGACCTTCATCAGCGACCAAGCAACCATTTGTCCCTTTAACCCATTACCAGTCAACAAAATCTTAGACTGGTCCAAATTGAATGAAATTGCAGACGACAATTTAAAAGTTTAGATTTTTTCGACCGTTTCTTTGGAAAACATTGTGAAAAATGAACAAATTGCTTGTTACATGCAATTGTTTAAATTTTAATAATGTTTTCCCAATTGTTTTTCTTGGGGGGCATCTCAAAGTGTGATTGTGTGGGGATGGAATTTTCGATTTTTACAACCTTCTGGGTAAAAAAAATTGCGGAATTGTTACAAGCAATTTCTTCATTTTTCAAATTGTGTTCAATTTTTTTTCCTTAGGGGGGTTCGAAAAGTATCACTGTGAGGGAATGGATTAAAGGTAGGTATCAATGACTTTTTCATGTTTTTTCATGTGACAGATTTTAATTATTCTTGTTCCCTCTCATATACTACTTTAAAAAATATTCTGAAAAGTAGTTTTTCGAAAATCAGAGGTTGTTTGGGGTATTTCCCTAATAGGCTACGTAGGCTGTTAATCTATTTTAAATTAAGCCGAGACAATTAGGTCATTCACATGGTGCATATAACCATTGGAATCATGCATTCAGTTTGAATTTGCTCAAACCAATATCATTGTTATGTCATCAGGACTTTAGTTTGCTAGCTGCTCTTCAATTCTGTAAAGATCAGTCCAGAACTGTGGCAAGCGTTAATACAAATATAGACACTTACGGTAGTTTTCAGCTAACCATTTGATGTGACACAATTAAGGACATTGATTGTTTTGCTAGTCAATTTGTTACCTTATGTTGAATTTGGGTTATATGCAAATGAGGTAATGTGGTGTTGACAACTGAATTCCATGAGATATCTAAACATAACCTGGAATTATGCTGAACCTTTCCTCAATAACTAAAAATAACCACTTAAAGCCTATCAAATTAGGACGATATCTGACTCAATTTTAAGTATTAAATGTTCGTTTAAGCGTATTTTTCAGTAAATGGCAATTTTTCTTATCTAGGATTAAGAAACATCGATACCTCCCTTTAACTGTCTTCAAATTCTTTTCTGAAAATGAGCCATAGAAGTTCATAACCATCCAACACTTTGTTTACTATTAACTCTGCTATAACTTCAATATTTGTACAAAAAGAAACATGTCCATAGTTAAAAAGAACAGTCAATGTTTAAATCAGGGACTCTTAAACCTTAATCAAGGACCCTTACGACTCCGAATGTTGAGTCCCTTGGACCCCACTAAAATTTGTTGATATCAGAATAAAAGGGTATCACTCTGAAATGTATCTTATCGTAGCATATATTTGGACTAATTCAAAGCTTCATGTGACAAACTTCCAATACGGGCTATCTGTTATGCAAAACAAATGTGTGAAATGTGTGAAATGGATTTCATAAATGTTCTTTTAGAACTGGTAACTTGATATCGAAGCAAAACAGGGCAAAATATAAAGCAACAAAAGGAAATTTAAGCTTTTCAGCAATTTTGAGACTTCTGAACCATCCAGGTTTTCAGAGATTACATACTACGTTTTTCTACACTGTCTCTGGCTAACAAAATGCACTGTTTTTGTTACATAATTCACCGCCTTATATACCTCCGAGGTCTGTTCCAAAATTTACGGAAATGACCAAGTGTGTTCTGACTGTACTTTCACATGTCCTATTTAACCCATTCCCACATGGTGACGCCTTTGGACGCCCCTCAGGAAAATAATTGGGAAAACACTATGAAAAATTAAGAAATTGCTTGAAACAAGCAATTTCTTCAATTCACACAATGTTTCCTACATAGAAAAGCGAAAAAATCTAAAATTTCATAACTTTTAAATTGTCGTCTGCAACTTCTTTCAATTTGGACCAGTCCAAAATTTAGCCGTCTGGTAATGGGTTAAAACATGGCTGCAAAGATTGTATTTAGTTATTGGTGTCGAATGTCTAGATAAAATGCTCTTTAATCAATTGAAATAATAAATACTTTTGTTCGCATTGAAATAAGGGCATACAAAATTAATTACTTCTTTTCAATACCAGGGACCCATAACTTGTTTATAACCACCAATATCATTGGTTTGATTTCAAACGAAATTTTAACTTGTTTGAATTAGGTCTCATTGAAACTGCTTTCAACAAATGCTTAAATTTTAGGCTAAAGACCACTCTATACGTGAGATAAAAAGCAATTGAAATACAGTATGTGTCATCAACTTTTGCTGTTTTTTAGGAACCTCTAAGATGGTTAACCCATTCTCTTATAATTCTTTTTTTATGCCACTCTTGAAAAAACATTGTCAAAAATGAAGAAATTGTCTGTGACAAGCAATAACTTCATTATCCGCAATGTTTTCTTCCCCAGAAGACAAAGAATTTTTAAATTTCACCAACTAAAAACTGTTGTTAGCATTATCTTTGAGTTTGGACCTGTCTTAAGTTTTGCAGTCTCATAACAGGTCAAACTTCAATTCTAATTGACATTCTTTAAGACATTACCAGATGGCAAAATTTTAGACTGGTCCAAATTAAAATGAGTTGAAGATGACAATATAAAGTATATGAAAGTTTAAATTTTTGTCTTTCTGGGAAGAGACAATGTGTAAAATGAAAAAAGTTAAAAAATGAAGATCAAAATTCTATCATTCATATGTATTAAACACTTAACTTGTACGCTATGTCCTATACATAATCCATATTGTAACAAAACTAATACCAAACAATGAATTACTAAATAATAAGTTAAAGATTTGTAGAATTATAGTAGCATTGATCATTTACCTCATAGAAGCTATTAATGACTCTTTATCAGTGCATAGTATAATTAGTTTGATATGATTTAATATGTCTTCTTACCATATTCATCCTCACAATTTGATGCGTTGAAGAAAAATAGATATACAAAACATGTGTAAACAAGAGAACAGCACTCGAAGAGATTGAGACCTAATTCTCTGCAGTTCTGGAAAGTGCATAAAAAATCTTAATTGGATAAGGTGCATAATTCATTAAAAAATGCAGTAACCTCCCATATATTCTGATTTTAAGAGAATGCCTTTGAGATACCACAAAGTATAAAAGTTTTTGCAAAATATTGACCTCAAGAGCTAAAGGTGATGAGTATCCCCCACACACCCAACCCCCTTTACACAATTTTGGAAATTTTGTAACTTAGGTAATGCTCTGCTTGGAAATTTATCTGTAAACTCTGAACAAATGGAATATTGTGCCAATGTTTAAGGCAAAAGCTTTTGTTATTTAGTATGAAAAGGAGATGTATGTCAAACAAATGACAATTTATTCAAATCAATTCAGCAACTGAGCATTGTCACAAAGAAATAAAAAAAAACATGTGTGTATTCTGTGTGGTTGATCCATTCATTCAGCAGCTGCTGACTAATTAATCTGTCAAAATTTTTCATCAGAGAGCCATAACTTTGTAAAGGGTAAATGGACCAAAACCAAATTACAATATGTACATCCCTGCTCATCTGCTGGTAAAGTTTCAATAAAATCCATCCTGTGGATGCTAAGAATTAAGCAGGCAATGAAAAAGTCACTGACTACTTTATTTTTCCAGAATTTTCATCAAAGGCAATAACGTTGAGGAAAAAATATTGATAAAGTAAATGCTTTCTCAACAAAATACAATATGCACATCTCTGCCTGATACCAAAACTACCTGAGAAGTTGGAATAAAATCCATGAGGTAGTTGCTGAAAAAACGAATTGATAAGAATTTTCATCATAACTATGTAAAAAGAAAATGCATTGCAACCAAAAAAGGATATGCATATCTATATTAAATTTTGTTACTTAGTATACATGTGAAGTTTGATTGAAATTGATTTATTCATAATTGAGAAAAAGGAGGACAAGAATTTTCATAAAAGACCCATAACTTTGAGAAAGTAAATGAAAAGTTAGCAAAAAAGGATATGCATAATCATGATCATCTCTGTTTGTTATTGAGTCTTTCTAGGAAGATAGAATCAAATCCATTGATAAGTTTTGGAGAAAATGAGCGGACAAGAACTTTTATCAAAGGGCCATAACTATGTGAAAAGAAAATGTATCTCAACCAAAATATGATATGCACATTCTGTTTGTTACTGAGTCTACCTATTAAGTTTGATTCAAATCCATTCATTAGTTTTTGAGAAAATGAGCAGATGAGATTTTTTATATTGGGCTATAACTATGTAAAAAGTAAATGGACAGTAACCAAAGTAGGATATGCGCATATCTGTTGTTTGACAGGAATGACCCTATTGGACTTAAATTCGGGAAAGAATGAATCAATTTCAGGAAAGAATTGAAAACTGTTAAAACAGTCGTCAATTCTTTACTGAAGTTGAGCAGCAGAAGGTCCATGGGACTCCCTTCTGACAATTCAATTGAGAGTCCTGGACACTTATTTGTGAGTCTCAGACTAAAAAAAAACTATGTCCCTTAACCCATTTCCAGATGACAAAATTTCAGAGTGGCCAAAATTGAAAGTCTATCAAATTTGGATTTTTTCAACTTTCTGTGAAGAAAGCATTGTGGTAAATGACGAAATTGCTTGTGACAATCAATTTCTTCATTTTCCACAATGTTTTCCAAAGCTTTTTAGGGGGGGCTTCTAAAAGCTCCACTGAGTGGGAATGGGTTAAATTATTGCACATTAGGCTTTAACTCATTCGCAGACAGTGAAATTTTAGACCAGTCCAAATTGTTAAAATTTCAGACGAATAAGTCAAATTGTTGAAATTTTTAAAGTCTTTGTCTTTCTGGAGAGAAATTAATGTTGAAAATAAAGAAATTGCTTGTAACAAGCAATTTCTGCATGTTCAACATTGTTCTCCAGAACTATTTTTTGATGGACGTAAAAAGGAGAGATTGAGTGGTAATGGGTTACTAGCAGTTCCCCGTGTTTGCTCCATTTAACGCTTTCCTGGTTTTTGAAATTTTGGACTGGTCCAAATTGAAAGAGGATGCAGACGACAATGAAAATTGGATGCAATGCCAAATAAAACCACCCTATGTGGTAGAAAACACTGTTGGAAAAGGAAAAATTGCTTATTGTAAGCAATTTCTCCTTTTTCCACACTGTTTTCTCAAATATAAAATCACAGTGACATAAAATCCCGTGTTTATCCAGGAAAGGGTTAAAAAGGAGAGATAAGAGATATTGCTTGTTCCCATCAGTTTCCCCTTTTCTCACCATGTTTTGTGCAGCTATTTGAGACCAAATTTTCTATCAAAATGCAATTTGAAATGTCAACCGCAACACTTCTCAGTTTGGAGCAGTCCAAAATTTTGTTGCCATTACCTATTAACCCATTCCCACACAATGACACCTTTAGACGCCCTTCAATATAAAAGCTTTGGAAAACATTGTGGAGAATGAAGAAATTGCTTGTTACAAGCAATTTCTTCATTATCCTCAATGTTTTCTACTCAAAAGGACAATAATTCTTTTAATTCTATCAACTAATCATTGTCGTCTGCAACTTCTTTCAATTTGGACCATTGTAAAATTTTGTTGTGTGGGAATGGGTTATGACATGACGAAAATTTAGACAGGTCAAAAATGAAAGAAGTCATAGACGACAAATTATATCTATGTAATTTTAAAATTCTTTGTCGTTATGGGTAGAAAACATGGTGGATAATGAAGAAATCGCTTGTAACAAGCAATTTCTTCATTTTCCACAATGTTTTTCAAAAAAAAAATTCTTAGTGGGCATCAAGAAGCATGATAGTGTTTGGATTGGTTAATGTCATGGTTAAGGACAGGTTTTCAACTCATTCAATGATCAATTTAGGGTAACAGTCACAAAGTAAAACTAGCATACTGGCCATAGGGAACCAAAGTGCTGTTTATACAGCTTATCAAAGCTGTAGCTACCACATTTTGGTCAAACACTGATGATAACATCAATGGGTGACTAAAACATACCCACAGATTATGGACAATAAGAGTTACTGATCTGTTTGGTCTTTTTGGATCCCTCAGTTATGTTAAAACCATTAGCTCTAATTCAGAAAATCAGATAAGGGTTCTCACAAATATCAATAATGCATTCAAAATTTGTCACCTTAAGATTAAAATCTCTTGATGGTTTTACATTTGTATACATCTAAGTACTTATGTTAGCTCATCAATAATGGAAAAATCTTTACAGCAGTAAAGGCACTAAAGTCCCAACTCCTTGACTTTCTGTAAAGACTTGAAGTAAATAGAAATATCCCTTTATTGAAAATTGAGATTTGTAAATCACAAGACTCATGGTAAAGTTGCTACCCATATTCAGAGATAAGGTCTTCATTTGGAATTTGATCTTAACCATTGTCACGCTGAATCCACAATATTCCTGTTTTTTTTTTTTCAAGAGGTATAGACAAAGATCAACCTGCACATACGTGCAGTCTGATCTTTGTCAACACTATGCTTTTAACTCTTAAGGGAGAGATGTTTATAAGATGAATTTTCAAAATAACTATTCGCCCACTATAAATGCTTCCGAGTGCTATCAGCCCATTGCTTTTATAGCAATTCTATGGAGGATTTTATTCAGCATGACATGGGTTAATGGATAACCCTGTGTACCCAGATAGAGGGCGTATTTTGGATTTTAGACTTAAATGTTTAACCAATACTATGATAAACCCTATGTTGAGGGTACCTATTTGAATTGTCTCACAGAGACAATTCAAATGAATACTGACAACATAGGGTTTTATTGAGAAATAAGGATTTTAGAATACTGTTATCCCCCCTCTTATTTAGACCTCAGGTACGAAAGCTTTCCCTTGAAAGGTGTTAATATGTAGGATTGGTTAACCCTTTCCTGTTTTGCAAAATTTTATACCTGTCCAAATTCAAAGGTTTTGCAGACGACAATTCAAATTTGATTTTATTGCAAAAATAATCATTCAGTAGGGTAGAAAATATTGTGTGAAAAGAAGAAATTGCTTGTTACAAGCAATTTCTTCTTTTTCCACAATGTTTTCTCATGTATAAAAACACTGGGACGTAAAAACGAGGGATTGAACAGGAAAGGTTAAGCCATTACAGATGACAATTCTTTACTACTCTATAAACTCTTCAATAGGAATTGTGGCTAATTTCTTCTAATTAGAGTATTATATCCTCTAAACTTTGATTTGTAGAAAAGTTCTTAATCAGAGTGATACTGCAAGGGCAGCTACCTTTAAACCATTACCGATGACAAAGTTATAGATTGATCAAAATTGGAAGAAACTACAGACAATTCAAGATATAATTAAAGTGAAAAGCAATTGGTACGTAGGGTAGGAAATATCGTTGGAAAGGAGAAACTGCTTGTGAAAAGAAAATTCTCTTTTATCCACAATATTTTCCCAAGCTATTTTACATCATGGTGTCGAAATGTGAAATTAAATGATGATGGGTCAACCCATTCCCACAAAATGCTGCATTTTGACACCCCTTAAAATGCTTTGGAAAACATATTGGTCAATAAAGATATTGCTTGATACGAGCAATTTCTTCGTTGTCCTAACTCAAAAAACAAAAATTATAGAATTTCACCAACTTTCATTGTCATCTTGAATAGGAAAAGCCTAAAATTTTGTAGTCTGGAAATGGGTTAAGTATGAAACTTTTTTACAAGAGAAAGTACGGTATCTTCCATTGCTGGACTATTGATTTAATAAAGTGGCAATCTGGCCATCAATCAGTCTTAGAACAAAATCTTCTTATTTTGTTTCTCTCGTAATAATACATTTACGTAAAATAACTCCTCCACAATACTTTTAACCCATTGCCAGACTGGTCTAAATTGAAGTAACTTACCTTTTACTAGACAACAAAATTATCGACTGGTCCAAATTGAGAGAATTAGTTGCAAACGACAATTTTTAGTTATTTGAATTTTTGTTTATAAAAGATATTGGATAATGAAGAATTATTTTTCCCATACTTTTCTCATGGGAGGAGGGTGTCAAAAAGTGGAATTGTAAGGGAATGGGTTAATACCCCTGCCAGCACTTTCTTTGTAATATGGCACATGTTTCTGTAATATATATACATATATCAAGAAAAAGCCAAAGTTCAAGGGGAGACAAATCTTCAGTAAAAGGGAGTTGACACTTCCAATTTGAAGAACATCATAAGGTATCATTATCATTTAAGTAAAAGAGGGTTAAGATGGCCCTAGATCACCAACCTGAATTTACCATCTCTAGCTAACTACACAACCCAAGTTTTATAATAATACAGATTTAAATTTCACAAAGTCAAATGGATACAAAGGTAAAAGGTTGTGATTGGATAAGCAGAAAACTGATTTGCCAGTAAGGCACACTTTAGCCCATCACCAGACGGCAAATTTTTAGACCAGCCAAATTGAAAGGAGTTGCAGAAGACATTTTAAGTTATGAAATGTTAGATTTTTCAATTTCTGGGTAGCAAGCAATTTCTTCATTCTATACAATGTTTTCCCATTTTTTTTTTCTGTAGAGGCATCAAACATCAAAAAGCGTCATTGTGTTGGAATGGGTTAATTTAGTATAAGATAGAATATCACAATTTCCAATGAAGATCTTCTTACATGATAGTAAAAGCATTTAACAGCAAAAATGAGAAAGTTTGAGCCAAAACGATGTGAATTTTAAGAGTGATATCAAGAAAAATATCAAAAAGGCTCCTTTTCCCTTGATTTTGTTCAGAATATAACCATATTCACAACCACACAAACATTTTCAGCAAGAACGAGATATATTGAGCCATTTGTTACTCATAGATTGGCAACACAGTAATCATCAATAAGGCCCCTTTTCCCATGACAGTGGTAAAAAATATCAGCATTATCAATAGAATATTTTCAGCAAATTTCAGAAAGATTGTGACCTCTATAGCAGTAACTTGTCATTTACACCCCTATTCCCTTATCCCTTGTCATGCTGAATAAAATCAAAAAAGCATTGAAATCAAAGGGTTGATGGCACTGTAGATCTGCTTGTCAGGGCCAATATTTCATTGGAAATTAATCATATGGAAAAAATCTGGTTTATTAAGGACAAGCAGGTCGTGTTGACTAAGATCAGACTGCACATATGTGCAGGCTGGTCTTTGTCCTCCTGCCAACACAGGAATATTCCATGATCAGCATGACAAGGGTAAGCATTAGTCAGAATGTCAATATATTCAATAAAGACCTTCCTCATGATCAAACATTTATAGCAAGTATGAGAAAGATTGGACCAAATTATGACCTCTAGAGTGGTAACAAAGAAATAGTCAGGCCCCTTTTCCCTTGATATATGTCAGAATGTCACTATATTCAATCAATGATCTTCCTCAGACAAACAATTTCAGAAAGTTTGAGAAAGATTGAGCCAAAATTATGACCTCTAAAGTGTTTACAACAAGTTTCTAGGATATTAATCACTAAGGCACCAGAGCTCACATTGACACTTGACTTTGACCTTGATACATGCATATTTAGCATAGATAAGACTTTATTTTCTCAATTTTTACTGCAACTTCTCAATTTCAAGGGCAGATAACTCTTAAGTCCTTTGGATTTTTTCCCAAACTAAGATATACTAAGAATGCCACTATGTCATCTGAATAAATTATACATTAAAAGCAACATTTACCTGTTATACAATCTGGCAAAGATGATACCAAGTAAAATGGAGCAAATTAGTACTATTACAGAAGGGGAATAATCCCTGAAGATTGTGTCACAAAGAATCATTCACCCGTCATTCCAATACAGGATTGGATATCCAATGTCCTTACACAAGATTATTTCTCTCCTACCTATAACACCAAAAATGGAGCATCATACATACAAAAATTATGTTTCATAGTAAATTACCCCATCCACTTTTGATAAAACATAGACAAAATCATAAAGGTATTTACAAGAAGGTTTTGTCACCAGATGAAGATAATATCATAAGTATACATATGATAAGTTTGGAAAAAATAGAAGGTAACCACGAAAAGGCCCCTATGGACACCCCTCCTTTTGAAAATCAATTCCTTATCAATTGGTTTCATCAGATTGTACAAAGTTAAACTGTCATGCTGAGCCCTGAAAATCCATGTTTATAACATACATTTTCAAAAGAATTTTTAACCCACAATGATTACATCCTGTACTGTCAGCCATTTGGTTTTAATGCAATTCTAAAGAGGATTTTTATTCAGCATGACAAGGGTTGATATTTTTGAGTCTGAAGTCTTTTAACCCATTACCAGAAAATAAAATTTTAGTCTGGTCTAAACTGAAAGAAGCAGCAGACCACATTATAAATTAGTGCCAAACAGGATAAAAAATATAGTGAAAAAAGATGTTTAAAAGTTGTGAAAAAGAAGATAGAATTTCTCCTTTTACCACAAAGACTTTCCATGATCATATTTCTTTAGGGTGTGACATGCGGTGTCATCATGTGGTAAAAGGTTAATATCATTTAACCCATTCCCACTAGATAAAATTTTAGACCAGTCCAAATTCAAAGAAGTTGCAGACGAAAGTTGATGAAATCTTTGTCTATTGTGGTAGAAAACATTGTGGAGAAAGAAGAAATTGCTTGTGACAAGCAATTTCTTCATTTTCCACAATGTTTTCCAAAACTTTTATATTGAGAGGCGTTTAAAAGCGTCACTGTGTGGGAATAGGTTAAGAATATACTAGCTTAGAGAGACTACTATACCTGTGAAAAAGACAAACTAACTCCTTTCAATTTGTAATGTTTGAAAAATGATCTCCGATCCATCCTTACTCTATGATATTGCACAAGAGAATAACCGATGGATAAATTAATGAGAAAAATTCAAGGAAAGAGGATCAATCCGTATTAACCTTTTTACCAATCAGAACCGATGTTGACCTAGACTTAAGAAACTGCTCAGTTCATAATTATCGTATTCTCAGATCTAATTGTATAAAAACTCAAGATAGACTTACTTAAAATGTAATTATGATAGTTATTATGAATTATGTTACTACAGTTTCTATCCTTCACAGAAGAATTTCGAGACTTGCATATCCCGAAAAATCACCATCGGGTTATTCTAAGAATTATCTGGACTAACTTTTCCGAACAAATGAAAGTACTACGCTGCAATACTTATCTACAAAATGCTTAATAACGTAATGACAATGCTCCAGATAATATGTTTCATAAGATCTATTTATTGAGGAACTCAGTTTATTCTCTACGTTCCGAGAACAAGAGGGCCGTTGGCCCTGGGGCGCTCCCCTTAGATAAAGGCTCTTTTTCTTTCAACAGTCTAATTTCATGTTAAGGTTAGGATTATGAAACAAGTGGGCCACAATGACATATAAAGACTATGAATCTGGGGATCCAAAAGTCTAAATAACAAATTCCAAGGCTTAAGTGCTGATTTGAAAGAAGGAAAAAACTTTTTCCATGGGTTGTAATTTCAGAAATAAGAAGGAAGACTGTGAACTGATGCTTCATGCCTATACCCTCCGGGTCCGCCCCTGGAGACCCAAGGATCATGATTTTAGCTATTTTGTAAGAGATCAATAAACTGATGCTTCATGCAAAATATCAAGGCTCTACGCCTTCTGGGTCAGGAGGAGAAGATTTATAAAGATTATTTTAAAATTTCACTTTTGTTGCCATGGCAACCAGAGTTTTTAACGGATTTCAATTCTTTTACCTATTTTTAAAGGGGACCACCTAAGGAACATTTCTGCCAAATTTGGTTCAAATCAGCCCAGTGGTTTTGGAGGTGATGTCGTTTAAAGAAATTGTTGACGGACGACGCACGATGCACGACGGACGGACGCCGTACAAAAGGGGATCACAATAGCTCACTTGAGCACTATGTGCTCAGGTGAGCTAAAAATGACCTGGCTTAAAACAAAACACCTGAACAAAAATGTATACTGACAGTTTTAGGTATTACAGCAATTGCATCTTGAATGACATACATGTTTACATCAGAAATTAACCTTGTCTTGCTTAATTCAAAGAAAAAATAATGTTTTTCATTACTCATAAACAATAAACTTTTTTCTTTTTTATCTGATTCATACATTTGTATACCTGTCAGTAACATGATTCATTAATGTATGCTACTTATGTATCTTATTCAACCCATTCCTAATCAGTGACGCTTTTGGACGCCCCTCATGAACAAATATTGGGGAAAACATTGTGTAAAATGAAGAAATTGCTTGTAACAAGCAATTTCTTCATTTAACACAATGTTTTCAACCAAGACAGTTGAAAAAATCAAGGAAAAAATCAAGAATTTCATTAACTTAAAATTTTCATCTGCAACTCCTTTCAATTTGGACCAGTCTAAAATTTTGCTGTGTGGTAATAGGTTAAACGTTAACTTGCATGTACATAAATTATCAACCCTTGTCATGCTGAATATAATCCTTATCTGAATTTTCATTACAATCAAAGGACTGAAAGCACTAGAGGCACTGGGTCAAAATTATTTTGAAATTAAATTTATAAACAACTCTGGATTGAAGGAGTCAACCAGAAGAAGTAGACTTTGAACAGACTGCACTTATGTGCAGGCTGATCTTTGTCTATATCTCCCGCCAAAGCAGGAATATTTGGGGTTCAGCATCACAAGGATTAATTTAATTAAATATTTTGAAAGAGCTGTCAAATTTTGAGTAACAATCTACCAGGGATAATTCTGGCTCAGAATATCATGTGCAAAAATATCTCATTTAGTCAAATCCAATGAGAAATTAAGATTTTTTGGTGAGAAATTTAGCCCTTGTCACTCATGCTGAACCCGGAATATTACGGGTTTGGCAGGAGCTGTAGACTACGATCAGTCTGCACATAAGTGCAGTCTTATCTTAGTCTACACCCCCTGCTTGTACTTTTCCTGCTAGAGTTGTTTATGAAATTGATTTCTAAAAGAAATATTGATTTTGGAACAACAAGATCTGTCAGCACTTTCAGCCCTTTGATTTTAAAGCAATTCAGAAAGGTAATTTATACAGAATAACAAGGGTTAACAAAATCCTTCACTAAATTACATTTTGCCACGAGATTTTTCTCTCATCAAGCCAATTCAATGAGATTTCTGGCAGAAAAATGAAAGAATCTCTCAATATCTCACCCCAAAATGATCCCTGAACTACTTGTTGTAGAATAATGAATTTGTGGAACCAATAATAAAAAGCGTGGAAAACTTCCTATCCATGGATCATATTAAAGCCTGTCCTCAATTTTTAATTTTCCTATTTTCCTTTTTAGTACTTCATATTGATAGTAACAGAAAAAGGTTACCTTTGGTCCACTTAACCCATTTCCAGACAATCCCCACCTTTGCACATCTCTCATATAAAAATATAAAATAAGCAGGTTGAAAATGAACAACTTGCTTGTAAAAAGAAATTTCTTCATTATTAACATGTTCTCTTCCAAAACACAAAGAATTTTTAAATTTCATTGACCAAAAATTGTTGTTTGCAAATTCTTTCAATTTGGACAAGTCGAATATTTTGTCGTCTTGTAAAAGTCTGTCATGAACTATTTCTTACTAAAATTGTAAAAACTCTGTATTCTGTTACCTCATTAATAAACTAGGATAAATAAACTCAGAGAAAAAGATAAATGAGCAAAATCTAGGCCACAAAGCAGAAAGTGTTATGGATTGTTTTGTCTGAAGTTCCACATTTAGTAAATCCTTTTCATAACAAAAACAGCAATTATGTAATCGATAGATCAAGTGGGGATAAGAGTTTATCATTCTTCTGTTACGATGAAAAAAAGACCTTCATAATAGAGGCAATAATTTCATTTTCAAAATATATTACATTTTATCCAATCACTTATGCCATAAATACTACAAATTTAAATAGGGTATACTTAACCCAGTACCAGATGGCATAATTTTAGACTGGTCCAAATTGATAGGAATTAGACATCAATATAAAGTTTATGAAATTCTAGATTTTGTCAACTTTTTGGATAGAAAATAAGTCCAAAGTTATTGAAATTCATTATTTTCCTAAAACTGTAACATGTTTAGCAAAGGTACACCTTATAGAGATATTAGATACAAATTGTACTATTATAGGTATTGACTTGACTGTTTTTTAAAAACTTAAATGTAAAAAGTATGTATAAAATTGACACTGAAATTTTCCAAACACAAAGTTCAACAAAACATTTATGGTAGTTCTAGTCTTTGTCAACCTATGAAATTGCTAGGAAAGTAAGCCCTGTATGTCTACATAATACACACAAAATTTTAAAAAATTTGAAAACCGGTAACAATCTCATATTATGCATGATATGAGCAAAGGTGTTGTTTTGGACAAAAATCTTATGTCCATCTAAAATGTGTTATGGTTACCAAAACTCTTTCTAATGCAATAATATATCAATAGTTTTGCATAAGTAACTATGATAAATGAAAGATTCACATACAGAAACAGACTTCTGTAAAGGTATAGCAGTAATTATACAGATATTTTCCTAAGAAAGTAGCATGTATGAAAATAAACCCCAAAAAACACCAATTCACAAATTATTTTTATTTAATAATTATTCCTTTCATCCCAAAATATATTCTACACTTCTAATTTTCAATAGGACATTCATCTGAAGAAAGTGGCTTATCATTAAAGGGTATTAGACAGGGTGCTCCACTTTTACCATAGATATAATGCATGTCTTAACAAAGACATTCAGATGACAACCAGTAAATCAAATATTGTTAACACCATCTAGATGCAACTCATGCATACGTTAATGGTCTGGCAGTACCTGGCAATTAGTAAGGTTACCTATATCAACAACTTTGAAGATTGAATTAAAAAACTGTCAGCAAAACATACTTGTTTCAAAAAACATATTTTTTTTTGTATATTTGAACATCCTTAATGATGATTTTTTTTATACACATGAATGGTTTTATGAATGGTTTTAACAAGAGTCATCATGATATCAACAAATCGTTACCTTGAGGTTGATAATGGCTACAAAGACTAAAAGTGATTATCAATTACATTCACTTTCCACTAAACAGAAAAGAACAAGAAAACACTTCTACATCATTATACAATTCTCCCATATTTATTAACGGTTTTCTGCAGTCATACACAATTCATTTCTTTGAACAAAGTCTGACTGTATAGCTTTTCAAAAAGTACATGTATTCATACTGGTTTTTCATTGAAACTCCTTTCTTCTGTAACTCCAAAAGTCACATTTTCAACGCTAGTGTAACACTCATGCCTAAACTACTTTCTAATTGAAACATTTCATTCTGCCTTGTTACACTTCATCAGCTAAGAGAGTAGTTTACTTATTACATGTATTTTAGTCTATGTTTTGTCATATTTGATACTAGCTTTTGTAGTTGCCTATAATTGAAACAAGAGGGCGGTTGGCCCTGGGGCGCTCACCTGAGGTAAAGGCTCTTTTTCTTTCAACAGTCTAATTTCATGTTAAGGTTAGGATTATGAAACAAGTGGGCCACAATTACATATAAAGACTATGAACCTTGGGATCCAAAAGTCTAAATTACAAATTCCAAGGCTTAAGTGCTGATTTGAAAGAAGGAAAAAACTTTTTCCATGGGTTATAATTTCAGAAATAAGAAAGAAGACTGTGAACTGATGCTTCACGCCTATACCCCCCCCCCCCTGGGTCCGCCCCTGGGGACCCGAGGATCATGATTTTAGCTATTTTGTAAGAGATCAATATACTGATGCTTCATGCAAAATATCAAAGCTCTATGCCTTCTGGGTCAGGAGGAGAAGATTCTTAAAGATTATTTTGAAATTTCACTTTTGTTGCCATGGTAACCAGAGTTTTTAACGGATTTGAATTCTTTTACCTAATTTCAAGGGGGACCACCTAAGAAACATTTCTGCAAAATTTGGTTCAAATTGGCCCTGTGGTTTGGGAGGTGATGTCATTTAAAAAATCGTTCTTTATTTCTATATAACACACCCCCCCCTGGGGCTCCGCCCCTGGGGACCTGATGATCATGAACTTAGCTATTTTGAAAGAGGTCAATATATCGATGCTTCATGCAAAATATCAAGGCTCTATGCCTTCTGGGTCAGGAGGAGAAGATTTTTAAAGATTATTTTAAAATTTCACTTTTGTTGCCATGGCAACCATAATTTTTAACGGATTTCAATTCTTTTAGCTATTTTTGAAGGGGACCACCTCAGCAACATTTCTGCCAATTTTGGTTCAAATTGGCCAAGTGGTTTGAGAGGAGATGTCATTTAAAAAGTCATTCTTTATTTCTTTATAAAACCCACCCTCCTGGGGCTCCGCCCCTGGGGACCTGATGATCATGATCTTAGCTATTTTGAAAGACGTCAATATACCGATGCTTCATGCAAAATAGCAAGGCTCTATGCCTTCTGGGTCAGGAGGAGAAGATTTTTAAAGATTATTTTAAAATTTCACTTTTGTTGCCATGGCAACCATAATTTTTAACGGATTTCAATTCTTTTAGCTATTTTTGAAGGGGACCACCTCAGCAACATTTCTGCCAATTTTGGTTCAAATTGGCCAAGTGGTTTGAGAGGAGATGTCATTTAAAAAATCATTCTTTATTTCTTTATAAACCCCACCCTCCTGGGGCTCTGCCCCTGGGGACCCAAGGATCATGATTTTAGCTATTTTGAAAGAGGTCAATATACTGATGCTTCATGCAAAATATCAAGGCTCTACGCCTTCTGGGTCAGGAGGAGAAGATTTTTAAAGATTATTTTAAAATTTCACTTTTGTTGCCATGGCAACCAGAGTTTTTAACAGATTTCAATTCTTTTAGCTATTTTTGAAGGGGATCACCTAAGGAAAAATTCTGCCAAATTTTGGTTCAAATTGGCCCAGTGGTTTCGGAGGAGATGTCGTTTAAAGAAATTGTTGTCGGACGCCGGACGCCGGACGGACGCCGGACAAAAGGGGATCTCAATAGCTCACTTGAGCACTACATGCTCAGGTGAGCTAAAAAACTGGTGATGCTAACTTATCAACTATAATTATCATAGCTACAGTAATACAGACTTAATTCTACTAAAAGCTGTTTATACATTTTTGACTTCAGCAATTTTCAGTCAAGGCTGAAGTTCACAAAAGGGTGACAGATACGATTAAGCTGTATTCGACTCTCTTTGGTTCTCTGAGCTTTGGTTATTCTCCTCTTGTTTATATCAGTGTTTCTTTTTCATATCAATTTACACTTTGTATTATCTATACATCAATAGGAATGTGCGCACATATTGCCACTATTCTTTACTACCTCGTTGCATGGCTTATGAACCATTGTTGGAGGCACTACCACATGCATAAAGATTCAAGGCCTCTGTGGTATCATATGGAATAGATGTGTAGAATTGGCTTAACAAAATAAAAATCATTAATAAGTAGAGTAAAGGTAAAATCCTTATGATGGTACAATCATTGTGAGAAAGTGTGAAGAGAATCCAATGAAAACTGTGGACTCTAGAGTGTTAACGAGGAACAGGAAAACGCCATCGCAATAGCTCTGTTGGCATTCGGCCAGTAGAGCTTAAATGCAGATAGTTTATTGAATACATTATTTTTTCTGATTGTGTGAATTAAAACCATACCATATATAGAAAGGATGATATCGATTTTCAACATTAAATATTGCATTCCCCGGGGTAAGGATTTCCCTTGGGGACCAATGCATGAAGAAAAAGGGGCTTGGAATTTATCTTAAAAGTAACAAAGTTTACACTGACATGCACATTTATTTTTTTCATATAATGTTTCCGGATAAAACTAAACTCAAATAACGCTGCAAGGCCCTTTCCAACACTAAACAGCATTGGTACAGCCCATTAGAATTATATACACATAAGGAACACATTGTGAGAAAAGCAGGACTTTCTTGAAAGGAAAACAATCTCTCTTTCTATGACAATAGTTCCTTAAAGATTATGTTTCGAATTAAAAGCAATTTCATTTGTAGTCTGCAGCTTTTTTCTACCCGTCAAACATTGTGTTAAGTTTTAATGGGTTAATATTGAAGTGGAAGTGCAGGAACTTAGTTCCCCTTTGGTTCATTTAAAACACCGTCTGTAATTTCATATGAACTTTTAAATTTTGTTTAATTAATTCTTACGCGAGAAAAAATAGTTCCATGCCTTTTCTTGACTGGCGAGCCTGTCCTAATCTGACGATACAAGGACAGGTAAATACTAATGTTAACATCTCATTCATTTGTCAGTAGTTCCTCTCTTTTTTATTGGTTGAAATCTTTTGAGGTCGCTGATTGACTGCGTCATTTTAAGCAGGTGCTCAATGAAAGAATCTAATGAGATGTATATGGAAGAAAGGAATATTCAAAAGGGATGGACATTTCTCTTGTTTTCTTTACGAGCTCATGAAGCTACGATCTAATGCCAGTTGCCCAGTGTCCATTCTTTCTCCCTTTTGATTTTTTTTATTTCTTTTTTCTTTTCTAGGTTTGGATGATAACCAATAGAATAATCCGCGAGTACTACAGTTGACGGCGACACCTGTATCACATAGAAAAACCTCATGAAATCGAATGACTCAAAATCAATCATCAGAAACCATCAAACAGGATGAAAATGGATTTCCTTTAAAACTGTAGGGTTTTAGCCCAAAAATTTAAAGTATATTTTCATTCAATTTTTGTAATTTTATCAAACTTACTTGACATGTCACCTGAAAACTCATTAAAGTCAACCAGTTTGAACTTATGTTGCCAGGTCAAAGGTTAAGCTGTACAAAGGGTAATTTTCTTGGCAGAGATCTTTTTTAAATCCAGTCGAAAACAATATAAGAAAGGGAGAAAACAAGCAGTCTAATTTCCACAGTATTTCAAATCCACCACTGTTATTTGAATTTTAATCCTAGAAGTTATGGCATGAACATACTTTTGGAAGATTTTTCGTACACCAAAAAGAAAAGGAAAGAAGAAATGGTAGATTAACGATTGGATTATAATCGAGATATCAATATCGATTTTTTTTAATTAAAAGGGGTCGCAGTTAAACATCATGTATATTCTGCAAAGCATGGCCACACCTGACTCCCCCTTTTACCTCCCCCAACTGATAGGACCATATAATTTAAAGCCTTTGATCTTTAAGGCATAATAAACAAAGAAGTTTTTTCGAAAATAAAGATTTGTTCTTGTCCTCTGCCTGTACTTTTTGTATGTCTTTATTTTGTCTTGGATTAAGAATTATGGTTCAGGAGAACGAAATCACTCTCTACCAAGGTTATCGATTCAGTCAGTCACCAGAGTCTGGTCCCATCCAATGCCTTGCATAAAAAAATGGAAAACTAAGTGAAACAAGGTGCCAAATTGTCACAAGATACGCCCGTCACACTGCTTAATATTAACTGGGGGTTTGAATAGAACTGAGGTTATTTTGAATGAATATTTTTTGTCAAACTAAGTATGATAAACAACAAAGGGCAATAACTCAAAAAATAGGCTAGGTAGAGTTATGGTTCTTTACAGTGCACTCCTACTTGGTGAACTCTATCCATCCATGAAATTTCATGATTCTAGCTATTATACTTTAAGAGATATACTCCGGACAAGATTCAAGTATGAAAAACAACAAAGGGCAATAACTCAAAAAATAGGCTAGGTAGTGTTATGGTTCTTTACAATGCACTCCTACTTGGTGAACTCTATCCATCCATGAAATTTCATGATTCTAGCTTTTATACTTTTAGAGATATACTCTCGACAAGATTCAAGTATGTAAACAACAAAGGGCAATAACTCAAAAAATAGGCCAGGTAGAGTTATGGTTCTTGTGCACTGCACCCCCCCCCCCCCCCCCTTGGTGAGATATATACACCCATGAAGTTTCATGATCCTAGCTATAATACTTTTAGAGATATACTCCGGACAAGATTCAAGTATGAAAAACAACAAAGGGCAAGATTCAAGTATGAAAAACAACAAAGGGCATAACTCAAAAAATAGGCCAGGTAGAGTTATGGTTCTTGTGCACTGCACTCCCACTTGGTGAGCTCTATCCATCCATGAAATTTCATGATTCTAGCTTTTATACTTTTAGAGATATACTCCGGACAAGATTCAAGTATGAAAAACAACAAAGGGCAATAACTCAAAAAATAGGCCAGGTAGAGTTATGGTTCTTGTGCACTGCACTCCCCCTTGGTGAGATCTATACACCCATGAAGTTTCATGATCCTAGCTACAATACTTTTAGAGATATACTCCGGACAAGATTCAAGTTTGAAAAACAACAAAGGGCAATAACTCAAAAAAATAGGCTAGGTAGAGTTATAGTTCTTGTACACTGCACTCCCCCTTGGTGAGCTCTATCCATCTATGAAATTTCATGATTCTAGCTATATAACTTTTAGAGATGTACTCCGGACAAGATTCAAGTATGAAAAACAACAAAGGGCAATAACTCAAAAAATAGGCCAGGTAGAGTTATGGTTCTTGTGCACTGCACTCCCCCTTGGTGAGATCTATACACCCATAAAGTTTCATGATCCTAGCTATAATTCTTTTAGAGATATACATCGGACAAGATTCAAGTATGAAAAACAACAAAGGGCAATAACTCAAAAAATAGGCCAGGTAGAGTTATGGTTATTGAGCACTGCACTCTGTATTGATGAGAATATAACTGCCAAGTTTAAAGTCAATCGGACTTACGGTGACAGAGTTATGCTTCGGACATAGAAGTGGACACTGCCCGGACGCCCGGACACCACAGGTGATCCCATAATATGTCCCGTCTTCGACGGGCGTATTAAAAGAAGAATGTACTCTCACCAAAATTGTTCTTTTTATTACAATGCTTCATATCCGTTTTTGCACTTAAAATTTAATTTGTAAGTACTTAGAAGTCTTCATCATTTATCTTATCCGTCAAAAATGTTGTCCTCGGATAATGGGTTAAATCCCATTCAGAGTTAAACTATTACTACACGATCCTGAATTTTGAAACTGTGAAGACATTTAGCTTTTGAAAACATTGCTAGAAAAATAAAAAAAATGCCTTATAATGATAATTTTCTCCTTTTCTCTTGATGTTTTCCATTCTATCTGAAACCTATTTTACAATGAAAACCCAAATTGGGTTTAGTCTGCATCTTCTTTGAATTGAGAAAAGTCGTCTTATAGAGAGAAAGTGCAAGTATATGTGTTTACAACTAACTTGCAAAAGCATCACATTGCCTGCGATCTTAATCCATTGTCAATCTTTCATCATAAAAATTTTTGGCTAAAAATTGTTTTCTCTGCAGCTGATTTCATAGCATTAGCAAAACTCATCTGCTTGAGAAAACTGATCCGAGTACAAGCATTGTTTTAGCATTACCTGTTATTTTGAATTTCGTTATACAAAGACACTCAATTCACAAAAATAGGAGAAACAGCCCTGATTTTCATCTTCTTCAAAATAGATATTCTTGGACACTTACAGTATATATATAAAATAACGAGAAGAAAAAAAATAAGTATTCAATAATGCTGATACTGATAATTTTGATATCTCTTTTTCTCTTTTTTTTAAAAGTTGGATCCATTAATCCATTCTCACATGGTGACGTTTTGGACACCCCCCAAGAAAAAACAACTGAGCAAACATTGTGTAAAATGAAGAAGTTGCTTGTCACAAGCATTTTCTTCATTTTCAGGATGTTTTCTTCCCAGAAAGTTGAAATCTTGAATATTATGAACTTTAAAATGTTGTCTGCAACTCCTCTCAATTTTACCAGTCTAAATTTTTCTTCTGTGGTAATGGATTAATGCTGTTAATAATGAGGAGAGAGTAATAATGCTCGATCCAGAACAAAGACTAACAACTTTTCCTATATTCAATTATATTACCAGACACTCTCACAGTCTTCACAATTTCAATATCTAACAAAAATGAAATCGTGCTGCTAAAGGTGAACTTAAACCTTTGGTTAACAAGCATCAGTGTCAACAACATTGTTTTAACAAAGAAAGTCATTTCCTTCCATTAAATGACGTTGAGTTGGAAATTATATGAGTACTCTTCTCGCGCATGCACACTTGTTAGGGTGCGTGGAAATACCGAAGTACGCATGAATACCGAAATATACCGAAATACCACCAAATTCCCTTAATTTCGACAACTTTCGGGTAGATGTAAACTAATCTTATGCTGAGACCAATTTTGGGTTTCCTGCATATAATAAATACAGAAAATCAGTTTTGAAAGTTTCTTTCAAAATTCGTGGAAACATACCTATCTAATATAGAAAATACAAGATCAAACCAATTTATAGAAATACGCGTAAAAATAGTTTGGAAAGTGTATTTCTGTATTTGAAACTATCAAATCACAAGATAGTAAAAGAACAAATCGAAATCACCGAAATATAGTAAAGAAATACATAAACGTAGTTTCGGACGCGAATTTTGGTATATGTCTAAAAACATATCGATCTTACATAGATGGTACATGATCATTCGAATTCACCATAATACAATTTAAAGAATTAGTTTTTGACTCAATTTTTTTTTTTCTTTTTAAACCATACATATCTGACATAGTTAATACACATTCAAGTGGAATTCGCGGAGTTATACTTGAAAAACTTGAATGTGTATTTCTGTATTTGCTGTGACATACCTTTCATACGAAGAGAGTTAAACATCAAGTCAAATTTAACAAAATTTGCTATGATTTGTTTCGGAAGTGTATTTCGGTATTTGTAGAAATAGAGAGATACCAATCTTATAAATAGAGAGACCAATCCGAAATACATTTAATACATAGTATTAGAAGTGATGATACATATTTTTTAGATGTGAGTTTCGGTATTTTTAGGAACATATCAGTTTTACATGGAGAGTGCAAGAACAAGCCAATTTACCGAAGTACATGTGGTTTTTAAGCGTATTTCGATATTTGCTGAAACATACCTTTCATACAAAAAGGGTAAAACACCAAGACGAATTTACCAATACGCTTTGATTTTTTTCGGAAGTGTATTTCGCCGAGTTATACTTGAAAAACTTGAATGTGTATTTCGGTATTTGCTGTTAAACATCAAGTCAAATTTAACGTAATTTGCTATGATTTTTTTTTTCGGAAGTGTATTTCGGTATTATTGGAAGTGATAATACATATTTTTTAGATGTGTATTTCGGTATTTGTAGGAACATATCAGTTTTACATGGAGAGTACAAGATCAAGCCAATTTACCGAAATACACTTGATTTTTTAAGCGTACGTATTTCGGTATTTGCTGAAACATACCTTATATACAAAGAGGGTTAAACATCAAGACGAATTTACCAAAATACGCTTTGATTTTTTTCGGAAGTGTATTTCTGTTTTTTGTAGAATGATACCAATCTTATATGTAAAGAGACCATGCCGAAATATACTTTTTGCATATTATTGGAAGTATATTTCTGTTTATGCTGTACCATACCCGTGCTATATGCGGTGTTTAAGATCAAGCTGATATTACCGAAATACACAATGATACGTAATTTTCAGATGTGTTTTTCGTTATTCATACAGAGACAGATTTTAAATTTGAATTTACAGAAATATATGATAAAGAATTAGTTTTGGAAGCGTAGTTAAGTAATAATAGGAATATACCTACCTTACTTAGGGAGTACAATAACAAGTTAATTTTTACAAAACAAAAACAGGACAGGAATTAGTTATGTAAGTGTATTTCGGTAATTAGCTAAATATACATACCTATATTATTAAGTACAAGAACTAGTCATTTTACCGAAATACGCAATTCAAACAATAGCTGGGGAGGGGGTCATAATTTGTTGGAACATACCTTTTTATACAGAGTAAAATGGTAATGAATTTGCTGATCAACACCATAAATAATCAAGTTTAAATGATATATCGGTATTTGCAGAAACATACCTAGCTTAGATAGAGAGTAATTGGATATAAAGAATTAGTTTAGAAGTGTAATTCGGTATTTGTAGAAACACATTTTTCTTACATGGAGAGAACAACATCAAGCAGAACTATACTTCAAAAACAGTCTTAATTTTGTTTTCTCATTATTGAAATATTACTAAATTAGATATAGAACCGATTTCATCATTATAATCACCCTTTATTGTTTGGTTAAGTCCTAATTGGTATTGCAAATGCTTTAAATGAGAAGCACCGCAACACTTTTGTCGAAGATAAATACAGCTATTATGTAATTATCGTATCTGGGTTTTTAAAATCTGACTGTTAGGGCATTAATTACATCGCCCAAAATAGCACCAATTTTGTAATTAATCTAATTGTTTTGTTTTTTATATATTACATCCATAAAACCAGTTACCTCGCGCAGATCATTGCATTTAGGTCCTACACCAAAGCGATATGGCTAGATTTGGTCTATTTGGTGATTCGTACATAAAAAGGCTAGATAAGTTCTGCAATGGTGACCTTCATGTTCCCGATTCAACCGTTTTTGTTCACCGAAGTGGATTACAACTTGACACTCTCAACGACGATCTCAAGAACGAATTGAAACAAGCTGATATTGTCTTTCTGTCTATTGGAGGGAATGACATAAGTCCTGTCTCCTTCCCCGAAGATGTTTTTCACAGAATCTGTACCCTTGTGGCCGAATTTGAGGAGTCTGGGGTTCACCGAACATTTTCCTTCCTGGCGGAGGTCAGTGGATGGGTAATATCTTTTAAGCAATCATCTTCATAGCTGTATACCAACATCCTTCAGCTTTAACCAATTTCAAAACGGTAGACTTTTAAGTTACCGAAAATGAAATCATTAAATGGTCAGGGTCGGTATCAGATAGATACATTTTCAGTTAACTAATGATCAGTATTTGATTTCCTAGTCTGTAATGCCGTTACTATTCAGATATTGGTGATTCATTTTATCAACCCCACAATGAAGGATGATGGATAACTAAGGAAAGATTAAGAATGACTTATTGAAATAATCCGTGAGATTAAATTCAAACCATGAGCAGAAAAAACAGTTATCTACGTTTTATTGTGTAGTTCACTATATACAAGTTCTTTCTGTATTCTCTTTGGTTTCAAAATATACCGATATATTGTTCCATGATATCTGACCTTCAATAAACATTGTATTATGTTTACCATATTCCTGTTTTATCATTGTAAGTTAATTGAGCCTATCTTGAATATACTCCCACAAGCTACCGTAACAGACGCATTTCTGTAGTACCACTCTCTTTTTGCGACTTATCTGGTAATATAAACCAAAGTACTGAAACTACAGGTAGCTAGCAAAGCATGGTTTTGTTAAGTAATATTTTTTTTTGTCATTGTTGATCATGATAAATGAACAAGGTTACAAAGTAACCCAGGAGATTACCATAAAAGTATGACAAAATCTTAGACTGGTTCAAATTGAAAGTAGATGTAGATCATGACAATTTCAAGTTGGCAGATTACATCTTTTCTAGGGTAGAAAACATTGTGGACAATGACGAAATTGCTTGTTACTAGCAATTTTTTCATTGTCCACAATGTTTTCAAAAGGATTTTTTGAGATGCGTAAAAACGGCATTGCGTGGGAAAGGGTCAAGTAACATGCTTTTGAAAGAGTTCTCTACAATTTGAATTTTGAAAGAGTTCTCTACAATTTGAATTAAGTTAATTCATGTGGCCATAGTTTGAAATATTCTGAAAATCATACGTTTAATGGCGTAGGCATTTAATGTTTTTTGTGGTTAAGCCTCCAGTGGCATTTTGTACTCATTTGAACTCGGAGTCTACCTGTTAACTTAAGTTTTGAACTCCGAATAGGCCAACCTTCTTTCTGAGACAAACGATTGAAATCATCGCTACAGGCGCACAAGGTCTCTCACCAAAAGGCGAATTATTAGTAGTACGAAATAACTGTAGTAATTAGTATAATAATAGTATCATTACAAAGGGCGCTAAACCTATGCAATCTGCTGATCTTCAGATAATATTTTTTTCAGATCATTTACCAAACTTTCAATCTCAAACACGTAAGGGGAATCTGGCGAAATTGGCATCAGATAAAAGAATGCTTATCATTTTTTTTTTTAAATAATTGCGGCAAATTTACATTTTGTGTATACTCTGCAGGTAAAAAAAAATGTTTTGCATCCTATTACTCGGATTGATTGATTGATTGATGTTTAACGCCACTTTAAACAGTATTTCAGTCATATCGCGGCGGCTTGAGCACCTATCCATGGATTTCTGGTATTTCTCACACAAGTACAACCACAACATCCTCTCCGATCCTCAAAATGCTCACCCCGAAAAGAATTATGATTATACAACCATTGGTGGGAGACAGCTGTTGGAGTAAATATTCGCCGCGGCCGGGAATCAAACCCGGGACCCCGAGGTAAGGGGTCCTATGCGCTACCACTGCGCTATGGCTGCGGCCACTCCTATTATTCGGAGAATAAATCCCAAACTTGGTGTGTTTCGACGAATTCATCTTTCCTGTATACTCGCTACGCAAAATAGAGGCGTACAATCGAAAACAGAATAACACACCCGACTTTTTCCCGTACATTTTGGTAATTCACCCTTTTATGCAAAATCTCTAAATAAGGCAGGTACATGGCGTCACAAACCGTAAAGAAACTACTAAAACTGTTCTATAGTGAATTTCTGTAAATATGTGCCTAGTCGGTTTTACGCACGATTGGAATGTTTTGTTTCACAAATTAAATGGTCATTCATAGGATCATATTCGCACTGTCTAAAAACAGTTTAGTCATGCTCAGACTTTGTGTCTATATATTTTTACCTCCGAATTCTACCAAAAAGATACAACGTCTACATACCGCTTTTGAAAGGTGTACATAATCATGTTAACCTGGTAAACGACCGCTCGCCCTCTCTTGCTCTCTTTATCTGGAGATTATAAAGTGCATATTTACAGAACGAAATTGGTCTGTGTGGTAGAATACTCACACCGCACGCAAGAGCCTCCTAGTTCGAACCTGGCTACCCATCTCTCTCACTCTCTAGCTCTCTCTCGCTAGCTCCACTGGCTGAAAGCCAACGAGCTTTTGTCATGATGTGGTGTCCGTCGTCCGTCCGTCGACTTTTACTTTAAAAATCTTCTCAGAAAGTACTGAACATAATTCAACCAAACTCAACCAAAATTCACAGGAAGGATCCCTGGGTGGCCTTTATCAGATCCCTTCAAAGCATTTTGATCAGGTGAACAATATGTAACAATATATACATGTAAATATATCGTTACAATACCTTAACGGGGTGAAAATTATTGAGGGCAGGTCGTGTCCCCTAGCGCACTAATTGGCAGATCTGCGCATAATCGACAGTAGATTTGGGTAGAAAGTGGCACCTCCGATATTCCAACCATCAAACTTTTTCTGCCCAGATAATATATCTCCTGTCTACATATCTCAGGCTTTCAGCGCTTTGATTTTTTCAAGATACTTTGCATGTTATCTACAATAAACCCTTTTCTCTTTGTTTACTCCCGTATATACAATGCATTTTAACAGAAAGAACAACAACCCAAACCCCAAAATTCATTGCATTCTCTTCTCAATATAAGTAGTTACTTTCACATACACTAAGTAGAGCATACTTATACCTTTTAGAATTGTCCTATAATTTTCTGTTTTTTTTTTTAAATTGATTAAGAATATTAACCAATTTTCTTTGTTTTTTTTTTGTTTTTTTATTTTTTAAATAAATAAAGACAATATAAAATAAACTTTTCCGGATTGTCTATCACATTCTTATCAGCATTAAAGCTACAGATATTGCATGATATTGACCAATATTGATCATGGTCATCTATTGGAATATACAAGATGCTTTACCTCCTGGGGTGATTTAGAGATAAGACAATTAACTTATCAGCGGGTGTCCAATACGCCACCTTTCCTAAAATATGCTTTTAACTTTCATATGATCATATAACTTTCTAAATTTCTTTCCTCCAGTATAGTTTATTTTTGTGTCATTTAACTACCCCCCCCCAAAAAAAAATAAATAAATAAAATAAAGTAGAATAAAATAAAAAAAATGTTGCATTCAATACTAAGTACAGATACGTTTTTTCTTATTATGAAAAGTCCTAAATAGCTTTTTCATAAAGTTCGCTCTATGTGAGATAGGTTACTCCCAGCATTTATTACGGGAATACACTTCTAAAGCTATGTCATTGTCCATCTCGGTAAATTCAACTTAATCTTGTATTCCAAATGCAATAGCAATAAGATTCGATAATTGCCGAAATATGATTAAAAAGCTAATTCCATAGTCTATTTCAGTGAATTCCGTTTAAAGACTTTCAAACACTATTCTTTGTTATTTATTTCGACTTGATCTTTTACCGTCTTTGGTAGATAGATAAGTTTCATTAAATACTGTAATACACATTCACAGTACAGTTTTATATTATAATTGTAAAAAATCGGCTGGTTCTTTTACTACGTGAGATAAATCTTTCTTAAAAAATACCATAAAACACTTTTGATACAATTCTCATATTGTGTTGCGGCAAATTTGGCTTGATTTTGAACTCGCTACATAAGCAAGGAAGGTGATATAGATAGCGTAGTTTAATAGCAAAACCTTTCTCCTATGTTAACTTGTTCCTATGTTTATGGTATTTCAGTAAATACGATTCCCGCTTGAACTCCATAGGCATGATTGATACTTTGCACAAAAACCGAAATACACTTCCGAAACTATTTTATATGTATAGAGTATTTCGGTAGATTCGACTTGATCTTATACTCTCTAAGATAGATTTATACCGAAATACACTTTAACGATCCTCTCTTCTTTTGTATTTCGGTAAAATCGACATGATCTTGGCTTCTCGATACACTGAGCTGGGAATGTTGGTGTATTTTGGCATATTTAGGTATTTAAAATTCCAAAAATATCAATAAAGTGTATTTCGGCTTGGTCTCTCTCTCTGAATATGATTGGTATCAATCTATGAATGCCGAAATACACTTTCGATATTAGTTATAGCGTTTTTCGGTAATTTCGGTATTATGTTTTACCTTCTAATTATGAAAGGTTTGTTTCAGTAAATACCGAAATACACTTTCAAAAATGTTTTGAAAATATATTTAGGCCGATTCATCTTGAATGCATACTCTCTGTGTATGTTATTAAAAGACAAAAAATCAGATACAAAACAAATTCTTCTGAGTATAAACTTGATTGATCTTGTACTCTGTATGTAAGATATGTATTCTTTAACATATACCAAAATTCGCGTTCGAAAGCACGTTTATGTAATTCTTTACTGTATTTTGGTAAATAAAGAAATACACTTTCCAAACTATTTTTACGCGTATTTCTATAAATTTTTTTGATCTTGTATTTTCTATATTAGATAGGTATGTTTCAACGAATTTTGAAAGAAACTTTCAAAACTGATTTTCTGTATTTATTATATGCAGGAAACCCAAAATTGGTCTCAGCATAAGATTAGTTTACATCTACCCAAAAGTTGTCGATATTTGGTGAATTTGGTGGTATTTAGGTATATTTCGGCATATTTCGGTATTTATGCGTATTTCGGTATTTCCATACACCGCACTTGTTACGAGTCAGAAAAACGGCTAGTAAAATTAGGGTTTTCCTGTCCCAGTATCAGACAGCAGAGTAGATGAGACAGGTTCACCAGTCTATACCTTTTCAAAATACAGTAAATCAAAAGGAATGTTGGCCAAATGTCAAGCTTTCTTTGATGATAATCATGTTTTCATTTGAAATAAATCACATGTGAACTGTAACCATATAGGCTGTAGTCTCCCAAATTCGATCACCTTAAGCTATAAATTTGCGCATGCGCACTCACAAAATGATAATTAGACTTCATGAACTAAACTGAAAGTAACATAAATTCAATTAGAATATTGCAGTACGAATGAAAAACAGATTTATAAAAAAATTGTAACAAAAAATACTCTCTTTTTGTATCCATGCACTGATAATGGAGATCCAAATTCAGTCTCCCATAATCGAGCAACTTAGCAATATACATCCAAGGATCAATGTCACACTTGCAGCATTGGTGAAACGGACTTGAAAATGTATTTTGAGTTATTTACCATCTATCTACCTAAACTTCAAAAAGCATCTACAAGAAAAACAGCATTTGCAAGAAGAAAAAAAACATGAACCCCAAAATATTTGTAAGGAATGACAAAAAATAGTATAAACCGGGTAATGCAAGAGTTTTAAGGAATAATTTGTATTTCTCTGATAAATTTCGTACATTGTCATTGATAAATGTTGATTTTTTTACAATTTGGACATTGTTTGTAATACACAAATTAACTGCAAGTGTGCAGAAATGAAAATAATCGAATATGGGCGACTGCTCGAATACGGGAAACTCCAGTATATTGCCAAAAAAACTTTGTTAGAAAAAGGAGAAAATGCTTGATATAGGAAGTTTTCCCCTCAAAATGTTTTTATGACTGTTTTCCTGGAGCTTGTCAAAATGTGGGAAATGTGTCCTAATGTGTGAACAATATGACGAACATGCAAACAGGCTTCGTCAGACTGAATCTTATCAGGCACCTGCTCATTTGGTTTTTTCTTAGGAACGCTTCAACTATACATGGGCCTACTACACCATCCTAAAATACACAACAGAATACTTACGGCTTCTCTTGCTTGATTTGCTGTTCGAATAGCTTGATAACTGAGCTCAGTCATCTTTAATAGTCAGTAAATTTTGACGGCATTATTGCAGACAGCTCGTCGTGAAGATATACAACAAAATGGCGGAAGTGCCAACCAAAGTCTCAAACCAAAACAAATATTCTAATTTCTCAACGGAGAAGGGTAAATTAACTCCTATTGTATGCTTTTTGGTGTATTTCTCTTTCATTTTACTTTGATATTACTTGTAGTCTCCTCCAATTATTCTCGAAGCTTATATTATAATCACATCACTTTTTAAATCTCCAAATGACCTTCACCTATTTGTAAATAAAAGATGGAGGTGAGGAAAATATTATTTTTCATTCACGTATTATTTAGGCTTTTGTTCAGTTTCTAATAAACTTGGTTTAATTACTTCCGTTTTTAAGGGGTTCTCCAGCTTTGATACTGGTCAAGACTTGGGGTACTGTAAATGTAGCTGCGATTTCGAGGAGACATGATGGAAGTGTTTGAATTATTAAATGGGAAAGAAGGTATTGAGTACGGAAACTTTTTTTTGAAAGGAGTGACAACATGAAAACCAGAGGCTACAGTTTCAAGTTAAAAGCAAAATCATGTAGTAAAGATATCAGGAAAACCTTTTTCTCTGTGCGGGCAGTTGCGGAATAGAATTTACTGCCAGAGGCAGTAGTATGACACCATCTCTGAACTGTTTTAAGAACTGCCTTGATAAATACATGGGAAATTCCATACACACCACCTATCCGGATCAGCACTGGGTTTCAAACCATGAGGGGGTTATAAAAGACGACCCTGAACAACAGATGTAAGATGGTTAGATATCGCAGCTAGGGTACATCGTAGACCTCTTTCTGATAATCACCTTGCCAGTTGATTATTAGAAAGAGGGCTATGATTTGGCAGCTAGGGTACATGTAGCACTGCATACAGCACTGCAGTTAGTGTATGCTCAATGGAAACCAGTTAAACCGGCCCCACGTGAAACCGGCCTCTGGTCAACAAACCGGCCCTCGGTCAAACCATCCCAAATATGGTCAAACCGTAAACTGTTAAACCTGCCCCTCAATCGTCAAACTGGCCCGAAAAACATCAAACCGGCCCCAACTTATTGTAATACGTATTTATAATGATAAATGTTAACTATTAATGTTTCCAACCTATTATTCAAACATTTATTTGTGATTTGATTTTGTTTTTGTAGAAATTGAAACCTATGTATGAATATAAATCATTTCAGTTTATTTTTTATATAAAGAACGTTTATAACTGTATTCATTAACAAAATATGAATAATATGAATAAATAAAATGTGTTTGTCTTGTATTGAACAATTTACCCTTTATGTATTTAATTAATATAATATATTAGGCAATGGTGTTATTTAATTAATTCCAATTGAGCAATTTAAGGCAAGTGCTAATCAAGTATATTTAATAATCTGCATTCTAATTTAAAACATGCCTATTAAGGCCTTTAATCCTATTGATTCTTGGCAATTACACATTGAACTTTCAAACTTGTAGAACTTGACATCAATCAGTTGAAAGCATTATACAAAGATACTTTATTATGTATTTCTTTATCAGAGATTGTCAGCCTATTAGCTCATTGGGTAGGACACTTGACTTCAAACCTCAAAATCATGGGTTCGAGCTTTGGACTGACCAACTTAACAAACTAATTGTATTTTGGATGAGAAGTTTAACTGAGGCTCGTATGACGGTGCTTTAGAGCGGTAGCGACGAGAATAAACGAGAATATACTTTAAGCAGAGCAAATAGTTTGATGTATATTGGGGCATATTGTTTTAGCGGTACATGTCTGTCTGTCTGTCCGTTTGTTTGTCTGCCTAAAGCTTAACATGTAAAATCTGCTTAGCTTAACTTAACTCCCAAACTATGCAAAGTGCAGTGTTCATATTAAGCACGAAGGTACATCTCATTTCTTATGTAAGTCATAGATCAAGGTCAATCTAAGAAAAACATATTGATAAACTTGCTGTTTGAATATTGTTTGATGAAATTGGTTAGACTTTTTAAACGTACGAGAGATCACTTCAAGTTGTGCCATCAGTATACACCTTTGTACGTCGAGCCGACGCCACTAAACATTTTCCGATTTCTTCTTTCCCCACAATATTTCACATTGATATTCATCTTTACAATTATTGCTTTGTTTGGTGATGAATTTTTCATTTTAACTAAGTGCTTTAGACCTGCATATGTTCCTTCTTAATTTTTTAACATGTTATAATTGTATGTATATGAAGGAAGGAAACGTCCAACGTTTCGTTTTTCTACAATTAAATTAAAAAAAACAACAAAAATTCACCACAACATAAACTGTGTTGTTGTTTCAAAATTAATGTGTATCATTATAAAAGCAGATTTATGAAAATGCTTAGTTACTTTTTTTGATATAATCACAGTATCTATAGATAATTCTCCATGTGTGACGAGTTACGTATGTTATTGTCTGATATAATTGCATTTGCCTGACAAATTGGTGCAATTACACAAGGGTAAAAAAAATCTTACAATTATAATATTGAAAATAAAAACAAAAATAGAAACTAGATGCCAACAAAAATCCATTGAAATTTTTGGGACCAGTTTGACTGACAGAAAAATGGTAATGGGGCCGGTTTGACCGATTTGAGCCAGTTTGATCGGAGGCCGTTTTGACAAAGGGTCGGTTTGACAGTAAAGCTGCTCAATATGTGTTAACTTAGCCATCTCGGGTTCTGATGATCTGTTGTAGATATCAGAATAAGGGTAGATTGTCACAGCTTGTATGCTTAGATTGACCTTTATTGGGTTGTCTTGGTTGGAACTTAATGAGCATGCAATAGCTTGTTTTTGACATGGCCAAGTGTTTTTTCTTGATTTTAGGGGAAGGGGATTTGTGCCCTTTACTGAGGGGAAATCTTGAAGAAAAGTTTATTAATGGGAAAATTACCCTTCACATTCAATGACATTTACTTGTATTTGAATGTTAAGAAAATAGACAAAAAATCAGATATAACATTTCTTTAAAAACTGAACCATTTCTTTTCATTTTGTTCAGTTTTACAAAGAATAGTTTGATACTTGAGAAAAATTAACCTAGGAGGGGAAATTTCTACCAAAGGAGGGGAAATATTTATTCCAGAAATGGGGGAACAGGGTAGATGTTCTCGCTCTGTATATTTGGGTCGGAAAAAACACTGTAGCTCTTTTATAGACACCATATATTATTGTGATATTGTATCATAGATATACCTGAAGTCGCAAAGAACTTTGATTTGTGGCCATATTTGTTTACATGAACATGTGAATCTAAGTTTTAACATACTGTTTATGGACCAAATACATATGCATGGCACATCTCAACAGATCAGAAACTTGAATTAGAATTTAACTCATTAAACACTTTATGATATAAAACAAAGGAGTTCCAAAAATAGTTGATTTCTCAAATGCCCAATTATCTTCATGAAAAAATTGTGATCAATTTCTTTTAGAACTTCAGACCTAATAACATAATTTATTCACATACTGGAGTCATGAAACATTGCATGGGCTGAAGAAGTGGATCAAGGTCAAATGTAACGATCCGCGAACTTTGGTAAATATCAACAATCTAGGGACAGAGTTCATTCTAATTTTGTTTTTTATTGTTTGTAAAATAGGTTTAGTTAATTTTCGAAACATACCAGGGTATACAAAATTATATAATTTGTAGATAGATCTTAAGATGTGGCAAAAGTTTATGCATACTGCTTCTTTCATTTGGTGACAATTTCTTTTGTCTGCATAGGGTTGCAAACCTACAATCATTGTTGATACTTAAGAAAACATTGTGAAAAAGAGAAGAAACTCCTTGTAGCAACCAAGTTCTTCTTTTACCACAGTTTTTTCCATCATGTAATCTGTGACTACTATTTTAATTGTACTCATCTTAGAATGTCATCTGCTATCCCTTTGAATTTTGAGTTTTTGATAAGTCTAAAATTTTGAAAAACAGTAAAGGGTTAAGAGTATTCTAAACCATAATAGCAATATAGAAGGCCTGCTATAAAGGTAACTGATTACAAAATTTTAACCCTTGTCATGCTGAACCCGGAATATTTCGGTTTTGGCAGGAGGTGTAGACAAAGATCAGACTGCACGTTTGTGCAGGCTGATCTTAGACTACACCTCCTTCTCATACTTTTCCATTCCGAGTTGTTTATGAGGTTGATTTTAAAAAGAAATATTGAATTTGAATGACAAGTTCTATCAGTGCTTTCAGTCCTTTGATTTGACAACAATTCAGTAAGGTAATTTATACAGCATGACAAGGGTTAAGTGTCTTTCAAAAAGTTTTGCATAGAAATTTATTATTTTGTTATAGAACAAGAACTCCATGATGAATGAAACAGATGGATCAAATGCAAATGGAAGTTGTTATAAGCGAAAGTTTGATGGAAAGCTCGACTCAGTTGAAACTGGCCAACCTTCAAAATTTAAAAAGGCAAGGTTTCCTTGGCAGATAAAAGGAGTTTCTGTTGAAAGAAATATAATTAGTAGTGAGGTGACAATCGATGAAAAGGATCCAAAGCATATGGTTGGTTTATTGAGATATGAAGAAAAGGGAGTAGTAGAAGTGGATCTATCAAATTCTGCTTCTTGTAGCAACTTTATGGCCCATGTTGATGTACCTAATTCAGCAAAGGCTTTCAATAATGAAGAAAAGGATAAATCACAATATGTCCAACATACAGAAAATATGTTAGAAAAAGACTCTTGGAGAGACTTTAAAAGCCACATGCATGTTGTTCCCAATGAAAGCATGAATTTGGACCAGGACACTGAACCAGAGGTTGACAGTCAAAGCTCTATGGACCATGAAGTGTCTTTCATACAGAACCAAAGAGAAGAGACAACTGGTGTCAACCCAACTTTTGGTTTTCAGCAATGTGTGTGGCAAAAACGAGAAATGGGATGTGCAATTGTAGACAATGTTTTCAATAAGACCCTTGAAGAAATGGGACTATCCCCTGATCCTAAAGTAAACCAGTTTGCAACAGACAGATTACAAATACTTCAACAGGGTATTGATGCTGCAATTAATCAACAAGGACTTTTCACACAGCTCGACAGCTCAGTGCGATCTCATGGAAGTGACAAGGCTCAAAAGCTAAGTGACGTTTCTCATCAAGATCCTGTGATGAGGAGGCGTCTATCACTTGAAGATTTACCCACAAGTTGTACTACTTCTAAAAGGAGATTAAGTCAGCCATTGTGTGGATATGGAATTAAATATAAAAGTCTGGAAAGTGCTCATGATGAAGAAAGAAGTGCTGGGAGATTGGAGGAGAACTGCAGGATAGATGGTATGGAAGATATGAACAATAATAATAACACAGAAAGTTTACATGAAGCAGGAGATGACAATAGGATGCTCATTAATTCCAGTCAAGTTGCCATAGATACTGACATTTTTCACCAAAATACATTAGGACATGTACAAAATGATGACATGAATGTGCAAAATAATGCAAACAGTAGTAGTAAGAACAATTCTGGAGACAATTCAGAAAACTTACTGGATCTGGCAGTATCAACTGCTATCAAGTCCCAAGGATTAAGCTTATAATTCATTCAATAATATATTGTCATTATCATGTTTGAATCAAGCTGTAGTTACGACGTTTTAGAACGATAACGACAATATGTATTATTATATATTTAACCCATTACCAGATGATAGAGTTTTAGACTAGTCAAAATTTAAAGAAGTTGCGGACGACAATTTAAAGTTGATGAAATTTCAAAAAGTCTTTGTCCTTTTGGGTAGAAAACATTGTGGATGATGAAGACATTCCTCGTAAGAAGTAATTTCTTCATTTTCCACATTTTTCCAAAGTCTTTCCCTTCAGGACTTCAAAAAGTGGGGGCCACTACCTTAGTGCAGTGGTAGCGCATAGGACTCCTATTCATGGGGTCCTGGCTTTGATCCGCTGCAGCAAACATTCTTTCCAACATAAATCTCTTACCAATGGGTAGATAATCATAAACCTAAGTGAGATGAGTAGTTTGAGGCTTGGAAAGCATTTTGTGGAAGTGCTGGTGTAAGAAATACCAGGAATCCATAGGTAGGTGCTCCAGCCTCTGCAGAAGGACTGAAATACTGTTGAAATTAGCATTAAACCTCATTCAAACCAAAAGTTGGATTGTGTGGGAACAGGTTAATTCTAAAAAGCGACAACAGGATAACATCTTAATATCATATTTTACTTTTGATTGTTTTGTAGAAAAACTGGTTAAGCTGTCAAAATGATGCTTTCAAAGGGCTTTGGAAAATATTGCAGAAAATGAAGAAATTTTGTGAAAAGCAATTTTTCATTTCCAATATCTTCTAACAAAGAAAAACATTTTTAAAATTTCATCAACTTAAAATTGTTGCCTTTAACTTCTTTCAATGCAGTCACTGGCCCAGGCCATAGCACAGTTGGACTCCTAATCAGGAGTTCCAGGGTTTGATCCCCTGTTGCGGCAAATATCCCTTATGGCATTTGTCTCCCACCAATGGGTGGATGTTTGTAAACCTAATTGGGATAAGCAGCTGTTGGCTTGGAAAGGATGTAGTAGCCATACTGGTGTGAGAAATACCAGGAATCAGTGGTTAGATGCTGAAATACTGTTGAAAGTGGCGTTAAACCCCATTCATACAAAACAAACAAACCCCATACATTCAATTGAAATATAATCATTGCAGCTTGTGGTTTGCTCTTATGTAATTAATTGTTGTACCAATTTCTTGTCTGTATGTTGAAGCTGTTAATGCATAGGATAAAGATATAAAAAATGATTTTTGTTGACCAGTTAATAATTACAGATCACTGCAATCATTCAGAAATTCAATTGACCAATCAAATTATTCAAACAAGAGGACCATCATGATCCTAAAATGCTCACCTGAACCATCTAGTGCCAAATATTATAACAAGTTTCTTGAAGATTGAGTGAAATTTGTTGCCTCTAGAGTGTAAACAAACAACAACAAAAAAACACCAAAGCCCCTTTTTTCCCAGTTTTCCAATAGAACCATCCCATTTTCAATAGGGTTTATCCTTATGACCTTAGTCTTATAATTATTCTGGCCATGTTTCATAAAGATTGAGCCAAATCTGTGGTCTCTAGAGTGTTAACTAAGCAATTGTCACTAAGGCCCCTTTGCGTTTTCCAATAGAACCTTCCCATAATCAATGGGTTTCATCCTTATGATCTAACAATTATTCTGGCTATGTTTCTTGAAGACTGAGCCAAATTAGTGGCCTCCAGAGTGTATGGGGATAAATAAAGAAACTCATTAAGGACCCTTTTCCTGTGTTTTCAATGGAACCTTCCCATGAATCAATAGGGTTCATCCTTATGACCTAACAATTATTCTGGCGAAGTTTCATGAAAAGTGAGCTAAATTTGTGGCCTCTAGAGTATAAACAAAGAAATTTTTATTAAGGCCCATTTTCCCGTGTTTTCCAATAGAACCTTCCTATAACCAATAGGAATCATTCTTATGTCATTACAATCATTCTGGCCAAGTTTAATGAAGATTGAAATCCCAAATAGTGGCCTTCAGAGTGTAAACAAAGAAACTGTCATTAAGGTTTTTCATGATCAATAGGGTTCATTCTTATGACCTTTCAATCATTCTGGCCAAGTTTTAGGAGGATTAAGTCAGAATTGTAGCCTCTAGAATTTAAAAAAAGGAATTGTCATTCAGGGCCCTTTTCGCGTGTTTTCCAATAGAACCTTCCCATAATCTATAGGGTTCATCCTTATGACCTTGCAATCATTCTGGCTCTGTCCAAGAAGATGAGTCAAATTTTAGCCTCTAGAATTTAAACAGAAGTTGTCATTCAGGGCCCTTTTTCTGTGTTTTCAAATAGACCTTCCCATAACCCTTTCCAGTCCAAATCCTGGTTTTTACAGTCCTGTGAATTTATAATTGAGAAAATATTGTAGAAAAAGAAGAAATTGCTAGTAACAAGCAATTTCTTCTTTTTACAAAATATCTTCTACCCTACTGATTGGTTATTATACGCCCGACGAAGACGGGACGTATTATGGGATCAACCGTGGTGTCCGGTCGTCCAAGGGTCCGGTTGTCCAGCGGTGTCCACTTCTTCGTCCAGAGCATAACTCTGTCACAGTAAGTCGGATTGACTTTAAACTTGGCAGTTATATTCTTCTCATAAATACGGAGTGCAGTGCTCAATAACCATAACTCTACCTGGCCTATTTTTTGAGTTATTGCCCTTTGTTGTTTTTCATACTTGAATCTTGTCCGGAGTATATCTCTAAAAGTATTATAGCTAGGATCATGAAACTTCATGGGTGTATAGATCTCACCAAGGAGGAGTGCAGTGCACAAGACCATAACTCTCCCTAGCCTATTTTTTGAGTTATTGCCCTTTGTTGTTTTTCATACTTGAATCTTGTCCGAAGTATATCTCTAAAAATATAGTAGCTAGAATAAAAAAAATTCATGGATGGATAGATCTCACCAAGTAGGAGTGCAGTGTACAAGAACCATAACTCTACCTAGCCTATTTTTTGAGTTATTGCCCATTGTTGTTTTTCATACTTGTTTGACAAAAAATATTCATTCAAAATAACCTCAGTTCTATTCAAACTCCCAGTTAATATTAAGCAGTGTGACGGGCGTATCTTGTGACAATTTGGCACCTTGTTTCAAATTAAATCCAATTTAAATTGTCATCTGCAAAACCTTTGAATTTGGACAGGTCTAAGATTATGCAAAACGGGAAAGGGTTAATCAATTATTTTGACCAAGTTTAATGAAAATTGAGTAAAAACTGTATCCCCTAGATTGTAAACACTAATTGTTGATGCGGCACAATGGGTGATATTCAATGATCACAAAACCTCACCATGAGCAAGCCGTGCTCGGGTGAGCTAAAAGTTATCTTTAGACAAGTTAACTTTCAACTTAACTTGCCGTTAAAAATATTTTAGCTTGAGGTCTACCTAAGGGTTGAAACTATAGCTTACTAAAGCAGCAATGTTTTGCTTTCTATGCACGGAATTGAATGATAGGGGGCATATTGCTTTACTGTTGTTTGTCTGTCATTCTATCTGTTGGTCTGTGTGTCTGCAAAACTTTACATTTACAATTATTTAAGCCTATTCCAGACACAATGTTCATATTTTGCATGATCATCATACATGTCATTAATACACATCAGCAGATACCAAGGTTCAGGTTACGTGACAAGGTCAAGGTCATTCGTAAATGTCAAACTTTTTCAAAATCTTAACAAAACAAGAAATGTGGAGAACATTTTTTTCCTCCCCCTGGATACATAGGTAATACTTAAGGAATAATTTTTGCCAAACTCAATATTTGCTCAATGATTTATGAGGTGTGGTTTCACCCCTCGGGCTCTGCCTCTGGGGACCTGAGAGTCATGATTCTAGGAATTTTGAAAGAAGTCAATACTGATGTTTTGTGAAAAATATCAAGGCTGTGTGCTTTGGGTCAGGAGTAGAAGATTTTTAGCTCAACTGGCTGAAAGCCTGCAAGCTATTGTCATAGCATTGTGTCCGCTGTGCGTCTTTCCTTCTGTCCATAAACTTTTACTTTAAATATCTTCTCCTCAGAAAGTACTGAACAGAATTCAACCAAATTTCACAGAAATGATCGTTGGGTGACTCATTATCAGATTCCTTCAAAGAATTTTGATCGGCAGAAAAACATGGCTTTAATGGGCTAATTTCCATATTATGATGAAACCTTCAAAAATCTTCTTCTCAGAAACCAATAGATGGAATTCAGCTAAATTTTACAGGAATGATCATTTGGTGACCCTTTATTGATCATGGCTGAAATGGGCGGGGCTTATTTCCATTATATGGTAAAATCTTTGAAAATCTTCTTCTTAGAATCTAGAGGTTTGATTTCAATTAAATTTCACAGAAATGATCCTATGGTGAACCTTTATTAGATTCCTTCAAACAATTTTGATTGGATGAAAAACATGGCTTGAACTGGCAGGGCTAATTTCCCTATATGGTAAAAGCTTTGAAATTCTTCTTCTCAGAAACAGGTGGATGGATTTCAACCAAATTTCACAGAAATGATCCTTGGGTGGACCCTCTATCAGATTCATTCAAAGAATTTTGATCTGATGTAAAACATTACTCTTAAATAGGCGGGGCTCATTTTCATATATGGTGAAGCTTTTAAAATCTTCTTCTATGAAACTATTGGTTTGATTTCAACCAAATTTCACAGAAATGTTCCTATGGTAAACCTCTTTCAGATTACCTTTAAGAATTTCGATTGGATGAAAAACATGGCTTTAATGGGCTGGGCTATTTCCGTATATATCATAGTCTTTGAAATTCTTCTTCTCAGAAACCAGTGGATGGATTTCAATAAATTTGACCCGATCGATCCTTGGGTGACCTTTTATCAGATTATTAAAAAGACTTTTGATTTGATGAAAAATATGTCTTTAATGGGCAGGGCTTATTTCCATAATTATATGGTATATACTGAAAACTTTGTAAATTTCTCAGAAACCTGTTGATGGATTTCAACCAAATTTCATGGGAATGATAACCAGATGGCTGTTTTTCAGATTCCTTCATGTATTTTGATTGGTTGAAAAACATGGCTATTATGGTGGTGGGTTATGTCCATATATAGTATACATTGAAAATTTTACATAATGAATTTTACATAATTTGACTTTTGTAAAAACAATGAAAAGTTTATAATGGTTCTCTAGAACTATTTCAAAGATTTCAATGAATTAGATTTATTTTCATATTTTAGATTTATATTCAGTTTATTTTAAATTCATGAAAAAATCAGTTCATTTGTGCCTATGGAGCAATACAGGTGCTCAAGCGCTTCAAGTTAACCCTTTCCCGTTCAAATACGGGATTTTACGTTCCTGTGATTTTATACTCGAGAAAACATTATGGAAAAAGAAGAAATTGCTTGTATCAAGCAATTTCTTCTTTTTCCACAATATTTTCTACCACAAAAGATGGTTTCATTTCAAATAGCAGGCAGTTTTCATTGTCATCTGCAACCTCTTTCAATTTGGACCAGTCTAAAATTTCCAAAAAAGGGAAAGGGTTAAAGTAAAATTTTACAGATAGACACTCACAGACACAACATGCACAGACAGATGCACGATGGGCACTAAACCCTGGCAGTAGCTCGCTGGCTTTCAGCCAGTTGAGCTAAAATTTTACAGGAATGATCATTTGGTGACCCTTTATCAGATTCCTTCACAGAATTTTGATTGGATGAAAAATATGGCTTACGGGGCGGGGCTAATTTCCATTTATGGTGAAACCTTCAAAAATCCTCTTCTCAGAAAACAATGGATGGATTTCAACGAAATTTCACTTGATTGATCCTTGGGTCACCCTCTTTCAGATTCTTTCAAAGAATATTGATAGGAAAGAAAACATGGCTTAAATGGGTAGAGCTTATTTCCATATATAGTGAAAGCTTTGAAAATCTTCTTCTCAGAAAACATTGGATGGATTTCAACCAAATATCACTGGATTAATCCTTTGGTGACCCCTTGTTAGGTTGCTACAAAAAGAATTGGTTAGCTTTAATGGATAGTGCTAAGTTCCACACATGTGAAAAACTATCATCTTCTCAGATTATAAATGATTATAAGTCTTCAACAAGCTTTCACAAAAGGATCTTTTGGTGACTGCCTGTCAGATTCCTTCATGAAATATGGCTCAGATGAAAATTATGGCTTTTAGGGGGAGGTGGGGCATGGGTATAAAGTGAAATTTTGATAGTCTTATTCTTACAAACTGCAGGATGGTTTTCAAACAAATTTCTCAGGAATGATAAGTAAATTCAGGCTGGTGGAGAGAATCAGGTGCTCAAGCTCCTCTAGTTATATTAGGTCACATGGGGTCAAAAACTAGATCACTAGACCTTTTCTAAAGAAATCTTTTTAATTTACATGCTACTTTTCTGGCAAAAATATTTTGAAACTTGGTAAGAATGTTTGCTCTTGATTTCAAGGCAAGATTTGATAACAGGTCACATTAAGCCAAACTAGTTCACTTAGGCTTTCGTAGTCATCAACTCAGGTGAGTGCTTTAGGGCCAATGGCCTTAGCCAGCGTTTTGTCACGATGTTGGTAGCAACCAAAGATCTTGGTTGCACTTGTTGTGGCTGCATTTTTGGGGTCACCAGCTCAGTAAGATCTGGAATGTCAGAGAACTAACATTACGTCGCTACTTTGATTCACCCTACTAAATGTAGGAAATTATTTGAAGAATTGATTTTGAATGTAGCTACAGTTAGGGAAATTATGGCAGCAACAATCCTTTGGTGAGTGTTGCAAGAAGATCAGCAAATTCTAATAGAAAGAGTAAGAGAGTCTTTAAAGAGGTCCCCACTGTCCTCTGACCGGTTACAAAAATTGTTGTCGGCAGAGGTGTGGGATTTAATATCCCTCGTGACAAGATATGTCCAAATTGAATTTGGAACTGGAGACCGAGGCTTTCTTCAGAAGCCAAAGGAAAATAGAGGCAGACACAGTGACAGACGCCAGGACAAGGCAACTACAAGTGATGGAATACAGAGAAGAATGTGAAAATTTTAACATCTTTTGCTCTGCTGTTTACCCATTCCTACATAGCGACGCTTTTTTACACCCCAAAGAAAAAAGCGTTGGAAAATACCGTTCAAAATGAAGAAATTGTTTGTTACAAGCAACTTCTTCATTATTCACAATGTTTTCTACCCAAAACACTAAAATCAAAGTACTGAATGTCCTGTAAGCTAGCAAAGCATAGTTTTGTTAAGTAATCTTCTTTTCCAAAGGTTATCATGAAAAATAAACGAGGTAAAAGTAACCTAGGAATTAACCCATTGCAACATGAAAAATCTTAGTCTGATTCAAATAGAAGTTGTAGACAGCAATTTAAAGTTTGTTGAATTTAGAAAATCTTTCCCTTGTTGGGTAGAAAACATTGTGAACAACTGAAGAAATTGCTTGTAACAAGCAATTTCTTCATTGTCCACAATGTTTTCCAAAGCTTTTTTCTTGAGATGCTTAGAAAGTGAAAATGGGTTAAATAGTATGCTTTGAAAGATTTCTCTACAATTTGAATAGAGTTTGCAATACTCCTGAAATACACAAGATCTAATTTTTATGGTGTAGGCATTAAATTGATTTAGTGGTTAAGCCTCCAGTGGCTGTTTGCACTAGTTGAACTTTGAGAAGACCTCAAAATTTTGTCTGTTAACTTAAGCTACCAAAGCTCACGCTTTGCTAGCTAAAGAGTGAAATTCCTTTAACTATCAAATATTGTCTGCAACTTCTTTTAATTTAGACCAGTCTAAAATTTTGTCGTCTGGTAATTGGTTTAACAAAAAATTTGCATGCAGACCCTGTTGGTGGAATCATGTGACAGTCAATGATATTGAACACGAAAAAATGGTGTCAACTTTACTGCTTCACTGGCAAATTTCAAAATTCACTAAGTTGTTCAGCCCAGCTACATACCCTATCATACGCTTAATTATATAAGGTTTTAATTGATTCCCATCTCTTCCTTTTCTGTTTGCTGTGTTTAGAAAAAATCTTTGTATTTTCGAAGTGACAAAAATTTTAGTTGAGTGATAAGCACATTACATCATATTTACGGCTATAATGTTACATTTATTTTAGTCAAAGAACTCTCTGTTCATGTGGTATATTTCTTGACCCTTTTTATCGATAACATTTCATTCTAGCCCATTCAAAATGCCCAAGTTGTCTAGGTTGAGTGTATTCACGAAAATGATGTTAAGTTCATTATGATAAGATTAAAAACACGGCTTTATAGGTGGGGCTAATTTCGATGAATAGAATGTACGGACAACTTCAATCCTCTTCTCAGAAACCTGTTGATGAATTTCAACCAAATTTCACAGGAATGATCTTCAGGTGACTCTCTCAGATGCCTTCATAGAATACACAGTATAGAATACACAGTGTGGAAACTCTGTATGTCAAAATCATTGGGTGCTTCCAAGATGGTCGGAGGGGATTTGTGTATAAGGCAACTTGTTTATTTCTAGTCATAAACTATTGAGTATGCATTAGGATACAAAGAGTTGGATATAGTTGTGAAGGCATTTGGTTGGAGAACCAATGAGTATAACCCTTTTGAAATTAACTAGTACCGTTTATCGGTATTGTTTGACTGAACATGGTGTTTTGTGGTGTTGAAAATTGAAGAGAGAGGAAATCGGTCTGTATTTCGTAATTCAGAAAGACCCTGAAAAAACATATGCCTAGATGGATAGAGAAATATATAAATAGTTCATGTCTCCACTCTACTTTTGTTGTAATTACACTTTGAAAATTTGCATGGTGTACTTTTTGGTGCAAACAGAAACTAACCTGCTGTACTGTTTGGTGTAACAAATTTCTGTACCTCCGGGGGCCAGATATGAACCTAAAAGTCTGTAAGCTGGGTTTTTTATGAATGAAATTGTACCTTGTCAATTGATTTCTGTATTTGCGTGTATATGTATACTGATTGATTGGTTCAGGTCTGTGGCCACTATGGCCACTATTAACCGTATTTTAGTCATGTCCCGGCAGCTGAGTGCCTCACAATGGAATTCTCAAACCAGCACTACTACTACATCCTTTCAGAGCCTCCAGCTGCTTACCCCATTTAGGTTTACGATTATCCATCCATTGTTTTGAGACAAAATTTGTATCTAGAAACATAGAAATTCTTAGGCTTAACATTTAAATCATACTAGAAGCTTGTTCATTTTGTTTTATGATTTTATTTAAATCTATAACCATTATCAGACATAATTTTTGATTTGTCAAAACCCAAAAGCATTAAATATTTGTTTAAAACATTGAATGGAATCATTCTGTGAAAGTTTCAACAAAATCTAATCAAAGCTGTGGGATTCATTGTGTTAACATGGTTTTATTCATTGAATTTTCATATAGCCCCTTTTCCCGTGTTACTTGATGGATCTGAACCAATTCCAAAGGGAACTCTACTTACAAAAGTATGATTATTCTGTTTGAGTATAGACAACCCCGTGTAATCTGTGGACTTACAAGCATCACTTAAGATTGTTTTAATTGTTTTTTCCTAAGGCCCCTTTTCCTATGTTTCTCAATGGATCAACTCCAATTTGAAAGGAACAATCCTTATGATGGTACAATCATTATGTGAAAGTTTGAAGTCAATCAGGTGAAATCTAGGGCCATGATGTGTTAACTAAGATTTTTGTATTAAATTTTCATAGGGCCCCTTTTCCCATGAAACTTGATGGATCAAATCTACTTCCGAAAGGAACAATCCATTTAATGTAATAATCGTTCTGTGAATGTTTGAAGAGAATTTGTTGAAAACTGTGGACTCCATTGTGTTTAAGAGAACTTTTTTAATCCAATTTTTATCGGGCACCTTTTTCCCCTGGTCCTTGACTGATCATACCCAATTTTGAAAGGAACAATTCTTATGATGGTACATTCATTCTGTGAAAGTTTGAAGTCAATCAGATGACTCTAGAGTGTTGGCGATAAGATCTTTGAATTAAATTTTAATATGGCCCCTTTTCCCATGTTTCTTGAGGGATCATATCCGATTCAGAAAGGAACAATCCTTATGATGGTACAATCATTCTGTGAAAGTTTGAAGAGAATCCTTTGAAAATTGATGGCTCTAGATTATTAATGAGGATTTTTTATTAAAATTTTTATAAGGCCCCTTTTCCTGTGTTTCTTGACGAATCATACCCAATTTAGAAAGGAACAATCATTATGATAGTACAATCATTCTGTCAAAGTTTGAAGAGAATCCGATGAAAACTGTTGACTCCAGAGTTTTAACAAGGATTTCTTAAAAGATATATAGATTAAATTTTCATAAGGCCCCTTTTCCCGTGTTTCGTGATGGATCTGACCCAATTCCTAAAGGAACAATCCTTATGATTGTACAATCATTCTGTGAAAGTTTAAATACAATCTGATGAAAACTGTGGACTCTAGAGTGTTAATGAGGATTTTTTAATTAAGTTTTCATAAGGCCCCTTTTCCGGTGTTTCTTGTCAGATCATACCCATTTTCGAAAGGAACGATCCTTATGATGGTACAATCATTCTGAGAAAGTTTGAATACAATCTGATGAAAACTGTTGACTCTAGAGTGTTAACCAGGATTTTTAATGGAATTTTTAATCAAATTTTCATAAGGCCCCTTTTCCCATGTTTCTTATTGGATCATACCCAATTTCAAAAGGAACGATCCTTATTGTGGTACAATCATTCTGTGAAAGTTTGAATATAATCTGATGAAAACTGTGGACTCTAGAGTGTTAACGAGGAATTTTTTTTGAATTTTTTATTTTTATTACATTTTCATAACAGAATTACAAAATATATTGATTATCAAAAGTAAATAAATCCATTTCCAGATGAAAAACAATTAGTCTGGTTCAAATTCAAAGAAGTAGATAATGATAAATTAAGTTGATTTTTGGAATTTTTTAATACTTTTTTCGGTAGAAAACATTGTGGATTATGAAGAAATTGCTTATAAAAAGCAATTTCTTAATTTTCCACATGTTTTTCAAAAGCTTTTATTGTCAGAGGCATCAAAAAGCATCTTTGTGTGGAAATGGGCTAAAACAAAAACACAAGCACTGTATGAGGATGCTTGGCACTCTGTTAGAAATTAGTGTAAAACTTTGGTACTACACATTTTGGCACTACACACACATTATTACTTGTAGACAGAAGCTGATGGTTTCCTTAAGAGTAAACAAAAACATCGCCTACGGATGCCTACCCTTGGCTGTTGGGTGCTGGAGAGTGGACAAAATGCATCTAAAAGTATAGGTTGCTCTTTTGATAGTGAACAAGTGTGCCAAGTTTTAAGTGAATGCCTTTAATAGAACTAGGGATATCACAAAATGTCAAAGATTTCGCACGCTGCGGACGACAACGACACAAAGGCTATCTCAATACCTCAGGTTTTCTCCGAAAACAGCCAAGCTAAAAAAGGCAGTTCAAGTTATAAAGGGAGCATAATGACAAAAAAATACATTTAGAGTTATCCTCCTTGATAGTATGGATTACTCTTGATAGAGAAAAAATATTTCAATTATTGGGCAAAAATCTACATTAATAACAAGAGATATAACAAAACACCAAGTGTTTCTAGGCACATGATGAAAACAATGACAATACCGATAACACCAAGGCTGTATCATCATTACGTATGGTTTACAAACTCTAGATTGGTGTCCCAGGACAACTGCTGTCGAGCCCACAAATAATTATGACTAAGTTAAGAATATCTGAGCAGAAATTTATCTTCTAGAATGCTTATTATGTTTTGAACTAGTGGCCTAGATTTTAACCTCAAGTGACCCCCCATGTAAAACTTGTCCAAAGTGTAATTGGACAAACATTCTAACTATATACATGCATAAGGACATTTGAGACAAAAATGTTGCATCTAGAGTGCGCAACTGGGTATTTCTTATAAATGACTGGGTGACCTTGATTTTAACCTCATTTGACTCAATATTAAATTTGTTCAAGGTGTCATATGACCAAATATCTTATATCAGGACATTTGAGCAAAAAAGGAATCCAAAAAAGTTCCCTCAATGCATTTCTAAGTTTAGACCCAGTGAACTACCTATGGACTCTAGATTTCCTTGTCTAAGATATCATTTAGAAAAATATTCTGACAAAATATAAACATCTGGGGAAAAAATTGTGCACAAATAAAATTTGACTTGACCTAGTTTTAAACTAGTCCAAGACATAATAGAGACAATCTTTCTGCCCAAGTTTTCAAGACATATGAGCCAATATAAATGCTTCTAGAGTGCACACAGAATGTTAATTAGAGCTGAAAACAGCTAGATCAGAATAGCTCATTTGGAACATGTGGCACTAAGATGGACTAAAAAAATGTCTTGTTTTAAACTATGGTTAGTTTGTTTGTTTGAATGGGGTTTAATGCAGCTTTTAACAATTTTTCAGTCATATCACGGCGGCTGGAGCACCTAACAATGAATTCCTGGTATATCTTGCGCCAGCACCACCATTACATCCCTTCCTAGCCTCCAGCTGCTATTCCACTTAGGTTTACGATTATCCACCCATGATTGCTGGGAGACAAATGTTGGAAAGGATATGTGCCACTGCCAGGGATCAAACCCATGACACCCCATGATTGAAGATTGGGAGTCTGATGCGCTATCAACTGCACTATGACAACAGCTTAAACTATGGTTAGAAGTACTGGTAAAAATGTGTGATTTTCTGGAGACCTTAGGTAAGCATTAGTAAAGTACTTATAAGATCTTCAGCTTACATCTCTGCTCAGAGAAAATATGAGAGTACCAGTATAAAGGCCATTGGCAGATAACCTTTCCCACTCAATGACAACTTTTAACACCTCTCAAATAAAACAATTTGGAATAAGGAATTTCTTCATTTTCCACAATGTTTTCTACCTAGAAAGATGAGGAAATTCTAAGATTTCATAAACTTAATCTTAATTGTCAGCAACTCCTTTCAAATTGGACCATTCTTAAACTTTGTTGCCTTGTAAATGTTAAATCATATTCCAACAACAATTTTCACTTCATCATGTCTGACTACAACCACAGAAGAAGGTAAGAGGTGAAAATTCAGATTGAGAAAGTACAATGTAGAGTGATTGTTCTATCCTTACATTGACAAAACAAAGACACAGATCAATTACTGCTTATATGATCTGAGCCTTTGTTTTCACAATTCCATATGGCTGGTTTTATCATTTCAAGGCTCATCTTTTGCCCCAAAAAAGAGATTTTTCCCTTTTTCCAACAATCCCATCACTTGACTGTTTATAAATACATGTATACACACACACACTTTTTTATTCAAATTCAAGCAATTTCAGTTCTGTCTAAAATTTTGTTTTTCAGGCACGGGCAAACAAGGAACTGAAAAATATTGATGGTTATCATACATTTTACTGAATAATGAAACTCTTTGGTACATTTTCCCATTTCCAAAAGACAAAACTTCAGACTAGTCCAAATTGAAAGAAGTTGCAGATGACAATTTTTAGTTAATGAAATTTTATTAACATTTGTCTTTTTGGGTAGATAGCATTGTGGATAATGAATAATTTGCTTGTACCAAGCGATTTCTTTTTTTCCACAATTTTTTCCAAAACCTTTTTCTTGGGGGCATAAAAAGGCATCACTGAGGGAGTGGGTTAACAGGCAGAATATTACCTGAATATTGGGGTTATGAATTTATTTTGATTGAGTTAAAAAAGAGAAATATTCACTTGATAAAGATCTGTAGGTTGCTACAGAAAGCATCTACAAGAACCATATTGAACAGTAAATCAAGTCTTATTGTTGTTGGACTCTATCTTCTCTTTAGCTTGTTTTCTCTTCCTTGCTTCCCTGAATTCATCAAATAACTTGTCCCGTTCTTTCTTTTTCTGGACCATTTTAACTCTAACATGTTTCTTTCTTCCAGAACTTGTCCCTTCTTCTGGGTCTGATTCATTATCACCAATTTCTGAAACGTCGTCAGCACCACTATCAGTGTTATCTTCAATATCACTCTCACAATCATCATCAACTATAAAGCTGTCATTATCATCACTGTCATCATTGATATCAACAATATCCTCATCTTCAACTTCATACTCTAATTGATCTTCTAATTGGTCTTCTAATTGGATTTCAGTTGGACATTGATCAACACTAACAGATTCTTGTTCATCTTTTTTTATTACACATTCATCTTCACTATCACTTTCAAGTACTTTGCTCTTTCTCCTTTTGGGTTTAGATTTGACCAAATTTTCTCCAAAATTTGAATCATTGTCACTACCAGATTTACAAACCTTTGACTGCATTTCACACTCAGAGTTTTCTTCTTTGATGTTTTCACTTTGTATATCTTTTGGACTATCAACATTTACCAAACCTGAGTCCTGTGAACAGCTATTTTCTTTTTTTATGTCTTTACTTAGAACTCCATGATCAATATGTTTCCTTATATCATCTTCAGTATTTGCTGTAGTTGTCAAGTTGCTATGCACAATATTAAAGTCATCATTCCCATTACCATTATAAACTCCATCTTCTGCATTGGTATCTACCTCTTGTTTTATTCCACAAACAATACCTGTATCTTTTTCAATAGCATTGTGACCCTCATCTTGTTTTATCTCTTTTGTTTCACTGGTGATATCCTCTGAATGACTATCAGTAGAAGAACTTGAAGATTCAGGTGATTCTTGGATGACTCTAGTTCGTCTGTTTTTTATTCTGTGGACAGTTTTCTTCTGAAATAAAAATATGATGCTTCATTTGACTTTGACTTTTTTGCAGTGTTGTAGGGGATAATAACACAACATAATTTAACAGTTTAAGCTATTCATAAGAAAATTCATAGCTGGCAGTTAGTCTGTTAACTATTTCCTCTACCCCAGTTTATCTGTTCTAGACGAAGGTGCGGGTGATGGACTTGCAAATTTCTCAAAAATTCCATTTCAAGACTTTTTTTCCTGATAAACCTTTGCTAGTAGAGGACTAATAAACTAATACTTTGATAACATAAACTAATAAACCATCTCATGAACAATCATGGATTTTCACAACCATTGAATATCTAAATCATCTGTATCTTATTACTATGAAAAAATCAAAGGACTGAAAGTACTGAGAAGTTGGAATGCGCTGAAAGGGTCATAACTGTGGAATTCAGTTCGAATTCATTTATTACTTTCCGAGTAAGCCTCCCTCCTTTAAACTTAAACTGGCATTCCCATTTGTGTACATATGTGCGTGAATAACGCACAAAAACATAAATCCACATACAGAAATAAATCAAAGTACTTAAAGTAATGTAAGCTAGCAAAGCATGGTTTAATTTAGAAAATCTTTCCCTTGTTGGATAGGAAACATTGTGAACATTGAAGAAATTGCTTATTACAAGCAATTTCTTCATTGTCCACAATGTTTTCCAAAGCTTTTTTCTTCAGATGCTTAAAAAGCGGAATTGATTGGTAATGTATTAAATAGCATGCTTTTAAAAGAGCTCACTGCATTTTGAATAGAGTTTTCAATTTTTCATAATAACATAAGCACTACTTTTTATGGCGTAGGCATTCAATGTATTTAGTGGTTAAGCCTCCAGTGGTAGTTTGCACTCGTTGAACTTTGAGACAACCTCGAAATTTTGTATATTAACTTAAGCTATCAAAGCTGACGCTTTGCTAGCTAAAAACTAGCATTCAGTGCTCCAGCTAGGCCATTTCATAAGGGCGCCCCGCCCTGCCCTCAAAGTGCGGCGCCCTGCCCTTTTTTCAAATGCCCTGCCCAAATGATAGACCCTAAACTCCACCAATACTCTAGAAATTACAGACTATCCTTTAAATGTCGCATTTATTCGATTGATATCTCAAGTTCGACGTGTTAACCGACACGTTAATCCAGCATACACATTATGACCTGTAGAAGTGGGGGGCACCGCTTATATCAGCAAGTCAACCAATCACAAAGTGTGATTCGTTATCAAGGGAGCAGTTTCCGATAATCTTTACATGAAGATTAGCACATGCCCGAAAATCGATTTGACAGTTGTAAACAAACACCAACTAGAGCTGTCGCCCTCAAGGGCTGACGAGAATACCCCCCACACCGCTAAAAAGGCTTTTCTATGAAGGAGTGGAATTTGAAGCTGTTTAATCACATGCATGTCATGGTGGATGAACGTTGCCAACCCTCCACCTCTTTCTGATTTTGTGTTTGTTGCTAGAGTTGACTGATTAGGAAAGGTTGGTCAATATGAGCCTATGTTAAAGAAAACTGTGTGAGGAGATGATGACACAAAATTATATCCACGAAAAGTCAATATGAGCCTAAGTTAAATTTTTGACCCCCGGGGGGCGGGGTCAAATTTGACCTCAGGAAATAAACCCTTCGATATTTTGTAAAGGTCAACAAGATGATGTTACTTACCAAATTTGGTAACTCCCCTTAGGGTTACTGAGTTTTGCAATTTTAAATTTTGACTACTCCCCCCCCCCCCCTTAAAAAGTTCAAAATGGCATAACTCTGAAACTAACGACTGGATCAAGATGAAAATTGCAGGTGCACAACTTCATATGATAGGAAACAACCTGATAAAATTTCAGCAAAATTGGTCAAAAAATGTGGGAGGAGAAGAGGACACAAAATTATGTCCACGGACGGACGGACGGACAGACGGACGGACAGACAACCTGATTCCAGTATACCCCCCATAACTTCGTTGTGGGGGGTATAATTACTGTTTGAATGCTTGCGTATGGTTGTACGCAATAAAGCGTGGATGATGATCGAGTTTGACTCCCTTCATTTAGAAATTTCAAATTTTTTGAAAGGTTCAAATAGATATAGGTTTCGTCCTTCTACCACGATTTATTCTTCCCCTGCTGCATCTTCGGAAATTGGGTCAATTTGAGACCTATAGATAGGGCCTAATTCTTTTTACACTCGTTCGAAATCATTTTTTTTCAATCAATATTGAAAATTAATGCAAGAAAACTAACAGATAATAAGATCAATTATTAAAATCGCGCTGCTTTGTTGTAATTTGTCGGTTTCTTTAAACATGGAATGAGAAGTTGAAACAATACAGTACGAGGCAAGGTTTTTTTTTATCACGGTTTGTCATTCTTTGAAATAATTACCTCCTTAATGCACATTCCAGACAGATTTTTACTGAAGGAACTTCACTTATTCTTTTTAATTCAACAAGCGAACACAAACATTTTCAAACCTTTTAGATTTTCATAATGCCTACCAGAAAGCGTACTCTACGTAATCTTAGCAAGATTGGAAATGCTAACAAGAGAAAACTTACTGATTTCTTTGAGTAGGTTTCTATAAAACATAAATGATTTGACCATATCTAAGGAATGTGATGATTATTTTGAAATTGATATGAAAAAATGAAAAAAAAAAGAAAATAATCTGTGAGTGACAAAAGGTTGTTGGCTTATCAAAGTATTGTAATTACAGCTGAATTCTAGTTGTAGTTACGATATTTGTTTGTACAGCTAAAATATCATGAAATTTTTTTTATTGTTTATTGATACCCTCCCCATCTTGTCGCTTCGCAACTTGAAGTGCCCTTTCAGGGCACTAGCACCCTGCCCTTTTTCAATCCCAGCTGGAGCACTGTAGCATTGTCTTAACACGTCCCGAGACAGTGATGATTTTAAATGACCCTCATTATGAAAGCTTTTGAAAACATTGTGGAAAATGAAGAAATTGCTTGTTACAAACAATTTCTTCATTATCCGCAATATTTTCTGTCCAAAAAGACCAGGATTTCAAAGATTTCATCAACTTACAACTGTCGTCTGCTATTTCTTTGAATTTGACTGATCTAAAATTTTATCTGTGGAATGCGTTATAAGCTCGTGTCACGAACAGCAAAATTAGAATTTTCAAGCATAACATTCTCCTTTTGATCAACTGTATTACGTGAACTCTTTTCAGAATCTTGAAAACAGAGAATAACAGCTTCTTTAGTAAGAAATCAATGACCTCGATGATTATTTGACCCTCAATTTAGCCTATTCTGTAACGATCATACTAAACTCACATAGATTTTCACTTCAAGTTTATGAGTATTCGTGGAAATTTGTGGAAATGTGCATAAACTTGTTTCAGAGTGATGGATTTGAAATACCGGTTTAGACCTAGGAAAAAAGAATGTTTAAAGCATTGTGAGTAATATTCAGAAGAAAAAAAGACATTAATGTTATTGTAGCGTTATGGCTTGCACATGGTAGTTTTGCTCTTTTCCTAAAAATTCCTATAATATGATGAAGATAGTATCAAATCATCTTCGGCGCCCTGTAGTTGCGTGATTTCCTTTTTCGTTATTCGGCTTTAGAGCCATAAAAAAACCTATGTAAAAAGGACCGAGCTGAAAGCTAGATGAAACTTGTTAACCCATTCCAACTCAATCCCTCCTTTTTACGCCCCTCGAGAAAAAAGCTTTGGAAAACATTATGGAAAATGAAGAAAAAGTGCTCGTATCAAGCAATTTCTTCATTATCCACAATGTTTTCTATCCAAAAAGACGAAAAAAACTCAAAATTCGATCAACTTGAAATTGTCATCTGCATCTTCTTTCAATTTGGACCAGTCTAAAATTTTGCTGTGTTGGAATGGGTTAAAGGTTTGATGTGTTTTTATTGATTTAAACTTGTAAATAACAACATCAAAAAACATAATTATTTAGTAAATGAGTAGAAACCGAAAGTTGATATTTTTACTTTCTAATTTTCAAAATCTTCTACTTTCGATTTGCATCTACATGTATTTGATTTTTATTGAGTAAAAGCTGTAAATCCAACAATAATAGTGTTTCCTTGATGCCTACGATCCCCCTTAATCGCTTTAGAATGTTTAAAGCACTGGGCGGCGTGAATATTGTAAAAATGCATTTGCGACCTGAGCCATATTTGTAAACATTGCCTATCTATGGTCACATGAGTACCATGTGTCACTTGAGATCATGTGATTACCAAACACGTGAGGGTGAATCACAAAAACATATTACTGCGCTGATTATCACCTTCTTTTTCAATAATTTAAAGCAAACTTAAGCATGTTTAGAAGTCTCTAAAAGAATTTTTATATCATCCTTTACATGTGCCATATTATTGTCTTCGGCTACAACTAACTGATTGTCCGTGGCAAGTTGACATGAGAAGTAACCTGAGGTGAATTCATATCTAAGAGATCATGTGATATGTATTATCAAACAAGAGGGCCAGAATGGCCCTAAAATCGCTCACCTGACTAATGTAAGATGATTCAAAATTTTGCCAACACTTTTGAAAAGGGTCACCCAATGAATATTCATTTAAATTTAGTTGAAATTGGCCCAATGGTTACTGAGGAGATGTTTAAAAATTTCAAAGTAAAAAAACTGCCCCACCCTGCCACGCCCATATTTGGGTGTAAATCAAAATTCTGCAAACACCTTTTAAATAGGGTCACCAAAGGAACATTCATGCCAAGTTTGGTTGAATTGGCCAAATGATTACTGAGGAGAAGATATTTAAAGATTTCTAAATAAAAAACTGCCCCAACCTGCCACGCCCATATTTGGGCATCAATCAAATTTCACAAACAACTTTTGAAAAAGGTTCACCCAAGGAACATTCATGCCAAGTTTTGTTGAAATTGGCCCAATGCTTACTTAGGAGAAGATATTTAAAGATTTCTAAATAAAAAACGGCCATGCCCATGTTTAGGCGTCAATCAAATTTCCTAAACACGATTTGAAAAGGGTTACCCAAGGAACATTCATGCCAAGTTTGGTTGAAATTGGCCCAATGGTTACTGAGGAGAAGATGTTTAAAGATTTCAAAGTCAAAAACTGCCCTACCCTTCCAAGCCCTTATTTGGTCATCAATCAAAATTCTAGAACAACTTTTGAAAAGGGTCACTCAAGGAACATTCATACCAAATTTGGTTGAAATTGGCCCAATAGTTACTTAGGAGAAGATGTTTAAAGATTTCAAAGTCAAAAACTGCCACGCCCATATTTGGGCGTGAAACCAAATTCTGCAAACAACTTTGAAAAGGGTCACCCAAAGAACATTCATGCCAAGTTTGGTTGAAATTGATCCAATGCTTACTGAGGAGAAGATGTTTAAACATTTCAAAGTCAAAAAGTGCCTGACCCTGCCACGCCCATATTTGGGCATAAATCAAAATTCCAGGACCAACTTTTGAAAAGGGTCACCAAAGGAACATTCATGCAAAGTTTGGTTGAAATTGACCCAACTGTTACTGAGGATAAGATGTTTAAAGATTTCAAAGTTAAACAAGAGGCCCATGAGGGCCTGAGACGCTCTACTGGTTATCAAGTTTTCCATTAAAGAAATCTGATATTTAAGGAAGTTAATTGCTCAAAGAAGAATGCATAAAGAAAAAAAAGGTGCTTTATCCCCTTTATCATTTTAAGCAACAATCCTCAAGGCCCCTTTTCCCATGTTTCATGACGGATCCACTCCATTTCCAAAAGAAAGTTACCTTATGACCCTACAATCATTCTGTGAATATTTCATCAGAATCTGACAATAATTGTGGACTTAATCACATAAACAGGATTGTTTTGAATGAAAATCAATAAGTCCCCTTTTCCTGTGTTTTCTGATGGATCAATTTCATTCCAAAAGGAAGTTTCCTTACAACCCGACAATTGTCCTGTGAAATTTAAAAGACAACTTGATAATGATTGTGATCTTCATCACATACACAAGAATGTTTTGAATGATAATCTGTAAGGCCCCTTTTCCTGTGTTTCAAATGCCACAATTATTCCATGCATCTTTGAAGAGAATCCAATAAAACTGTTGACTTTATTGTGTTAACAAAGATATTAATTCAAGTTCTCATAGGGCCCCTTTTCCCGTGATATTTTACTGTTGGTTTTATCATTCTATGAAAGTTAAAAGTGAATCCGATGAAATATTGGAAATTCATTATGTTTACTAGAATATTAAAAAAAAAAAAAAAAAAAAATCATATGTCCCCTTTTTACATGATACTTGATGGATTGTACCCAGTTCTGAAAAGAACCATCTAAGTATTTGTACAATCATTCTGTGAAATTTTGAAGTGAATCCGGTGAAATCAAGGGACATCATTGTGTTAACCAGAATATTTAAGAGAGTTTTTCATAAGGCCCCTTTTTATGTGACCCTTGCTTCAGTCAGATCCACTGTCAAAATCAACAATTGGAATGATGGTACAATCAATCTGTTTAATCTGTGAAATTTATTGTGTTAATGAGTTTATAGTGAAATTTTCATAGGGCCCCTTTTCTCATGATACTTTACAGAACAAACCAAATTTCAAAAGGAACAATTCTAATGAAGGTAGAATCATTCTTTAAAAGTTAAAGAGAATCAATGAAAACAGTGGACTGAATTGCGTCAAGAATTTTTGTAACTAAATTTTCATAAGGCCCCTTTTTGTGTGAAACTTAACAAATCAGACCCTATGTACAAAGGAACAATCCTAATGATAGTTTGAAGAAAATGATAAAGACTGAGGACTTTATTGTTATATTGATGTTTTGTAATAAAAATTTTATAAGGTCCCTTTTCTTGTGTCACTTAACCAATCAGACCTAATTTACAAAGGAACAATCCAAATGATGGTACAATCATTCTATTAAAGTTTGAAGAGATTCTGATAAAGACTGAGGGCATTGTTGTGTTTATGAGGATTTGGTAATACTTTTTCATACAGCCCCTTTTCCTATGATACTAGACAGATCAGGCCCAATTTGGAAAGAAACAATCCTTATGATGGTACAAACATTCTGTGAAAGTTTGAACAGAATCTGATGAAAACTGCAGACTTTATCTTGGTGTCAAATTTTTAAAATAAAATTTTCTTAAGGCTCCTTTTCCTGTGATACTTGAAGGATCAGGTCTCATGTCAGCATCAACAATCGTGATTATTGTACAATGATTCTGTGAAGGTTTGAATAAAATCCAATGAAAGCTCTGGACTTGGTTACAAGGATTATAGATAAAATTCTCTAAAGGCCCCTTTTCCCATGATACTAGACAGATCATGCCTAATTTGAAAAGAAAGAATCCTTATGATGGAATAATCATTCTGTGAAAGTTTAACAGAATCTGATGAAAACTGTTGACTTTATTGTGGTACAATGATTTTAAAATTAAATTTCATAATGCTCCTTTTCCTGTGATACTTGATGGATCAGGTCTAATGCAAACATCAACAATCATTATTATTGTACAATTATTCTGTGAATGTTTGAAGAAAATCCGATGAAAGCTCTGGACTTGGTAACAAGGATTTATAAATGAAATTTTCATAAGGCCCCTTTCCCTGTGCTTCTTGACAGTTCAAACCCTGTTATGAAAAGAATGATAGTTATGACCTTCCAATCATTCTGTGAAAGTTTCAACAAAATCTGATCGAAGCTGTGGGCTTTATTGTGTTAACAGGATTTTATTAATTGAATTTTCATATAGCCCCTTTTCCAATGTTACTTGATGGATCTGAACCAATTCCAAAGGGAACTCTTCTTACAAAAGTATAATTATTCTGTTTGAGTATAAAGACAACCCCATCTCATCTGTGGACTTACAAGCATTAATTAAGATTTTTTTAATTGAATTTTCCTAAGGCCCCTTTTCCTATGTTTCTCAATGGATCAGACCCAATTTGAACGGAACAATCCTTATGATGGTACAATCATAATGTGAAAGTTTTAAAGGGAGGTATCGATGTTTCTGAAACCTAGAAAAGAAAAAAATACCAAGTGCCGAAAAATAGACTCAAACGAACATTTAATACTTTAAGTTAGGTCAGGTATTGTCGTGATGGTAATCTAATAGACCTAAAGTGGCTTTTTGTGGTTTAGATATCACAGAATTCGGCTGTCGACATCGAATGACCTCATTTGCATATGACCTAAAGTCAAATGAAGGTAACAAATTTACTAGCGAAAAAGCCAATGTCCTAAATCACGTCACACGAAAGGCTAAGCGCAAAAATACGGTAAGTATTTATATTCGTAATAAAGCTTACGACAGTTTTGAATTGATCTTTACAGACCTGCTAGCGAACATAACATCTGATGACGTAACGATGACGTTGGTTTGATGTAATCAAACCAAATGCAAGGTTTCAACTGCTATTCGCGCCACGTGAATGACCTATATTTTTCGCAACTGTCTCGGATTAATCTAAAAATAGATTAATAGCCTACGTAGGCTATTAGGGAAATACCCTGCTTTTTTCTTATAAATGACCTCCAGTTATTGCAAAAATACTTTGCGGCATATTGTATTCAAAAAGTATATGAGAGGAAATAAAAGTGATTAAAATCTGTGACATGAAAAAAACATCGATACCTACCTTTAAGTCAATCAGGGAGGTATCGATGTTTCTGAAACCTAGAAAAGAAAAAAATACCAAGTGCCGAAAAATAGACTCAAACGAACATTTAATACTTTAAGTTAGGTCAGGTATTGTCGTGATGGTAATCTAATAGACCTAAAGTGGCTTTTTGTGGTTTAGATATCACAGAATTCGGCTGTCGACATCGAATGACCTCATTTGCATATGACCTAAAGTCAAATGAAGGTAACAAATTTACTAGCGAAAAAGCCAATGTCCTAAATCACGTCACACGAAAGGCTAAGCGCAAAAATACGGTAAGTATTTATATTCGTAATAACGCTTACGACAGTTTTGAATTGATCTTTACAGACCTGCTAGCGAACATAACATCTGATGACGTAACGATGACGTTGGTTTGATGTAATCAAACCAAATGCAAGGTTTCAACTGCTATTCGCGCCACGTGAATGACCTATATTTTTCGCAACTGTCTCGGATTAATCTAAAAATAGATTAATAGCCTACGTAGGCTATTAGGGAAATACCCTGCTTTTTTCTTATAAATGACCTCCAGTTATTGCAAAAATACTTTGCGGCATATTGTATTCAAATAGTATATGAGAGGAAATAAAAGTGATTAAAATCTGTGACATGAAAAAAACATCGATACCTACCTTTAAGTCAATCAGGTGAAATCTAGAGCCATTACATTTTAACTAAGATTTTTTTATTTAAATTTTCATAGGGCCCCTTTTCCCATGAAACTTGATGGATCAAACCTACTTCCGAAAGGAACAATCCATTTGATGTAATAATCATTCGGGGAATGTTTGAAGAGAATTTGTTGAAAACTATGGACTCTATTGTGTTTTCGAGGACTTTTTCAATCCAGTTTTAATCCGGCCCCTTTTTCCCGTGGTCCTTGACTGATCATACCAAATTTCTAAAGGAACCATCCTTATGATAGTACAATCATTCTGTGAAAGTTTGAAGGGAATCCGATGAAAACTATTGACTCCAGAGTGTTAACAAGAATTTTTTAATTAAATTTTCATAAGGCCCCTTTTCCCCTGTTTCATAACAGATCAGACCCATTTTCGAAAGGAACGATCCTTATGATTGTACAATCATTCTGAGAAAAGTTGAAGAGAATCCGAAGAAAACTGTGGACTCTATCCTGTAAACGAGGATTTTTTAATTAAATTTTCATAAGGCCCCTTTTCCCATGTTTCTTGACGGATCATACCCATTTTCGAAAGGAACGATCCTTATGTTGGTACAATCATTCTGAGAAAGTTTGAAGAGAATCCAATGAAAACTGTGGACTCTATCGCATAAACGAGGATTTTTAATTGAATTTTTAATGAATTTTCATAAGGCCCCTTTTCTCATGTGTCTTGACGGATCATACCCATTTTCGAAAGGAACGATCCTTATGTTGGTACAATCATTCTGTGAAAGTTTGAAGAGAATCTGATGAGAACTGTGGACTTTATCGCGTAAACGAGGATTTTTTAATTAAATTTTCATAAGGCCCCTTTTCCCATGTTTCTTAACAGATCATACCCATTTTCGAAAGGAACAATCCTTATGATGGTACAATCATTCTGAGAAAGTTTGAAGAGAATCCGATGAAAACTGTGGACTTTATCGCGTAAACGAGGATTTTTAATTGAATTTTTAATTAAATTTTCATAAGGCCCCTTTTCCTGTGTTTCTTGACGGATCATACCCATTTTCCAAAGGAAAGATACTTATGATGGTACAATCATTCTGTGAAAGTTTGAAGAGAATCCGATGAAAACTGTGGACTTTATCGCGTAAACGAAGATTTTTTAATTAAATTTTCATAAGGCCCCTTTTCCCATGTTTCTTAACAGATCATACCCATTTTCGAAAGGAACAATCCTTATGATGGTACAATCATTCTGAGAAAGTTTGAAGAGAATCCGATGAAAACTGTGGACTTTAATGCGTAAACAAGGAAAAGTTTAACGGACGGACGACGGACAGACGGACGGACGCACGGACACCGCACGGGAAAAAGCCATCACTATAGCTCTAGTGGCCTTCGGCCAGTAGAGCTCAAAAACTGCCACGCCCATATTTGGGCATAAATCAAAATTCCACGAACAACTTTTGAAAAGGGTCACCTAAGGAACATTCATGCCAAATTTGGTTGAAATTGGCCCAATGGTTACTGAGGAGAAGATGTTTAAAGATTCCTAAGTCAAAAACTGCCACGCCCTGCCACGCCCATATTTGGGAATAAATCAAAATTCCACAAACAACTTTTGAAAAGGGTGACCCAAGGAACATTCATACCAAATTTGGTTGAAATTGGCCCAATGGTTACTGAGGAGAAGATGTTTAAAGATTTCTAAGTTAAAAACTGCCACGCCCTGCCCCGCCAATATTTGGGGGTCAATCAAAAATCCGCGAACAACTTTTGAGAAGGGTCACCCAAGGAACATTCCTACCAAGTTTGGTTGAAATTGGCCCAATAGTTACTGAGGAGAAGATGTTTAAAGAATTGTTGACGACTTCCGACGCACGACTCACGACGCACGACGGACAAAAGGTGATACCAAAAGCTCACCTTGAGCACGTTGTGCTCAGGTGAGCTAAAAACCCAAAATGATATTGTGTTGTGTTCATTTTGCGGTTTTGTTAAATCTAAGTTGGAATTGCTCCGCATTCCGACATAACTAGGTGTATATGTTAATCATGAATACCCCTGTGACTGTAATTTTCTAAACATTGGCATTGTCTTTGACATCATAAATGTAGAATTAAGTACTGTTAAGAGGCCTTAACAAAGGTAATATATGATGCCCTGTCACCATCATAGCAACCGTATGTTTAACCTTAAAGCGGCTCTTGAACAAATTTTCATGAAAATTTGATACAGGAAAATTATCTGCTTTTCCAACAGTTATCAATTTCATTTTCACTATAAATATTCTTTCTTCACGTTGAATATACTTAAAAGACTAAAAATTTAATCTAATGTCATAGATTCTTATGTCCTACTTTGAAACGTCGGAATTTATGTCTTTAGGTGATGTTGATCATGACTGTATTGCTAGCAGAAGTCAGTGACGTAATTGATAAGTCATGAAAACTAAAAAATAAGGCAATTTTTGGTGCAATCAACAGAGGACATATTCACCCGATGAATTCCAGTTCCTTTCCAGTTGTACTTCACTGACTTTTTTGGCATCTCATTATGCCTAAAATTTTTGCTTATTTTCTCTCTTTTTTATAAGTTATGGACAGTAATTTTCATTACAAAATCAGCTTAATGGCCTTCTAACAAATGTCTGAAAGCATTACAGTTAGAAATTTTAAACAAAAGCCAAAAATTTTCTTTCATAATCTGTACAAGAGCCGCTTTAATATTTCCTTTGACCTTGAAAGATGACTTTGTACTTGATATCATCAAGAAGATTTTAAAGTTAATAACTAGAATGGGAAATATTAAGACCCTATTACCTACCATTCAATAGATATGGCTAATTCTAAATATATTATTTAACTGAAAAAAGAGTGACCTTGACCTATTCAATCTGGTCATCTTAGGAGTGCATAGTTGAAGTGCTAAGAGTTATAAAGAATATAAGAAAAAATATTTCTTTGGTTTCAGGGTTGATTTTTCTTTTTACCAGATCAAAGGTCAAGGTCACAGGTTTTTGTGCTCAAATGAGTACCATCTGCTGATGAGTACATGTGTGTTTGTTTTTGTTTGAATGGGGTTTAATGCCGCTTTTAACAATTTTTCAGTCGTATCAAGTACATGTGTGAAATATGAGCTTCACCATCAAATAAACGACACAATCTTAACCAAATGAGTTGACGTTGTGGAGAATATGGTAAAAGCCCTACCAAGGCATCTGTACATTGCAAGATTGTTTTCATATGTTGCATTAGAATTACATTTACATGTGTTTAAAAAGCTTATCAAAGAAATAAAGATCACTTCCCAATCAGACATATGCATGTAGGCAGGTTTCATCCAGAGATTATCCGAGAGACAAATACGAAAGTTAAGATAGAGGATGCATTAAATGCACATTTTTACAATCTGCCTGATATAGGGATTCCTCAGATGACTATGTTGCACCTCAAATTTATCTAACATAGCCTTTATAGGTGTTGTTATGATGCTTTTCCTGTCACTAGTTTCCACTTAATATTAATCCATTACCAGACAGCAATGAATAAGGGAAATTATTTCAAATACAGTAGAACCTCGTTAATTTGAACATCAATGGTTCGTAGGTATGTGTTGGTTCGTATACTTTACGCGGTCCCAATCTTCTTCCTTATTAAGCTTTGTTAGAAAACTCTACCTAATTCGAATGTCAGTGGTTCGTAGTTTGTAGGCCATTTCAAGTCCCGAAAGTATGATTATAGCACAAACTCCTATGTTTAATTTGTAGGTGTTACAAACTAATTGTCACCAATCATCACATACCTTGATTTTCACACCTGCTGATCTATATGACAAATAATGTGTTATCATGTACCTTTAGTTTAAAGGGGCTGTTTGGTTTGTAAAGTGGGTAATTAATCATATAAAGATATCGCAATTATAGCTGAAAATTTACTTAATTGACACACCCCTATTAGTATCAGTGCTATTGGTCATTTAGAAATTCTAACCACTTTATTCTATTCTGCGGGTGCTTTCTCAACAATCGTCGGTCCTTAATTTTATGATTTGATGATAGAATTCTCTGACTGTTTGATCCAATGTATCTTAAAGGGAAATCACTTTGATGGAGTCTACTATATGATACAAACACTATGTTTAAAAATTGCCAAAAATTAATACAGAGGTAAAAGCATAGAAATACAAGATTACTATTTTTTAATTTATGTTTTCCTTAATTAATATCTGCGGGTCTTGTTTAGAAAAAAAATAACCAATTTAGAATCAATTCCTAAATGGGGGACAGAATCGACCATGTCAGATTCCGTGTATCTCAAACAGCGGACCTCTTGCCCTCTGTTTTGTTCGTAGTAAGCTTAACCCATTCCAACACAGTGGAATTTTAGACTGGTCCAAATTGAAAGAAGCTGCAGACGACAATTTCAAGTTGATAGAAATTTGAATTTTTTCGTCATTTTGGGTAGAAAACATTGTGGATAATGAAGAAATTGCTTGATACAAGCAATTTCTTCATTTTCCACAATGTTTTCAAAAGCTTTTTCTTGAGGGGCGTAAAAAGGAGGGATTGAGTTGTAATGGGTAGGTATGAATTTCCCCGGTCCCTTGCCCTACAAACTACCGAGAGGTTTTACTGTATTGGGAAGATTTATAATGATTTTATGTTGCATTGAAGACAGTACACATATAAACATATCAAGAAGGCATTGGAAAAATCAATAATTATGAAAGCTTACAAATCTTCTCTGGATTGATAACTTATGCAGCGTTGTCACACACTGGAACATCGACATCATTTTTTGCCTCTTATTTCAATTGACTAATGTTATTCAGTAAAACATCTTTTGAAAAAGACTTTCTCTTATTGTTATTATTCCAGTATACGACAATAAGATAGGTTTAAAATTGAATTTTATTTTATCATCGTATTTTGGAACTTATACTAAGTAATAGTCTCTAAAAATTAATGTCGATAGACACGGCATTAAATATTGAGGCTTGATACACATTTTTGTAAAATGTTCAGTTTTGGATTAGTTATGGTAACATGTAATAGTCGGCCAATTTAGGAGCCATGAATAAAGCAGGATGTAGTCTGAAATAAGGTTAGTCAAAACTTGAGTTCACCGTGACAGATTTAGTGATAGTTCTCAGATAATGCATGCAAAATGTAATGATTGGATATTGAATAAAGCTGTATTTACGATACTATTGTTGCCAAACGACATAATATTTTTCATGGTAAGTTGCGGTAAGCCATGTCTGTAAATCATTTCTATTTTTCTACGTTGATCGTGCTTTGAATGTCTCAGTGGTCATCCTACAAGGATAGTATTTGATTTTTTTAAGAAAGTTAAACAAACAAAACTGGAAATTGTCCCATAGCGGACTAATACCCCCCAACAACATTTGTCCATATACAAGTGCTATCCGCCAAAGGGCCGTAACAAAAAAATGGACTTTTTAATTAAAGGGTCAAAAATAAGTAAAAAATAGATGGACCTTAACCAAAATAGGATATGCACATGTCTGACTTATACCGAGTCTTTCAGTGAAATTTGAATCAAATCCTTCAAATGGTTGCTGAGAAATTGAGCGGACACGATTTTTCACCAAAGTGCCATAACTCCATCAAAATCAATGAACCATAACACAAATAGGATATGCACATGTCTGACTTATACAGAGTATTTCTGTGAAATTTGAATCAAATCAAGGCAATGATTGCTGAGAAATTGAGTGGACACGATTTTTCACAAAGTGGCCATAACTCCATCAAAAATCAATGGACCGTAACCAAAATAGAATATGCACATCACTGCTTGATATTGATTATATCAGTAAAGTTTGAATAAAATCCGTCCAATAGTTGCCAGCAAATTGAGTGGACACAAAAAAGCTACAAACAGACGGATGGACCAACAAGCTGACTCCTATATACCCCCATAGTTTGGGGGGGGGTATAAAGAAAAGAAAACAAGAGCTGTAGGAGGACAGCAATGCTAGACTTTTCTGATTGCTGGATAGTAACAGTAATTCAATGTCGACATAAGACATAATACCTGAGTAGAAATAGAGATAAAAAAATTTTCAAATATAAATTTAAGTCCAACAAGAATTTATAAGTCCAAAAAGGATTAAAACTCCACTATAATGAATGTAATTGCAATGAATCTTTGCCCAGAAGATGATATGATGGTCACAAAAGCATGTGCAAAGTATCAAAGCAATAGCATTAGTAGAAAGAGACTAGTTAAAGATATATGACAATTGCAAGTAAGGTTTAACCAAGAATTTTTAAGTCCAAAAAGGGTAAACATTCCTCTAAGATGAATGTCAGAGTAATAAACTTTTGCCAAGAAAATGATTTGACGATCATAAAAGCATGTGCAAAGTTTTAAAGTAATACCATTAGAAGAAAGAAACTAGTTAAAGACATATGACAATTGCAAGTAAGGTTTAACCTAGAATTTCTAAGTCCAAAAGGGTAAAAGTTCCACTAAAATGAATGTCAGAGTAATGAATCTATATAGAGGCTGATATCACTGTCACAAAAAACATGTGCAAAGTTTCAAAGCCATAGCATTTGCAGATAGGGAGTTATTAAAGACATATGACAGTTGCACGTAAGATTTAACCAAGAATTTCCAAATCCGAAAAGAGTTAAAACTCCACTAATATGAATGTCATAGTAATGAAACTTTGACTAAAGGGTGATATTATTGTCACAAAAACATGTGAGAAGTTTCAAAGCAACAGCATTTGTAGAAACTGAGTTATGACACTTGAAAGTAAGGTTTAACCTAACCATTATGCCAACACTGATTTATCTCGTAAACTACCCCTAAGTCGAATCAATTGCAAGGTCCCATCACTTTTGTTTGCACATATTCTCACCTCTTTAAGAAGAACCTTAATCACAAAGGTCGATTTTTGCAATTAACTAAGTTTTTGACACATTTCGATGTGTCAACACAGTTAAGAGATAGGTATCAGATATTGATTGCTAACTTGATTTTGTGTGATTTTTTTTTTTGTATACGATCTGATAATTTTAAAGATTGAGTGAAATGGAGACAATGTTACAGAGAAATTTTACAATGAATAAAGAGGCATCTCACGCCCATACCACGCAGGAATTGTTTGGCACCGGACCTGGTCTACCAAGGGGATGGGCAGCAACTGCGACCTACAGTAGGGGCTAAAGGAAGAACCCGGGAACCAATCCAGATGGATACTTGGGTATTTCCATAGGAAATAGAAAAAAATGTAGTCAACATGTAGTCAAACTAAGCAATCGACACAAAGAATAAGCAATAATAGAAGGAGAAAAACAAACAAACAAAACAACAACAAAAAAGCAAAGTCTAAACAAAACTTAAGGTACAAGTGACAATAGTAAGAATATTAATAAAAGAAATTACAATAAATACAACATTGTTACATCTTTCGTTGAATTAGATAATCATACTAGTACAAATCATTCATTGTCTTATTTACCTACTGTATTTCGCCTTCATTTTGGTTGTACATGAAAAATATTCAATTATCTACTTGTCCAACTATCTCTTTGTCAAAGTTTTCTCGTAAGTCCCCTGAACTTTTACGTATAGGTATTCGACTGTATTATACTCAAATATTAATTTTACTATTCATTCCCATCTCCAGTTAAAAGGATTATGAAGTGATACGATGTCACCCAAAGACCTTGACTGAGCTTTAGAATTGCTCATTAAGCTTCCACTACCTTTACTAAAATATAGTTAATCACTAACCTTTTTACGTTCTTTAATATACTGGATGTCATCCTCTATGAAGTCCTCCATGGACTCGGACCCACTTGTAAGATTAGGATCATAGTTATAGGAGTTATTTCTGAAATCACATATTTGTTACATAACCTATTACCAGACTGCAATATTTTAGACTGGTCCAAACTCAAAGAGGTTGCAGAGGTGATGGAATTTTAAAAATCTTTGTTTTTATTGGTAGAAAACATTGTGAAAAATAAAGAGCTTTCTTGTTACAGGCAACTTTCTTCATTTTCCATACTGTTTTTCCTAACTTTAATTGGGGTAGGCCTGAATGGGGGTTGTGAAAAGTTGTATTCAGTGGGAAAAGGTTGATGGGAATGTAAGTGTAAGAGTTCTTTCTTACATTGACGTTATTACATTGGGTTCACTATCAACTCTGAAAGGAAGTCCTGCTTTGATTGCAAATGGCAATATTTTGCAAAACATATAACAGCATGTAACAAAAAGGTAGAATGGTTGGTTGGTTACCTAAACGTCACAACTACAGCTTGAATAAGCCAATGTTGGAGTTCAAATCTTAATTCTGGGCTGAATGAATGATTTGATTGGTTGATATATCCTTTCATTGACAGTCATGATTGGTCAATTGTGGGACTAATTTCTGGAATCAATGAAACACTTATTGTTTCTAAATCTAAACATACTTTTAATCTTCCGTCACCTTCTTTGAACATTAACCCATTCCCACGTTATAATGCTTTTTGAGTGAAATTTGGACAACCCCCAAGAAAAGAGCACTTTAAAACATTGGGGTAAATGAAGAAATTACTTATAACAGCAATTTCTTAATTTTCCACAACTTTCTCTAACTAAAAGAACAAAATGAAATTGTCGTCTGCATCTTTTCTCAATTTGGATGAGTCTTTAATTTTGTTGAGTGGTAATTGGTTTAATAGATATCTGGGATTGCTTGGAAACACATGTGTACCATCAAATTCTTTGCTTTCTAGGCATTGTGAAATAAATCAAAGCAAACAGTATTCAAAAAGGTGTTCCTAATATTGATCAAGTCCGTACTTTTCAACAATGCTTTAAATCCTTAAGGGATGGCAACCAGTAGCGATTTTACTAATCACATAAAAGACCAGCATTCAGATTGAGTATTTGGAAGAATATGTTAGCTATTAATTCTTGGCTCAATTATATGAGCAAGTTAGCATTCTATATTACAAAAAAATAAGTTTATCAAGATCTATGAATACAAAACCAAGCTGTAGTTTCCTTGTTTTATAAAAACAAACAATTGACAGTACATATTTTGATCAGATTGAAGGGAAACGAAGAACTGTGCATGTTTTGTACCAGTAACCATACTGCCCATTGCCCTCACTGTATCATCTTGGTAATAAGAATATTTAATTATATCCTTTAAAAATATCAAATGTAGCTAAAATTACTATTCTTCACAAGTTTGATAGCAATGAATAATCAATTCCAGTTTTAATAATCTATAAAAAATTATTGAGTTACATGTACATTTAACAAGTAGTTGACAGGAGATAGGTGTTTTGCACTTTTTGCTAAATTATATAGGAATGAGTTACAATGATTTTCACAGCAATAATATCAATTTTTTAAGAACCTTTGCTTCAAGACCGGAATTTTAACAATGATTGCTTAACCCATTCCCACAAAACAACATTTTAGACTGGTCCAAATTGAAAGAAGTTACAGACCAGAATTTCATGTTGGTGGTATTTCAGAAATATTTGCCTTTTAGGGTAGAAAACTTTGTAGACATTGAAGAAATTGCTTGTAACAACATTGTCTACAACTCTTAACAGAGTTTTTTTTCTTTAGAGGCATAAAAAGGCAGGATTGTGTGGGAATGGGCTTATAAAAGTCATTGCATAAAAGGGGTAGTTTGTAAAGCAATATCAACTGTATAGTAATCTATTTTTAAGCTACAAAAAGTTACAACATTTTGTTTCTAGCCTACGTCTTGCTGTACTTTTCTTACTAACTATATTTGACATCTGTAAATTTCACTCACTCTTTGGTAAAATTGTTGATCAGTTTTCTAGGTTTAAGGTGATAATATTTGTCAGGAGATTTAGTAGGTAGAATACTGTCCCAGACATCATCCCTTGATGGCATCTTAAAACTTCTGTTTTTTCTGGCGCTGATTCTGTCAGAACTTCTGGTACTCTTTTCCTAAATCAAAAATTTCAAAATTTCAATCTTGTCCAATTTAAGAGAAGCTGCAGACGACAATTAAGAGTGAGCAAAATTTGAAAAGTAACCTACAGGACAGAAAATATTGTGGAAAAAGAAGACATTGCATGCTACAAGCAATTACTTCTGTTCCCATGATGTTTTCTCAAGTATAAAAATCGCAGGGACTTAAAAAAGCAGGGATTGTATAGGAAAGGGTTAAAAACAATAAAAGCCCTACCTGGTTTAAGAAAAAGATGACTTTGGATAATTGACAGACTAATGACCAGGCAAACTGACCTCTAATATGACAGTTCATCTAACAATAATTTAATTTTTAGTTTCGTCTATCAAAACGAGTGTTCTGATTGGTCGAAAATATTATTCATAACTCCATGAACAAAATTTTGAGCACGCAGCAATTTTGTATGCTTCCGCACAAAATAGTCCCATACAAAAAGGTATCAAAATATGTAAAATTTTGGGTTTTTTGCTCTATGCTATTAAATCATAAGAAATGAAGAGAGTATTTTTTGTTTTCATGGAGGTATGAACCGAAAAAACTTATCACACAATGTATGAATCCGCTTTGCATATTCATACAGTGTGATTAGTTTTTTCGGTTCATACCTCCATGAAAACAAAAAATATTCTCTTCATCTCTTAATTGCAATTTTTTTTTTTTTTGAAAAATATGTGGTCAAGGACATAAAAAAATCAAGTTATTGGTCAGTGACCTAAATGTCATCAATGTAATCTATAAAAAGCATAAACAAAATGGAAAATATTAAGGGTTTTTGGTTAAGTTTTTCAGATAAACAGATGGAAAAACTCAAATTTATATGCCACAATCTTTTAATGCAGGGGCATGAAAACAATATATCCTTAAGTAAAACAGGACTGTATCCATTGTTTACCTTTATTGTTTTTATCAATCAAGACCCTCATGTGACTATTCGATTAATAGCATATAATCTGAATCTTAAATCAGAACTCACTGTGCTAAATTCACATCAAACTTAAAATGTACTCAGTGAAACAAGATGTCAAGAATCATGAGCAAATATCGCATATATCATGACCATTCCAAAATCAAATTCCATTGAAAATGATTTTGAACCAATTTCCAACTGAAAAAGCTTCAGACTGGTCAAAATTCTAAATAGTTGTAGATGACAATTTCAAGTTGATAGGATTTCAAACATATCTCAAACAAAACTGCGGACTAGAAAAGTGTCAGACATGTATGCCTCATAAATGCTTATCACATGACCTTCATTTGTGGCCTTAACCCATTCCCACACAGTGACGCATTTAAACGCCCTCAATATGACAGCGTTGGAAAACATTTTGGACAATGGAGAAATTGCTTGTTACAAGCAATTTCTTCATTGTCCACAATGTTTTCTATCCCAATTGTCAAAGATTTTTAAAGATTTCATCAATTTCAAATTACCGTCTGCAACTTCTCTGAATTTGGACTGATCTAAAATTTTATCGTGTGGGAATGGCTTATAAGTTAAACTTGGGAACTTTACGCATGACACTAGTACATGTACTTTTCACGGGGAACAACTGTGTCAAGTTATTATGAAATCCATCAAATTATGTAGAATATATATTCTAGACAAGAATGAGAAAAGAAAAGCACCCTGACTAACACACCCAGCCGTCAACCCATTCACACACTGACACACACACACCTAGCCGTCCATGCATTCACACACTGACACACACACACACACACACACACAGCCATCCAAGCATTCACACATTGACACATACACCCAGCCACCCACGCATTCACACATTGACACATACACCCAGCCACCCACGCATTCACACACTGACACATACACCCAGCCACCCACGCATTCACACACTGACACATACACCCAGCCACCCACGCATTCACACACTGACACATACACCCAGCCACCCACGCATTCACACACTGACACATACACCCAGCCACCCACGCATTCACACACTGACACATACATCCAGCCACCCACGCATTCACACACTGACACATACACCCAGCCACCCACGCATTCACAAACTGAACAAGGTTATGCTATATGCCTGTTGCCAATACATGACAGGGGCATAAAAATGCAGAAGTTGCTAGTTTTGCTAACGCCTAAGTCTTTTTTGAGGGTAGTGAAAAAGCAGGATTGTGTGATTATGGATTGGGGAAATATTAGCCAAAATAAGAGGAATGTAAAGTTGTAAATCAGTCTAATATTTACCTGGCTATCCAGGGCATTTACAAGGAGAAATATTGTAAGTCATCCTGTAACTCCTACATATCAAAGGAGCAACATGACATAAACTGTAGAAGAGGTCACAGGTAAAATTTGTGTCACACTTAAAAAATCTAAAGTTGATCCCTCTATATTACAGACAGTACATACAAAATCAATCATGTACATATATCTAGGTTATGTATATGGGTTTCCTCAAACCTCTTGTTGCACAAGCTAGATCTTATAGAAAAGTAGTAAAATCACACACTGACCCTTTCCACACAATTTTTCTTTTATATGAAGTTCTCTCAAGGAAATACTTTCGGAAAAAAATGTGAAAAATGAACAAAAAGCTTTTTAAAAGCAACTGTCTTCTTTTCAAAGTTGTTTTCTGCCCAGAATGACAGAGCTACTGGTATTTACAATTATGTCACTTCTTCAGCAAATTTTATTCAGTAATCTCCTTATATTTGGATGAGTCTAAAAAAATTTGTTTGGTACCTTTAATGAGCTAACCCATTCGAAAACAATCTGGCTTGTTACAAGCAATTTCTTCATTGTCCACAATGTTTTCTATCCCAATTGTCAAAGATTTTTAAAGATTTCATCAATTTCAAATTACCGTCTGCAACTTCTCTGAATTTGGACTGATCTAAAATTTTATCGTGTGGGAATGGCTTATAAGTTAAACTTGGGAACTTTACGCATGACACTAGTACATGTACTTTTCACAGGGAACAACTGTGTCAAGTTATTATGAAATCCATCAAATTATGTAGAATATATATTCTAGACAAGAATGAGAAAAGAAAAGCACCCTGACTAACACACCCAGCCGTCAACCCATTCACACACTGACACACACACACCTAGCCGTCCATGCATTCACACACTGACACACACACACACACACACACAGCCATCCAAGCATTCACACATTGACACATACACCCAGCCACCCACGCATTCACACATTGACACATACACCCAGCCACCCACGCATTCACACACTGACACATACACCCAGCCACCCACGCATTCACACACTGACACATACACCCAGCCACCCACGCATTCACACACTGACACATACACCCAGCCACCCACGCATTCACACACTGACACATACACCCAGCCACCCACGCATTCACACACTGACACATACATCCAGCCACCCACGCATTCACACACTGACACATACACCCAGCCACCCACGCATTCACAAACTGAACAAGGTTATGCTATATGCCTGTTGCCAATACATGACAGGGGCATAAAAATGCAGAAGTTGCTAGTTTTGCTAACGCCTAAGTCTTTTTTGAGGGTAGTGAAAAAGCAGGATTGTGTGATTATGGATTGGGGAAATATTAGCCAAAATAAGAGGAATGTAAAGTTGTAAATCAGTCTAATATTTACCTGGCTATCCAGGGCATTTACAAGGAGAAATATTGTAAGTCATCCTGTAACTCCTACATATCAAAGGAGCAACATGACATAAACTGTAGAAGAGGTCACAGGTAAAATTTGTGTCACACTTAAAAAATCTAAAGTTGATCCCTCTATATTACAGACAGTACATACAAAATCAATCATGTACATATATCTAGGTTATGTATATGGGTTTCCTCAAACCTCTTGTTGCACAAGCTAGATCTTATAGAAAAGTAGTAAAATCACACACTGACCCTTTCCACACAATTTTTCTTTTATATGAAGTTCTCTCAAGGAAATACTTTCGGAAAAAAATGTGAAAAATGAACAAAAAGCTTTTTAAAAGCAACTGTCTTCTTTTCAAAGTTGTTTTCTGCCCAGAATGACAGAGCTACTGGTATTTACAATTATGTCACTTCTTCAGCAAATTTTATTCAGTAATCTCCTTATATTTGGATGAGTCTAAAAAAATTTGTTTGGTACCTTTAATGAGCTAACCCATTCGAAAACAATCTGGCTTGTTACAAGCAATTTCTTCATTGTCCACAATGTTTTCTATCCCAATTGTCAAAGATTTTTAAAGATTTCATCAATTTCAAATTACCGTCTGCAACTTCTCTGAATTTGGACTGATCTAAAATTTTATCGTGTGGGAATGGCTTATAAGTTAAACTTGGGAACTTTACGCATGACACTAGTACATGTACTTTTCACGGGGAACAACTGTGTCAAGTTATTATGAAATCCATCAAATTATGTAGAATATATATTCTAGACAAGAATGAGAAAAGAAAAGCACCCTGACTAACACACCCAGCCACAACATCCCTTGTGAAAAAACTTCAGGAAACATTGTGGAAAATGAAAAAATTGCTGGTTAGAAGCAATATCCTCATTATCGTCAATGTTTTCTACTGAAAAAGTCAAAGATCTTCAAAATTCTGTCTCAACTTCTAATTTGTACAAGTCTAAAATTTTGTCATCTGGTAATTAGTTAAACAGAGGTTAAGCTGCCCACATGATCTCTCTTATCTTTTCTTACACTGTCTGCCATTTTATTCAGAAGGCAATGATGTACTTTGATGAAGTCTTTAGATAAGTATTCTAAATGTCTATGGTAAGGATTGTGTAGATACCGTGCTTGTTTCTCCGGTTTTAAAAGGTGTTGAATAGCCTAAGTCATCATCTGACGATGAGTCTATACTACATCGCTTCCTCCGTTTTCTTGTTGTCAGGGACATTTTACAGAAATCTGGCAGTATCAAAAATTAAACTCATAGGATAAACCTGAAAATAAAGAAAAATCCAAATAAGGCAAATCATGGTTCTTGATGCATTTTGGAGAATTATGTCCATATTTATTAGATATGACCTCTGAAGTTGAGGAATCATACCACTTTCACAATCGAATTCTAGGACTTAGTACTGATTTAACCCATTCCCACACAGCAAAATTTTAGACTGGTCCAAATTGAAAGGAGCTGCAGACGACAATTTCAAGTTGATGGAATTTTGAATTTTTTCGACTTTTTGGATAGAAAGCATTGTGGATAATGAAGAAATTGCTTGATACAAGCAATTTCTTAATTTTCCACAATGTTTTCCAAAGCTTTTTTCTCGAGGGGCGTAAAAAGGAGAGATTGAGTTGGAATGGGTTAAATGAAGTCGAAACAACAAAAAGAGCAAATTATGTGTTTAAAGTTTGAACTTTTAAAATACTAACAGACCCTTTCTTTATCTTTATTGCTTATGTGAACTCACTTTTATAAATCTCTTGTGTTAACCCATTCCCACACAATGACGCTTTTAAACGCTCAAGAAAAAAACTTTGGAAAACATTGTGGAAAATGAAGAAATTGCTTATCACAAGCAATTTTTTCATTATCCACAATGTTTTCTAACCAGAAGGATGAAAGAATCTAAACTTTTTTCATAAACTTTAAATTGTCATCTGCAACATCTTTGAATTTGGACCAGTCTAAAATTTTGTTGTGTGGGAATGGGTTAAAAGATACCAAGTTCAGTGATCTGACAAGGCTGCATTTTTACACCACTGTCTGAAAAAAAAATGTAAATGTCCCCAGTCTTTTAAGACCATGGGGACATTGTCTCCTTAGTTCCATAGTCATGTTAGCTTGATTGTTAGTGTGATCTATCAATTTTAATTTTCAAAATGTCCCCTCTTTTTTTAGACCTATGGGACATTGTCCCCTTGCTTCCAAAATCTAAGCATATCACCTCAAGTTAAATTAGTGTGATTTCCATTGGTACCAGATGCACCACAGAAAATTTGAGGGATCAAATACCCTGTATAATGCCTTTAAACTTCTCTCATTGAGGTAATTTTGACACCCTTGAAAATAATTTCTTAGGGTCATAACAGAATATTCTCAGATTTATGAGGATCAAACCCCTGGTTTAATTGTCAAACACAAGCCCTGCACTCCCCAAGAATTCTGTTGGAGCCTTAGATGTGTTTTTGAGTTTTTAGATGATACCCTGACTCTTTCCTGATAGAGTTTGCACGCAGAAGCTTAACCACTTACAAAACAACTCTGCAATTTGTACAGATAAAAGGGATATTGTTGACTTAAAGATTCAATTATTTAAGCGATACTAGCACAGCATCTGTGTTGTTTAACTCACTTAACCCATTCCCACACAAGCCCTCCTTTTTACGCCCCTCAAGAAAAAATCTTTTGAAAACATTGTGGAAAATGAAGAAATTGCTTGTATCAAGCAATTTCTTCATTATGCACAATATTTTCTACTCAATAGGTCAGAGATTTAAAAGATTTCATCACTTCAAATTCTCGTCTGCAACTTCTTCCAATTTGGCCCGGTCTCAAATGTCACTGTGTGGGAATGGGTTAAAACATCTCACCAAAACAACCAAAATACTGATCAACCCTTATCCTGCTGAATATTTCTCCTCTTTCCACTATATTTGAAAACTTTGACATCATTAGATACCATATATCTTGCATTCAAAGATTGCTCTCAAAACAAGAGCAATAAGTATGTAGTGAAGGCTAAGATCAGACTGCATGTCAGTCTTTACACCTGCAAAAGCCATTGTCAAAGCCGGAAAATTCCAAGATCAGCATGACAAGGATTGATAGTACCCTGTACAAAGGTTTTCATTCAGAAATAGCAACTAAGCTGGCAAAACCCCTTTTTATCATATACCTACCAATTTTCCTTGTAAAATACATTCATTGCACTCAGACAAAATCTTACAGGAAGAAAAATCAGTTTCTGCCATGTATTGCCATAGGTAGGGTTGGATTACGTTTTTTCCCTGTAAGATCAGTGAATCAAAATCAAAGGAGGATAGAAAAGAACAGATAAAAAATTGATTTTGAGTCTTAAGTTTATCTGGATACCTGGATGGTTGGGCTGTCCTCTTAGCAGAAGCTATCATGACCCTCTTGTGAATGTTTTCATTATATCTCTAATAAGTAAACTTATCAGTTTATTTAAAAACCTGGTAGAAAACTAAGGAGTGATATAATATGTTGGATTGAATTTGGTGTCATTCCAGTGTTCAATGTTTAATGATGACTACAAAATATTAAAACTTTTGGCCGAAACAGTATTTTTACTGTTCCACAGATGTATTGTTTGTTGACTGAATGAATGAAGTCTGGTATTATGGTAACATTTCGTCGTAATACGACCTTTCAAAAACAAAAGCACAATTGTACAACTTCATTTAAGAAGAAAAAATACATATAAAAAAATGTTTTAGCTGGTTTGCATTTAACACTTTGACTGTCTGGCCATCATTGTTACCCATGACTCTAGCTGCGATATCGTAGCCCTCTTTCTGATAATCTGCTGGCGAGGGCTACGACTCCCACCTTCTTTGCGCTTTGTTGCAAGACCTAATATTGTATGTTTTGTGATAAGCGACTCTCTATGGATGAATTCCTAACATATGTTAATATTATGGACAAATTCTAACAAAATAATAAGAATATCAATTGTATCAATCGTTTAATACCGGTTTCTTTTAAGTTTATAAAATATTTCCTAAGTTTGGCGGCCATGACATTTAGCTGGTCATGTGATCTATTATTACGTCACATTGTTTACTATTGTCATGCTGTCAAAACAGGTGCTCGTAAAAAATCATAGTATCCGTTTTTACCTACCATTGATAAAATTTTATGTTCAAAGATACTGATTCTTCAATATCTTTATTTTTTCTATCAAATTCAATTAAATCTTTGATTACTTTCATACAACTTTTTTCTTATTTTCTATAAGAACTGTTCTGTTTTCAAAAAAAACTATGTGTTCCAAATATGGTGACCTTAATTCTCATTTGCTGTCATTTTGGCGGGAAACCCGAGATCTCAAGAGATCTCGCTGTCAAACACCAAAAATGGCTGACATTTGATTCAAAATGGCCGAAAACTTTGAGTTTTCGATGGTGCAGCAAATTGAGTCTTAAATGCTTAAAATATCCGACTGTTTTTAGTTTTACATTTATTTACATGGATAGATAAATGGTTAAGGTCAATTTTGGTATTAAACTTGTGTTTGTACTATTTACACAACTTACAATAATCAACCCCAAAGTGCCCGGAGTGAATCACTCCGGGCGTTGCAACAAAGAGCGAAGAAGGGGGGTGTCGTAGCCCTCGCCAGCAGATTATCAGAAAGAGGGCTACGATATCGCAGCTACCCATGACTCATTTCAGTCTGCCACAACATATCCAGAATTGAATGTAAAATCATTTAAAGGCACTACATAATAACTGTCATATACAATAACAAACTTCTGAATGGCGAAACGACAAAGAATTTGATTAGATTGATTTATTAATCGGCTGATAATTTGCAAATGCTCTTAGTATCATAAGAAGGCTAAATCTAGGCATCACTGATGAAAATTTTGAACTGAAAGAACAAAAAAGTTCCGGACGAATCGTTAAAATATCTTGATTGTGTGACTATCGCAAGCTGCATTTGATCTAGGTTAAATTATTCTCTTAAAATTCAAGTATAAAACAAATCAAAACTTTTACCATTAAAATTTTTGCTTTTATTTTCCTCTTGCTTGCAAAGAACTTTGGAGACCCGCTTCTGTAGAACAACAACATAAACCCCCAACAACAACAACTTATACAGACAACAACAACAATGGCACCGATACCGTCATCAGTTCAGCAGTTAGTAAACGAGAATTCCGCCCCGACATTTCTCCAAGCGGCTGACATACTCATCAGATTTGCAACTAATGTCATCCAGAATCCTGCGGAACCAAAATACAGACGGATCCGTCTAGGGAACCCGACTGTTGAGTCCAAACTCCTCCCCGTTATTGGAGCAATGGAATGCCTTTTTGAAATGGGTTTCACAGAGGTATAGTAAGATTTGATTGACCTGACGGCCCGTGACCTCCATTTGCATAATTATGTGCTTGACTTATTGTCTTTGGTTTTTGTCGTTTTATTCCGCTAGTCGTAAATAACATTTAAATATTTCTTAAGTGCACAAATTCAGAAACTGAAATGTCTATGATTATGACAGAGCGAATATGACAGAGCAAAGTGCCACTGCACTTCAAACTGGGAGTTAGAGGCGAGTGCGATCCCTTTTTTTTATGGTTGATTCTTTTTTTACTTTTTAATCAATTTACTTCATAAGTCTAAGAATAACAGGCTTATTAGTACTCCTCGCTGTACATAAAACAGCTTTGTCATTCTGTAGTTTCTTCAAGTATTCTTGATACTGTACCTTTGTTCTCCAGTTGTTATTCGAAGGTATGACAATGGTCATTGAATGATACTATTGTAATTGGTTATCCGCTGACAGATACATTTTACCACTGTAATGTGAAATCGTACAGATGCACTTTTCTCTAACAAACATTTGATTAAAAAAAGAAAGAAAAAAAAAAGTTTAAAATTCAATCAGTTATGTTTCTTGGCAGTTTTGAACCCGTGTTGACAGCTTGAGACCTTTGCGTACTATATGACTCGACCTGTTGAGGAAATAGGTTGATATACAAACTTTAGATTTTTAAAATGTATATTAAATTTTCAGGGTATGGTCAAATTAACTCGTAAACGAATGACTTTTGCTGAAATCAAATTTAATCATAGCTAATTTATTCATTGCATAAAGTTCAAGTCATGTCAATAATTTCATGCTATACTGTGCTTTCATAGCTGAAAAATTTACTTTTGTAATTTTGTTAGAAAAGCAAAATCAAACAACCATCTCATCAATTTCTGCTCGCTTTTAAGTGTTTTAAACTTTATAATCCTGATTAGCTACAGATACTTAACCCATTCCCACACAATAAAATTTTCGTCCAGTCCAAATTCAAAGAAGTTGCAGACGAAAATTTAAAGTTTATTAAACCTTATAAATCATCTTTTCCGGTAGAAAACATTGTAGATAATGAAGAAAGGCTTGTAACAAGCAATTTCTTCATTATCCTAAATGTTTTCCAAATCTTTCATTGGGCGTTTAAAAGCATCATTGTGTGGGAATGCGTTAAAGGGTTGTGGAAATTAAAATGCCTGACTCATCCAGAATGGGCTTTTCTACTTGTGGATAACTATTTTTTCAAGGTCACTTGTCTAGGGACAATAAATACCAGGGCAAATATTGGATTGGTAGATTTACTATGCTAATACTTATGTTGAAGGTTAGAAAATGTTGTTAATTATGAAAATGCTGTGTTCCAGCAACATTTTTATTGATTTTTCTTCAGTAATAATTAGGATTAGGTCTATAATGCTGAGCATTATAGACTATTAAGCTACAGTCACATAAATCTTCCGAGGCATCAGCTGTGGGTGATTGAAAATTTTTTTTTGAATCAGTGATAAAATTGGCGACTGATCAGCCATACATCAGCGCCTGACCTGTACATTACCAAATTTAACATCAGGTTTTTCTACGATCCAAGACGTGTCAGTGAACTTTACATCCAAGTTCATCCACAAAAAAGTCGGTGACGTCGTGATTTTGTGGGAGCATAGAATCTTTGGCTAGCAGGTGGCTGAGTTCTGGATGATTTTGAGCACTTTGTAAACATATTTTTAACCCTTTTCTACTTTTCACTTTTGCCAGCATATCCTCATTTAGTTGTCAACATCTCACAGGCAGCATGCCCACTGGGTTTTCATTTTTGGGGTACATGTACCCCTTAGGTTTTGAAATGGGGGTACAAAGAAAAATCTGGGGGTAGAGTGTACCCTTTACTTTCAGAGTTAAGAGTATACCATACGAATCTGAACCCTTTACCAAATGACAATATTTTTGTTATATGATTTGTCAATAGTCAGTAAATAAGTGCCACACATCGTGATTTTGAAGGGGTTGTATGGGATATGAGAGCAATGGCTAAATAACTCTAACAAGTTAATTATGAGGGTAGGGAATGGCATTTTGGAGCAGGCCATACCGGGCATGTCAGCTCATTGTTAGCTCAAACTCTGTTATTAAAACGATTCTGGTAAAGAAAATAATAAATGGCCTCATTACTGTCCAAAAGTCACCATTTGTGGAGAAATAGAATAGTTTTTGCTACGACATTTTGCAGACAGACAGCAAATAACATAGCTAAAACAAAACTTCAACATCCAAATAAACGGCTCCATTTTGTCACGCCAAACTTACATGTACAACGGAACTCACAAGAGAAACTAATTTCAAAATCAAATTCTAGAGTATGAAATCTTGTCAGTTTCATGCCAACAACACATTAATATCTTGCATTTTGTAGGAAAAACAGCGCGACTTTGGACTTATTTTAAAACTAACTGGTGAGGCCATGAGGATCCCCATTATACGAACTTTTCCAACTGCTGATTCCCCATTCTCTATATAGATGAAAACAGACCACAGGGAAAAAGACTAACAATTGGGGGCCCAGGCTGCAAAAATACAATATATAACATTAGGGGTGTGGGCATTTTCTCCAAAAATTCAGGGGCCCAGCCCAAATTTTAGGGGCCATGGGCGACTGGGCCTCTGTTAGTGACATGAGTCTTTTTCCCTGAGACCAGAAAGAATGGTTCCTGTCCCATGTAAGGGAAGTCAATTGCTCCCGATCTTACTGTGTTCTTCATTGCTTGCAATTTTTTGTTTTTTAGGAAAAAATTCGCACATAGAGTTTCTAGTTTTAATCGCTATTGATTTTAAATGCACACACACATTTTTGTTTCTACATTCATTTATTTTTCTTTACGTTCATGCACGTCTTTGTGTAAGATTTGTACGTGAACCGAAGTAATTGTACGTAAATTACGTACTGCAGTACGTGAATGGGCACCCTGACAGGCATATTCACGGCATGCTATGATTAATTGTTAAGTGTTTGAATATTTTATGTATGGCAGTAACATCTAGTTACTAAAGGGATAGTGTCCCAAGGTCTGGAAAAAATGGAGATGTTCATGGTTATTGGTGGACAATGGTGCAAAAATACAGCGTTGGCAGTTTACTGTGTATATATCATTAAGAGCTGCCATATTTTGTAGGGGTGGATATTTTTACAGGGGCACTTATTTCAGTCAAAGGACATGCTCGATTAATAAGAATATGTAAACACATTTGTTCTTGTAAGATATTGCATCTTGCACATGATTTTATTCAGTAACTCTCACTTTTTTTTCCATAGTTTGTTAAGATAACCAAAAGAAAATCCAAGTGCCTATGGAATTAGCCACATATGATATATTATTTGTATTTCTTTATATTTCATCTTGTCTAACGTTTTTGGTAGAACACATGGTGCAGAAATGAGATTATTTTTAAACCCGTTGTCTTCCAGATCAAATGAGACATCTATGAATGGTCTAAAACAATTTGAAACAGTTGAGTGTATGTCACAATACTGAGTATACACTTATCAACTATTAAAAGGTTTGTCTGCAAGATTTATCTGTAAATTGTAATAGAAATTTAGCCAACACGCCTACTTGTTAATCAAGGTACCTCATGTATTTTGTAAGTATGTCATAGATTAAATTGTCACACATTGTTGTCTATCACATATGGCCCTTGTTTTTTTTTAACCCTTTCCTGTTTTTCAAAATTTTAGACTTGTCCAAATTCAAAGAAGTTGCAGACGACAATTAAAAGGGAGTGAAATTCGAAAAGTAACCAACCTACAGGTTAGAAAATATTGTTGGAAAAAGAAGAAATTGCTTGTTACAAGCAATTTATTCTTTTTCCACAATATTTTCTCAAGTATATAAACTCAGAGGCGTAAAATCCTTGGATTAACCAGGAAAGGGTTAATTTAAACCTGCTTTATTTTGTCTGCAACCTCTTTCAATTTAGACCAGTTTATAATTTTATCAATTAGGAATGGGTTAATAGTTGTGATGTATCATTCTAGAGTGATGATGGTCAATTCTTGATGCTGCCAACAACTACTTCATTGAGTATATTAAAAGATATCAAGTCACTGCTGGAGAAAGAGAGATCTGTGATAGAGAGAAGTAAACCTGGTCAAACAGAGAAAAATCCACAAGGTGGAAATGCTGCTGCAGCCTGCCCAAGACCTTCACAACCACAGCAATTTGGTAAACAGGAAATGTTGGTCAGTGGAAATGAATATTTATTTTATATATTTATTAATTCCTGTCATCCTGACCATAGGAATATTCCTGCTTTGGTATGAGGTATAGACTATGGTCAGCCTGCACAAAAGCCATGGCAACAAAACTGAATTTTTAATGAAAACTTTAAAAATTATCTCCTCCTGATCCAGAAGGCGTAAAGCCTTGATATTTGGCATGAAGCATCAGTACAATGACCTCTTTCAGAATTGCTAAAATCATCGCCCTCGGGTACCCAGGAGCAGAGCCTAAGTGGGGGTTGGGCTTATATAGAAATAAAGAAGGATATTTGAAATGACATCTCCTCCCAAACCACTGGGCGAATTTCAACCAAATTTGGCAGAAATTTTCCTTGGGTGGTGCCCTTTATAAATTGCTAAAAGAGTTGAAATCCGATTCCATTAAAAACTCTGGTTGCCATGGCAACAGAACTGTAATTTTAATGAAAACTTTAAAAATTATCTCCTCCTGACCCAGAAGGCGTAGAGCCTTTATATTTGGCATAAAGCATCAGTACAATGACCTCTTTAAGAATTGCTAAAATCATCACCCTCAGGTACCCAGGGGCAAATCCCCAGGGGGCTGGGGGGTTGGGCTTATATAGAAATAAAGAAGGATTTTTGAAACGACATCTCCTCCCGAACTGCTGGGCAGATTTCAACCAAATTTGGCAGAAATGTTCCTTGGGTGGTGCCCTTGTTGCTAAAAGAATTAAAATCCATTAAAACCTCTGGTTGCCATGGCAACAAAACTGGAATTTTAAAAAAAAACTTTTAAAATTATCCCCTCCTAACCCAGGTGGCATAGAGTCTTGATATTTGGCATGAAGCATCAGTACATTGACCTATTTCAGAATTGCTCAAATCACCAACCTCGGGACCCCCGGGGGAGGAGCCCCAGGGGGGGTAGGGTTTACATAGAAATAAAGAAGGATTTTTAAAACAACGTCTCCTCCAAAACCACTGGGCTGATTTCAACCAAAGAATTTAATGTGTTGAAAACTCTGGTTGCTATGACAACCAGAGTAAAATATAGAAAAAAAAACAACCACATCTCCTTTTGACCCAGAATTTGAAGAATCTTGAATTTTGCATGAAGCATCAGTACAATGATGTCTTTCAAATTATAGAGCCACAGGGAAATAAAGAAGGCAACTTTTTCAAAACTGTTTGGTCAATTTAAATCAAATTGGGCTTGTTGATTTTAGTTAAATGTTTAATGCGGTCTTCTTCCATCCCAGTTTGTATTAGGCCTTGAAGAAAAAAAGAGCCTTATCTCAGGTGAGAGCCAGGGCCTCTGGCCCTTTTGTTTATTACTTTTTTTATGCCAATGAAATGTAATGGCTCTTGGTATATAGAATTACCTCTGTCCAGGAGTGGTTGGATGTGTGTGTGTGTCAAGTTCTTGTCTGGAACATTTCTTCTACATTAATGATTTCAAAATAACTTTGCACTGTTGTTCCCCTTGATAAGTACCAAGGTCATGGGTAAAGTTGTGTTGGATACTCCCAAGTCCACGATCAACTGTAGGTCATGTAACAAGCATTTCAGAGGGACATCCTTCTCTTGTCTTATTTATCAATTATTTCAACACATTTCTAAACAATCCTGCAGTTCTATGGGAGGAAGAAAATTAGCTGTTTAAAACTTTATGAGAAAAAGAGAAATTGAAAATTGATAAAACTCTAAAAATCTTTGTCTTTGTTGGTCGAAAGTATTGTGTGAAATGAAGAAATTGTTTTATACAGTGTATTTGAAATAAAATTTTCAGCCAATAAGAATGAGGGTATTATGATAGAGAAACTAAAATTCAATTATTTTCAGATGAAAGAACAAACATTTTATCGGAAGTTAGAGGGGTTGTATGGGATATGAGAGCAATGGCTAAATAACTCTAACAAGTTAATTATGAGGGTAGGGAATGGCATTTTGGAGCAGGCCATACCGGGCATGTCAGCTCATTGTTAGCTCAAACTCTGTTATTAAAACGATTCTGGTAAAGAAAATAATAAATGGCCTCATTACTGTCCAAAAGTCACCATTTGTGGAGAAATAGAATAGTTTTTGCTACGACATTTTGCAGACAGACAGCAAATAACATAGCTAAAACAAAACTTCAACATCCAAATAAACGGCTCCATTTTGTCACGCCAAACTTACATGTACAACGGAACTCACAAGAGAAACTAATTTCAAAATCAAATTCTAGAGTATGAAATCTTGTCAGTTTCATGCCAACAACACATTAATATCTTGCATTTTGTAGGAAAAACAGCGCGACTTTGGACTTATTTTAAAACTAACTGGTGAGGCCATGAGGATCCCCATTATACGAACTTTTCCAACTGCTGATTCCCCATTCTCTATATAGATGAAAACAGACCACAGGGAAAAAGACTAACAATTGGGGGCCCAGGCTGCAAAAATACAATATATAACATTAGGGGTGTGGGCATTTTCTCCAAAAATTCAGGGGCCCAGCCCAAATTTTAGGGGCCATGGGCGACTGGGCCTCTGTTAGTGACATGAGTCTTTTTCCCTGAGACCAGAAAGAATGGTTCCTGTCCCATGTAAGGGAAGTCAATTGCTCCCGATCTTACTGTGTTCTTCATTGCTTGCAATTTTTTGTTTTTTAGGAAAAAATTCGCACATAGAGTTTCTAGTTTTAATCGCTATTGATTTTAAATGCACACACACATTTTTGTTTCTACATTCATTTATTTTTCTTTACGTTCATGCACGTCTTTGTGTAAGATTTGTACGTGAACCGAAGTAATTGTACGTAAATTACGTACTGCAGTACGTGAATGGGCACCCTGACAGGCATATTCACGGCATGCTATGATTAATTGTTAAGTGTTTGAATATTTTATGTATGGCAGTAACATCTAGTTACTAAAGGGATAGTGTCCCAAGGTCTGGAAAAAATGGAGATGTTCATGGTTATTGGTGGACAATGGTGCAAAAATACAGCGTTGGCAGTTTACTGTGTATATATCATTAAGAGCTGCCATATTTTGTAGGGGTGGATATTTTTACAGGGGCACTTATTTCAGTCAAAGGACATGCTCGATTAATAAGAATATGTAAACACATTTGTTCTTGTAAGATATTGCATCTTGCACATGATTTTATTCAGTAACTCTCACTTTTTTTTCCATAGTTTGTTAAGATAACCAAAAGAAAATCCAAGTGCCTATGGAATTAGCCACATATGATATATTATTTGTATTTCTTTATATTTCATCTTGTCTAACGTTTTTGGTAGAACACATGGTGCAGAAATGAGATTATTTTTAAACCCGTTGTCTTCCAGATCAAATGAGACATCTATGAATGGTCTAAAACAATTTGAAACAGTTGAGTGTATGTCACAATACTGAGTATACACTTATCAACTATTAAAAGGTTTGTCTGCAAGATTTATCTGTAAATTGTAATAGAAATTTAGCCAACACGCCTACTTGTTAATCAAGGTACCTCATGTATTTTGTAAGTATGTCATAGATTAAATTGTCACACATTGTTGTCTATCACATATGGCCCTTGTTTTTTTTTAACCCTTTCCTGTTTTTCAAAATTTTAGACTTGTCCAAATTCAAAGAAGTTGCAGACGACAATTAAAAGGGAGTGAAATTCGAAAAGTAACCAACCTACAGGTTAGAAAATATTGTTGGAAAAAGAAGAAATTGCTTGTTACAAGCAATTTATTCTTTTTCCACAATATTTTCTCAAGTATATAAACTCAGAGGCGTAAAATCCTTGGATTAACCAGGAAAGGGTTAATTTAAACCTGCTTTATTTTGTCTGCAACCTCTTTCAATTTAGACCAGTTTATAATTTTATCAATTAGGAATGGGTTAATAGTTGTGATGTATCATTCTAGAGTGATGATGGTCAATTCTTGATGCTGCCAACAACTACTTCATTGAGTATATTAAAAGATATCAAGTCACTGCTGGAGAAAGAGAGATCTGTGATAGAGAGAAGTAAACCTGGTCAAACAGAGAAAAATCCACAAGGTGGAAATGCTGCTGCAGCCTGCCCAAGACCTTCACAACCACAGCAATTTGGTAAACAGGAAATGTTGGTCAGTGGAAATGAATATTTATTTTATATATTTATTAATTCCTGTCATCCTGACCATAGGAATATTCCTGCTTTGGTATGAGGTATAGACTATGGTCAGCCTGCACAAAAGCCATGGCAACAAAACTGAATTTTTAATGAAAACTTTAAAAATTATCTCCTCCTGATCCAGAAGGCGTAAAGCCTTGATATTTGGCATGAAGCATCAGTACAATGACCTCTTTCAGAATTGCTAAAATCATCGCCCTCGGGTACCCAGGAGCAGAGCCTAAGTGGGGGTTGGGCTTATATAGAAATAAAGAAGGATATTTGAAATGACATCTCCTCCCAAACCACTGGGCGAATTTCAACCAAATTTGGCAGAAATTTTCCTTGGGTGGTGCCCTTTATAAATTGCTAAAAGAGTTGAAATCCGATTCCATTAAAAACTCTGGTTGCCATGGCAACAGAACTGTAATTTTAATGAAAACTTTAAAAATTATCTCCTCCTGACCCAGAAGGCGTAGAGCCTTTATATTTGGCATAAAGCATCAGTACAATGACCTCTTTAAGAATTGCTAAAATCATCACCCTCAGGTACCCAGGGGCAAATCCCCAGGGGGCTGGGGGGTTGGGCTTATATAGAAATAAAGAAGGATTTTTGAAACGACATCTCCTCCCGAACTGCTGGGCAGATTTCAACCAAATTTGGCAGAAATGTTCCTTGGGTGGTGCCCTTGTTGCTAAAAGAATTAAAATCCATTAAAACCTCTGGTTGCCATGGCAACAAAACTGGAATTTTAAAAAAAAACTTTTAAAATTATCCCCTCCTAACCCAGGTGGCATAGAGTCTTGATATTTGGCATGAAGCATCAGTACATTGACCTATTTCAGAATTGCTCAAATCACCAACCTCGGGACCCCCGGGGGAGGAGCCCCAGGGGGGGTAGGGTTTACATAGAAATAAAGAAGGATTTTTAAAACAACGTCTCCTCCAAAACCACTGGGCTGATTTCAACCAAAGAATTTAATGTGTTGAAAACTCTGGTTGCTATGACAACCAGAGTAAAATATAGAAAAAAAAACAACCACATCTCCTTTTGACCCAGAATTTGAAGAATCTTGAATTTTGCATGAAGCATCAGTACAATGATGTCTTTCAAATTATAGAGCCACAGGGAAATAAAGAAGGCAACTTTTTCAAAACTGTTTGGTCAATTTAAATCAAATTGGGCTTGTTGATTTTAGTTAAATGTTTAATGCGGTCTTCTTCCATCCCAGTTTGTATTAGGCCTTGAAGAAAAAAAGAGCCTTATCTCAGGTGAGAGCCAGGGCCTCTGGCCCTTTTGTTTATTACTTTTTTTATGCCAATGAAATGTAATGGCTCTTGGTATATAGAATTACCTCTGTCCAGGAGTGGTTGGATGTGTGTGTGTGTCAAGTTCTTGTCTGGAACATTTCTTCTACATTAATGATTTCAAAATAACTTTGCACTGTTGTTCCCCTTGATAAGTACCAAGGTCATGGGTAAAGTTGTGTTGGATACTCCCAAGTCCACGATCAACTGTAGGTCATGTAACAAGCATTTCAGAGGGACATCCTTCTCTTGTCTTATTTATCAATTATTTCAACACATTTCTAAACAATCCTGCAGTTCTATGGGAGGAAGAAAATTAGCTGTTTAAAACTTTATGAGAAAAAGAGAAATTGAAAATTGATAAAACTCTAAAAATCTTTGTCTTTGTTGGTCGAAAGTATTGTGTGAAATGAAGAAATTGTTTTATACAGTGTATTTGAAATAAAATTTTCAGCCAATAAGAATGAGGGTATTATGATAGAGAAACTAAAATTCAATTATTTTCAGATGAAAGAACAAACATTTTATCGGAAGTTAGAGTCTCAGCTGGAACATGTCCAGATCTATGAAGACCGACGACTACAGCAGAAAGCCAGAGACACCATTCCAGTACAGCAGCTTACAGACGAAGCCAAACAAAAACTTGAAATCCTGAACCAGTCTGATGACAGTAAGGTAGAAGAAACAAGTGGACCAAAATATGACTTGAAGGATTGCTTGATTTTGGCCTTGTTAAACTGGTTTAAAAATTCATTCTTCAAATGGATGGATGCTCCACTGTGTAAAAGATGTGGTAATAAGACAGTTGCTCAAGGTATGGTTCAACCAACTAGTGAAGATTTACGATGGGGTGGTAACAGAGTGGAGAACTATTGTTGTCCTATATGTGGTGAATATACCAGGTTTGTGAGATATAACCATCCCGGGAAATTACTTGAAACAAGAGAAGGGAGATGTGGGGAGTGGGCTAACTGTTTTACCTTGTGCTGTAGAGCCTTAGGATATGATGCTAGATTTGTATTGGACTGGACGGATCATGTTTGGACAGAGGTATATTCTGTCTCCCAAAAACGCTGGGTACATTGTGATCCATGTGAAAATACCTGTGATAAACCGTTGCTATATGATGTTGGCTGGGGTAAAAAACTTACGTACGTCATTGCATTTTCTGTTGATGATATTGAAGACGTAACTTGGAGATATGTGTCTGACTTTAAGGCTACACTGGCAAGAAGAATAGAATGCAGGGAAGATTGGCTGGTCCATTCCCTGTTTGATCTTGATAAGCAGAAATGGAGTGCAATGCCTGAGAGTAAAAGGAAAGAAAGATTTAGGAGAAAAATAGCTGACCTTGTTGAATTTCTTACACCCAAAACAGCCGATGGGCAAAACCTCTCAGGTATATAATGACTTTAAACTGAAAGATAACCGATGCTAAATGCATGTATTTTATTTTTTAAATAAATATATAAATGTTGAAAAGAAATTTGGCTTAAAAAACTGATGCTTGTATTGTGATTTATTAACATTTTTCTCCTTTCTTTTATTAATAATTAATCTAGAATTATTGTTACCACAGTATTCTGTCTAAGTTTTCTTAGACATTTACCTGTTAAAAGTGGTGTTAAACTACATTCAAATCAAATTTTCATTTACATTTTCTTTCACTTAAAGTTATCTGAAAATTGTCTTTTTTGTGCAATTGAATTTACCCATCACCACACAATTCTGCTTTTTTATTCCCCCAAGAAAAGGCTCAGGAAAACAATGTTGAAAATTAAGTAAAAAAAGAAGCATTTGGAAATCTATCAGCTTGAAATTGTTTACATCTTCCTTTAACCCTTTTCCACACAATATGGCTTTTTTATGCGGCTAAAAAAAGAGCTTTTTGAAAATTGTGGAAAATTAAAAAATTGCTTGTGACAAATAATTTCTTCCTATGCCACAAAGTTTTTTACCCATAAAAACAAAGATTTTCAAAATTTCAGCAATTTGAAATTGAACTCTGCAACCCTTTTCAATTTGGACCAGTCTAAAATTTTTAGTCTGGTAATGGGCTGTTTTGGGATTGTAACTGTTTCGCCATCAATATTCGCTGAGAACTTAGCTATTTATGTATTGCAGGGAGAACTACAGGTTCATTAGAGTGGAGATTGTCTAGAGGAGAAACAGGCAATAATAAGAATAACTCCAAGGAACCATTTATGTTCAAGGTACATCTATAGGATTTGATTTCTTACGCAAAATATCCTTTGAAATGGATTTTGTCTGTAGGAAAATAATAATGAAATACATGTACTAGCCATTATAGAATATGCATAAAATTAAGATATTATTTACTCTATGGAGTATATACAATGATCTTGTTTTAACCAATTACCACACAACCCTACAACTTTAAGCCCTCAAGAATAATAGCAGAAGAAAACATTGTGAGTGAAGGAGGAAAATATAACAAACAATTTCTCCTCCTCTCACAATGTTTTCTACTTATTTTTCAGTTTCAGGACAATTTGAATTGTCATCCACAACTTCTTCTAATTTGAACCAGCCAAAAATTCTGATGCGATTGCAATAGGTTAAAGTGCTATTTCACTAAGGATTGTTATCCATTCTTGTATATAACTTTATAGTTTAAAGCTTGTTCTTCCCTCCGAAGACAGAAAAACCTGTTAAAATAATCTATCATTTATTTGTTATGTAAGATAAACAAGATGATTCTAAGTATCAATATGCAAAAGGAGGGCCTAAGGGAAGTTCTCTGGAAATGTTTTTTCTGGTTTTATTATCGATTTAAACTGGTGTTTCTTTACATTTTGAGATTAAGTTGAAAGTACCCGATTCTTCACATTAAATGTCTGCTATTCTTCGGCACTGACTGTTATATGCACAGGCACTTATTGTTTAACTTAAAGGTGATTTCGGTAATCTCCACAATGTACGCTAGTTGTTTGACTGACTAGCGAAAATGAAAACGTCATCACTGACATCATAATTCTATTTAAACAAAGTTTAAATTGTGGTGGGTCACAATTTAAAATATCAAAACTTCTGTAATGATCTGTTGGCTTACATCCTAAAGTTATTTTTATTTTATAATTTCAGTCATCATATTTAGTTCTGCTTTTTCGGCCTGGAATACAGCATTTTAATTGATTTAGTTATGATTTTTAGGGGAAGACTTTAACACATTACCACTAAACAAGATTTCAGACAGAGTCAAATTGAAAGATGATGAGGACTATAATTTCAAATTAATAGAATTTTGAATTTTTCTGTTTTTCTGGGTAGAAAACTGTATAAAAAGAAGAAATTGCTAGTAACAAGCAATTACTTTATTTTCCACGTTGTTTTCCCAAGCACCTTCCTTAACAGTTGAAAAAAGCAGGATTTTGTGGGAATGAGACAATGATCATTTCAACTGTGTATTTTCTTTCAGCTGACTGATGTAGAGAAGGATTCAAAATTGTTTCATATCAAATATTCTTGTGCAAAAGATGAATGCTGTAGAGTTATTGGTGGGGACGTCATTAAAGGATTTGGATCCATTGTGGAGAAAGCTGAAAACATCTTAAGAAAAGTAGAACATGATTGGAAAATGGCTTACCTAGCTCGAACAGAAGGGAGTGCATCAGCTGAGATACAGTGGAAATTTGATTTTACAGGTATAGTCAACCAATCGCTGATCCAATCCACTTACTTTGTTGGTCCCGCCCCTTGACTCCGACTGGAGGTCCCACTTTGATTTTAAAGGGGGTTATTTTCCAAATTCATGAACAGTAGCATGTGAAAAAAACTAGAATAGTTAGGTGGTGACCTAAACATCGTAACTACAGCTTTAATAAACTGTACTTACTATGTTAAAATCACCAAACCAACTAAAAAGCTTAACAAAATGGCAGCCAAAACTCATTTCTATACTCAATGAATGATTTCATTGGTCAACTGGTTCTTTGATTGACAGGCTTGATTGGTCAAGGGTACAGTTGTTATTTGTCTAGTGAAAAGGAACCATCTTTGAATTATTAGACTGTAAGGACTGTGTTGGCCGAAAAAGGTCGACACATGCCTTAGTTCTCTGAATATAGAACGATTGATCGACCCAACTTTTAATTCATTTTTCCCAATGTTTTCCTAAGCTTTGCCTTATGAGTGGTAAAAAGTGAATCCGTTTGGGTATGGGTTAATTGTGAAAGTAATTTCCTTGAATGATCTCTGTATACATTTTCTTTACTTTTCACATAAGGGAGTGGTCTGAAAATTGACAAGATAGAAGTTAAAGCAGACTGTGCAACATACGAGACAGGAAAGATTAATTGGACAATCTGTGGGGAGGAGGCTTGTGCCATGCTCAAAGGTTTGTGACTTTATGAATCAAACAAATCGTCCTGACATGGAAACCTATTGGTAGGTCATAAGTTTTAATGAGAATGAATTTCATTGAAAGTGTTTCTGTTTTGTTAAAAAATGGGAATGTTTGGATTTAACCTAAATAAAGCATTTGTGAAGTTTGATACAGTAATTTTTTTTCATGTCAGATTTTCACCACCGGTTAATTCTTTATTTTTGTTGCATTCAATACATTTTACAAAGAATAGATACCTGTCAAATTTGTATATTTTTTTCTCAACTATCTGGATATAAAGATTGATTTGACAAATTTGTATTTATTTCTGCCTTGTGTATTTTAATCTGTTGCCTTTAAATATCTCTTTTGTAGTTTAACCTATTACCAAACCAAAAAATGTTACACTGGTCCAAGTTGGAAGATTTTGCAAACCACAAGTTTGCTGAAATTTGAAAAATTACCATATTATATAGAAGAAAACATTGAGGTGGAAAAGGAAATTGTTTGCTACAAAATTTTTGAGCAACAGCAACAAACAGGCATAGTGCTTTTACAGATTTTGTTCTATCAGGGTTCCAGTGATTTAAACCATTACCACTAAATAGCCTCTTTGGAAGCCCCTGTAAAATAATACTAAAAAAGGCATTGTAATAAGCTGTTTCTCCTTTACTCACAATGTTTTTCAACTAAACTCAGACACCATTTTTCAAATTATATACCCTTTGAAGTGTTGTCTGCAACTCCTTTCAATTTGGACAAGTCAAAGATTTTGTCATGTGGGAATGGGCTAAAATTGAGTTTCATGGATATTTCCTTATTTGGTGGGGAATCTCAGTTCTACCCATTAACTTGTTTATGAACAACTTTTCATTAATTCCTTCTCAGAGATTCAAGATAAGCATTAACCCTTTCCTATTTTGCAAAATTTTGGACCTGTCTAAAATTCAAAGGTTTTGAAGACAAAAAATTAAAGTTGGTTTAATTAGAAAAATAACCATTCAGTAGGGTAGAAAATATTGTGGAAAAAGAAGCAATTGCTTTTTACAAGCAATTGCTTCTTTTTCTACAATATTTTCTCAACATAAAAATCATAGGGACGTAAAAACCAGGAATTGAACAGGAAAGGGGTTAACTTATCAGATATATCATAAATCGTTTATGTATTTTCACCAGGTGGTCCTACAACTGAGACTGTAACAGACTTGAAGGGACAAACTAGCTTCACACTGACAGCATCAATGAGAGGAGGAAAGGGAGATGTTGCCTGGCAACACACACAGTTGTTTAGACAATCTAGTGAAGACCTTACATTCTATCCATTTGAAATCAGAGTTACCTTTCTTTAACTGTATTATCTGTATTAACTGTTATTAATTTAGGCTGTTGCGAGGACATTGCATTTATCCATTTGAAATAGAGTTACTTTTCTTTAACTGTATTAACCAAATTAACTGTTATCAACTTAGGCCATTTTCGACTGGAACTATTGTACCTACTGTGACAGTTTCAGGGGAGGTAATTTGAAATGGTATGCAAATTAGGAAACCTCCTGAAAGACAAGTAACTATTTGTAATTAAATATAAACAAAGTCAACCCATTTATGGTTAAGGATGTTTTTCTCTGAATGGTGTTACTTTGTCTACCAGCTCTGCATGTTACACTTCTATAGTAGAAGCATTCCGACCCCCTCGATTATTTCTACTAATCAAGTTAGAGTTAAGAAGAGGTTAAATGATGTCATTTTGGTGGCTAGTAAGGTTGGTAGAAACGTAAGTACCAACCAAAATGGTCCAACTTGTAGAAACAAGGAATTGACATGATTTCCGTCAAAAAAATGTTGAAGTTATCTGATTGCTCTAGCTAGTTTTCAGGAGTTCTTCCCCATTTCAATGACATCACACTGTTGTGTGTAAACACCAGGAATGTTTTCAGGTGGTACTAACATTCCTACTATAGTAGATTCAATTAGATCCCCTCAATCAATTCTTCTAATCAAATTAGAGTTCTGAAGGGGTTAAAGGTAAAAAAATGTCATTTTGGTAGCTACATTACTTGTTCGACTTGGAGATTAGCAAGAAAGGTGGGAATGTTAGTACCAGCCAAAGTCAGTCTTAGCGTATTGCATTTAGAAGTAAGATTAAACTTAAAGAGGGTGAATAAGGTTATTAAAGTTAAGATTATTTATGTATTCTAGGCCTCATAATACAAAATATGTTTTATTAACAGATCTACTTTTAACCCATTTCCACATAATAATGGTTTTTGATACCCTTGAAGAAAAACAATTGGGAAAACATTGTGTAAAATGAAGAAATTGCTTGCATCAAGCAATTTCTTCATTTTATTCCATGTTTTCCACCAAGGAAGTTGAAAAATCTAAAATTTCAAGAACTTGAAAAAGTCGTCGGCAACTCATTTGAATTTGGACCAGGTCTAAAATTTTGGGTTTATTTTTGTTTATGGTATCCCAGAAGAGTAGAAGAGACATTGGACAATCATCTGGAAGAAAATTTTCTCAAAATCTAGTCTCAATTTTAGCATAGTATTTAACTCATTTTCGCGTTACCGCCTTTTGATTGTGGAACCACTGTGGAAAATGAAAGGATTGCCTGTCACAAGCAATTTTTTCATTATCCAAAATATTTTCTATCCCATAAGATAAGACAATTTCTCTACCCGAAAATTGTTTTCTTCAACTTCTTTGAATTTGGACCTGTCAAAAATTTTGCCATCTGGTAATGTATTAAACAGCAACAGATTCTGAAAGTTGAAAAACAACAGTCATAGTTTGCTTGATTGTGTCATAACCTAGTCTGACTAAAATGGCAATATAGCTTGCCCTTCTTTGCTTGATTGATAAGTCGCTGGACACACCCAGTGACCTTTGACAAGGCAGTACAGCTGAGATATCAAACTTTGTTACTTTGTATTATTTACAGCTTGAATAAGCTGTAGTTACAACACTTTAATAAGTCTCCAAACCAATTGAAATGATTAATAAATATCAGAGGTTAACAATCACTCCTGCAATGAATGAATTGTCTATCGATTTTTGATTGATAGTCTCAATATATCAATGCTTTAGATCAATGTGAGAAGAGAGCTGAAGAGAAATGGGTCCTAAATTGGCAAGTTACCTACACAAGAGCACAAATTGTCTTTATACCCATGTTTGATGAAAATCTCTGATACTATGACTAGACTAGATTTATTTATTGCATACGGGGTCTGACCAGTTCAGACCATTTTTGGGGTTTCTTGAAAAATGTTGACTAAAAATCCCCTGATCCACTGGTTACTGGTCCTTTGTCTGATGCCGTTTTTAAGTTTGCCACATTTGAAATAAGCTCACATTACTGCTGTTTTCTGAAAAATCCTCTGAGTGATGTTCCATTGTCAAAATTCAATATATTGCAATCCTCTTAACCCATTCCCACTCAATCCCTGGTTTTTACATCCCTCAACAAAAAAGCTTTGGAAAACATTGTGGAAAATGAAGAAATTGCTTGGATCAAGCAATTTCTTCATTATCCACAATGTTTTATATCCAAAAGTCGAAGAATTTAAAATTTCATCAACTTGATATTGTCGTCTGCAGATCCTTTCAATTTGGACCAGTCTAAAATTCCACTGTGTTGGAATGGGTTAATTGCAACCCTGATCATAGCAATTCACTGCTTAATTGCAATTAACTCTATGCACAAACATTAGATTTAAAGAACAAGTAGTACCTTTTAAAAGCAACTTCTGGCTAATTGCAACAAAATTTGTTGTTTCAATTAACAGGATTCTACTGATATTAACTACATGTAGTAGCATTATTCATCAGAGAATAAACAGCACACAAAAAGAATGGGAGATTTTAAAAATTGTGTAAGAAGTTTCCAGGTTTACAAAAATGATGTCAGAATTATCTGTGATTGTGTTAAATTAGAATATAAGCTGTAGTGAATAATATTTGGCATTAGAGAATTACATCATATTTCTTCCAAAAAGTTAAATTTGTTGTAAACTGACACCACTAGGATCAATTAAAATGGTTCAAAGAAATATTGTTTTCACTGTAAACCCATTCCCACACAATTCTGATTTTTAATGCCCCTTCCACCCTTTGAAGAAGCTTTGAAAGCAAATTTAAATGATTCACAATGTTTTCTGCACAAAAGAACAAAGAAGTTTAAAATTCCATCAACTTAAACTTGTCGCTGTGAACAATGAAGAAATTTCTCAACAATGTTTTACCCTAAAGGGTAAAGACTTTTTAAATTCCATCAACTTTTAATTGTTATCTGCAGCTTCTTACGATTAGGACAAGTCAAAAATGTTGCCATCTTGTAATAGGTTATTCCATAACCAGACAGCATAGCTTCAGACTGATCCAAATTGAAAGGAGTGGCGGACAACAATTCAAAATTTATGAAATCCCAGATTTTTTCAACTCTCTGGGTAGAAAACATTGTGAGGAATAAAGAAATTGCTTGTTAAAGCAATTTTTTCATTATACATGTTTTCCCAAATGTGGACATCCAAGGGGCATCTGAAAGCAATTTGTGTGGGAGTGGGTTAAGATGTCAGTGTTACCTAAACTTACATGTTTGATTGTTAAAATTTTATGTGAAAATGTCTGTATGATTTTTCTTGTTCTTAACTTCTTTAATTCTAAAATATATTGTATTACCTTAAATGAAAATATTTTTCCTGGGCAGTCAGCCGAGATTTAGTTCTTTTTGGAGTTTAACCCTTTCCTGTTCAATCCCTGGTTTTTACGTGCCTATGATTTTATGTTGAGAAAATATTGTAGAAAAAGAAGAAATTGCTTGTAATAAGCAATTTCTTCTTTTTCAACAATATTTTCTACCCTACTGAATGGTTGTTTTACAAATTAAATCTACTTTAAAATTTTGTCTGCAAAATCTTTGAATTTGGACTGGTCTAAAATTTTGCAAAACAGAAAAGGGGTAAAAGATTATTTATTTTGCAGGTAAATGTTAAACCATAGATTTAAAGTTCTATGGTTCTTGTATGAACAAAATTTCTCACGGAAAGGAATTCTGAATTTTAACAAGTATTCTAGGTTTTTTCTGTTAGAAATTTTTCCCTATGAGGTATAGAGTTCATTATGAATTAATTAATATTCATTTCATGGGGGAACCAAACTTATATAGTATTGTAAATAGATATTTTTCAAGTATAAATTTATATTTACATTATAATTGTATTTTTGTTCAAGATATAAAGTTTAACAATATGGCTGTATTTAAAATTGAACAGATACTATTTTATTTTGCGCTATATCAGTCTAGTATCTTATGGCCATCTCTAATTGACAGATTGTTGGTTACGCTAGCTCAACTCCGACAGGAAGTTAGACTTAGATATGAAATAGGATATTTTGGAAAATTATGGCCTGTCAAATAAAACAAAGAAGTATAATGGATGGTTAGCAACATTGTAACTACATTTTGGATAAGCAGTGATTACAGCATAGGTGCCATACCAACAAAAATACTTCACATGAATGTCGAAAAATGTCTGGTTCAAATTGAAAGGAGTTGCAGATGACAATATAAAGTTTATGAAATTTTAGATTTTTCAACTATCTAGGTAGAAACCATTGTGTAAAATGAAGAAATTGCTTGCTACAAGCAATTTCTTCATTTCACACAATGTTTTCAATTTTGTTTTTCTTTAGAGACATCCAAAAGCGTCACTGTGTGGGATTAAGTTAATGATAGGTAAATTAAAGCTGGTGAAGTGAATCAGGTGCTGAAGCTCCTCTAGTCTATAAAGCTAATCATGGTTTTATACAGTGTCTGAAACTTTTTGACGAGTCTCAATCAAAAAAAGAGGTGATGGTTACCCAACAGATACTAGACTGATATAGCTGCATTTGCAATTGATCTGATAGTATTTTGAGGATCACCACATGTAGAAAACTTGTTATCAAATGTGATCCAATTGTTATTTTTATCTGTTTTGCAATGTTGAGTCAAACCATTAGTATAGTACTAAGTAATCTTTACCTTGACTGGTTCAGGGAAAACCTGAGGTTACCACTTTTTATAATATCTATGTTATTATTGAAGATACAGAAAACTCTCGTTATCTCGATTTTGAGGGTTATGACAAAAAAAAATTGAGATAACCAAGGTTTCCAGGAAAAACATGGGTCGTTGAATAGACCTTTTTAGCTCTTGTAATGGCATGTTCACTGTGCATCTGTCTGTAAACTTTTACTCTAAAATTCTTCTCATCAGAAAGAACAGAACAGAATTCAACTAAATTTCACAGAATTGATCCTTGGGTGAGCCTTTATCAGATCCTTCATTCCTGGATGATAAAACATGGCTTGAATAGGCAGGGCTAATTTCCATAGACGGTAAAAACTTTGAAAATCATCTTCTGAGAAACCAGTCAATAGATTTCAACCAAATTTCACAAGAATGATTATTAGGCTACCCTTTATCAGATTCCTTCAAAGAGTTTTGAAGGTATGGTAAAACATGGATGAAAATCTTGAATCAAGCTGTAGTAGTTTCTATTTTGAGGTGACTGTTTTCAAAGAGAGCGAAAAATTAGGTTATCCAGGTATCCATTTCCATGGCAATACAAACAGTCCATGCTCTCACATTTTCATCAAAAGTAATGTTGTTTGATGTAGAATTAGTGTATCGATATCGAAACCTTGATATTAGCAATTCGCTGCTTAATTGCAACTGACTTTATGTATAAACTTCAATTGTTGTCTGCAGTTCCTTTCAATTTGGACCAGTCTAAGCTTTTGAACTCTTGTAATGGGTTAATGTCTGAACATCCTTTAGATCAGGAAAAGAATCAGTATTGTTTGTTTTCTTTCAGATTTTTCATGTAATACATTCCAAGGTTTAGTGTTCTTGGATAGTAGTTGACCAATTGCGCCTGCCAATCAAGGAATAACCCGACCAATCAAAGAATTTATTCAGCCTGGACTTGAGCTTATCAACTCCGACATTGATTGCCTTTTTGTTTACCTTCATTGTTGGTTTGGTGACTTAAACGTCGTAACTACAGCTTATTCAAGGTCACCAACCAGCCAATGTACATTTTTGTTACATGAAACTGGCCATAAATTTTGCAAAATAACGCTTTTAAAAATCGAAAGCAGGACTTCCTGTCAGAGTAAATGGGCAGGGCATAGGTAGTCAGTGGGCGGGGCCAGCGATTGGTAATTTGACAACAATTGTAGGTTTTAGCCTCAAATTCTTACATCTTTGTGGGAAACAATAAATATATATATCAATATATAACAAGATGTATCATTATTTGTTTATTCCTTGAAAACCTCATTAACTTTTTAACAATAATACTGTACCAAATCATTCCGAATCAAAACCATTTATTTATCACTGGTCATGTGAAACTAAGGGTAAATTTAACAAAATTTGTGATAAGACAAAGAAAAGACTGTTTCAAAGTTTAATCTTCAATACCATACGTCAGTTGTATGGGAATAGGTTAAATATCACTACGTCATAAACTTATGTATTTGTATACAAATGAATATTGAACTATAGATCAGAAAGTCATTAACCAAATTATTCATTTAGACAGGAAGTGAAGTTTAAACTCTGACATTGGCAGACATTTATGTGAAGCATTTGTGTTGGCTTGGTGACCTAACAATCATAACTACAGCTTAAGACATTTTGGTCATCAATAATCAATTTTAACTTTTCATCATATGTAGCTGGACATAAAACTTCGCAAAGTGAAAATGTTTTATATCTAGCAGAAACTTCCAGCTGGAGTCCAGTGGCATTACCAGCAATCTGTCAACTGACCTATCGTGGCTGTCAATCAAGGAATATATCAAACAGTCATATCATTCATTCAGCCCAGAATTGAGATTTTAACTCTGACATCGGATGCCATTTGTGTGAAACATTTTTGTTGGTTTGATGACTTAAACATCATAACTACAGCTTATTCAAGCTTTAGTAATGACATTAAGGTCGCCAACCAACCATTCTACTTATTTGTTACATGTTATTGGCTATAAATATTGCAAAATAACATCGTTTAAAATCAAAGCAGGCTTCCTGTCGGAGTCGGTGGGCTTGTCAAAAGGAGTTAGGGGGCGTGGCAAAAAGAGTGAGTGGGCGTGGCCACCGATTGGTCAAATGTCAGCAGATGTATTGATTTTTTGTTGAGCCCACTTAGGATGAGCCAGACATAGTTGTCACTTTGAGAAAGTTGTGTGTGTGCGTTAGTGTGTCTGATTAGTTCAGGCCATAACTCCCATCTTTGTGGATAGATTTCAAAATAATTATACCCCCCTAAACTATGTAATTATACCCCCCTAAACTATGTTTGGGGGTATATAGGAGTCAGCTTGTTGGTCGGTCCGTCGGTCGGTAATTGGGAAAACATTGTAAATAAAGAAGAAATTGCTTGTAACAAAGAAATTTCTTCTTTTTCTTCAATATTTTCCACTCTGCCAAATGGTTATTTTTCAAAGTAAATCCACTTTAAATTTTCATCTGCCAAACTTATGAATTAGGATAGGTCTAAAATTTTGGAAAATGGGAAAGGGTTAAAGTAAACTAAAATAATTTGGAATATTTTTTCTCCATCATGATCAGTTGTGCTTTTTGAAATAATTCTCGGATAGGGCTTAAGTAACTGCTCATAGTTAAACATTCAAACTGAGCTTGTCCAGAGCATATCTCCTATATATGGGGAGGGGTTTCAAATTAAGTTAGGACATTAATGCTATTTAAAAAACAAAAAAAAAATCAGATAGCTTCAAGGTTCAAATATTCAGCAGGTTCAACATATTGCCCCTTGGCATCTTTCTAGTTTTAACAAAAACTGCTGATATGGACTTAACTTACTACAAACGAACAAATATCATAAATTTCTAATTTAAGAACAATATCTTAGTCAAAATGAAATAAATATTTGAAAATGGTAAGATATCAGCCCATTCCCACTCAATGATGCTTTCTGATGACCCCCCCCCCCAAAGCTTTGGAAAGCATTCTTGTAAAGGAAGTAATTTCTTGTTACTAGCAATTTCTTCATATTTTTAGCTGTATCATTTTTAAACTGTTGTCTGCATCTTCTTTTAATTTGTTTCAGTCTAAAATTTTGTTGTCTGGTAATGGGTTAAAAAAATTTTATGACATTCCTTGATTATATCAAGGTTTATAAAATGAAGAGAATATTCTTTTTATTTTATTCAGGTATGTGAAACTAGAAATGTAATCACACTGTGTGATGCTGCAAAATAGATTTTAATAGGTCTGTGATTTGGTTTTAGTTTTCAAAGGTCAATGGAAACAAAATGCATTCTCTAATACCCACTTATTCTCACCTTATAAGCATACATGCATGTTAATGGCATGTTTAAAAAGATACCAACATGGTTTACTTACAATTATCATTACAAAACGGAATTAACACAAAAAAGTGAAACAACATGAAATCTATTACCCCATTACCAAACAATCCTGCTTTTTATGCCCATTATAAAGGATAAAAAACATTGTGTAAAATGAAGAAATTTCTTGTCACAAGCAATTTCTTCATTATCCACAATCTTTTCAACAACAAAAGGTGAAGATTTTTAAAATTTCTTTAACTAAACATTGTCATCTGAAACTTTTTGGAATTTGAACCAGTCTTAAATGTTGTGGTCTTGTAATGGGTTAACCCAATCTCACAGTGACGCTTTTAGACGCCTCTCAATAAAAACTATCGAGAAAACATTGTACAAAATGAAGAAATTGCTTGTAACAAGTAATTTCATTTTCAACAATGTTTTGTACCAAGAATGTTTAAAAAAAATCTAAAATTTTATAAACTTTAAATTGTCGTCTTCAACTCTTTTCAATGGACCAGTCTATAATTTTGCTGTCTGATAATGGGTGTAAATAAATAGAACGAATATGCGTAGCTTTAAATAAAAAATAATCTCAGAACCTAATTCTGAGTAACAACAATATGCAATTTCAGAAAAAAATATTTTCACGATAAAGCAAAAAGATTTATTTCACGTTTTTCTGCTACCACATTCTTATAACAGGATTCACTCGCTCATGTCACGTACGTTCACACCGTTTCTAGCTATATTAGCCCCATTCGTGTCGGAGTTTTGCATTTCTTTCTGCACACCGACCACATTAAAGTCTACACTATTTCTTCCTTGTTTACTCGACCATCTGGCTTGGCTAGTCTTTGGACGGTTAATGTATTGTAGCAGAGCTGGTGGTGGCCTTGCATGGTTATACTGTATGGTTGGGTTAGCACGGAAACTCTGAACTTTCAGTCCATTCGTCAACCAACGACAATATTGCTGCGAGTATTGCGGGTAATTTTGTATCAATGTCTGATTGTAACCATTTAACAACGGTAAAGGGGCTCCGGTTGGCTGTAAGGTCGCTTTGGCTGATTTTGGCTTCGTTTTACTCGTGAGTCTGTAGTTTATTCTGAAGTAAAAATTTGAATTATTTCTTAAACCATTGACAGACGGCAAAATTTCATACTGGTCCAAATTGAAAGGAGTTGCAGACCACAACTTAAAGTTTATGAATTTTTAGATATTTTTCAACATTCTGGGTAGAAAAAATTGTGGAAAATGAAGAATTTGCTTGTTGCGAGCAATTTCTTCATTTTCTACAATGTTTTCCCAATTGTTTTTCTTGGGGTGCGCCAAAAAGCTTCACTGTTAGAATGGGTTAAACATTTCCTTTGGTGAGCGAAAATGCCGTAACTACAGGTTGAATAAAGTTGGTTTTAGTTTCTGCCCGGCCAACATTTTTGTCTTCCACCGGCCGTGTAACTTGTATTTTGTTCGTATAATTTTACTTAGCGAGAGTTTAAAAAAGTATTTTGACTTCGCAAGATTCAGATTCTTTAAAGAACCTAGTTCCCAATTATATTTATCGCGTACTTCAACACCACCTGCGTACATCACTAATTTAATACTGCAGTTTTTAATGGTTTGATTAAATTAATGAAATCGATCTACTTGTTACAAAAGAAAGAGATTTTACCGAAAGTTTTCTTGTATTTCAAGTAAGACATCGTATGAATACATTGTAATCCTTATTGCTAAGCGAAAAGAGATAATACAAAATTCACCTATTTTTTCAAATACAATGTGTTTAAAACAACATTTAACCCTTTCCTGAGCAATCCCTGGTTTTACGTCCAAGTGATTTTATAATTGAGAAACACTGTAAAAAAAAAAAAGAAGAAATTGTTTGTGAATAGCAAATTCTTCTCTATTTTTTTCTACATTATTTTCTGCCCTACTAAATACTTATTTTTCAAAATAGATCCATTTTAAATTATTGTTTTCAAAACCTTCAAATTTGGATAGGTCAACAATTTTGCAAAACAGGCAAGAGTTAATCCGTTTTTATTAAATATCTAGAGTACCTTTCTTTAAACTCATAATCCTCTGCCCTCATGCTATTACGTATGACTAGTTCAAATTTATTTTTGTCCTCGTCTGGAGCTTGCAATGAGTTTCGATGGTACCCTGTATTGTAAATATCTGTGGCACTGCCATTTCGACTGTGTGGAGACGGTGTAGATTTTGCTCGTCTTATAGAATGTAGTTTGCGTCTGTGATGTGCGGAGACAAGAACTCTCTGACGGTGCAAGTCTTCGTGGTAGTCATTGTTGTGTTGGTTGAAACATAGCTGTGGATTTGACGTCGTTTTAATGACGTCATCAGTGACGTTTATTGGCGAAGATGGACGCTGTCTGTCAGCGTATGTTTCTGTTGAAGGTCGTGAAGATCTCGGCGTACATGAGCTCACTACGCTTAATATGGCCTCCTCTGAAGAAAAAAACTTCTGGTATTTTATTTGCGTATTGTAGACGCCTGATGTATCGATATATAAAATGTCTGTAGATCGTTAAATCGTGTAGGGCGTGTTTTTGTATGGCCCGACTACTACAGCCACATGAACTTTGACCCGGAAACGTTCATATGCTCCAACCACCTTGTCGGTATTTTCATATTTAGTACATCTAAGCACTAATATTGCTTACCTTTTTTCTGATTGGCTTTAACACAATTCGACACAATCACGCTTTTGACGCTCCGCTCTGAAAGAAAACTATGTAAAACAAAAATTGCTTGTAACCGGAAATTTCTTTATTGTCCACAAAGTTTTATACCCCAACATACAGAGGTTATCTTCTGCTTATTCTTTGAATTTGGACCAGTCTAAAATGGTAATTGGTTAAACCAAAGTACCACAGTAGATACAGAATTCGAAGGAACTTTCTTGGAATAAACATTCTTTGATTACATCTTGGAGCAAACAAATCTAAATTTTACCGTAGCAAAATTGATTGACACAGAAGTCTACAAGTTTGTACGTGTTTACAGATATACCTTGATATATTGCTCCGTTTCTTGCCGCTTGCTCGCTGAGGTCTTGTACGGCAGGGTGGAAGACTTCACGGTTAGATCTTGGCCGACTTATGTTCGAGCTTCTGGGAGAGGTAACCCACCGGTCTGTCATTAATGATTCACGCATTTACCTGGAAAATATATATATCTTCTTTTTCTACAATGTTTTCTCAGTTTCAAAATTACAAGGGCGTAAAAACACGGGACTGAACAATAAAGGGTTAAATGTCCCTTGAAACTGACATTGAAGCGGTATTTTGCCAGTTAGGACGTAAGTACTTTTAATTATGGCAGTTAAAATGACACATGATCCTTTGACTAATTATCAGACGAAAACATTGTAGACCTGTCCAAATTCAAAGAAGTCGCAGACAACAATTTAAAGTCGGTGAACTTGGTTGAAAAGAAATTTAAAAAAAAACAACGTCTATTTGGATAGAAAATATTGTAGTCATTGAAGAAATTCATCAATTACAGCTGTCAATGAAATAATAAGTCCACAAATGAAATCATTTACCTAGACCAGAAGTTAGTTTTGAACTCCAGCATTGGCCCCCATTCATGAGAGCTTTTTTGTTGGTTTGGAGACTTTAACGTCGTAACTACAGCTTATTCAAGCTATAGTTACAACTTTTAGGTCGCCAACCAACCATTCTACTTTCTTGTTGCGTGTTTTTGGCTATAAAATTTGCAAAATAACGCTGTTTAAAATCGAAGTGGAGCTTCCTGTAGGAATCAATGGGTGGGACCAACGGAGTAAGTGGGAGGGGACAGCGATTGGTCAATTGTTTCTTAACCCATTCCCATTTGACAAAAATTTAGACTGGTCAAAATTGAAAGGAGTTGCAGACGATATTTCAAAGTTGGTGTGATTTTAGATTTTTTCAACATTCTAGATAGAAAACATTGTGTAAAATGAAGAAATTGCTTTTACAAGCAATTTCTTCATTTTACACAATGTTTCCCAATGGGTTTTTCCTGGGGGGCGTTCAAAAGCGTCACTGTGTGGGAATGGGTTAAAAGCAAATTCTTCATTGTCTACAATCTTTTACTAAAAAATCTTTCCTTGGAGGACATCAAAAGTCGGGAATGTTTGGGAAAGGGGTTAATTCCATACCAATTGTTTTAAACAAAAAGACACAAATACGAATGAAAGTGTTGTAAAAGTTCTACATGTCATTGTGGTCGACCATGATTGAATTATACGATAGTTCTTCTTCAAGGCTTCACAATTACTGAGATCACGAAAACCGTCTTAATTTCACTCATTTAATGTGACCCTTAACACTTCTCTACCCAGTCTTTTCAGTGTTACCGAAAGGGACTTTTAGTTTAATCCATTCCCACACAATAGTGCTTTTTAACGTCCACTCAAAAAAAAAAAAAAAAAAAAAAAAAACCTCATGGGAAAACATTGTGTAAAATGAAGAAATTTCTTGTGCCAAGCAATTTCTTCATTTTGCACAATGTTTTCAACCCAGAAATTTAAAAAAAATCTAAAATTGTATAAACTTTGAATTGTCGTCTGCAGATCTTTTCAGTTTGGATTAGTCTAAAATTTTGCAGTCTGGTAATTGGTTAACTCATTACCAGACGACAACAATTAAGAATATTCCAAATTCAAGAAGTTGGAGACTATACTTACAAAATGGTAAAAAATAAGATATTTCCGCCATTCTTGTAAGATAATAATGTAGAAAAGGAAGAAATTGCTGTCTACTAGCAATTTACTAATTTTTAGCATTGTTATCTAAAAGGTCGTGAAAAGTGGAATTGCATGGGCAAGCCAATACTAGACGAATATAGACCGTAAACATTTTATATAACCTATAAATAAGCCCCCTATTAATTATAACGCGAATTTAAGTTCAGTATACTACGACGGCGATAATATGTCACCCGACCGACATGCGTCTACGGCCATATAATGAAGGCTAAAAGTTCTGTTTTCATAGCTGATAACTCAAGAACACTTAATAAGTGACCGATGTGCGCTTGTTCGTAATAGCTTAATGTCTAGGTTCGTTATGCTGGTAATAATATGTGACTTGTTTACAAATTAATCTTTTTTTGAATCACAATATCGGCTACTGTGTTAACATCTTTCTATCAATCATTAATTTTTCTCGGTTTAGAAGCTATACAACTTTAACTTTTTAACTTGCAATATATGAGCGTAGGCGGTCTACGTCGCGCGACACAGTATCGCCGTAGGATTATAGAAAAAAACAGTCGCCAATGTTGTGATTACAAAGGTTTTTGTTTGTCAACAAGTGACATTTATCGTCTATGAAGTATATATATTTCGTCAGGTGACAAGTTATCTTCGGAAGATATTTGATAGAGTGAAAAATCTCATATTCTCGTGATTTTTTTTAACAACGGTCTTCACCTGATTTTACCCATTGACACATTCCCTTCGATCCTCTATTTTTACGTCCCTTAAATAATTAGCTTTAGAAGACATTGCGGAAAATGAATAAATTGCTAGTTACAAGCAATTTCTTTATCGTCTACAATGTTTTTCTTAACCAAAAGACAACGATTTTTAAAATTTTACCGCTTTTAAATTATCGTCTGCAATATCATTCAATTTGAACTAATCTAAAATTTTGCTGTGTTGTAATGGGTAAATGCGGATCGAATTTAAGTACATGTAATTTGAATTAGTAAATGGAATAAAATAAGAAGTTTCACTTCGGAATAAAAAAAGCGTAGGCATTAAAAGTAGATAAAAGAAAATTGTTCTGACCTCGCGTTAAGAATTTTAGTTCCTCGATAATTACAAAGATAGGTATTTTATTTTCAAATAATTTGTTCAAATAAGAATTAATCCATTCTCTTATACTAGTCCACGCGAATATTAAAGGTTCAAATGTTGCCGATCTAACAAAACCTTGTGAAATTTTAATTACAGTTTTATGATTTACTACGAGTACGAAGGATTTTGTATTCACATAACTGATCCGTTGGGCGAAAAGGGGCCTCTAGGTTACTCCGTAACACAAATTATGTGAAAAAGAGATTAGATCCAGCAGTTGTCAACTAGAAGTCACTTTCCGGACACAATTATATAGTAAGTTAGAACGCGCAGTCTGACCAGGTTCGAACATTTTCGCACCATCCAGGAGGTCCATATCGCCCGACTCTTGTGACTCGTCATGCCGAAAGGGACCATCTTGGAAGTGCGAAAGTATCGATCAAGATTTATCTGCGCAGACGGTGTATGTTCGACACATCATTCCCTGTGTCTTGGGTGGTTATGTTATCTTCCCTACCCGTTTATTTACTCATTTATTAGCCCTAAAGCCAAAGGCCAGTCAGCAATAAACCGTTTTAAGTCTTCCCCTCAGAAACTACAGGCCTGGTTTTAATCATATTTCACAAGAATGATCCTTGGATGACCCTTTCTAAAATTCGAGAAAAGTTTAGATTGGTCCAAATTGAAAGAATCTGCAGACGACAATTTTAAGTTGACGGAATTTTATTTTATCTTTTTATTTATTTATTTATTTTCAATATTTTATATTGAATTTTCCCCCTTTTTTAAAATCATTTTGGGTAGATAACATTGTGGATAATGAAAAAAATTGCTTGATACAAGCAATTTCTTTTTTTCCACAATGATTTCCATGTTGTTGTTGTTGTTTGTTGTTGTTGTTGTTTTTTCTTGAGGGGGCTGTAAAAATGGGGAATTGTGTGAGAATGGATTAATCGGAACCTAACATCTACACGACTGAGTGATGATATGTCGATTGAACCCTAAGCTTGTGCATGCCAAGGCTAGGGTCATACTTTAAGGTCAAATGATGAAATTAACACAAATGTAACAGGATTGGGGTATAACTTTGTTGAAAATACTTGTAAGTTTGAATTATAATAAATGGCGATTTTGTTCAGGTGATGGATCATAGAACGACAGGAAGTTCGATTTAGATATACAACGGCGTTATATTGCGAAATCATGGCCAGTAACATGTAACGAAATTGTTAAATGGTTGGTTTGCGCCGTGAACTTCGTAACTACAGATTGAATAAGCTGCAGTTACGACGTTTAATTCGCCTAACCAACAAAAATGCCTGACAGACCGGTCCAAAGTCAAAGAAGCTGCAGACGACAATTTTGATGGAATTTTATTTCTATTTTTCCGTATTTTTGGATAGAAAATATTGTGAATAATTAAGAAATTCCTTGATACGAGCAATTTCTTAACTTCAACAATATTTTTGAAAAAGCGTTTTCAATGAAAAGCGTAGAAAGAAGGGATTGTGTGGTAATGGTTAAAATCTGTGTTGATGAGCCTGCCTTTGACAATACTCTTTCAGCCAACTACTGATCTGCAGAAAAAATACGTTATTTAAATTGTACAGACAAGGGCTAAGTATTATGGAATAAGTGAGCGAAATTTCTCCTCGCTATTTCAAATTACAGCATTAAGTATGTTATTTAACTAAGCTGTGTACACAGTGTTATTTATATTTACATTTGGAAGTATTACAAAAACCTTTGATAAACTATAGTAGATGTACAGTATCGAGCTAAGACTGTGCGATTAGCTTCGATATTGCGCTCTATAGTCGGTGGACGTTCAATAAACCTCGCAAAACCAGATTCAAAAAGCTGGCCTTGCGATGTTTGGTCGCCAAGCGTCGATACACCATGTATACATCGATGGTTCAGCGCGAAACAGTTGTAACTGTCTATAAACATAAAGGCAGTTATAACTGCTTTGTGCTGAACCATCGATATTTATATGTGACCCGGTAATCAATAGGGATCTATTTGGAAATTCGGACAGTATCGATTCTGATTAGACTGCGCAGTCTGATCTCGGTCAAAACTTTGCGCTATTGGTAGCTTTTCTTTACCCATTCCGAGACAGTGACACGTTTCAACTCCCCCTGTGAAAATAATTTGGGGAAAAAATCATTGAGTAAATTGCTTGCGGCAAAGTATTCCTATATCTTAAACAATGTTTTCTACCAAGAAAGTGGAAGGGGGGAGGGAGATTTCATATACTTAATATTGTCGTCTGTAACTCCTTTCAATTTGAACAAGTCTAAAATTTCACCGTCTGGTCATGGCTTAATCTAGAATGGTCCTCTAGGTTCACGCCCATGAGGTCCCTTATGGGTTGATAATCTAAGGTTCGAAATAATTTACATCAATTACATTAATGCCTCATTTTAACTCGAACTGGTAAGATAAACCTATCTTTTTCAGAATTTCGACCAAAATCTTGTACATATTGTATAACTAGTATAAAACTAAGAAACAGTGTTTTAAAACTATCGGAATTCTTTCCTTCTAAATCGTTGGGCTCGTTGCGATAATGACGTCACAATAACAAAATAACCACATGTATTTGTCATCCCTTTTCACTGCCAATTCAAAATGTTCTTGGTAGTCCATTTATAATGGATTTATAAAATTTAACCCATTACCACACGACCCCGCATTTTTACGCGCCAAGGAAATATAGCTATGGAAAACATAGTGAGAAAAGAAGAATTTGCTTCTAACAAGCAATTTCTTCTTTTTTTATAATGGTTTTCTACCTTAAATTCACCTTAATTATAGATTTAACCCAACTTGTTTTGTCGTCTGCAACTGCTTTCTATTTGGATCAGTCTGAAAATTTGTCGTTTGGGAATGGGTTAACCAGAATATTTCCGGTACATTTGGTATAAAAATCATGCGCAAAGGAGCCCTGATACATGCGGCTGTTAAAACTCTGGTTATATGCGGGTCGCGTTTACCCAGGTCTCCATGGTGACTTGGAATCAAAGTGTTCAGTGATTGGATCTACACCATACCCCCTTTGCAGCCTTATTTCGAAAATGTGGCCTTGATAAATGACATTGACCTTGAAACATGACCCCGACGCTGGTATCTGCGGATGCGCCTCGATGATATCTATCATCCTGCCAAATATGAGCATTGTATCTTGAAAATGCTTGAAGAAATTGCAATTGTTCAGTTTTTTGGGTAAAGTTTTTGCAGAAGTATGACCTTGAAAGATGACTTTGACCTTGCCACATGATCTCGAATTTGGTATCTGCAGATGTGTATTTATGAGATGTATCATCATGCCGAATAAGAGTATTGTTCCTTGAACAGGCTTAAAAGTAACTGAAAATGTTAAAAAAAAATTATTAACCTTTTGATGTTTTCAAAATGTTGGATTTTTCCAAAATAAAAGAGGTAGCAGACGGTATTAGATAGTAAGTGCAATTCAAAAAGTAACCACCCTATATAATAGAAAATCTCGTGGGAAAAGAAGTTATTGCTTGTTACAAGCAATTTCTTCTCTTTCCAAAATGATTTCTCAAGTATATAATAAAAGAATGAGGGCGTGTACGGGAAAGGGTTGAATCCGACAAACAGATAGACAGACAGACCAACAACAGTCAAACGGTAAAAAAAATATCACACAAGAATTCATCGTTATATCGCAATTGTTTGAGTTTTGAAAAGCTTGCAGCAGTAATTAAACTGGAGAATATGACTACGGTTTCTCAATTATTATTTAGTTGAAAGCAAACGTTTTTTCATAGTTCGTTTGTCCATTTTTCCTTTTATCTTTTATTTTTAAGCCCAGAAATATCATCAACACTGAACGTGATTTCTGATTTCTCCCAAATTTCCACAAAGCACTCGGCCAAGACAGGGAATAGTTATCTACATATCGACGGGTTAGTGCAAAAACATCGTATGTGTCTATACAATGTGCACTAACGCTGTTTTTGCACAAACCGGTCGATATAGATAACTCATCGAATATTCATATTAATTTTTTTCCTCTTTTCATTTTCATCTTTCACTGAGTTTGTGTCTTTCAATTATTTTCTATTCCCTTTATTTTTACTTTTTTCTTTCTTTCAAAATTCAAGTTGCCACATCCTTGTTCGTTTGTTGTCAGTAAATTTCATTTTTTTCTGACATAAATTTTAGACGAAGCTTAGGCTTCAAGGCTTCCTCCTAGCCGTGCCCATTTCTACACGATGTCACGTCTCGACAACCCTATGAAAACATAGATCTATAGATCTGAAAGAATTAAATGCTGGCAACCATAATATTTCCCACCCTTTGCGGTATTTATCTCTAAATTAACATGCACTATTTGAATTACCCTCTGCAAATTCTGTTGATTAAAGCGTTTAAGAAAGGTCTGAAATTTGAATTTATATGACTGCAGAAAAACACTTCTCTCTCGAAAGAAGTCTTCGTTTGATAGAGCGGATCTTAGTTTATACAAATTCGTTTTACTTCGATTGTGACGAAAGATTCAAGTTTATAGAGTCGCCCTCGAAGCTCAATCCAGATGTCTTTACGTCCCCGGAAAGAGAGCTTTTCTGTACAATCCCTGGTTTTTACGTTCCTCGAGAAAACACTATGGAAAAAGGAAAAAAATGCTTGAAACAAGCAATTTCTTCTTTTTCACAATATTTTCTACCTTACTGAAGGATTATTTTTCAAATTAAATCAGTTTTATATTGTCGTCTGCAAAACCTTTGAATTTGGACAGGTCTAAAATTTTGCAAAACGGGAAACGGTTCATCCATTACCAAACGAGACCAATTTAGACAGGTCTAAATTCGAAGATGTTGCTGACCACAATTTTTACTTGAAGGAATTTCATTTATTTATTTTTGTCTTATGAGTTAGAAAACATTGTGGATAATGAAGAATGCTTGTAACAAGCAATTTCTTCATTTTCCACGATGTTTTCCTATGTATTTTTCTTAGGGGCGTCCAAAAGAGTTATTGTGTGGGAATATCCTAACCCATTACCAAACGACAAAACTTAGACAGGTCCAAATTGAAAGGAGTTGCAGACAGCAATTCAAAAGTTATGGATTTTTTTTCTTCTTCTTTATTTTCCCAGAAGGAAAAATAGTAGAAAATGAAGAAATTACTTAGTTCAAGCAATTTCTTCATTTTCCACAATTTTTTCGGAGGCCTTTTCATGGGGGCGTCAAAAGAGTTATTGTGTAGGAATGGCTTAAACCCTCTGCTACCCACTTTCACAGCTTAGGAAGAATCGGGCTGGCTATTAAGTAACTTGCCAATAAACGACGGTGGGCCTTGAACCCGTGATTTCAAGATCACAAATCACACACTCTTACCACTCTACCAACAAGTCAGTCGAGGTGGATAATCTTACAAAGTCCATCTATCTACACTTTCAACCTGACGACAAATTTTAGGATGGTTTAGAAAAAATATGTCTTAAAGCTGAAAGGAACCGTGCAATACAGGCTAGAAAAAAAGAGAACCGCTCCTTTGCAAGTAATTTCTTAATTCCGCTCAAGGTTTTCGAAACTGGTGATTTCCTTCATCGTGGGGTCGTTTGTTTTTTTCCAGGTGTTTTGTAACCCCCTCCCCCCGAAAATTACCAGCCTTTTAACTTTGTCTAGCATATCAACTAGGCTTAACTAAGATAATTATAAATAGATTAAAACAACAACAACAATAGCAAAGCACACACACACACACAAAAAAAAAAAAACCCCAAAAAACTAACTAACAAAAATTAAGCGTACGGTCAAACCCACCTAATCTACCCCTATCAATTCATTAGAAGACGAAAAGAATTAGACTGTCAAAATTGAATTTTTACTTGATGAAATCTATAAAATAAACGTATTCGGGGGAAGAAAATGTTGTGAATAATTTAGAAATTGTTTGTAAATATTTTCTCAAGCTTTAATTTCTTGAGGGGCGTAGAAAAGCGACTGTATTGGAGTGGGTTAAAAATCCAAACACACTTACGATCTTTTATCACAATATATCCAAAATCAAAACACTTCTGCAGTTAAGAACATATTTAATTTCAAATCATTTTCTCGTCGCCCATTCGAAATTGCTTTTACATTCAACACACGTCTTGTCATTTTTCTCTGTTCCATTTGATAAATTGACATTTTTTATATTCCCTTTCAAAAACTCTATGATCAATTTACTAATAGACGGTCTAAACAAACATTTATTTTGACACGAAAAATTCTCTTTAATGTCGCATTAATTCCGTTTGAATATCAATTTGAACACAAAATGTCCTTTACAAAATTCCTTTTCGCGAGAATAAAGCATGTCACAATGTTAACACTTAAATTACAGTTGATATCTATAAAAGAAAACTCAAATGAAAATATTTGAAAGCGCTACAGTGCCCTGAGCTTTTAGTTTAAATGTTCGATTAGGCATTTAAAATAAACATAGACCGCAAAGACCGATATCCGCCCCCTTTACACTTTCGATTCTTCAATCATTTCATTTTTAGTTGAAGCCCAAATAATTTTACAGGCTAACTTCTTATGTTTACGCTAATGAAACCTTTTATACTATAACGATGTTTTTAAAGTTCCTGGCCATGTTGCTTTATGTATGTAGTCAAACCAATTACACTTATAATCCTGTTAAAAGAGGTTGTGAACAAAGTTCACTTGAACAAAGTTCCTCATCATGTTGGTTTAGGTAGGGAATCAATCCTTTTACACTCATAATGCTTTTTAAAGAGCTTGTGAACAAAGTTCACTAGAACAAATTTCACTTGAACAAAGTTCCTCATCATGTTGCTTTAGGTAGGTAGTCAATCCTTTTACACTCATAACGCTGTTTAAAGAAGTTGTGAACAAAGTTCACTTGAACAAAGCTCCTCATCATGTTGCTTTAGGTATAGGTAGTCAATCCTTTTACACTCATAACGCTGTTTAAAGAAGTTGTGAACAAAGTTCACTTGAACAAAGCTCCTCATCATGTTGCTTTAGGTATAGGTAGTCAATCCTTTTACACTCATAACGCTGTTTAAAGAGTTTGTGACCAACGCTCACTTGAATAAAGTTCCTGACCATGTTTCTTTAGGTTGGAAGTCAAACCTGTTACACTTATAATGCTGTTTACAAAGGTTGTTAACAAAGTTCCAGACCATGTTGCTTTAGGTAGGAGGTCAAACCAATCACTTTTATAATCCTATTTAAGGATTGTTTTCCCAAACCTTTCCTAAATGGGTGTTAAAATGCTGGGTGGTGTTGGAATCTGTTAACTAGCTATCTTCGAAGGTTATATTTATTTAGAATACGACAGCTTAAATGATGAACCAGACTTGACTCCAAAATGACAACAAGAACAACGACAACAACAACAACAAAAACCCCAATAAAAATAAATAAATAAATAAGATAGCAAGCGCTCCCCTCTTGAAATTCACTTTTCACAGAAGTGCACGTGCAAAGAGAGGTACCATATTCTAAACGTAGGCGGCACTGTTAGCCTATGTTTTCATTAAATGTTACTTCTATGCAATCGAACTATATCATATCGACAAAGAGTAGTTTCTTCTCGTCGTAAAAGACTTAAAATCAGGGCATTGGTGCAAGTTCGTTTGTTTATCTTCGCTGTTTTAGCATTTGCCCATATGAGCGATGAGCTGTGACAGTGCAATGATCTGGACGAAACTACCTTGAAGCCCACCTGATTCTTGAACTTGCTCGATGGGTAACACCGTTACACGGGGCCTCAGTTCAACGTCTCATCCGTTAGACAATTAATTTATTACTTTAGTCAACCCGAGGTTCGAACCCGCGCTTACGCTGATTGAAGTCGAGTGCTCTACCAACTGAACAATCGCGGCTGTCAATCAAATAATCAGTCGACCAATTAAATCAATCATTTGGATCAGAAATCAATTTTGAACTCAAACATTGCCTTCCATTTTTGTTCACTTTTCTTGTTGGTTTTGCGACCTAAACGTCGTAACTACAGTTTATTCAAGCTGTAGTTACGATCTTTATGTCGCCAACCAACTATTCTACTTTTTGTTACACGCTACCGGCCATAAGTTTTGCAAAATAACGCCGTTTAAAACCCGAAGGGGAACTTCCTGTTGGAGTCAGTGGATCGTACCAGCGATTGGTGAACTGAGATGGGACTGATAATAAGAGGGTTCGATAAACTTTATCATCATACGCTACCTGTCAGTGAATAGGAGTCAGTCCCATTTGCAAATATTGTATTTGGAGTTTAACTTATATCCATCAACTCCGAATTCTGACGTGATGAAGGAAATACTGCAGGAAATCATCGTGAGAAAATAACTATTTGTTTTTATCATGCAATACTCCTTTTTCTCTATAGGTGTTGCAAGTTAAATTCGCAATCCGCAATTTTTCTATTCCAAAGAAAAAAAAACGTATAAGCTATTGCCTACAACTTCTTTCAGCTTTGTGAATTAGAAAGATAAGAACTTATAAAAATGAAGGAAAATATCTATTTTTTCCTCGTCATTTAGGAAGGCTTCCTTAGGTAACGGATCAACTCTAAAACTATCCATGCGAAGGTCGAGTCCGGTAAGCTCAATCGACAGTGTTCTGTATTCACTATCGTGGGTCGCGAGTCTAAACACCGACCAGGCCAGCGATCTATCTGATATTAGACAAGAGTCACTGTGCCATAAGTCATTTTCTGTAAATCTCACCAACTGACCAATCGCGGCTGTCAATCAATGAATTTATCGACCAATCAAATTATCCACTCAGCACAGAATTTAGCTTTGAGTTCCTAAATTGGCCGCCATTTGCGTGAAACATTTTTGTTGGTTTGGCGACTTAAACCTAATAAATACAGATTATTCAAGTTAAAGTTACGACGTTCAAGTCGCCAAAATAATTTTAGTTTTTGTGAAATGTTACTTGTAATAAATTTTGCAAAATAAAAACAACCAAATATAATAAAAATATAGATAAAAAAATGCCGTTTAAACTTGAAGGGAAACTTCCTGTTGGAGTCAATGGGCATGGCCAACTGAGTAAGTGGGCGGGGTCAGCATTTGGTCATTTGGGAAATGATAAGTATTGCACATTAGTGAGATGAACAGCTGGTGTCTCGGAACGAATGTTGGTGTTGTACTGTTCTGAGGCACGATAGGAGGCCATGGTAAGGTGCACCAATCGCCGCGATACAACTAAAAATCCTATTTAAAGTGGAGTTATACCAAAATTCAACCATTCAGCTGGTGACCATTTAATGATAAGGGTGATAATAGCTTACGTTTGTCTTTAAAAAGAATAAATGAATTACTGAACGGTGAAACTAGTCGATAATCACCGGGATAGTTTTAAGTTCTAACCCTTTTCTTATTTTTTACAAACTGTAAAGAGACGATCGAACTGAAAGTGAACCATCACAGGAACAGGGGACTTAACGGGTTTATTGATCAAACTCGCATGTTTCATAACGAAGAAAAATAAGTTAGTAAAACATTATGGAATAAGTTGTCAGCATTTTCTTCTTTCTCCGCAACTTTTTCTACCTTATCTGGTAGAGAATTCAAAGATTTTGCCACAACTAAAATGACATCTACAACCCCCATAGTCTTTGACCAATCTTTTAGATACGAAATCGGTCTAGATGTGGCTCTTAGGGACCATCTGGAAATCATGAGAAACAAATATTTGATAAAGAAATCCGCCAGACAAATTTAAACGATTGGTTTTTCAAAACTGAGATACAATTAGGTAGAATGACGGTTCTACTTTTATAAAATCTTTCAAGTGCGAAGGGTACCTTCCATTCACGCAGACTGACCAAGGTCGATACTTTCACACTTCTCAGATAGCTTCTTTTCTTGCAGCAGAATACAAATAAATAAAGACCGAGTGGTTGAGTTTCTGCCTTCAATCCTGAGACGACAAAAATCTAGATTTGTCCTAATTGAAAGAGGTAGAAGACAACATATTAAATTGCATTTAAACTTAAAATAAATAAGTGTCATAAAGGATGAGCAGCATCGTGAATAAACGAGAAACTGCTTGTTACAATCAATTTCGCCTTTATTCCATAATATTTTCTTTAACCCTTTCCTGTTTTTCAAAATTTTAGACCTGTCCAAATTCAAAGCTTTTGCAGACGACAATTGAAAGTCGATTTTATTTAAAAATAATCATTCTGAAGAATTTTGGGAAAAGAAGAAATTGCTTTTTCAAGCAATTTCTTCTTTTTACACAATGTTTTCTGAAGTATAAAAACACAGGGACGTTCAAACTAGGGTTTGAACAACAAATGGTTAAAAAGAACATCAATAATGTGTCATATGCCTCTCGCCAATGGGGATGGAGGGGGAGGTAAGTACTACGCCTATAGGTAGTGGCTTTCTGTGCCGGAGTGAGTAAAGGACGGTCGCTTTTGGGTCGCGTCTTGACTTGAGGAAGTAATTCCGCTGTAAGTGCATATATGATATATAGGCACTTGCAACGGTCTTGCAGACATACTTCAGGATGCTTTGGAATTTGTGAGAACGCACATTTAGTTATTATACTTTATTCTGTCTTTGTAGTTCTTACGATGTTGAAGATGTCACGAATAAAGAAATCTTCTTTGCTGTATACTTATAAAAATGACCAAGCTCGCTACACAGGAGACAATAGTTCGGTGCACGAATCGCCGCAACATAACTTAAAATACTGTTGAAAGTGGCGCTTAACCTTATAAATAGAACAACCAATCGATCAATAAATCAATCGACCAATCAAATCATTCAATCAATCAACAAAACAATTAACCGACCAATCAATCAATCAATCAATTAACCAACTAATTAACCAATAAATAAACTGATAGGTCAACCAACCAATCGACCCACCGACCGATCAAACAATCAATCAATCAATCAAACAAACAAGCAAACATACATACAAACATTATTATTCGGTATGTCAAAATCTAGGATTTTGCGACTAAGTGGAATAACTGAACAAGAGGACCAAGATGCACCTTTATCGCTCACCTGAGTATGATAGCTCCAGACGGAGACTTAGAAGGTTGTTTTTATCAAACTTCATCACAATATTTAATTTTACAAGAAATCTGGTTGTGATCTTATACTAATGGAATATTTCATAGACCATCAGAAGATATTACTACAAGAAAAATATATTTGAAAGCAATAGACCTAATATTTAGGGGGAGAAGATGTTTGTTTTTCTCCCTATATTCTTTTAAATCTTTGATCCTACAACCTAGGAATATGTTTAATCTTAGTGTTACAGTTCAAAGTTAGTGACCTTACAACAATAAGGCAAAAACTGTGCACTCTAGGTCTAATGTCCTTAAAGAAGAAAAAAGTTAAAGATTTTCTCTTTGTCTCTTCTTCCAAGTAGAAGATCTTGGTCTAAGAGCAATATTTTGAAGTATTTTGGTAAAAGACCTTAAGGTAATACTACATGCAAATTCTGAAAGCTGTAGGTTTCATAGTTTTGAGATTTACCTGGGATGCCACAAAATCGAAGCTTTTTCATATTTGTAGAGGACAATTTTGCAATGCTGCATGTACAATTTCTAAGCTCGAGGCCAAATTGGTTTTGAAAAAGACGACTTTTAAAGATTGTTAAGAATGGATTAATTCTTTGAATATTTTAGTGGAAGGTCTTAGGTGATAACATAAATACAGGATATCAAAGCTCGAGGCCTTATGGTCTGAGAAAAAAAGAATTTCAAAGAAGAATTTTAAAGATTTCTTCCCTTTATAGATACGGTATCACTCAGCATAGGGCTAAATTAAAGAACAGACTAATCATTTGAAGTGTTTTGGTAGAGGATCATAAGGCGACGATATGTACAAAATATTAAAGCTCTAGGTCGTACGGTTTGGAAGGCGACGATTTCTTGAAAGTGTTTTTTTTTATTAGATTGTCATGGAAACAGCGAAATTTCATTGAAATATTTTGCACAAGTATGGCCGAAGGCTCTTTTCTGTCAGGTTTGGTTCGAATCCCATGGCTAATGTGGTAGTTGAAGATTATTTTGTAACTGGGGACTCATGGATGGTTGGACAGTCGGATGGACGGCGGACATTGACCGATCAAAATAGCGCACCCTGCGCACCATAGGCTCAGTTGAACCTAAAATTCTTTCTTGAACATCGCAAAAGATTAAGTAAGTGTACACGTGACTTTTGTGAAAGTTTTAAATGACATGTAAACAATTTTGACTCTCTAATCCTTTAATCTCTATTAAATTCCACTCTATCATGTAGCCTAAAGTATTGAGTCAGACTGGCCAGATTTATTTAGTGACCTTTACCTGGCATGCTACTACCCATTACCGAGCGACAAAGTTTAGGACTAGTCCAATCCGCCCTCCCCCCCCCCCAACAAAATAAAGATTAATCCATTCCCGCACAATGACAATTTTTGAAGCCCAAAAAATAAAATCTTTTGGAAACATTGTGGAGAATGAAGAAATTGTTGAAACAAGCAATTTCTTCATTATCCACAATATTTTCTTCAACCCCCTCCCCCCCCAAAAAACCCAGAGATATTTTAAATTTCATCAACAAAAGATTGTCGTCAGCAACTTCTTTGAATTCGGACCAATCTAAAATGTTGTTGTCTAGTAATGGGTTAAATTACAAAGAGTGTTAAGAACTAAAATTATAATAATATAAATAATAAGTAACGTAATGTTACACAATAGTTCACCAAAATCATTCAGTGTAAAACAGAGTTTATGTGATAATGTTCTGTTACCAGACAACACATGTAACATATTACCAGATAATCAAATTTAAGCTAAATTGAAAATAGTTGCAGACGTCATTAAGAAATTGTTTTGTGTATGTGCGTGTGTGTTCTTGGGTAGAAAAGCAGTTATTGCTTGTTACAAGCATTTTTTTTTTTCATTTTTAACAATTTTTTCCCAAGCTGCTTTTTTCAAATCTTGATGGGCGTAAAAAGCGGAATTTGTGTGTAAAAAGATTAATTTAGACTGATCGAATTCTCGGGAAAAAAGTTTCACATGATATCCAAAAATGGGTCTTTTAACAGAGCGTGTTCACCCGGCGGAATATATAAACCATGAAGAAGAAATAAGATTGGAAAGAATGGCTTTAGATTGAATTCGCGATTTTGACCAGCGGTTTGTATACAAAATTTCTAAACCACTGTGTGCGATAGCGTATTTGAGTTAACCCCTGGCCCGCCCACTTATTACGTTGTCTCTGTTATTTTGAAATTCATGTGACAAAAAAGTAGAATGGTTAGTTTGCGACCTAAATCTCATAACTTCAGCTTGATTAAGTTGTAGTTACCAAGTTTTAATTGCTAAACCAACAAAATACGTAACATAAATGGCCGCCAATGTCGTACTTGTAAGTTAACAGTTTAAATGAAAGATTTAATTGAGCGACTGATAATTAAACAATATTTTGCCATGCTTTCAGCTGGAACGTCGCTATCCGTCTAGGAACCGAGAAAGTGGCAAAAATACAAAAATATTCAGCAACTTTAATGAATGTCCCATCTTTACTAAATGCCCAAAATATCAGTATACCTGCTAGTGATGAATATGTGTAAAATGAATCTTGAGGAGGTTTCTTGGCTTTATTTCAAACAGACAAATTGAAGGAACACTGACAGGGCCCACTGGGGTCGAATAGGAAGCTGCAATTTGATATCAAACGCTGTAATTTTGCAAAATTAATGGCCAATAACATGGAACAAAAAAAGTAAAATGGTTTTTTTGCGACCTAAACATCGTAATACGATAAATTAAAAAGATTGTTCACATAAATTTCAGCCAATGTTAGCCAATTTAGGAGTTCAAAGTACACTTCCGGTCAAGATAAATGATATGACTGGTTGAATGATTCGTTGATCGCCAGCCACGACCCTTAACAGGATTAGTCGGGATAAATCTAACAGAAGAACCTTACATCTAAGATCCAATTCTTATCATGACTTAGCTTGAAAAACTGTGATCAAGGGGGTGAGAGAGATTCTCTTTGTATTGGAACTGACGTTATTTATAAAATACGCGCTAAAATGACGTCACACGTAACGTCGTAACCACGCGTTTACGTTCTGTAGCCATTTTGGTATTCATCAAAATTGCCACGCAAACAAAAGCTCTCGCAAAAAGAATTATTTACTCAATATTAATGCCAATAAACGGAATGAAATATGTCGACTATAAGGTAAGAATACTTTCTTGTTCTTTATATTTCATTTTCAATACCGAGTGTCGCTTTTGTTTTGTTATTTAGATGAAATTTAATTCTTGTTTATCGGTTATTCTATCATCATGTGGGTGGAGTAAGTTTTGATTATTTTCAATTTCAAAAATTAATTTTCTCGTGGTTAAATTGGTAACTAATATAATTACCTGAATTTGGACCAATCTAAAATGTTGTTGTTTAGTAATGGGTTAAATTACAAAGAGAGTTAAGAACTAAAATTATAATAATAGAAATAATAAGTAACATAATGTTACACAATAATTCACCAAAATCATTCAGTGTGAAACAGAGCTTGTGTGATAATATTCCAACTGTTACCAGACAACACATTTAACATATTACCAGATAATCATTTTCAGCTAAATTGAAAATAGTTGCAGACGTCAATTTAGAAATCATTTTGTTGTGTGTGGATAGAAAACAATCTGGATAATGAAGATATTGCTTGTTACAAGCAATTGTTCTTGTTCCAAATTGTTTTCAAAAGCCTTAATGGGCGTTAAAAAGCGGACTAGTGTGGGAATTAGCAATCAAGCAACAAGCAAGATGAAATACTAGTAGGAATGAATTTATTGTGGTACAACTCAATCAAAAATAGGTTTTATGGATATCAAGTTCTCAATGAAAATTAAAGTCCATTTCATACTTCAAAGTTTCATCATACCTGCTAAATATCTGAACTAGCAAAGCTCTGTAACAGCATGCAAAGCCAAATATAACGTTATAAAATATAAACAAATGAAAATTCAGAGCTATGCTGGTTAATTGTTCCTCCGCCAAACAGCGCCCTCTACATCCAATAATGAAAGCAACATAGCAACAATAACGGCCTTGGTAAAATAATAGATATTATAATTTTAGTGTTAGACATACTCCTAACGATAGCTATGAGATTGGCATATGAGCTAATTAACTCACTCACAGATAAAGCATTCTTGTCAATTGTGCCAACATGCAAAATTGTAAACTGTTTGTAAATCAAGTCCGACATTCTTTCTGTTCGCCTGGATTAACGAGCAACATTAATACCCGGAAATGGGGTAACATTGGTGTGTCTAATGTTGTCTGGAGTCTGATAGGATACCAATTTTAACATCTGTAAAGACAATATGCATACAAACAGTAATTATTGTGTTAGAAACACAACTCGGACAAATTCTATTTTTTTAGTATTTGATCCAAATCTTATCAATACAATTCTAAATAGTCTTTGTAGCAATCCGATTTCCAATTTCCTAATGACTGATTATACTGAATGTTTGGTTGAAAGGCTAAAGTAGGAAAACCTCGCCGAAAAGAATGTGATAAAAAAAGAGATGGATCTAATTCTATATATTGGATGCATTTTTAAATTCATTTTCAAAAAGGTAATATGTAATACATCTACCATCCTTCAGAACAAACTAGCAATTGTCGCAAAGCGGACTAATACCCCCCAACAGCGCTTGTCCATATACAAGTGCTATGGGCCAATGGGCCGTTACAAAAAAAATGGATTTTTTAATTAAAGTGCCAAAAATCAGTCAAAAATCAATGGACCTTACCAAATTAGGATATGCACATGCTTGACTTATACCGAGTATTTCTGTGAAATTTGAATCAAATCCGTCCAATGGTTGTTGAGTTAATTAGCGGACACGATTTTTCACCAAAGGGCCATAACTCCGTCAAAAATCAATGGTCTCTGATTGATACCGATTATATCAGTGAAGTACGAATAAAATCCGTCCAATAGTTGCCGAGAAGTTGAGCTGACACGAAAAGGCTACAGACAGACGGACGGGAGGACCGATCGACAAGATGACTCCTTTATACCCCAAAACATTTTTTTTGGGGGGGGGGTATAATAAAACATCTGATGAACCATGCAAACTTAGAGAATTTAACTGATAAAAAGCTGTTACTGGATATAACCGTTTGTCCTTCAAAGGTAATAAAGGGTAAATAATTTCTCTTTCTCCAAATTGTATTGTTTTTGAATATCTGACTTTAATAATCTGCAAGCGACTGAGTAAAAAACTGTGCCACAAACCCGCGAAAATAGCACGTTTAAAGGAACACGAAAAAATATCAACCAATCAAAAGCTTGTTATGCTACTGCTAATTAGCTAGTTTTAGGAGTCATCGCTAAACCATGCAAATTAGTTAATTAAGACCGATCAAATTATAGTTAAATAAGTTTCACATGATATCCAAAAGTGTGCTTTTGAACAGAGAGTGTTCATCCCACGGAATAAATAAAAAGAACTAAGACGGGAGAGACTAGCAATTTTAACCAGCGGTTTGTATACGAATTCTTTAAACAACTGTTCGCAAAAGCGTGTTTGCGTCACATAAATGGCGACAAATGTTGGAGTTGTAAGTTAACTTCGAGTAGAAATGAATGATTTAATTAGTCGACTTATTATTTAATACAAATCTGTGATTGGTCAATTAAACATTACTTGGCATGCTCTTAGCTGGAGCATTCGTCATCCATCTAGAAACCGAGAAAGTGTCAATAATCCAAAGATAGCTATATCTTTACCAAATGCCTCAAATATCAGTATACCTCCTAATGATGAATAAGCGGGGTTTCCCGGCTTTATTTTAAACAGCAAGGTCGACAAATTGAAGGATTACTGACAAATCCCACTGAGCTCCGACAGGAAGCTGCATTTCGATATTGAACGGCGTTATTTTGCAGAATCAATGGCCACTAACATGGAGCAAAAAAGTAAAATGGTTGTTTTGCGACTTAAATGTCGTAATACGCCTAACCAACAACAATGTTTCACATAAATGTCGACAAATTTCGGATTTCAAAGTTTGCTTCCGGTCAAATTAAGTAACTTGACTGAACGAAAGAGTCGTTGACAGCCACGATCCATAAGCGGTTTGTTGGATTGGTCATGATAAGTCCAACAAGAGAACCTAACATCTGAAAAATCCAATTATTATCGTTACTTAGCTTGATAAACTGAGAGAAAGGGATCGAGGGAGACTCTCTTTGTATTTGAACTGACGTTATTTACAAAAACGCGCGAAAATGACGTCACACGTAACGCCGTTACCACGCGTTTACGTTCTGTAGCCATTTTCGTATTTATAAAAATTGCCACGCAAATAAAAGCTCTCAAAAAAAGAATTATTTACTTAATTTGTATGCCTATAAACGGAATGAATTATGTCGTCTAATAGGTAAGAATACTTTCTTGTTCTTTATTTGTCATTTTCAAAACTGAGCATCGCTTTTGTTTTGTTATTTTGATGGAATTTAATTCTTCTTTATCGGTTATTTTGATAACATCTGGGTGGGGTAAGTTTTCATTATCTCAAACTAAAATAATTAATATTTCAATAAAAATTGAAATAGAGGTCAACATTATTTTTTAAATTAATTCGCATTTTTTAAAGAAATCCTATCGAAACTTTTTATTCTGGCGTACTTTTTTGACAAGCTTTCCAATTTTAAGTCCTGGGAAATTTCCTTGGAGAAAAGAGTCCAAGCTTACTCCAACCCGTGTTCCTACAAATATAAACTGTATCTGCAAAAGAAAATGCATAGTTCCAATACGCCCGGTCAACCATGCATCGTATTTTTTTCTATTATCAATTATAGACCTTTTACTGTTCGCCTACATGTCTTGAAGCTTCCTAAAAGAAACTGGTACACATGTCCATATGCCTATTGTAAAAGTAATATAATTGAAAAGAAATACGTTGAAAGGGAAAGGTTGCTTGCAACAAATGGTTTGTTCTTCACCAACAATAACTTCTGAATTCTAATTTTTAAAATGATGGGTGAGATAGGAGTGAACAATTTCAATTACTGCAATTGGGATGATGTAAAGTCAGTATGATTCGTACAATCTATCTGAAAAATGTTTTTTGTGAAAAGTTGAAAAGAAAAAACTTATTGTTGGTCGCTATTTCTACTTTTCCGATCGGGTTTTCCCCAGTATAATAATTAGGAAGCACTCTACGAATTCATTTTAGCACTTTTATTACAATTCTTATGATTCATTTTAATGGTTAGAACACTCAAGTCTAATGCTGAAAATAACAAAACAAATACCTTTTTAACCATTCTCATGCTGAACCCGGAATATTCCTGCTATGACAGGAGGTATAGACCAAGATCAGCCTGCACATATGTGCAATCTGATCTTAGTCTAAACCACCTGTTTGGCAATTTAATTTCAGAATAGTATATACAATCAATTAACAATAAATAAAGACCCACAATATCTGGGTATTCCTGGGCTTAGCCCTTTGATTTTAATATATGTAGTTCTGAAGAAGGGTTTAGTTTAGCATGACAAGGGTTAAAAGGGAAGTAGTTTATTTATTACTATTTTGTCCCAAAGGATTTTCCAAATAGTATTGGTCTATCTTAAATAGGTATAATACTTTAATAGTTCTATCAGTCTGACTCGGATCAGCCGGATTAGCTCTTTTGGTAGAGCACTTGACTTCAAACCTAAAGATCACGGGTTCGAGCTCTAGGCTGTCCATATCAACTAACAAACTAATTGTCTTTCGTATGAGACGTTAAACCGAGGCACCGTGTGACGGTGCTATCCACCGGCCGCGTAAAAGAACCAGACGGAGCTCTCAGCAGTTCCGTCCTGTATCCTTGCACTATCCCCCGTAACAACTAACCGCCTTCTGGGGGCGTCGCTCATATGGGTATGTGCTACGGTAGCGACGATTAATAAACGGAATAACACAAACACTCGGATCAAAAAGTTCCTAGGAGTTTTCTTTCCGTATAAAGGATCATAATTATTTAACCCATTTCCAAACGAAACAAGCTTAGACAGTCCCATATTGATAAAGCAGCAGACGACAATTCAGATTTTTGGGGGGATTTTAAAAGAATTGTCTGTGATGGTAGAAGACATAATTTCTCTTTTTGCCACATTGCTTTTTCTAGGTTTCTCTTGGGGTTGTGAAAAAAATGAGTTGAACTACATCTACAGAGCACTCCATGTGTAGCACGGTGCATATGCAAAATGATAGAAAAATAAAGATAAAAAATCAAAATCAAAGCTCTCGTCGTAACATAAAAAGTCGTATGATTACATGGTTTTTCAATTGATAACCACTAGACTTGAAGTACTAGTATATCATTCTAAATTTCGAGGCGGTACGTTTGGTCTTTTCTGGGATACTCAGATTAATAAATGAACCGTTTCTTTTGAAACTTAATATATCATCGTCAAACTGTAAATGTCAAATTTTACCTGGTTTAATATCAAATTTAAGCGCTAACCATAAAGCGCTGGCCAAGGAAAAAATACAAACAATAGAAATGCTATAAAAATAAAATCAAACCAAAACACATCAAAATTCAAGTTAGGAAGAGTTATGCTTCTTTCACACAACACTAAAACATATCTTTCCAAATTTAAAATCATTCATACAAATGTTAAAGACGGTGCGCGAAGCTAAAGTTCTAATTAACGTTTGTATACAATCATCATCAACATGAGGGACCATGGTCTAGTGTAGAGGCAGACATCTTACAGTTGATTTGTTGATTGATTGATTGATTGATCGATTGGGGTATAACGCCACTTTCAACAGTATTTCAGTCATATCGCGGCTGGAGCCTCTAGCAATGGATTCCTGGTATTTCTCACACAAGTGCTACCACTATATCCTTTCCTAGCCTCCAGCTGCTATCCCACGTAGGTTTACGATTATCCACCCATTGGTGAGAGACATATGTCGGAAAGGATATGTGCCGCCGCCGGGGATCGAAGCCACACATCTTACAAACAAACCAACTGAAATCTATGAGATATAGTTTCATTGCTCATTTACTTAAGCTTATTGCCGAAGGAAATTCACGATGATTTGGTCACAACATTATTAGAGCATATCGTAGGTTGCACCGTTGTGAAGAAAAGGACCGCTGAATATTAACGCGGTAGAAGGATTCTTGATGATGAACCTGTCCAACAATTGGCCACCTCAAAGGACACCGTCATTAAAATCTGTGATGTGGTTACGGTACAACGATGAATTATACGTCAACCTTTCATTGCTTCACAGGTAGGTATTTCATAGGGAACGACTCCATGCAATTATCTATGATTTGCAAACGACGGCTTCTACCTAACAGGTCCCAGAGAGTCAGAGTGTCGACTCCCCCCCCCCCCCCCCTAAAAAAAAAAAGAAAAAATCTTATCATGTATCTGCGGGACCCGGAGCATCTTTTCTAGCAGTTTAAAAGTTGGTGTTAAAAAAAGTTAAAGAGGTTTTTGGTTTTTAGTCTTTTTCTACGCCTTGTGTAATCAATCGACTTTACACTTTAATCCTCGGCTATTAAAATACGGCGTCAATGGCAACGCATTGGCTTACAACCCTCACAGGTACCCTTTTATACACCTGGGTGGAGAGGAGCAATGTGGGGTAAGTTCTTTGCTCAGAAAAATTTCCATGGTCCGGGCCGGATACGAACTCGGGACCCTCCGATCCCGAGTTCCGCGTCCTACCACTACACCACGGAGCTCCACTTCGAACCTGAGACAAACAACAGATTCACCGCGCCTCTTCCGAAGAATTCCAAAAAGTCAAAAAACATCTGCTGGGAAGGTGGTGGCTACAGTTTTCTTGGATTCAAAAGGAGTGCTGCTATTGGATTATTTTGAAAGGAGTGTGTAAGTACGCTGAAAATAAAACTGTAAAATATTTCTAGGTTAAACGCTTGTGCATGCCTTAGGTCACGGACCTTTTAATCTAGCCTTGTGTTTTGTTCAATTCTGATTTCTAAAAGCTGGTGCATGGAAAAACTGAACGAGAAAAAACTGATGAACTGTATAAATTTAACTACCGTCAGCAGATATTTAAAAGTCAGATTTCTATATTTCTGCTGGTAACCAGACGGATACATCAAAGTACAAACACGTAATTTGTCGGTTTCTAGCAGTAAGATTATGTCACTCCTGCACAGTACAGTCTTTGATGAACCCAAGATATACAGACCTAGGCAAAAGCTCCGTTTCAGATGCTTGATTCTAGTCGTATGGGCTAAAATTGTGGTATTATCGCAAAATTGATAATTTTTCTTTTTGACGCTTTTGACTTTGGATAAAGGGCTTTCATTTATATGTGGCTAAACCATAAAAGAATTTATTGCCTGAAATCCTGTTTCGGCTCATTCCTTAAGCTATAAGCATGGGTGTCATGGGTTCGATCCCCGGCGGCGGCAAATATTCTTTCCGACAATTGTCTCTCACCAATGGGTGGATAATCGTAAACCTAAGTGAGATAGCAGCTGGAGGCTAGGAAAGGATGTAGTGGTAGTACTGGTGTGAGAAATACCAGGAATCCATTGTTAGGTGCTCCAGCCGCCGCGATATGACTGAAATACTGTTAAAAGCGGCGTTAAACCCCATTCAATCAATCAATCAATTAAGCTATAAGGAACACGACGCAGTAGACATAAAAGACTGATGTGATGAAGTTGCAGTAGCACAAGATTGAATCTTGTTTCTTGTTTCTGGCTATAAATTTTGCAAGATAACGCCGTTCAAAATCGAAGAGGAACTTCCTGCTGAAGTCAGTGGGCGTGGCCAGCGGAGTCAGTGGGCGGGGCAAGTGATTCGTCAATTGTCCTGCTTTTACAACTTGGATATTTTACTAGCTGAAAGCGTGATGGATTATTTACCCGTTTTTTGTTGTTTATTTATTCATTTTTTTTTATTTACGAATAAGATTAGGACTTGAGTTAAATTTTCTGAAAAAGTCATTTACCGTAGGTGGATGAATTGTTGATATTTTAAGAAATTACATGTAGTTTAATTTTTTGTCTAGAACATACCGAGTAAACCTACCTTATCCGAATCAAGTAAAAGATATTAAAGGAAAATGTACTTCATCTCTACTCGATTATAGATCAATAATTATGTTGACAAGTTTTTTAGTAAAGAAGATATAGAAAATAGATATACAGAACATTAAGTACGAAAAATATTTATTATTATGATTATGAAAAAGTGGCAAAACCTCCAAAATCAATAGTGTTTTAATTCATATGCACTGTTCCTTGGCGATCGAGATCTACATCATAAATCGGATATTATCATTTATCAAATATGATGAGTTAACACCTACAAACGTATGATTGAACTTCAGCGTGTGCAGAGTGTATCCAGGGTAAAACTGCTGCAGAAGTTTGCGGAAAAAGAAAGTCTCGCTTCAAGACTAGGATGATTTGTCACTTCAAAATACTTCGGAATGTAGAATACCTGTAACGATCAACATAAGTCATACGTATATATCTGCAAAGCTGGTAATCAATTCAAGCAAAAAAGTGAGAGGAGTTTGGGGTTTGGAAAGTCCCAGATTTTTTTAGAAAAATGAAAAATAGGAAGAGAGTATTCATCAACTGAAAAAACAGAAGAGTTGGCTGCTTTTTGCAGAACATTATCATCTAAGCAGGCCCGTGAAAAGGAGTAGTGACTTATGTAAACCAATCCCTAAAAACCTGGCTCAATCTTATAATGTTTCCTACACAAATCCTTGGACGTATAGTTCATATTGATCAAAGCTGTCTAAAATCTATGATCTCAAGATTTTAACGAGCAATGACAAATGATCGTTTGGGGGAAAAAATCAGCGGTCACCCGAAATAATGAACAAAAAGAAAATCTGTGGACAAAATTGAACCGCGAACAACAAGGCATTAAATTTGGCAAATTGGGTATCAAACGTTTTGTTCAGAAGGCAAAAAACGTGGAAAAAGGGGAGAAAATACTGGTTCTACTTCTCCTTTTCTTTCAAACTACCCTAAAAATCCGTGATTATGACACGGAAAAAGTATGTTGTAGTCGAAGAGAACGCGACAATGGTGTAAGTGTTGTATAACAGTCCCCGACGGCGGCACTAATACTTTCCGACTATTTGTCTCTCACCAATGGGTCGATAATCGTAGACCTATGTGGGATAGCAGCTGGAGGCTAGGAAAGGATGTAATGGTAGTACTGGTGTGAGAAATACCGGGATTCCATTGTTAGGTGCTCCAGCCGCCGCGTTATAACTGAAAGATTGTTGAAAGCGGCGTAAAACCCCATTCAAACGAATTGTATAACAGTACCCGGAAGTTACCGATCATTTGAAATTTTGACGTTGGATCCCAGCTGACTTTAACGCGCTGAAGTTTTGAAAGCGGGAAACGTTTAAATTAAAACGGACGTGACGCAATCGCTTCGTCGTTGTCTAGGCAATAGAGTTAGATGCCATTTTGATTACAATCAAAATTGCCACGCATTTAAAAGCTCCATATAAAAATTGATATATTCATCTATATAGCATTTGATTCACCATTGAAATTATGTCAAATAAGAGGTAAACTTATTTCTTATCTGTTCTTTGTATTATTTGGTGTAAATTCGATTGTTTGTTGGTATAAGAAAGATACAAAATATAAACACAATTTATTCCATGTAAAAAATAATGGGTGGAGTAAAGATTTTCAATTAAAAAAAATATAACAAATGAATAAACAAATTAAATTAAAAGATGAAATAGATAAGATTCACAAGCCTTCCACAGACTAATTTTTTTTTTGGGGGGAAGGGGGTGTGTTAAAACTTATCATCAAGGTGGGAAAAGTAATTTGGGCTTTATGTTGTGCATTTTTTTTTTTAACATAATCAAGATCATTGATTAAAAGATAAAAATTTCAATTGTAAATAGTGTGGTGTTCCATCATCAGTATTCTTATAAGTCCTATTCAGGTTTATTAGATAAAGTTCTTGATTCGGATTTTTTAGCTGCTAGATCTATATAAGAATTCTAAGAGTTGGCTTAAATGAATGACAGTGATGTTGAATGTTTTCTTTAAAAAAAAAACAAAAATCATTCTTTTAGTCTTATAAAACATTTTCTTTAGCAGGATTTTCCAATCTTAACTAAAAGTTTAGAACAAACCTAAGAACTTTTTCACTCTCATAAGACCTTACAAAAGACTCATAAAAGAATAATCAATGAGTAATGTTATGAAGTCCATAATCGATGAAAGATACTGATTGATTGGGCAGAAAGTGCAATATATAAATCTAGCTACATGTACTTGGCTACTGAAATGAGCCAGCCTAAATTTTTATCAAAATAACTAGGGTAATTTCACAAACATGACATGATACAAGAGCTATAATGTCATAACCCAAAATTTGTTAATCAAGTAGTGCTAGATGATGTCATTTTTCAATCTTAATTGTAGGCAATTGTTGTGAGCCTTTTTTGAATTCAAATTATCCTAATGTGTAGGTACATGTATATGATAAATTCAAGAATAAGTTATAGATAACAATAAAATTAATTTGACAGCATGTGCTTTTTTAGCTTTGAGAAGGTTAATTTTGATATTCCATGAGACTGAAGTTTTCTATGCATCTTATTAACCCCCTACAAAATGAAAAAAAAAAAAAAAAAATTGGAACGAACTCAAAAAAGTTGCAGATTACAATTTCTAAGGGTACAAATCATTGTGGATATGAAGAAATTGCTTGTAATAAGTTTTCAACAGCCCTTACTTTGAGGTTAAAAAAGGGATTGTGTGGTAATGGCTTAACCCATTACCATACAATTTTTTCAGACTGGTCCAAATTCAAAGAAGATGCAGACAAAAATTTTTAGTTGAGAATTTATAAAAACCTTGATGTTTGGGGGTAATAAACATTGTGTATAATGAAGAAATTGCTTGAAGCAAGCAGTTTCTTCATTTTCCACAATGTTTTTCAAAACATATTTCTTAAAGGGGTCCAAAAACATTATTTAGTGAGGATGGGTTAAATATGATAAAAGTATATGTACATGTAATTTGATGCAAGAATGGCTGCAGAATTGTATCAAATTGAAATAATATTAAAATCAGATCAGGTTCAAAACTTACTCCTGAGAAATCAAACTCATTTTTGGACTCATTTTTCCAAAAATATGCAACACATTAAAATGATGTACAAGTAATTTACCCTAAAGCTGAAAAGAAGAAAGTTAATTTACTATGGTTGTCTATGATGGCAATGATTTCTTAGGCGTACTTTTTTTTCAAGTGTAAACCACATTTATTTTTTAGTAGGTAGATCTGTCTAGGCTGTAGATCATTCTATCTTAACTTTTACTGACATCAGTAGTATCAGTCCCAATATCATGGTTGGAAATAATCTTTAACCCATTACCAGTTAACAAAAGTTAAGACTTGTCCAAATTATATAAAGTTGCAGACAGCAATTTACAGTTTATGGAATTTTGGACTTTTTCATGTTTCTGGGTAGAAAACATTGTGCAAAATGAAGAAATTGTTGCTAGCAAATTCTTCATTTTACGCAATGTTTTTTTTTTTTTTTTTGGGGGGGGGGGGGGTTGGCAGGGTGTCCGAAAGCATCAGTGTGTAATTGGAAACATTAGAAATAACGTTTGGTACCTGACACATTAGTTCTTATTTTTCAGGGAAATCATCAGATATCATCCTTACAGACGCCCTAACAAACATGAGGTAGCCATCAAAAGACTCTTCCTCACCAAGTATTATCAGAATGTTAAGCTCATTAGAGGACCTTGTATGATACCAACAATATTGAATATGCAGACTCTGGAGTACATGACCTTGTCAGATGACCTTTTTATGAAGGTCATTGACTTTGTGTCTTGTGCAAAACTTCCGAGTAATAGGTAAGTTTGTTTTTGTTTGACAATAAATAGTTTACCATCAGTTATCAATGCTTTCAGACATTGAAGTTTAAAGCTTTCAGACAATTAAAAGAATGGGATTAATCCGTTACCAGGCGACAAAATTTTAGAATGGTCCAAAGAAGTTGCTGACGACAAGTTTTAACTGATGAAATTTTAGAAATCTTTGAAATTTGGGTTAGAAAATATAGTAAAGATTCAGATAAATCTGTGCATCCACACAGTCTGAGCAAAGTCTTCACTGCATGCTCTGTAGATAGCCACTGACTCAAAGCTTCCTTGGTCCATCAGTGAATATATAAAATGCACTGTGTAGCTGTTCAGGCTACTCAGTGTCCACACTATGTTCATGTTAAATGTTAATAAGGTCACCAACTTGGAATCAATATATCCTTGCTTAATAAAGAGCAACCTTACTTTACCCATTCCCAAATGGCAAGATTTCAGATTTGTCCTAATTGAAAGAAATTACAGACATCAATTTAAAGTTCATGAGTTTTTAGAACTTTCTGGGTAGAAAACATTATGAAAAATGAAGAAATTGCTTGTTTCAAGCTTTTTCTTCACATAATATGTTATCCCAACTGTTTGTCTTGGGGTTCATCAAAAAGCGTCATTGTGTGGGAATGGGTAAAGAGAAGCAACTTTTATTGTAAATCATCGAAGTATCATGTCCCTTTTACAACTGATTTTTCTTCACTATCCAACACCAAATAGCCAAGTGTCAGATATCAAACATAAAAACAAAATTAAAGAATCCTAAAATTCTCTCAGTAGTTTTTTATCAAAATATTACACTACTAAAATATGCACAACTTCTATTTCAGAAATTGTGGTTTGAGAATCCTGGCTCGATTCTCCTATCAAGAATTTTTACGAAGAAAGATCAGATTTCATCCATACAAACGGCCAGAGGACAACATATGCAAAAACAGGCCAGCAATACGTAAAGGATTTATTCAAGCTTCTCTTGCAGAACTAGGGAAAATGCAACAAAGGGAAGATATTCAAAAGTCCAAGTCAAATTATGTTGCCAAAATAAATGAGGTAACAGTTGAGATTGGACAGAATTCTACTGATATACCAGAAATCCCGACAGCACAAAGGGAGGACACCACAACTAATCACCAAACACAGAAAGATGGAATCGTAGCTGCATTATCCGGGAATGACATCAGTCCACTAGATTATGACATCTCCTCTGGTGAGGACAGAACAACTGATGACAAAACCATGAAAGATGGAATTGTAGCTGCATTATCCAGTGATAACATCAGTTCTCCAATTTATGACATCTCCTCTGGTGAGGACAAAACAACTGATGACAAAACTATGAAAGATGGAATTGTAGCTGCATTATCCAGTGATAACATCAGTTCACCAAGTTATGACATCTCCTTTGGTGAGGACGAAACAACTGATGACAAAACCATGACAGATGGAATTGTAGCTGCATTATCCAGTGATAACATCAGTTCTCCAACTTATGACATCTCCTCTGGTGAGGACAAAACAACTGATGACAAAACCATGAAAGATGGAATTGTAGCTGCATTATCCAGTGATAACATCAGTTCACCAAGTTATGACATCTCCTCTGGTGAGGACAAAACAACTAATGACAAAACCATGAAAGATGGAATTGTAGCTGCATTATCCAGTGATAACATCAGTTCTCCAACTTATGACATCTCCTCTGGTGAGGACAAAACAACTGATGACAAAACCATGAAAGATGGAATTGTATCTGCATTATCCAGTAATGACATCAGTCCACCAAATTATGACATCTCCTCTGTTGAGGAAACAACAACTAATGACAAAACCATGAAAGATGGAATTGTAGCTGCATTATCCAGTGAAAACATCAGTTCTCCAACTTATGACATCTCCTCTCGTGAGGACAAAACAAATGGTGACAAAACCATGAAAGATGGAATTGTAGCTGCATTATCCAGTGATGACATCACTCCACAAGCTAATGACATCGCCTCTGGTGAGGACATCTGCAGTTGTGAGACAGACTGCAGATTACCTCCGTAAGTATCTTGATGTTGTTTATTTTTTGGAAAAATATACCCTTTCTCATCTGTTTTTTCTCACATATTTTCTTGCTTTAGACTAAAAACCTTTGAAAGCTTGATTTGTAGGAAATGTATGAGAGCATATCAGAAAAACCCAAACACTTTTCAAAGGTTTACTCACCTGTTCATATTAAAAGTTGCTAGAAAAAAAATGAAAAAAATAAATGAAATGTTCAATGTGAAATTTAATAGACAGATTTTTTTTTACATGATGCATTGTGGAAAGTACATGAAAAATGTTCCCAGTAATTTTTTATTTACCCTTTAATTTCAACTTTTTAGCTATAACAATCAATCAAATAAGGTCAGCATCTGTCTCTTTGGCTTATGTTTACAATTATAACATCAAAAACAAAAATTATCTCCTCAGAAATTAACCATCAGATTTGAATCAAAATTCACTTAACCCATTCCAACATGAGGAAATGCTAGACTGGCCCAAATTCAAACATTAGATGCATACAACATTTTTAGATTGACGAATTTCTAATGGGGTAGATAACATTGTGGACACTGAAGAAATTGCTTGAAATAAGCAATTTCTTCTATTTCCACAATGTTTCCCAAGCTTTTTTCTTTAGAGGCGTAAAAAAGGATGGATTCTATGGGAATGTGTTAAACGATTTTGAAGTCTTACTCTTTCGAAATACTAAAATCCATGAAGAACTCTGTTGCTAAGGTAAGCAGGTAGAAAACTTCAAAAGAAAAAAACTTTTCCCAAACCACTAGGTCTAGATCAGTGTGATCACATTTTGTTGTTGTTGTTGTTGTTGTTGTGTACCTCAATGAAAACAAAATGTATTAACTTAATATCTCAAATTAAGCAGGAAATCATAAAAAAAACTAATGGTAAACTATTAGACCTACAGCTTTCATTTAATTTTTCTGGTAAGGTTGTGTTATGTGTTATGGTACGCTTCAGAATTATTATAAAACTACTACTCTTGCATTAACATTAGCCAAATGTACTTTAAAAAGGGATTTAAAAAAAAAATCACTAAAATATTCACCTCCGTTAGCATTTAAGATCTAGAGTTTTTGAATTTTGCATGCATTTACTTATGATCAATTGAAGTAATCACTGCAAGATTTTGTTTATGTGTTCATTGATTTTAAATACACAGAGGGACTTACAAAATCCTAAAATGGAATCTTATTGCTTATATCAATCAATCCGTAGCCTGCACCCTTTCAAAGGCAAAGCATGTGATAAACTGAGTGGCACATAATAAGTAATTTGCAGAGATATAACTGAGATTATTGAAATAAACATTAATTAGCGGTTCCAAAGTCTTGCTCTTAGGAAACTATAATATATACTTTTTTACTCCTTATGAAATATCATGTTTTGACAGTTTTACTTATCTTGATCAAACTAATTTAGGAACAATATACCGTCTTAATGTGCATGTTCTTAAGTGCCAGTTTTTATATTTCACTTGCATGGTCATCTACTTTGTTCCTACAGATGTTTACTGTGTTTTTCTTTCTTTTCCTTTTTCTTTCTATCCTCTACATTCCCTATTTCTTGTTCTGTATTGTCCAGTTTAAAAGAGAATGATGACAGACAAACAGATGAACAAGGAAACACTTCTAAAGATCTTTGCGCTTCTACTCGGAGCAAAACTGAAAATGGTACTTTCTATACTCTCTCTTTCTTTCTTCTTCTTTATCTAAAGTGAGTTAAGACAAACCCTTAATACTTTCATAGCTCTTCAAAACTACTTCAAAACTTTGTTTTGTCCAGAGGTGCGTTCTTTTCGTCGAGATTCTTAAGATTCTTATTTAGATTTTTAAGATGAAGCGTTCTTTAGATTAAGATTTTTAAGCCGCTAAATAAGAATCTTAAGAATTCTTAATGAGGAATTTAAGCGTACTCGGCATTGGCTTAAACGAGTAGCCTTGGCGACGTCGAATATTTTCACTCAAAATAACAAAAATTGTTCTTTATGACGTCTCAAAAATCTTATTTAGCGGGATTTCTCATCTCGACGAAAAGAACGCACCTCAGATGAAGGCTTCCAAACTTGATCTTGTCCTAGATGAAAGCTTCCATATGCACATGAATCTTTTCTGAACACATTAACCAATTCCAACACAATCCTGTTCTTAATGACCCTTTAGAAAAGAGTTTGAGAAAACAATTTGTAAAATGGAGAAATTGCTCATTACAGTCTGTTTCTTCATTTTTCAAATTGTTCAGGGGTTGACACTTACTTTGCTTCAATGGGATCCCACAGGAATCCCTAATTATTACTTCTGGGGTTCCTCCAGATAATCAGGGATCCCTCCTTGATATACATTAACTCATTCACGTGCAATCCTGCCCTTCTATGGCCTTCTAAGCCCAACTTGCAAAAATGCTTTGGAAAACATTGTGAAAAATGAAGAAATTGCTTGTTACAAGCAATTTCTTCATTATCCTCAATGTTTTCTATAAAAGCAAGCAAACAAAAAAAATCAGAAGCATTAGTTGATACACTGAGGTCTATTGTACTTGACAATTTGAAGGATCCTGGCAGAATCCCTAGCCTGAGATTGCTTGGGTCCCTTCCAATTTTCAGGGAGCATCGGGATCCCGGGACACTGTTAGTGTCGACCCCTGTTGTTTACTATCCTGAAAGACTAAGATATTTAAAATCCTATCAATTTAAAATTGTTGCTTGCAACTTCCTTTAATTTGGACCATTCTAAAACGTTTTCATCTGGTAATGGCTTATTTGATAGATTTTATCGTTTTGACTTTACATTTCATATCTAAAAGAGTCAAGCAAAGACAAATAAGGCTATTTTTTAGGAGTTTGATAGTATGTGATCTTCAACTGAAGAGTGTTGTTATCACATATATACATGAAAGATTATGAATATATATCAAAATGTTATATTTTGTATTTCAGATTCTTTGCTAGAGGTTGTTCCTCTGTTAGACCCACTGGTTCCAAAGCAAGATGTCCTTGTGGATAATGCTACAAATACATGTCAGACTAATGAGGTTGACGATGCCTCAAATACAAGAAAGCCAAAAAATGAAAATGAACCCTTGGAAACACCAAAACTAACAAAAGGCTTTACTCAGTGAGTAAATTATCTCTTTACCTCAGGTGGTTTATTTGGTTGATTTATTGTATGGGGTTTAATGCCACTCTCAACAGTATTTCAGTTATATTGTGGCAGCTCATACACCTAACCATGGTTTCCTTACACTTCTTACATCAACACAACTATAGCATTCTTCCAAGCCACTACCTGCTCATCCCACATAGGTTAACTATTTATCATTTGCCCATTGGTAAGAGACAAATCAAGCATATAACAATTACATTTTCCAAATGTTGGAAAGAGTGTTTTATCCCTACCCCCAAATCACAAAAGATTAGTGAAAAATTCAACAGGAGTTTCAGCATTATTCTATAATTTATAGAATTATGGTATTGAATTGTTCTTATTCTTGAATCATCTTCTTATATGTTTAGTTAATTTATGTTTGCTGGCCATGCTGACTGACCTCCAATATGGCAGATCAACTGAGATACCAAATTTTGTTAGTTTTGTAATGTGCGACCAGAGACATTGACAAATCATTGGTAGACTACCTTTACTTGGATGAGCCATAGTAACAATGTTATGTCATCCACCAAAAGAGAGATGTTAAATAGATATTGATTCTATTGGTCAATAGATATTTGATTGACAACAGCAATCCATCAAATTAATGACAAGAATAGGGAAACTCACAAGACCCTATTTTCTCACTTATTTTAACCAAATACTAGATCACAAGATTTTAGACTGGTCCACATTAAAGGAAATGCAGACAACAATTACTTACCCAATGAGAAATATTACAACATACTCCTTATGAAAGTTTAGATTGATGGCTTCAAGATATTCTTTCATAAAATAGAATTATGATAATCTAGACAGCCAAAGCCTTTCCCGTTTTTCTAAATTTTAGACTGGTCCAATTGAAAGAGGCTGCAGACGACAATGAAAATTTGATGCAATTGGAAATGAAACCATCCTATGTGGTAGAAAATATTGTTACAAGCAATTTCTCCTTTTTCTCAAGTATAAAATCACAGCGACTAAAATCACGGATTTGTTCAGGAAAGGTTAAAGTTGTTCAATGTAACTGCCTATATAACTACATGGGAAATTATTTCAACTTGCTGTCTGTAAAAACGCCATTTGCTTTTTAATTCTAGTACGCCTGTTTATGATGATTCAGACTCAGAAATTGATTCCGAGACTGAGGAGGCTTTATTGAGGATAGGTTCAGATGAATCTGATTGTGGTAAGTTTCTACTTTATAAAATATCATTAACCCTTGTCATACTTAACCTAGAATATTCCTGTTTTTGCAGATATGTGCAGTCTGATTTTAGTCTATACCACCTGCTTGCCGCTTTAAGCAAGAGTTGTTTATAACATACATTTTCAAAATAAATATTAAACCGCAATTTGTGCACCCAGTGTTTTCAGCCCTTTGAATTCAATGTAATTCTGAAGGGAATTTCATTAAGCATAACAAGTTTTAAAACATGTGATTTATACATTGAGGGACTCTTCTATACATGTATATGATCTGTATTATTTTGATCTGAATGATTTATACAATGAGGAATGTCTTCTATACATGTATATGATCTGTGTGATTTATACACTGAGGACGCTCTTCTATACATGTATATGATCTGTATGATTTATACACTGAGGAAGGTCTTCTATACATGTATATGATCTGTATTATTTATACACTGAGGAAGGTCTTCTATACATGTATATGATCTGTATTATTTATACACTGAGGGGCTCTTCTATACATGTATATGATCTGTATTATTTATACACTGAGGAGCTCTTCTATACATGTATATGATCTGTATTATTTATACACTGAGGACGCTCTTCTATACATGTATATGATCTGTATTATATATACACTGGGGACACTCTTCTATACATGTATATGATCTGTATTATTTATACACTGAGGACGCTCTTCTATACATGTATATGATCTGTATTATTTATACACTGAGGGGCTCTTCTATACATGTATATGATCTGTATGATTTATACACTGAGGACACTCTTCTATACATGTATATGATCTGTATTATTTATACACTGAGGGGCTCTTCTATACAGTTATATGATCTGTATCATTTATACACTGAGGGGCTCTTCTATACATGAATATGATCTGTATTATTTATACACTGAGGGGCTCTTCTATACATGTATATGATCTGTATCATTTTTACACTGAGGGGCTCTTCTATACATGTATATGATCTGTGTGATTTATACACTGAGGACGCTCTTCTATACATGTATATGATCTGTATTATTTATACACTGAGGACGCCCTTCTATACATGTATATGATCTGTATTATTTATACACTGAGGACGCTCTTCTATACATGTATATGATCTGTATTATTTATACACTGAGGGGCTCTTCTATACATGTATATGATCTGTATGATTTATACACTGAGGACACTCTTCTATACATGTATATGATCTGTATTATTTATACACTGAGGGGCTCTTCTATACAGTTATATGATCTGTATCATTTATACACTGAGGGGCTCTTCTATACATGTATATGATCTGTATTATTTATACACTGAGGGGCTCTTCTATACATGTATATGATCTGTATCATTTTTACACTGTGGGGCTCTTCTATACATGTATATGATCTGTGTGATTTATACACTGAGGACGCTCTTCTATACATGTATATGATCTGTATTATTTATACACTGAGGACGCCCTTCTTTACATGTATATGATCTGTATTATTTATACACTGAGGACGCTCTTCTATACATGTATATGATCTGTATTATTTATACACTGAGGGGCTCTTCTATACATGTATATGATCTGTATGATTTATACACTGAGGACACTCTTCTATACATGTATATGATCTGTATTATTTATACACTGAGGGGCTCTTCTATACAGTTATATGATCTGTATCATTTATACACTGAGGGGCTCTTCTATACATGTATATGATCTGTATGATTTATACACTGAGGACACTCTTCTATACATGTATATGATCTGTATCATTTTTACACTGAGGGGCTCTTCTATACATGTATATGATCTGTATTATTTATACACTGAGGGGCTCTTCTATACGTGTATATGATCTGTATGATTTTACACTGAGGGTGCTTAATTAAGAATAGACTGAGATGGATCAAGGCTGTGAATAATACATTTTTGAGGAATGCATGAATATGTTCAATTTATACGCTAAGCCTCGGGCTTTATTGAGAATAGATCACATAGCAAGTAGATGTTTTGATTTTAAAAAATTGTAATTAAAACTAATCAACTATTTAACCAATTTCAAGACAATAGAAATTTAGACTGGTCCAAATTGAACAGAGTTGCAGACGACAATTTTAAGTTTATGAAATTTTGATTGTTTTCAACTTTCTTGGTAGAAAACATTGTGTAAAATGAAGAAATTACTTGTTTCAAGCAATTTCTTCATTCTACACAATGTTTTCCCAATTGCAATTCTAGAGGAGCGTTCAAAAGTGTCATTGTGTGGTAATGGGTTGATTAAATGACAATGAGACAATAAAGTTGATACTATTAATTGTAAAATCAAGTTATAATATCTAACTGCCTAAGAATTGTTTTATATTTTTACTACAGAATTGTCCTTGTCTGAGACCACAATTTGCAGACTACTTGAAATTGATCCCCCTGATAAAGGGGATACAAAGATTGAACCTTCCAAAAGCAAGTCTATAATCGTTGTAACACAATCTGAGGCAGAAACACCTGCTACTGGCCACATCACTCAGATAGAAGAGACTCATAGTCACCTAGACTCAAACTGGGAACAAATGAGGTAAGTTATGTGTCATTTTGAATGAATGTTTACATATTCAGCCAATTAGCACAAAATCATGCCTTTTTTTACATCCTAAAAGAATTCTTTTTTGGGAAAGCATTATAATAAAAGGAGAAATTTAAACACACTTTGAAATGGTGTCTGCAGCTTAATATGATTTGGACAAGTTTAGAATTTTTCATCTAGTAATGGGTTCTACCTCTAGTTATCTACATATTTCTTTTGCTTACTGCTTTCTGTTATTTCTGTATTTTTCTATTGCTCTTCAATGAGTATAAACTTTGTAATTGTCTATTTGTTTCCTATATTCAGTTCTTTCTCTAAGTCTTTTCTATCCTCTATCTGTATTGTGTTGTGTTCTGTGTTTAGCTTGACAGATTGTGCTGACAAACATATCAGTAAGAGTGAGAATGATACAACAGCCACTACTGATGAAACTATGACTGTTAATGGTACATATTCATTTAAATTCATTAGCTCACCTGGGCACAACACACTTGTGGTGTGCTTTTGTGATCTCCTAATGTCTGATGTGCATCAATGATTTAACCCATTCCCACACCACAAAATCTAAGAGTGATCAAAAAGTTGAACGAAGTTGTGTAGGACAATTCAAAGTTTATGAAAATTTAGATAATTTCAACTTTCTGGGTAGAAAACATAATGGAAAATAAAGAAATTGATTATGACAAGCAATTTCTTCATTTTCCAAAGTGTTTTCCCGATTGCTTTTCTTGAGGGGCTTCAAAAAGCTTTTTTGTGTGGGAATGGGTTTCATGTTTACATTCTTGAGGCCACAATTGTAGCTCAATTATTTTCCAACTTCGTAAGAAAGTGTTTAAGGTGATAAGGATGAACCCTATTAGAAATTGGAATGTTCCGCAAGCAAACACAGGAATTGGGACTTTAATGAAAATTGTTAGAATCTAGGGCCCACAATTTTGGTCTGATCTTCACAAAACTTGGTCAATTTTTTTCATTTGGTCAATAGGGTAAACCCTATTGAAATGAGACCATTCCATTTATAACAGGAAACACAGGAAAAAGGATCTAAATGACAAATGCTTTGTTTATACTAAAGGGTTTACAATATTGCTATAAATCATGAAACTTTATAAGAATGATTATCTCCTCATAAAAATGAGGCCAATTGAAATGATGATTATTGCAGGAAAGGGTCCTCAATCACAATTTATTATTTAAAATCTAGGGGCCCCAATATGGGATAAACATTGTTTGAATGTTCACCAAGTCATAGAATAAACCCTATAGGAAATGGTGATTTTCTTCTGATGTTCTATGGTAAATAAAGGAAAAGGGATGTTAATGACAATTTAGCTGTTTATAATTTGGACAAGTCATAAGGTTGAACTCCAATGAAAATGATAGTGTTGCTTTAGAAAACACAGGAAAAGGAGCCTTAAGGACAATTTCTTTATTTACATTTTAGAAGCCACAATTTTTGCTAAACCTTGATGAAACTTGATCATAATGTTTTTCAGGTGATAAGAATGTTTCCAATTGAAAACGAAACATTCATATGAAAATGAAATAAAGAAGGTCACTAGGTCAAATTCTATATCAATATAAGTTTAACATGTCTTATTTATTGCTTGTTTCTTCACAAATATGACAGACTTTTATCTTTTTGTTAAATTAAGAGCTCAAGTGAACAATCTAATATCATCTAAGCCTTCTTGTTCTCTATGCCTTTAACATATATTAACTCATTACCAGATGACCAAATTTTAAAGTGGAATTTGCAGACAGGAATTTTGATGAAATTAAAAAATCTTTGTCTTTTGGAATAGAAAGCATTGTGGATAATGGAGAAATTGCTTGGAACAAGCATTTATTTAATTTCCCAAATGTTTTCCAAAGCATTTTTCCTGGGGGCATCAAAAAGCGTCTTTGTGTGGGAATGAGTTAAGACAACAAGCACCAAATTAGGCTGATCTTATTTGTGCAAACATTTCTGTTGAAGATCAAACTTTTTTTTACTTAAATAAAGCTGTAGTTATAACATTTTTCTATCCCGTGGATGAGATGATCCTTTATCAAGTGAAACTTGCTTAACCGTTTCCTGGATAAACCCGGGATTTTACGTCACTGTGATTTTATACTTGAGAAAACATTGTGGAAAAGGAGAAATGGCTTATAATAAGCAATTTCTTCTTTTCCCACAGTGTTTTCTACCCAAAAGGGTGGTTTTATTTGGAATTGCATCAAATTTTCATTGTCGTCTGCATCCTCTTTCTATTTGAACCAGTCTAAAAATTCAATAACCAGGAAAGGGTTAAATGACAAAAAAAATAATTTTTTTTTCATTTTTTAGCTCTACTTGCCGAAGGCTACTAGAGCTATAGCGATGGCTTTTTTCCGTCCGGCGTCTGTCCAACCTTCCGTCGTCCGTCCATTAAACTTTTCCTTGTTTACACGATAGAGTCCACAGTTTTCATGGGATTCCCTTAAAACTTTCACAGAATGATTGTACCATCATAAGGATCGTTCCTTTCGAAATTGGGTAAGATCCGTCTAGAAACATGGGAAAAGGGGCCGAATTAAAACTTAATTAAAAAATCCTTGTTTACACGATAAAGTCCACAGTTCTCATCGGATTTCACAGAATGATTGTACCATCATAAGGACTGTTCCTTTCGAAATTGGGTATGATCCGTCAAGAAACATTGGAAAAGGGGCCTTATGAAAATTTGATTAAAAATTCCATTGAAAATTCTCTTCAAACATTCACAGAATGATTATACCATCATAAGGATTGTTCCTGCTGGAAGTAGGTTTGATTCATCAAGTTTCATGGGAAAAGGGGCCCTATGAAAATTTGATAAAAAAATCTTAGTTAACACATCATGGCCCTAGATTTCACCTGATCCACTTCAAACTTTCACATAATGATTGTTACCATCATAAGGATTGTTCCTTTCAAATTGTGTATGATCCATTGAGAAACATAGGAAAAGGGGCCTTAGGAAAATTCAATTAAAAAATCTTAATTAATACTTGTAAGTCCACAGATTTCATGGGGTTGTCTTTATACTCAAACAGAATAATTATACTTTTGTAAGTAGATTTCTCTTTGGAATTGATTCAGATCCATCAAGTAACATGGGAAAAGGGGCTATATGAAAATTCAATTAATAAAACCCTGTTAACACAGAGAAGCCCACAGCTTTGATCAGATTTTGTTCAAACTTTCACAGAATGATTGGAAGGTCATAACGATCATTCTTTCCATAACAGGGTTTGAACTGTCAAGAAACACAGGAAAAGGGGCCTTATGAAAATTTCATTTATAAATCCTTGATACCAAGTCCAGTCCAATATTTCATCGGATTCACTTTTAACTTTCACAGAATGATAAAACCAACAGTACAATATCACAGGAAAAGGGGCCTTATGAGAACTTGATTTTAATATCTTTGTTAACACAATAAAGTCAACAGTTTAATTGGATTCTCTTCAAAGATGCATGGAATAATTGTGGCATTCGAAACACAGGAAAAGGGGCCTTAAAGACTATCATTCAAAACATTCTTGTGTATGTGATAAAGACCACAATAATTATCAATTTGTCTTTTAAATTTCAAAGGACAATTGTAGGGTTGTAAGGAAAGTCCTGTTGTTGTTTTTCTTTATGCATTCTTCTTTGAGTAATTAACTTCCTTAAATATCAGATTTCAGATATCAGGAAAACTTGATAACCAGTAGAGCGTCTCAGGCCCTCATGGGCCTCTTGTTCAAATCTTAGAATAAACTATTTTCTGGAAGAAAAAAACACAAACCCCCCCAAAAATCCCACAATATCTTAACCCTTGTTATGCTGAATAAAATCATCTGCAGAATTGCACTTAAATCAAAGGGCTGACAGTACTGGATGTAAAGATTGTGTGTTAATAATTCTTTTGGAAATTTATCTTATTAACAACTCTGGTTTAAAAGGAACGGGTTGGATGTATAGACAAAGATCAGTCTGCACATTTGCCAAAACAGGAATATTCCGGGCTCAGCATAAGTGTTTAAAACTGTCAAAGTGACAAGAGTTTTTGTGCATTTACCTTTTACCATGCAATAAGATTTTATACTGGACAAATTTAGTTGCAGACAACACATTTTAGTTGACGAATCTTTAATATCTATATTTTAGGGCAAAAAATGTGGATAATAAAGAAATAGCTTGAGAAAAGCCATTCTTTCATTTCCATTATTGTTTTCCAAATCTTTTTCCTTTAGCAACATAGTTATAATCAGGCAATTTTGACTTCATCAAAACAATGGATTTTTTTCAACATCATAAACTAGTCATAAAGCAATATCCTTTGGGCAGGGTTTCCTGGATAATGGATCAAATATAATATACATATTTATTTCACTCAGCTCTATTATAAGAATTGATTCACTTTATCACAGCATCACAACCTGTATTAAAAATGGAGACATTTTCCCCTCCCCCATTATTTTGTAATCTTTTTGTGTAAATTGAAAACAGGGAATTAGTGAATGATACAGAAAAAACTTGTAACGAAAGTCTAATTGCTTTAAGTGTAATAAAATGTTTAACCCATTCCCATTCAATGATCCTTAATGACGACCCTGAAGAAGACAATTTGGACAACATTGTGAAAGATGAAGAGATTGCTTGCAAAAAGCAATTCTTTCTTTTACACAATGTTTCAAACCCTGAAAATTGAAAAAAATCTCATAAAATTCAAATTGTATTTTGCAGCATCTTTTAACTTGGGCCTCTCCAAATTTTTGTCTGGTAATGGGTTAGAAATTTTTTAAGAAAAAAGGACAACATAACCATTAATTTCTTAATTTTCTGGCAATTCTGAATAGTTTAAGAGAGCTTATTTTCATGAATAAATTTGTGATTTGTGATTATCATTCTCTTTACAGAAATTCTCACAATCCCATGTTCTGACCAATTAACACAGATTCCTCAAGTCACAGGGGAAACAAACATTAATGAAAGTGTTGTCAAAACAACTAAGAGAGTTAATGTAGCAGTACAGTCTCTTTTGACAAACAATGACAATACACAGTGAGTATCTCTTGATTTATTGTTACCCAAAGCACATTCCTGAACAACAAAATTTCAGACTCAAATGTAATTTAAAAGAAACACATAACATTAAGAATTAAAATTAATTAAACAATTAGAATGAAAAATTGTGTAGACAAATCTTGACAAAAGAAGAAATTATATCTTGTAAAATGTCTTTTTTAATGTCAAGCCTAAGTTGTCACAATCACAATTTGGTGTATGTGTATTGGTGTGTCTGTCCATCCCAATTTGTCCAGTGTAAATCTCCTACATATACGGATTCAAAATAATTTGGCACAATTTTTCTCCATCATGAATAAATCCTCTGATTGGTCCAAGGTGACGGCTTGAGTTCAAGCATTCAATTTGAGATTGTGCAGATCATATCTCCTATGTGTAAGGGTTTGATTTCAAAATAACTTAGTACAATTGTTCCCCATCATCAGTAAATGTGCAATTGGAATTCAATATTTGGATATTTCCAATGTCATGGCTCAAGGTTAAACATTCAAATTAGGCCATTTATGGATGGATTTTCAAAATAACTTAGCGCAATCAATCTCCATCATGAGTAGATGTGCCATTTTGAAACAAATTGAGCATATCTCCAAGGTCATGGTTACATCTCAAGGTCAAATATTTTGCAGGCTTGACGTGCACAGTCCTGAAATACTTTCTAGTTACACTTTCAATATCAAAATTTCTTTAAATAAGCCTAATCCAAATCAGATTTTAAGTCAAGGGATAAAACTAAGGGCTTATATTGGAAAACTCTTTGAAAGGTTTTAGCTTTATGTTAAGAAGGTATCAGGAACTATTCAAACTTTTGGTTGCCAACTTACTGCCTGATAGTTTGAATAAGTTACAGATTGTTGGTCCCATTCACTAACTCCACTGACCACACCCACTGACTCCAACTGGAAATTCTCTTTTGATATTAAACAGCGCTATTTTACAAAATTTAAGGCCAGTAAAACGCAACAAAAAAGTTAAATAGTTGTTTGGCGACCTAAATGTCATAACAACAGCTAAACTAAGCTGTAGGTACAACATTTAAGTCGCAAAAAAACTAAAATGCAACGTAAAAATGTTAGCCAATATTGGAGTTCAAAGTTCACTTCCTGTCTTAATGAATGGTTTGATTGGTTGATTGGTTGATTTATTCGTGATTGACAGCAGCAAATGGTCAATGATTAAGCCACCAAACAAACAAAAATGCTTGGCATAAATCTTCAGGTCTAAACTAATGATTTGATTGGCCAATTGAGTTTTGATTGACAGTGGCAATCTGTCAGTTGAAGGACAAATGGCAAATCTGACCTTTAAGGTTACATGTACTTTGTTTTAAATCACTTGGGAGAAATTGCAATGCATGTATTTGCAGAGGCATCTGTGTGTGTTACAAGTTTATAGTCTCTGTCTATTCTTTAACCCATTTTCAAACAATCATTCTTTTTGATCCCCCCTCCTCCCCCAAAAAATTTAAACAAAAATAAAATCTTCACTATCCACAATGTTTTCTACCTCATTAGACATAATTTATTGAAATTTCATAATATTGTCTGCAACTTCTTTGAATTTTGACCAGTCTTAAATGTGACAGTCTAAAGTGACATAAAGGATGTCAGATTATCACTTTATTGGTGCTCTTCATTATTTTTCTATGCATCTTTTTACACTGATTTCTAGTTCAATTAATAAGTAAACTGTTCCTTGTAGGTCAACAATCAATTGTGACACAGTAAAAACAGTCTCTACAGACAGTGGCTATTCTGCGAATGATGTTGGTAAGTCTCTTCAACCAATTTCCAAGATTTGCAATTTAAAGAGTCACCCTCCCTAATTGAGGAATTATTTTCCATTTAATTGAATTTTTATGGGCATCAAAAGCCTCATTTTTGAAATTCTTTGTAGGGGGTTTAAGTGCACAAAAATGTTACTCTTTGATGCTTTTGAACTTTAATTTGTCCAGGCAAATGAAAGTATGATAGTTATGACTGTGAAACTTCATATGGGTTCATATATCTATTAAAGTGGAAGTTCATTCTGCAATTTCAATAACCATAACTGCTGCTTAATTGATTTTGAAATATATATGTCCTATGTATATTTTCCAATTTTGATCATGTTTTTAGCATTGCCTCAATACATTTGATAATTAATCACGTCAGCAAGTAATGAGACAAGCATATCTTTCTACCATTTGAAGCTCTTGTTTGTAGTGAATTTTATCAATAGATATTTCTGATTGATATTTCTATATGGTTAATTGTCTTGATGGTTAATGTTTTTAGATTAGTATAAAAACACTAGTAATAATCTTTCAAAAGTTATTAGAATGTTTTTATTTTACTCATACACAATCACATATATGAGTTAATGAAAATATTTTGGGAAATAATAACGTTAATTAGGAATGCATATAATCCTATATATTGCTGTATATTGCATATTACAAGCAAGTTCTACCTTTCTCTTGTTTTTCTATCCTATTTTGCATTCATTTCTTTATTTATATCCACATGGAAGTCGTTGTCCATATATTCTTTATATTCTGACGAATAAATTTTGCAAATCTGGTAATTTGTTTTTTAACTTTCACCATTATGATCTTTCTTTTCAGGGCCAACAACCTCTATCATACCTCAAGGCACCAATAATTCAACCTCAAATGAGGAAGTTGGGATACACATTCGTACATTAGATGCTGAAATTAATTACAACCGATCTCCGAAAGAGACCACAGATCTTGTACCAAAAGCAGAAGATCTTATTTTCACATCAAGTGTTACCTGTGATACTCCTGTTAGAAATGCACATGAAGTAAATATTGGTGAAACAAAGTCAGAAATTAGCAAGCAGATAGAGTCAGTTGAAGCAAGGCTAGAAGAAATAATTCACAAAGATACAGATCAGGATAAACATAAAGCTTTAGAATTGGCACTGCCCGAACAGATAATGCCAAAAGAGATAGAACTTGAGATATTCAAACAGGCAAATCCAAAAGAAATGTTTAAACTTGTAGTGCCATTAGAAATAAAACCAAATGTGACCTAACAGGCAAAGCTAGAAGAAATGAAGCCAACAGTGGTCATGCTGGCAGTGTCAAAAGATAGGAAACCAGGTGTGATCAAACAGGCAAAGCCACATGAGAAAAAATCAAAGTTGCCTACACAGGCAAAGCAAACTGAGTTAAAACGAGAAAAAATTAAACAGACAAAGCCAGGTGAAATGAAACCAGAGGTGCCACAACAGTCAAAAGCGATTAAACAAGAGCTACCTAGACAGGCACAGCAAATTGAGATTAAACAAGAAAAGATCAAACTGACAAAGCCATGTGAAATACCTGAACTTACTAAACAGGCAAAGCAAATAGAGTTGAAACTAGAGGTTGTCAAATGGTCAAAGCAAAATGTCATTAAACCAGAGATGCCAAAACAGACAAAGCAAAAAGAGATAGAAACAGAGATGCTAAAACCGACAAATCAAAAAGAGATGAAACTGGAGGTGATCAAACAGTCAAAGCAAAATGTGATTAAACCAGAGATGCCAAAACAGGCAAAGCCTAAAGAGATAGAAACAGGGCTGCCCAAACAGGCAAAGCAAAAAAAGATCAATACAGAGGTAGTCAAACAGGGCAAGCAAAATGTGATTAAACCAGAGTTGTCAAAACAAGTAATGCCAAAAGAGACACAACTAGAGCAATGCAAAAAGAAAAAGCAAAAAGAGATAAAACCAGAGATAATGACACAAGCAAAACAAAAAGAAATCAAACCAGAGATGTCTAAAAAGTCAAAGATTAAAGAGATGAAGTCAGAGATGCCAAAACAGGAAAAACAACAAGAAATAGAACAAAAGCCTCCAAACCAGACGAAACGCAAACAGATAAAATTGGAGTTGTCAAAACAGGCAAAGCCAAAAGAGTTTGAGCAAGAGCTGCAAAAATTGACTAGGTCAAAAGAAACAGAATTTCCAAAATGTGCAAAACTAACAGAGATAATGTTTAGGCTTGACAAACATGCAAAACCTACTGAGATTAAACCAGGGGTGACTATACAGGCAATACTAAAACCAAACTTAAAGAAACAAACAAACCACACAGAGATAGAAACTAAGGCAATTAAACAAATAAATCCAACAGAAACAAAAACGGAGATGATGGATCAAACACAGCCAAAAGTATTGAAAACATTGGTGACCAAGCAGGCGAAGCCAAACAATACAAGGCAGGAGGTGATCAAACAGGAAATACCAAAAGAAATAAAACTAGAGTTTACCAAACAGGTAAAGCCAAATCAGATGAAACCAGCATCTGAACAGGCAAAGCCAAAAGAAATAAAAATAACATCATCCAAACAGGCAAAGCCAAATGAGATTAACACAGAGCCTGAGCTGGTAAAAACTGAACGTGGTAACAAGCCAAAGTTTATTCCTATTCCTATCAAATTTGGAAATGACAGCACACCAAATAAGCTTTCAAAAGAAAAGGTTAAACTAAAACCAAATTTATCGGAAGACAAATGCAGTGCCATTCACTTCAAAGCTATAGTACCAAAACACAAGTACAAACCAGCGCCACTATCGAATACAACTGAAGAGACCAAAAAAATTGGTGATAGGTACAGTCAAGAAGGGGCTTTCAAACAAACACTAGAAAATAACAGTGTGATCTGTTCAACAGTTGTGACAGAAAAGTTACAACCAGAGTCCAGTGAATTTGCAAACAAATGCAAACCAATATTGAAAGCTGAGACCCAAAAACCAAAGTTTAAACCACTTCCAATCAGATTTGGAGAGGATGACAAATTAAATGCAGGCTTAAATCCAATTGCGTCTAAACCAAAAAAGTTCAAACCAATTCAGATTCAGTTTGTTGAGGACAGCAAACAAAAATTGAATTCTGGATCTATTGCTCCAACAAAAAAGTTTAAACCGATACCAAAGAATTACGGAGAGAATGGTACACCTAGTGCAAATACTGGAGCTCTGATAGCAAAGCCAAAGTCGAGACCAGAGCCAATATCATTTGGTGAAGAAAAGAAGCCAATAATTAACCAAGATGTCTTAGTTCAAAAGCCGAAATACGGAGTCAAAATTGTAGCGGACATTGAGCATAGCGTGAAGGCTAAAGCTGCAGCTCCAAAACCAAAGTTCAAACCAGTTCTAATTACATTTGATGATGAACAGAAGCCAACAGTCAATCAAGGAACTATGAGTACAAAGCCAAAATACAAATCAGTTCCAGATGAATTTGGAAAGGAGAGTAAAGCTTTTGCAGCAAAACCAAAGTTTAAACCAGTGCCAATAACATTTGATGAGGATGGGCACAGAAAAATTGACAAGTTCTCTGAAGAAGAACGTGTTGAATTCAGAAAAAGGAGGTTTGCATCTTGCTTAGATCAGGATGATACAAATCCAAAGAAATTTGAAATGAGATATTGACTCTATGAACATTTTTGCATCTTTTAATGGTGTTTTATGAGTTGATGCAATTTTTCTTTAAAGTTTGAATCATTGTGTGAAAATGAGTGTGAAAGAACAATAATTTGTTGATTACTTTAAAAAAAAAATGAATATTTTTTTAGTTAAGAAGGGTGAGTAGATGATGGGATGAAAGAGTAATTGATTGAATTGACTAATTTTATGAATAATTTCTAAGAAAATTAAATAAACTTTATATTGAATTTCTCTTTTTCTATTTTGTTTACCCTTCATTAAAGGTGCCTTACTTCGGAGTGTGGAATAAAGTTTATTTTCCCCTCTCTTCAATTCTACAAAGTTCAACATGTTTCACAAAAGCAGTATAGCTACAAGAAGTTGATTCATCTTCGGTCTAATTGACCAATCACTAGACCCGCTGACTTACCCCGTTAACCCCGCCTACTGACATCAACAGAAAGTCCCGTTTCGATTCTAAACGTCCTTATGTTGCAAAGTTTATAGCCAGCAGCATGTAACAAAAAAAAGTAGAATAGTTGGTTTAGGACATGAACGCCGGAAATACAGTTTGAATAAGCTGTAGTTACGACGTTTAGGTCGCCAAAGCAACTTGACAGGTAAGCAAAAAATGTCGGCAAATGTCGGAATTCAAAAGTGATTTCTGATCTAAATGAGTAAGTTTATTGGTCGACTGTTTATGTAATTGACAGCCACGACTTGTCAATTCAATGATTCGATTAGAAATCGATATTGATCGACATCGGTTATCGGTCAATTGACCAAATGTCAGGTCAGCATAATATGAGTATGTGTTAGCTCCCCTGAGTGCCATGTGCTCGGAGAGAGCTAATGTGAATGACCAATGTCTGGAGAAAGATGAACTCTTCGAAATCTAGCCCCAAGATTTCAATCAAAATTCACAGATTTGATCCCTAGGTAAAACACTTTCAGTAAACCTTCAGACAATTGAATTATTAGTAGAGTAGAAAAACTCATTGATGACCCCCTACCGAAACAATTCAAAGCGCTACTCTCTTTAAAAAATGAATCCGAGAGCTTTGAATTTCAGATGAAGTGTTTACTTGTGATGGTCTTAAAAAGTGAAATTATTACCCATGGCTCCGAAAGAGGGGAGCTATACTCGGGTTCAAACACGGTTGAAAAGGTCGTCAGCAACTTTTCTCAATTTGAGCAAAGCCAAAATCAAGCTGTTGTTCGGCAATGAGTGAAATACACTATCGCAAGTTCTCTTACGAAGTTGAGGGAATACTCTTGTTCCTCAACTTCAGTTTTTCTAGCTTTTCGTTTCGATGCCCTAGCTGACCAAGGACAATGATTTCAATCAAGTTCCTAACCGTTACTCATGGCCAAGTAGGGATGTATCCTCTGTGTGTTGGTGGGTACATATTTGTAAAATGTGAGGGCCACATATGAGCTTCACTTACGAGGTCTCGACTTGTCCTCTTTCACTGTCATTTTGTTGGTGAGAGATAATTGTCTGCGTTTTATGGTCCAAGCTTAGTAAAATTATTGGCGGCCGTTTGTCAGTTTTCAGTTTTAAAAACAAAACGAATATTACTTTGGTCAAGTATGATATTTCTTCAGACATAAAATCATATAAAAAATCTCTGGGTAATTTCCAAAGAAATAAAATCAACATTAAAAAATACATATTGTGACACACTTTAATTCCAATGTGTTTTGTAGTTAGGTCATAACATAAAGTATATGGTCTTTATTGAAAACATGAAAATAATGTCATATGGACAACATTCTGGAACTGCACGCGAGCACTCATTTTAATAACTTTAAAATTGCAACGAACATGAAACTTTACAATCGTGAATAATCTTGAGAAAATGAGACTTTCGTAAAATCGGTAATTATAATAGAAGAGATCGGACCGTCACATGCCTAAAAGAAAACGGTTTTAACCCTGATTAGATTGGGCTATCAATACAATCTGGCTTGTGTCGAAATGTAGTTCACGAATCAAAATGTTCGTTTATAAAATTTTAATTCAAGTCATTGATGGATCGCTGGTCTAGCCCACTGACTCCGCTGGTCACGCCCACTTACTCTAACAGGACATTTCACTTCGATATTTAATGGCGTTATTTTGTAAAAATTATGGCCAGTAACTTTGAACAAAAAAAGTAAAATAGTTGATTTGCGACCTAAACGTCGTAGTTACAGCTTCGATAAGCTGTAGTTACGACTTTTATGTCACCAAACCAACAAAAATGCTTCACATAAATGTCGACCAATGTTGGAGTTAAAAATTTACTTCCGGTCCAAATGAATGGTTTGATTGGTCGATTGATTCTTTGATTGACAGCCATAAACGTTCAAATCTAATCGCGATCTACAGATCTTGAAAGATTTGTTTTACCAATGTGATCTGCCGGGCAGACAGACGTAGACTTTCATTCTATAACCTTGCCCCTCGAAGACGTTAATTTTTTACCCATTCCGATACAATCAAGCAAAAGGGGAAAAAAAGCTTTGGAAAACATTGTGGGAAATAAAGAAATTGCGTGTTACAATCAATTTATTCTTGTCTACAATATTTTCTTTCATGGAAGATGAATATTTCTTAATTTTAAATACCTTTTCGTCTGCAAGACCTTTCAATTTGGACCAGTAAAATTCTGTTCCACGGTAATGCGAGAATCAGATTTTATAATCAATAGCAATGATCCTTAATTTTGTAATAATCAAAGAACTGAAAGTACTTTAAGCTAGCAAAGCATGGTTGAATTTAGAAAACGTTTCCTTGTTGGGTAGAAAACATTGTGGACATTGAAGAAATTGCTTATACAAGCAATTTCTTCATTGTCCACAATGTTTTCCATAGCCTTTTTCCCAAAGCGGAATTGATAGGGAATGGGTTAGATAGCGTGCTTGTGAGAGAGTTCAATACAATTTGAATAGAGTTTGCAATATTCCTGAAATACATGAGAACTACTTTTAATAGCGTAGGCATTTAATAGATTTAGTGGTTAAGCCTCCAATGGCAGTTTGCACTCGTTGAACTTTGAGACGACCTCAAAATTTCGTCTGTTATCTTAAGCTATCAAAGCTGTCGCTTTGCTAGCTAAAAACGGATTACATAACATCGATCACCTGGCTTTATATCAAACATCTATAGATCTCTATTTCTACAATGACTAAACAAAACTTGCATTAAAACCACCTTCCAAGTAAAAAAGATAAATGAAAATGACACCCGTGACTCATCACACAAAAAGCGGATAACTAGGAATGAACCCTTTCCCATTTTTTTTTTTTGAAATTTTAGACTGGTCCAAATTGAAAGAGGTTTCAGACGACAACGAAAATTGGACACAATTTGAAATAAATGATGCAATGTGGTAAAATTGGACACAATTTGAAATAAATGATGCTATGTGGTAAAATTGGACACAACTTGAAATAAATGATGCTTTATGGTAAAATATTGTGGGAAAAGAAGAAATCGCTTGTTACAAGCAATTTCTTCTTTTTGCCACAATGTTTTTCCAGTTTAAAATCACAGCAACGTGAAATCCCGGGTTTGTACAGGAAAGGGTTAAGAAATATTTTTGGCTAGCTTAAAAGAACGAATTTAGCTGAACCTATAGGTGTAATCGAGCGCACTCAAGAAATCAGCGTGCATGCGCAATCATTCACGCACATGCTAAAATACCAGAACCCTTATCCGTGCGCTTGTTGATTTATGCGCACTTGCAATATTGATATGTGTGCACGCTCGATTTTTGAAAACGCACGGCCGAATTCTGTTTAAGCGCCTGTATTATTTACGCGTACTCGCATTCTTTTAGCATCCGAGACTTAAATTTGGATTTTCGACCCAATAAAAGTTACATCGTATGGGATATTACTGCAAATGATACACGTTAAAGTCCAAAACTTAGCTTCTATCCCAATCCTCCATTATCCCACTTTTTGACGTCTCGCAAAGAAAAAAAAATGTTGAAAAAACACAAAAGAATATGAGGAATTTGAATGAAAAAAACAAAACAATTCTTTCATTTCCCACAATGTATTCTACCCAGAAAGATAATGACTTTTGAAATTTCATCAATTTGAAATTGTTGCCTGCACCCACTTTCAATCCGCCACAATCTAAAGTCTCGTTTTATTGCTTGTTTGAATAGGGTTTTTGGTATTTCAGCCATGATCGCAGCGGTTTGATCACTTAACAATTGATTCCTAGTATTTCTCACACAAGTACTATCGCTTTCCGAGCCTCCAGCTTCTCATCAAATTGTTAACGCATTACAATTTTGTCGTCTGATAATGGGTTAACTGATTTTCTTGTAACAAGAACTAGCCCAGACCTGCGACGAATATCGACAGAAAAATCTTATTTGACCCGGGCTTCACATAACTGACGGATCGCCGCTTTCAATCAAAGATCGATAGACCATTAAAATCCTCCAATTAGAACGGAAGGGAATGAATCTTGACCTCCGATATTTAACTTAACCATTTTGGCTGGTTTGGCGACGTAAATGCCGTGATTACAGCTTATGCAGGCTGTACTTACGTTGTTTAGGTCGCCAACATACGATTTATCTTGATTTAAGACCCTGGATATTAATTCTGCGTTTGATATCTGAAATTTTCTTGTTGGAGCTTAATTGGTGTGGTTATCGACCCGTCCATTCTTCTTTAACTGTTTGTTGTAAAGAATTCTTGTATTGTCCTCTTTCAAGTAACAATTCACAAATCAACGTTGGGCGAGCAATATGTCGTAAATACAGCTTTATTCAATTTTACTCGCCCAACGACGATATATGACCAATCAGTCAAAAAAAGAAGGCCATTCTATGAAGTGCGAAAAGTATCGAGCCTTGTCAGACTGCACTTATTCTAGCTGTAGTTGCGACGTTTGGGTCGCAAAATAAACCATTTTATTTTCGTTACATGTTACTGTCCATAAATTTGAAAAATAACGCCATTTGATATCAATGGAACTTCCTGTCGGAGCCCAGTGGACGCGACCAGCGATCCACCAATTGTCGTCTGCATCGGTTTTTAATAGACATAAATCGTCTGCCAATAAGTTCGGTTTATTCGTTGTACTGATTAACGAAATTTGGTTTATCAAAATGAAGTGCTTTGCAAATATGCTGTAATACATGTATTTTCTTTTCAAACATTGCACTTAAAGATGTAATGCATAAATCCAATAGCTATTCAATGTTTTTATGTTCACAGATTTTTTTTCTAACAGAACGTCGCGAACAGAAATTTACATGTACATATCGTCGGTTTGTAAATCGTCGTGACCGCAACTTCATAAGTCTGTGGATATTGTGATTTTGTCGCCCACATACGAAAAACTCCATTTTACCCTTTCCTGTTTTTCAAAATTTTACATTTGTCGATATTCAAAAGGGCAGCAGACGATAATACAAAGTACATGCAAGTACAATTCAAAAAGTAACCAACCTACCTGATAGGGCAATTTCTACTTTTTCAAAATTATTTTCTCAAGTGTAAAATGATAAATAAGAATAAGAACATTCAAGCCGATTGCCTATAGATTCTTCTGTAGACTCTCTTAATACCTACGTTCAGTTGTCCGTACCAACAACGCAAGGCCCAGCCGGCTTGCGAGTCTAAACAACTATCAATTCATACATCTAAAGTGACCCGTCGCGGTTGTCAATCAACCAGCCAGTCGACCAATAAATTCAATCATTGAGACTAGATATGGGCTTTGAACTCCGGCATTAGCTGCCATTTTTATTTACCTTTTTTGTTGGCTTGGCGCTTAAACGTCGAAACTACAGCCCATCAATGGCATGATAATCTTAAACCCAAGAGGGGTGGGCAGCTTGGAGCTCTGAAAGGGTGTAGTGGTAGTTCTTGTGTGAGAAATACCATGAATCCATGGTTAGGTGCTCCAGACTGCGCGATATGACTGAAATACTGTTAAAAGTGACGTTTAACCCCATGTAACCAACCACCTAATATCAGAAGTCTCCCACCAATCGTAAACCTTCGTAGCTTGAGGCTCGGAAATGATGAAGTGGTAGTTATGGTGAGAGAAATATTAGGAATCCATGGTTAGGTGCTCAAGTCACCGCGATATGACTGAGATACTGTTAAAAGTTGCGTTTAACCTGATTCAACTAACAAACTATATTCAGCAGGTCATATCTACTACCAGTTTATATCCGTAAACCAGTGGGTCTCACGCACTATTTATCCATAACTTAAAATCAGTGGGCTAAAGCATCTATTAACTAATTACCACACGAGAAATTCTAAGACAGGTCCAAATTGAAAAAAAAACAAAAAAACTTGTAGACGACAATTTCAAGTTGGTGAAATTTTAGAAATATATGTATTTTGGGGTAGAAAACATAATAGGTAATGAAGAAATGGCTTGGTATAGAAGCAATTTCTTAATTATCCACAATGTTTTCCGATGCCCTTTTCTCGAGGGCGTCTAAAAGCGGGATTGTGTGGGAATGTGATAATGGTTTCTGGCTATCTGGTAAAGGTCCATTTCAAAATTCAGCGGGTCAAAGCTACTATCGGTACATATCTTAACCCTTGTCATGCTCAACCCGAACTATTCCTGTATGGGCAGTAGGTAAAAACTAAGATCAGCCTGCACATAAGTGCAGTCTGATCTCAGTCAACACCTCCTGTCTGTCTCCTTCAGCTCAGAGTTGTATATAAATGTAATTTTCAAAATTAATTTTGACCTTTAACATGTCCTCCAAGTGCTTTCAGGCCATTGATTTTTAAGCCGGAAATTTAGATAAGAATTATATTGACCCATTCCCACACAAGCCCTCCATTTACGCCCCTCAAGAAAAAAGCTTCGGAAAACATTGTGGAAAATGAAGAAATTGCTTGTAACAAGCAATTTCTTCATTTTTCACAATGTTTTCTCTCCAAGAAGAAGAAAAGTTTTAAAATTCAATCCACTTTAAATTGTCGTCTGCAGCTTCTTACAATTTTGACCAGTCTAAAATTATTTTGTGTTGGAATGGGTTAAGGATGACTTGGGTTAAAATCAGCAGTTCAAATCTACTATCTGTTATTAGCTTAAAATTGGCGGGACGAATCTCCTATCGGTCCGTATCTGATGATCAGCAGAAATATATTCTTACCATGCTGTTCCAGTTCAACTTAAATATCCTTGTATATGAAAAATAAGATATTCGATAAAATAAAACCAAATTTCCTAATACGAATACGATTTTTCATTAATTACATCATATATGAATTTTTTCATACATTAATATTTTCATCCTCCGATATTTATTTACAATTATATAGATTTATCTGTTTATATCTACCAGTGTATCTATGGTCTTTCCTTGTATTATATAACAAGAATTTAGATAATCTATCAATCAAATAATATTGAAATCATTCATTTGGACTGGAAGTTAACTTTGAACTTCAAAATTGATTTCAGACATACTTCAAGATGCTTTGGAATTTGTGAGAACGCAAATTTACTAATTATACTTTATTCTGTCTTTGTAGTTCTTACTATGTTGAAGATGTAACGAATAACGAAATAAAGTATAAACTGTCTTCTTCATCTTTACACTTATAAAAATGACCAAGCCCGCTACACAGGAGACCATAGTTCGGTGCACAAATCGCCGCGATATAACTTAAAATATTGTTGAAAGTGGCGCTTAACCTTATCAATAGAACAACCAATCGACTCGTAAATCAATCGACCAATCAAATCATTCAACCAATCAACAAAACAACCAACCGACCAATCAATTAATTAACTAATCAATCAATTAACCAACTAATCAACCAAAAAATATATTGATAGGTCAACCAACCAACCGACCCACCGACCGATCGAACAAACAATCAATCAATCAATCAATCAATCAATCAAACAAACAAACAAACATACATACAAACATTATTCTTCGGTACGTCAAAATGTAGAATTTTGCGTCTAAGCGGAACAATTGAACAAAAGGACCAAGATGCACCTTTAACGCTCACCTGAGTATGATAGCTCCAAGCTTCACAGAGACTTAGAAGGATGTTTTTAATCAAACTTCATCACAATATTTGATTTTAAAAGAAAATTGGTAGTGATCTAATTCTAATGGTTCATTTCATAGACCACCAGAAGTTATTACTTCAAGAAAATATATTTGAAAGCACTAGACCTAATATTTTTGGGGGAGAAGATTTTTGCTTTTCTCCCTACTATATACTAGTATATTGTTTTAAATCTTTGATCCTACAACAAAGGCTTAGCGAGTCAGTTCAAAGTAAGTGGCCTTAACAATAATAAGGCAATTCTGAGTCCAAAACTGTGCACTCTATGTCTAATGTTCTTAAAGAAGAAGAAAGTTAAAGACTATCTCTTTGTCTCTTCTTCAAAGTACAGGATCTGACAACATAGAGCTTTATTTGGTCTAAGATCAATATTTTGAAGTATTTTGGTAAAAGACCTTAAGGTAATGCTACATGTAAATTCTGAAAGCTATAGGTTTCATTGTTTTGATATTTCCCTGGGATGCCACAACATGGCAGCTTTACATTTTGGAGACACAATTTGGAGTATTTTTGTAGAGGACAGTTTGGCAATGCTACGTGTACAATTTATAAGCTCTAGTTCAAATTGGTTTTGAAAAGATTGTTCAGAATGAATCAATTCTTTGAAGTGTTTTAGTGGAAGGTCTTAGGTGATGATATAATACAAGTTATCAAAGTTCAAAGCCTTATGGTCTGAGAAAAGAAGAATTTTAAAGAAGAATTTTAAAGATTTCTTCCCTTTATAAATACGGTATCCTTCAGCAAAGGGCTAATTTACAGAACAGACTAATCATTTGAAGTGTTTTGGTAGGGGATCATAAGGCGGTGATATGTACAAAATATCAAAGCTCTAGTTATTGAACCTAAAATTCTTTTCTGAACATCGCAAAAACTTGAGTAAGTGTACACGTGACTTTTGTGAAAGTTTTAAATGGCATGTAAACATTTTTGACTCTTTAATCCTTTAATCTCTATTAAATTCATGTAGCCTAAAGTACTGAGTCAGACTGGCCAGATTTATTTAGTGACCTTTACCTAGCACCCTACTACCTATTACCGAGCGACAAAGTTTAGGACTAGACCCCCCCCCCAAAAAAAAAATAGAATCCATTCCTACACAATGACAATTTTAGAAGCCCCAAAAAATGAAACTTTGGAAACATTGTGGAGAATGAAGAAATTGTTGTAACAAGCAAGTTCTTCATTATCCACAATATTTTCTCCCCCCCCCCCCCAAAAAAAAAAAAAAAAAAAAAACCAGAGATTTTTTTAAATATTATCAGATTGTCATCTGCAACTTCTTTGAATTTGAACCAGTCTAAAATGTTGATGTCTGGTAAAGGGTTAAATTACAAAGAGTGTTAAGGACTGAAATTATAGTAATAATAATAAAAATAATAAGTAACGTAATGTTAAACAATAATTCCCCAAAAAATCATTCAGTGTAAAACAGAGTTAATGTGAAAATGTTCTAACTGTTACCAGACAACACTTTTAACATATTACCAGATAATCAAATTTAAGCTAAATTGAAAATAGTTGCAGGCGTCATTTAGAAATTGTTTAGTGTGTGTGTGTTCTTGGGTAGAAAACAGTGTGAATAACGAAGAAATTGCTTGTTACAAGCATATTTTTTTTCGTTTTCAACAATGTTTTCCCAAGCTGCTTTTTTTAAATCTTGATGGGCGTAAAAAGCGGGATTGTGAGTGAAAGGGTTAATTCAGACTGATCAAATTCTGGGGGAAAAAGTTTCACATGATATCCAAAAATGTGTCTTTTAACAGAGCCTGTTCACCCGACGGAATATATAAACCATGGAGAAGAAATAAGATGGGAAAGAATGGTTTTAGATTGAATTCGCGATTTTGACCAGCGGTTTGTACACAAAATTTCTAAACCACTGTGTGCGATAGCGTATTTAAGTTGACCGCCCACTTACTCCGTTGGATCTGTTATTTTGAAAATGCATGTGACAAAAAAGTAGACTGGTTAGTTGGCGACCTAAATCTCATAACTTCAGCTTGATTAAACTGTAGTTACCAAATTTTAGTCGCTAAACCAACAAAAATACGTAACATAAATGGCCGCCTATGTCGGAGTTGTAAGTTAAATCTCAGTCTAAATGAATGATTTAATTGAGCGACTGATTATTGAACAATGCTTTGCCATGCTTTCAGTTGGAACGTCGCTATCCGTCTAGGAACAGAGAAAGTGGCAAAAATAGAAAATTATTCTATAACTTTAATGAATGTCCTATCTTATTAAATGCCCAAAATATCAGTACACCTGCTAGTGATGAATATGTTTAAAATGAATCCTGAGTTTATTTTAAACAGACAATGCTAAGCACGGTGGACAAATTGAAGTCACACTGACAGAGCCCACTGAGGTCAAACAGGAAGCTGCAATTTGATATCAAACGGTGTAATTTTGCAAAATTAATGGCCAATAACATGGAACAAAAAATGCAAAACGGTTGTTTTGCGACCTAAACATCGTAATACGATAAATCAACAAGATTGTTTCACATAAATGTCAGCCAATTTAGCAATCGGAACTCCTCGTTCAATTCTACGAATCAAATCTCGGATGTACATCGTTGGACTATTTCAAAATTCACGTGACAAACTTCCAAAATGGCGGTTTCCGTTATGCAAAGTAACAGCGATAAATATATCTCATAAAGTTCTGTTCTTCAAAGGAAGGTTTATATCAGAGCAAAATAGGGCAGAACATAAAACAACACAAGGAAATTTAATTTTTTCAGCGATTTTGAGACTGTTATATCATCAGGGTTTATCGAGATTACGCGCTACGTTTTCTTACACTGTTTCCGGCTAGCAAAATGCACCATTTTGTTACATAATGCTCCGCCTTATATACATCCGAGGTTTGATTCGTAGAATTGAACGAGGAGTTCCGATTGCCAATTTAGGAGTTCAAAGTACACTTCCGGTCAAGATAAATGATATGGCTGATCGAATGATACGTTGATCGAGAGCCACGACCCGTAAGAGGGTTGGTCAAGAAAAATCTAACAGAAGAACCTTACATCAAAGTCCAATTCTTATAATGACTTAGCTTGAAAAACTGAGAGTAAGGGGGTGAGAGAGACTCTTTGTATTGGAACTGACGTTATTTACAAATACGCGCTAAAGTGACGTCACGCGTAACGTCGTCACCACGCGTTTACGTTCTTTAGCTATTTTGGTATTCATCAAAAATGCCACGCAAATAAAAGCTCTCGGTAAAATAATTATTTACTTAATTTGTATGCCAATAAACGGAATGAATTATGTCGACTAAAAGGTAAGGGTACTTTCTTGTTTTTATTTGTCATTTTCACAACATAGTGTCGCCTTTGTTTTGTTATTTTGATGTAAGTTTATTCTTGTTTATCGGTTATTTTATCATCGTGTGGGTGGAGTAGGTTTTGATTATTTTCATTTTCAAGAATTAATATTCTCTTGGTTGAATAGAAAGATGTAAGTAAAAGATCAGATAGAGGTCAACATTTTAAAAAAAAATAATTCACATTTTATTAAGAACTTCAATCGAAACTATCTAGCTTGGCACCTTTTTCACCCAAGCTTTCTACTTTTAAAACCCGGGAAAATTCCTTGCGGAAAAGAGCCCCAGTGAAACTAGGTAATATTAGTTATATGGTTTCTTGCCTGGATATATGGCGATTTATTCCCGGCTGGAGAATACGATGTGATCCGAGTCGCAGTTGAGGGTTGACATCGTTTTCTCCAGCCGGGAATAAATTATTTCTTTGTAGTATAATATAAAGTTTTATCAGAGGACGACTAAACTGTCGCAAAAACGACTTGGATAAAGCTGTATTTACGACATTTGGTCGCCAAAAGACGACTATTGCTAGAGATCGAGAAAGTACCCCAAAATATAATGTAAAGACATTGAGATTCTAGATATTTTTACAATAGGCCATTTTGTCCGATTCATATATATGCTAAACCCATATCCGCAAAGAATTGTTTAATTGGTCTAAATTGAAATAAGTAGCAGATGACAGTTTCAAGTTAATGAAATTAAAAAAGAAACGCTTTGTCTTTAGGCACAGAAAACATTGTGGATAATGAAGAAATTATTTGTTATAAGCAATTTCTTAATTCTCCACAATGTTTTCTACCCCAAAAGACATAGATTTTAGAAATTCCATAAAAAAAAATAATGTCGTCTGCAACTTCTTTTAATTTGGACCAATCTAAAATGCTGTTGTCTAGTAATGGGTTAAGTTACAAAGAGTGTTAAGGGCTAAAATTATAATAATAATAATGAATATAATAAGTAAGGTAATGTTACACAATAATTCACCAAAATCATTCAGTGTAAATCAGAGTTTATGTGATAATGTTCTAACTGTTACCAGTCAACACTTTTAAGACATTACCAGATAATCAAATTTAAGCTAAATTGAAAATAGTTGCAAACGTCAATTAAGAAATTATTTTGTTGTGTGTGGATAGAAAACATCGTGGATAATGTAGATATTGCTTGTTACAATCAATTATTTCTTGTGTCACAATGTTTTCCAAAGCCTTAATGGGCGTTAAAAGTGGACTTGTGTGGGAATAAGCAATCAAGCAACAAGTAAGACGAAATATTAATAGGAATTAATTTATCGTGGTACAACTCAGTCAAAATTAGGTTTTATGGATATCAAGGTCTCAATGAACATTAAGGTTCATTTCATACTTCAAAGTTTCATCATACCTGCTAAATATCTGAACTAGCAAAGCTCTGTAACAACATGCAAAGTCAAATATAATGTTATAAAATATAAACAAATGAAAATTCAGAGCTACGCTGGTTAATTGTTCCTCCGCCAAACACCGCCCTCTACATCCCCAAATGAAAGCAACATAGCAACAAAAACAAGATCCACAAGTTACATGTATTCCAAACCTCTCCCAACCCAGTACAAGAATAATATGTAGTCTCATTATGAACTAACCTCCAAAGAAGTAAGATACCTTCTTTAATATGCTGTCCCGACTCCAATTCGAGGAAAATGTAGGATACTATTATAACAGCAATTGGCCAATCGCAGATGTCAATTAAGGAAAAAATCGACCAATCAAATCATTTATTCAGCCAAGACATGGGCTTTTCAACTCCGACATTGGCCGCCATTTTGATATCCTTTATTGTTGATTTGGTGACTTTTACGTCGTAACTACAGCTTATTAAATCTAATTCTAAATATTGGATGCATTTTTTTGAAAAAGGTAATATGTAATACATCTACCATCCTTCAAAACTAATAAGACAATTGATGAACCATGCAAACTAAGAGAATTTAACTGACAAAAAGCCGTAGCTGGACAAAACCGTTTTTCCTTCAAGGGTAATAAAGGACATACAATTTCTCTTTCTCCAAATTGTACAATTTTTGAATATCTGAATATAATTTAATTTTAAGTTGCGTCTATCGAAAAGGAGCGTTCTGATGGTCGAGAAAAATTATTCATAACTCCACGAACACAATTTTGAGCACGCAGCGATTTTGCATGCTTCCGCAAAAAATATTCCCACACAAAAAAGTATCAAAATTTGTAAAGCTTTTAGTTTTTTCGCTCGATGCTTTTAAATTATAAGAAATGAATAGAATATTTTTGCTTTCATGGAGGTATGAACCGAAACACCTAATCACACAATGTATGAATCCGCTTCGCGAATTCATACAGTGTGATTAGGTTTTTCGGTTCATACCTCCATGAAAACAAAAAATATTCTCTTCATCTCTTAATTAACGACAATACATCATAATCTGCAAGCGACTGAGTAAACAAAACTGTTCCACAAACCCGCGAAAATAACACGTTTTAAAGGAACACAAAAAATATCAACCAATCAAAACTTGTTATGCTACTGCTAATTAACTAGTTTTATGAGTCATCGCTAAACCATGCAAATTATTTAATTAAGAACGATCAAATCATAGTTATAAAAGTTACACTTGATATCCAAAAGTGTCCTTTTGAACAGAGAGTGTTCATCCGACGGAATAAATAAACCACGAAAAAGTAATAAGACGGGAGAGACTAGCAAATTTGACCAGCGGTGTGTATAAAAATTCTTTAAACCACTGTTCGCAAAAGCGTATTTGCGTCACATAAATGGCGATAAATGTTGGAGTTGTAAGTTAACTTCGAGTAGAAATGAATGATTTAATTGGTCGACTGATTATTTAATATAAATCTGTGATTGGTCAATTAAACCATATTGGCATGCTCTCAGCTGGAACAGTCGCCATCCATCTAGAAACCAAGAAAGTGTCAATAATCCAAAGACAGCTATATATTTACCAATTGCCTCAAATATTAGTATACCTCCTATAGTGATAAATAAGCGTAAAATGAATCCTGACGAGATTTCCCGGCTTTATTTTAAACAGCAAGGTCGACAAATTGAAGGAAAACTGACCACGCCCACTGAGCTCCGACAGGAAGCTGCATTTCGATATTGAACGGTGTTATTTTGAAAAATTAATGACCACTAACTTGGAACACAAAAGTCAATCGTTGTTTTGCGACTTAAATGTCGCAATACGCCAAACCAACAACTATGCTTCACATAAAAGTCGACAAATTTCGGAGTTAAAAGTTCACTTTCGGTCAAAATAAGTAAATTGACTGAACGAAAAATTCGTTGACAGCCACGATCCGTAGGCGGATTGTTGGATTAATCAAGAACAATCAATCAAAGAACCTTACATCTAAGAGATCCAATTGTTACCGTTACTTAACTTGGATAACGTAGAGTAAGGGAGTGGGAGAAAATCTATTTGTATTAAAACTGACGTTATTTACAAATGCGCGCTAAAATGACGTCATACGTAACGCCGTTACCACGCGTTTACGTTCTGTAGCCATTTTGGTATTATCAAAATTGCCACGCAAATAAAAGCTCTCGAAAAAAGAATTATTTACTTATTTCGTATGCCAATAAACGGAATGAATTATGTCGACTAAAAGGTAAGAATGCTTTCTTGTTTTTTATTTGTCATTTTCAATACCGAGCCTCGCTTTTGTTTTGATATTTTGATGAAATTTGATTCTTTTTTATCGGTTATTTTAATAACATCTTGGTGGGGTAAGTTTTCATTATCTCAAACTAAAAGAATTTATAATATTTTCGAAGTTAAAAATGAAAATATGCCTATATATAAAATCAATAAAAATGAAATTGAGTTCAACATTATTTTTAAGATTAATTCACATTTTATTAAGAAACCATAACGAAACTTTCTATCCTGGCGTAGTTTTTTGCCAAGCTTTTTAATTTTAAGTCCTGGGAAATTTCCACGGTAATCCGTCCGGTCAACCATGCATCACCTGTTTTTTTTTTTCAATTATCAACTATAGACCTTTTACTGTTAGCTGCATGTCTTGAAGCTTCCTCAAAGAAATTGGTACACATGCTCATATGCTTATTGTAAATGTAATATAATTGAAAAGAAATTCGTTGAAGGGTAAAGGTTGCTTGCAACAAACGGTTTGTTCTTTACAAACAATAACTTCTGAATTCTAATTTCTAAAATGCTGGATGAGATAGGAGTAAACAATTTTAATTGCTGAAATTGGGATCATGTAACGTCAGTATGATTCGTAAAATCTATTCGAAAATGCTTTTGTGAGGAAGAAAAACTTATTGTTGGTCGCTATTTCTACTTTTCACAATATAATAATTAGGAAGCACTCTGCAAATTCCTTTTATCACTTTTATTACAATTCTTATGATTCATTTTAATGGTTAGAACACTAAAATCTAATGACAACCCCTGCCAAAAATAACAAAACAAATACCTTTCTAATCATTGTCATGCTCAACCCAGAATATTCTTGCTTTGGCAGAAGGTATAGACTGAGATCAGCCTGCACATATGTGCAGTCTGGTCTTAGTCTAAACCACATGTTTGGCATTTTAATTTCAGAATAGTATATGGAATCAATTAACAATAAATAATGACCCACAATATATGGGCATTCCAATGCTTTGCCCTTAGATTTTAATATATGTAGTTCTGAATAAGGATTTAGTTCAGCATGACAAGGGTTAAAAGGGAAGCAGTTTATTTTATCACTATTTTGTCCCATAGGATTTTTTCTCAATTGTATCGGTCTATCTTAAATAGGATTACTATTTTAATAGTTCTACCAGTCTGACTCGAATCAGCCCAAGTAGCAATGTTGGTAGAGCACTTGACTTCAAACCTTAAGATCACGGGTGCGAGCCCTGGGCTGACCATATCAACTAACAAACTAATTGTCTTTCGGATGAGACGTTAAATCGAGGTCCCGTGTGACGGTGCTATCCAACGAGCACATAAAAGAACCAGGCTGAGCTCTCAGCAGTTTCGTCCTGTATCCTTACACTATCCCTCATTTGATAAAAAAAAAATAAAGATAAAAAAATCAAAGGTTACGTCGTAACAGAAAAAGTCGTATGATTACATGGTTTTTCAATTGAAAACCACAAAGATTTGAAGTATATCATTCGAAATTACGTGGCGGTACGTTTGGTCTTTTCTGGGATACTCAGATTAATAAATGAACCCTTTCTTTTGAAACTAGATATATCATCGTCAAACTATAAAGGTCAAATTTTACCTGGTGTAATATTGAAAATAAGAGCGCTAATCATACAGGGCTGGTCGAGGAAAATATTCAAGCAATAAAAATGCTAAAAAAACAAGATGTGTTTGTGAAACACAATGCCCCCATAAGATGACTTAACTATGAAAAGTGTTGTTGACTTGATGGAGATATATCATCATGCCAAATATCAGCATTGTATCTTGAATAGGCTGGTAGTAATTGGCAATGTTAAGTTTTTTGGTTAAGTTTTGAAGACAGACAGACAGACGGAAAGACTGAACGACGGACAGACAGACGGACGACGGAAAAACAATATGCCTCCGATCTTTCGACGCGGGGTATAATAGAATCAAACACGAATACATCAAAGTTGGGAAGAGTTATGCATCTTGCACACAACACTAAAACATATCTCATTAATTATAAATTTCAAATTTGAAAGCATTTCAACGAGTCATAAAGATGGTGCGGTAAGCATAATTCTGACCAACTTTTATATAACATCTTCATCAATATGGGGGGACGATTGAAAAGTCTGTGGCCTAGGGTAGAGGCTGACATCTTACAAACAAACCAGCTGAGATCAATGTAGATAAAGTATCAGTGCTCATTTGCATAAGATTGTTGCCTAAGGAAATACTCGATGATTCGGTCACAACATTACTGGAGCATGTCGTAGGTTACATCATTGTGAAGAAAAGGACCACTGAATATTAACGCGGTATACGGATTCTTGATTATGAACCTGTCCAAAAATTTGCCACCTCAAAGGGCACCATCTGTGATGTGGTTACGGTCGAACGGTGAATTAAGCTATAAGGAACACGACGCAGTAGACATAAAATACTGATGTGATGAAGTTGCAGTAGCACAAAATTGAATCTTGTTTCTGGCTATAAATTTTGCATGATAACGCCGTTCAAAATCGAAGAGGAACTTCCCGCTGAAAGCAGTGGGCATGGCCAGCGGATTCGTCGGATGGGGCAAGCGATTCGTCAATTGTTCTACTTTTCACGACTTGGATATTTTATTAGCTGAATGTGTAATTTAATTTACCCGTTTTTTAATTACGTATAAGATTAGGACTTGAGTTAAATTTTCTGAAAAACTCATTATCGTAGGTGGATGAATTTTTGATATTTTAAAAATTAGTGACATTTTTTTGTCAAGAATATACCGAGTAGCATATCCGAACCAAGTAAAATATATGAAAGGAAAATGTACTTCGTCTCTTCTTGATTACAGATCAATTATGTTGTTGACAAGTTCTTTAGTAAAGAAGATAGAAAAAATAAAAACAATAAAAATAAAAATAGTTATACATAACTTTAAGTACGGAAAATATTCATTAGTGAAAAAGATGCAAAACCTCCAAAGTCAAGAGTGTTTCAATTCATATGCACTGCACTGTTCCTTGGTGAGATCTATCAATCAATATTCGGATATTATTATTTATTAAAAAGGATGAGTATACACGTATTATTAAACTTCAGCGTATATTCACAGAGTGTATTCAAGGTAAAACTGATGCAGAAGTTTGCGGGAAAAGAAAGTCTCGCTTCAAGACTAGGATGATATGTCACTTCAAAAAACTTTCAAATGTAGAATACCAGTAACAATCAACACAAGGCAGGTGTATCTACAAAGCTGGTAATCAATTCAAGCAAAAAAGTGGGAGGAGTTTTGGGTTTGGAAATCCCATATATTTATTTTAGAAAATGATGCCCTTGAATAATATGAATCATAAGGAGAGATAATTCATTAACTGACAAACAACAACAACAACAACAACAAAAAACCAGAGGAGTTGGCTGCTTTTTGCAGAACTTCATCATCTAAGCAGGCCCGTGAACAGGAGGAGTGGCTATATTACACTAGTTAACCCATTCCTAAGAATCTGGCTCAATCTGTTGATGTTTCCTATATGCCTTGAATAGGCCTATTTCGCAATTCCTACACAAATCCTCGTGAACAAAGCTGACTGAAAATCTATGATCTCAAGATTTTAACGAGCATTGACACATGATCGTTTTGGAAAAAAATCAGCCGAAACCCGAAATATTGAACACACAATAAAAATATGTGGACAAGAATGAACCGCGAACAACAAGACATCAAAATTTGCCAAATTGATCATCACCCCCCCCCCCCCCCATCCCCCACGCATAGACAGATGTATCAAACGTTTAGTTCAGAAAGCAAATAACGTGGAATGGGGGAGAAAACACTGGTTCTATTTCTCCCTTCTTTCAAACTGTCATAAAAATCCGTGATTATGACACGGAAGAAGTGTTTTGTAGCAGAAGAGATCATGACAATGGGTGTATAACAGTACCCGGAAGTTACCGATCATTTGAAAGTTTACGATGGATCCCCGCTGACTTTATCACGTTTAAGTTTTGAAAGCGGGAATCGTTTAAATTATAACGGACGTGACGCAATCGATTCGTCGTTGTCTAGGTGATAGAGTTAGATGCCATTTTGAATTACTATCAAAATGGCCACGCATTCAAAAGCTCCGTATAAAAATTGATTATTCATCTATATTGCATTTGATTCACCATTGAAATTATGTCAAATAAGAGGTAAACTTATTTCTAATCTGTTGTTTGTATTATTTGGTGTAAAATTGATTGTTTGTTGATATAATAAACATACAAAATAAACAAATTTTATTTCTTGTAAGAAATAATGGGTGGAGTAAAAATTTTGAATTGAAAAAATGATAATAAATAAATAAAATAATTAAACAAACTAAATTAAAAAATGAAATAGATAAGTTTCTTCTTTACAAGCCCTCCTGTTCACGCCCCTTAATAGAAAAGCTTTGAAAAACATTGTGGAAAATTAAGAAATTGCTTGTATCAAGCAATTTCTTCATTATTCAAAATGTTTTCAATCCAAAAAGAGAGAAAAAAAATCTAATCAATCTGAAATTTTTGTCTGTAGCTTCTTCCAATTTTGGCCAGTCTAATTTGTGTGTGTATGGGGGGGGGGTGAGTCAAAAGTTATCATCAAGGTGAGAAAAAGTTATTTAGGCCTTCCCCTATGTCATGCGTTTTTTTTTGTTTTTTTTATCATTATCAACTCGGACTTTTTAGCCGGTATGTAAAAAATCTGGGACTTGGCTTAAATGAGTGACCGTGACATGGAATGCTTTCTTTCAAAATAACAAAAATCATTCTTTTAGACTTATAAAACATCTTCTTTAGCAGGATTTTTCAATTTTAACTAAAAGTTTAGAACACGCCTTAGAACTTTTTCACTCTACTAAGACCTCACAAAAGACTCATAAAAAATTAATCAATGAGTAACGTTATGAAGTCCCATAATAGATAAAAGATACTGATTGATTGGGAAGTAAGTGCAACATATAAATCTAGCTACATGTACTTGGCTACTGAAATGAGCCAGCCTAAATCTTATTCAAAATAACTAGGGAAATATCACAAACATGACATGATAATAAAGCTGTAATGTCATAATTCAAAATTTGTTAATCAAGTAGTGCTAGGTGATGTCATTTTTCAATCTAAATTGTAGGCAAATGTTGTGAGCCTTTTTTTAATTCAAATCATCCAAATGTGTAGGTACATGCAGGGAATTAGTTTCATCTTAAATTTAGGGGGTCCCTGGGACTCAACATGTTTGGTTTAGGGAGTCCCTAGTTAAGTTTTGAGGGTCCCTCACTGGTTTGGAAAAATAGATTAATAAGCATAACTAGAGTATCATCAATTAAACTACATGTACTGTTAGTGATGTTGATGGGCTCTGTTCAGGGTCTACAGTTTTTTTAAAACCTTTATTGAAGAAGGACCAAACGTCGCTTTGCTGTGACATTTTGTTATTTCCTGCTGCAGACAAAGAATTAAAATCACGTCATCACCGCAAATATGGACTAAATGTGATTTTCTTTGCCTCGGGTAAAATAATCAAAAAAGCAAATCTCTGGAGCAGTTCAATGAATATTTACCCTATTAAAGAAATATGTTTCTTATTCAATCAACTTCAAATATTAAGATAGAGATTGTGCATTATTTTGTAAATGAAAGGTAGGGATATTCATCAAGACCATTGTATCCACTGTAAACAGTTTCTCGCAATTTGATTGGCTGTCGGAGAATGTAAAAAGTTGTTACCCTCCTGTTACTTTTTACTTATCAAAATATAAATAAAAAATCGAATTGGCAGCGCAAAAGATCACTTTTTGAAGTTGCATTTGGATATCTGACTTGATAAATCATGACAAAAATTATCTGTCGTGAATTTAATAAAAGAAAACAATACAGTTAAGGGGTTCACTTTAATAAATAATCGCCGGTAAACGTCGTGGACTGGAGATACTCCAACAGCTATTCGGAATACTTTATGTTTTTCATTCTTCGCATTGTCCGATAAGTTGCGAAGATCGGCACATTACGCAAGCCTAAATACTGTAGCGTATTGGTATTTGATGTAGAGTTAAGACATTTGTACCACCTGGTGTAAACATCGACAATTGAAAATTGAAAATTTTCAGAATTCTGTTATCATTAATCCATATTTTGATTTTGAAACTGCGTCCCCGGGGACGCATGTCTACCATTTTTGTGAGTCCTGCTCATGATTCTGCGTACCAGACGCAGGTATTCTGCGACTGTTAAAACCCTCTACATGTATTATGACAAATTTTATGATAAATTTTAACGATAAAAGTAATCTGACAGCATGGATTGTGCTTTTTTATTTTTGAGAAGGTTAATTTTGATATTCCATGAGGCTGAAGTTTTCTATGCATCTTATTAACCCTTGTCATGCTGTATAAATTACCTTACTGAAATGCTGGCAAATCAAAGGGCTGAAAGCACTGATAGAACTTGTTGTTCAAAAATCAATATTTCTTTTAGAAATCAACTTCATAAACAACTCTGGCAGGAAAAGTACAAGCAGGAGGAGTAGACTAAGATCAGCCTGCACATAAGTGCAGTCTGATCTTAGTCTACACCTCCTGCTAAAACCGGAATATTCCGGGTTCAGCATGACAAGGGTTAACCTCCTACAAAATCAGAAAAAGATAGATTGGGAGGAACTCAAAAAAGTTGCAGATTACAATTTCTAAGGGAACAAATCATTGTGGATATGAAGAAATTGCTTGTAATAAGTTTACAACAGCCCTTTTCTTGAGGTTAAAAAAGGGATTGTGTGGTAATGGTTTAATCCATTACCATACATTTTTTTAGACTGGTCCAAATTCAAAGAAGATGCAGACAAAAATTTTTAGTTGAGAATTTATAAAAACCTCAATGTTTGGGGGAAATAAACATTGTGGATGATGAAGAAATTGCTTGGAGCAAGCAGTTTCTTCATTTTCTACAATGTTTTTCAAAACACATTTCTTCAAGGGCATCAAAAAACATTATTGAGTGGGAATGGGTTAAATACCATTAAAGTATATGTAATTCGATGCTAGAATGGCTGCAGAATTGTATCGAATTGAAATAATATTAAAGAATCTAATCAGATTAGGTTCAAAACTTACTCCTGAGAAATCAAAATCATTTTTGGACTCATTTTTCCAAAAATATGCAACACATTAAATTGATGTACAAGTAATTTACCTTAAAGCTGAAAAGAAGAAAGTTAATTTTCTATGGTTGTCTATGATGGCAATGATTTCTTAGGCGTACTTTTTTTCAAGTGTAAACAACATATTTTTTTTAGTAGGTACAGTTTATGGAATTTTGGACTTTTTCATGTTTCTGGGTAGAAAACATTGTGCAAAATGAAGAAATTGTCGCTAGCAAATTCTTCATTTTACACAATGTTTTTGTTTTTTTTTTGGCAGGGTGTCCAAAAGCATCAGTGTGTAATTGGAAACATTAGAAATAACGTTTTGTGCCTGACACATTAGTTCTTGTTTTTTCAGGGAAATCATCAGATATCATCCTTACAGACGCCCTAACACACATGAGGTAGCCACCAGAAGACGTTTCCTCATCAAGTATTATCAGAATGTCAGGCTCATTAGAGGACCTTGTATGATACCAACAATATTGACTATGCAGACTCTGGAGTACATGACCTTGTCAGATGACCTTTTTATAAAGGTCATTGACTTTGTGTCTTGTGCAAAACTTCAGAGTAATAGGTAAGTTTGTTTTTCTTTGATGATAAATAGTTTACCATCAGTTATCAATGCTTTCAGACATTGAAGTTTAATGCTTTCAGACAATTAAAAGAATGGGATTAATCCATTACCAGGCGACAAAATTTTAGAATTGCCCAATTTTTAACTGATGAAATTTTAGAAATCTTTGAAATTTGGGTTAGAAAATATTGTAAAGATTCAGATAAATCTGTGCATCCACACAGCCTGAGCAAAGTCTTCACTGCATGCTATGTAGATAGCCACTGACACAAAGCTTCCTTGGTCCATCAGTGAATATATAAAATGCACTGTGTAGCTGTTCAGGCTACTCAGTGTCCACACTATGTTCATGCTAAATGTTAATAAGGTCACAAACTTGGAATCAGTATATCCTTGCTTAATAAAGAGCAACCTTACTTTACCCATTCCCAGATGGCAAGATTTCAGATTTGTCCTAATTGAAAGAAATTACAGACATCAATTTCAAGTTCATGAGTTTTTAGAACTTTCTGGGAAGAAAACATTATGAAAAATGAAGAAATTGCTTGTTGCAAGCTTTTTCTTCACATAATATGTTTTTCCAACTGTTTGTCTTGGGGTTTATCAAAAAGCATCATTGTGTGGGAATGGGTAAAGAGAAGCAAATTTTATTGTAAATCATCGAAGTATCATGTCCCTTTTACAACTGATTTTTCTTCACTATCCAACACCAAAATTGATAGCCAAGTGTCAGATATCAAACATAAAAACAAAATTAAAGAATCCTAAAATTCTCTCAGTAGTTTTTTATCAAAATATTACACTACTAAAATATGCACAACTTCTGTTTCAGAAATTGTGGTTTGAGAATCCTGGCTCGATTCTCCTATCAAGAATTTTTACGAAGAAAGATCAGATTTCATCCATACAAACGGCAAGAGGACAACATATGCAAAAACAGGCCGACAATACATAGAGGATTTATTCAAGCTTCTCTTGCAGAACTAGGGAAAATGCAACAGAGGGAAGATATTCAAAAGTCCAAGTCAAGTTATGTTGCCAAAATAAATGAGGTAACAGTTGAGATTGGACAGAATTCTCCTGTTATATCAGAAATCCCGACAACACCAAGGGAGGACACCACAACTAATCACCAAACACAGATGGATGGAATCCTAGCTGCATTATCCAGTGATAACATCAGTTCTCCAACTTATGACATCTCCTCTGGTGAGGACAAAACAACTGATGACAAAACCATGAAAGATGGAATTGTAGCTGCATTATCCAGTGATAACATCAGTTCTCCAACTTATGACATCTCCTCTGGTGAGGACAAAACAACTGATGACAAAACCATGAAAGATGGAATTGTAGCTGAATTATCCTGTGAAAACATCAGTTCTCCAAATTATGATATCTCCTCTGTTGAGGACACAAAAACTGATGACAAAACCATGAAAGATGGAATTGTAGCTGAATTATCAAGTGATGACATCACTCCACAAGCTAATGACATCTCCTCTGGTGAGGGCACAACAACTGATGACAAAACCATGAAAGATGGAATTGTAGCTGCATTATCCAGTGATGACATCACTCCACAAGCTAATGACATCTCCTCTCGTGAGGACAAAACAAATGGTGACAAAACCATGAAAGATGGAATTGTAGCTGCATTATCCAGTGATGACATCACTCCACAAGCTAATGACATCGCCTCTGGTGAGGACATCTGCAGTTCTGAGGCAGACTGCAGATTACCTCCGTAAGTATCTTGTTGTTGTTTATTTTTTGGAAAAATATACCCTTTCTCATCTGCTTTTTCTCTCATATTTTCTTGCTTTAGACTAAAAACCTTTGAAAGCTTGATTTGTAGGAAATGTATGAGAGCATATCAGAAAAACCCAAACACTTTTCAAGGGTTTACTCACCTGTTCCTATTAAAAGTTGCTAGAAAAAAAATAAATAAAATGTTCAATGTGAAATTTAATAGACAGATTTTTTTTACATGATACATTGTGGAAAGTACATGAAAAATGTTCCCAGTCATTTTTTATTTACCCTTTAATTTCAACTTTTTAGCTATAACAATCAATCAAATAAGGTCAGCATCTGTCTCTTTGGCTTATGTTTACAATTATAACATCAACAACAAAAATTATCTCCTCAGAAATTAACCATCAGATTTGAATCAAAATTCACTTAACCCATTCCAACATGAGGAAATGCTAGACTGACCCAAATTCAAACATTAGATGCATACAACATTTTTAGATTGACGAATTTCTAATGGGGTAGATAACATTGTGGACACTGAAGAAATTGCTTGAAATAAGCAATTTCTTCTATTTCCATATGTTTCCCAAGCTTTTTTCTTTAGAGGCGTAAAAAAGGATGGATTCTATGGGAATGTGTTAAACGATTTTGAAGTCTGACTCTTTCGAAATACTAAAATCCATGAAGAACTCAGTTGCTAAGGTAAGCAGGTAGAAAACTTCAAAAGAAAAAAACTTTTCCCAAACCACTAGGTCTAGATCAGTGTGATCACATTTTGTTGTTGTTGTTGTTGTTGTGTACCTCAATGAAAACAAAATGTATTAACTTAATATCTCAAATTAAGCAGGAAATCATAAAAAAACTAATGGTAAACTATTAGACCTACAGCTTTCATTTAATTTTTCCGGTAAAATTGTGTTATGTGTTATGGTACGTTTCAGAATTACTATAAAACTACTACTCTTGCATCAACATTAGCCAAATGTACTTTAAAAAGGGGATTAAAAAAAAAATCACTAAAATATTCACCTCCATTAGCATTTAAGATCTAGAGTTTTCAAATTTTGCATGCATTTACTTATGGTCAATTGAAGTAATCACTGCAAGATTCTAGTTTATGTGATCATTGATTTTAAATACACAGAGGGACTTACAAAATCCTAAAATGGAATCTTATTGCTTATATCAATCAATCCATAGCCTGCAGCCTTTCAAAGGCAAAGCATGTGATAAACTGATTCGCACATAAATAAGTAATTTGCAGAGATATAACTGAGATTATTGAAATAAACATTGATTAGCGGTTCAAAAGTCATGCTCTTAGGAAACTGTAATTATACTTTTTTACTCCTTATGAAATATCATGTTTTGACAGTTTTACTTATCTTGATCAAACTATTTAGGAACATTAATACCGTCTTAATGTGCATGTTCTTAAGTGCCTGTTTTTATTTAATACTGTCTTAATGTGCATGTTCTTAAGTGCCAGTTTTTATATTTCACTTGCATGGTCATCTACTTTGTTCCTACAGATGCTTTCTGTGTGTTTCTTTCTTTTCCTTTTTCTTTCTATCCTCTATATTCACCATTTCTTGTTCTGTGTTGTCCAGTTTAATAGAGAATGATGACAGACAAACAGATGAACAAGGAAACACTTCTAAAGATCATTGCACTTCTACTCGGAGCAAAACTGAAAATGGTACTTCTTATACTCTCTCTTTCTTCCTTCTTCTTTATCTAAAGTGGGTTAAGACAAACCCTTAATACTTTCATAGCTCTTCAAAACTACTTCAAAACCTTGCTTTGTCCAAATGAAGGCTTCCAAACTTGATCTTGTCCTAGATGAAAGCTTCCATATGCACATGAATCTTTTCTGAACACATTAATTAATTCTAACACAATCCTGTTCTTAACCCTTTCCTGTTTTTCAAAGGATTGGACCTGTCCAAATTCGAAGGTTTTGCAGACGACAAATTAGAGTTGATTTTGTTTGTAAAATAATCATTCAGTTGGGTAGAAAACATTGTGGAAAAAGAAGAAATTGTTTATAATAAGTAATTTCTTCCTTTTCCACAATGTTTTCTCAAGTATAAAAGCACAGACACGTAAAACCAGGGTTTGAACAGGAAAGGGTTAATGACCCTTTAGAAAAGAGTTTGGGCAAATGTGTAAAGTGGAGAAATTGATCATTACAGTATGTTTCTCCATTTTTCAAATTGTTTACTATCCTGAAAGACAAAGATATTTAACCCTTGTCATGCTGTTTAAATTACCTTACTGAAATGCTGTCAAATCAAAGGGCTTAAAGCACTGATAGAACTTGTTCAAAAATCAATATTTCTTTTAGAAATCAATTTCATAAACAACTCAGGCAGGAAAAGAAAAAGCAGGAGTGCAGACTAAGATGGGCTGCACATAAGTGCAGTCTGATCTTAGTCTACACCTCCTGTCAAAACTGGAATATTCTGAGCTCAGCATGACAAGGGTTAAAATCCTATCAATTTAAAATTGTTGCTTGCAATTTCCTTCAATTTGGACCATTCTAAAAAAGTTTCATCTGGTAATGGATTATTTGATCTATAGATTTAATGTTTTTGATAATTGATTTTACATTTCATATCTAAAAGAGTTAAGCAAAGACAAATAAGGCTATTTTTAAGGAGTTTGATAAGATGTGATCTTCAACTGAAGAGTGTTATCACATATACATGAAAGATTATGAATTTATATCAAAATTTTATATTTTGTATTTCAGATTCTTTGCTAGAGGTTGTTCCTCTGTTAGACCCACTGGTTTCAAAGCAGTATGCCCTTGTGGATAATGCTACAAATACATGTCAGACTAATGATGTTGACAATGACACAAATACAAGAAAGCCTAACAATGAAAATGAACCCTTGGAAACACTAAAACTAACAAAAGGCTTTACTCAGTGAGTAAATTATCTCTTTTCCTCAGGTGGTGATATTTCATTGATTTATTGTGTGGGGTTCAATGCCACTCTCAACAGTATTTCAGTTATATTGTGGCAGCTCATACACCTAACCATGGTTTCCTGACACTTCTTACATCAACACAACTATAGCATTCTTCCAAGCCTTTACCTGCTCATCCCACATAGGTGCACTATTTATCATTTGCCCATTGGTAAGAGACAAATGAAGCATATAACAATTACTTTTTCCAAAAGTTGGAAAGAGTGTTTTATCCCTATCCCCAGGTAATAAAAGATTAGTTAAAAAAATCAACTGGAGCTTCAGCATTATTCTATAATTTTTAGAATTATGGTAATGAATTGTTCTAATTCTTGAATCATCTTCCTTTATGTTTAGTCAATTTATGTTTGCTAGCCATGCTGACTGACCTCCAATATGGCAGATAAACTGAGATACAAAATTTTGTTAGTTTTGTAATGTGCAACCAGAGACATTGACAAAAACAAATCGTTTGTAGACTACCTTTACTTGAATGAGCCATAATAACAATGTTATGTCATCCACCAAAGGAGAGATGTTAAATAAATATTGATTCTATTGGTCAATAGATATTTGATTGACAACAGCAATCCATCAAATTAATGACAAGAATGGGGAAACTCACAAGACCCCATTTTTTCACTTATTTTAACCAAATACTAGATCACAAAATTTGAGACTGGTCCAAATTAAAGGAAATGCAGACAATAATTACATACCCAATTAGAAATATTATAACATACTCCTTATGAAAGTTTAGATTGATGGCTTCAAGATATTCTTTCATATAATTGAGTTATGATAATCTAGATAGCCAAAGCCTTTCCCATTTTTTATACGCCGCCGGAGGCGGTCATATATTGGCATCATCTTCTCCGTCTGTCTGTCCGCCCATACGTCCACTTTTCTTGTGAGCACAACTCCTCCTAAGTTTCTGGTTGGATCTTTTTGAAAGTTGATGGAGGTTATAACCTAAATTGGTAGATGTGCAAGAAGTAAGGATTTTATGGTTCATTAATTTTTCCCTGAATTATGCCCCCTTAAAACTTAGTATCTGGGGCTTATTGAAATCACAGCCTTGTGAACACAACTCCTCCTAACTTTTTGTCTTGATTTAAATGAAACTTGGTCAATGTCATCACCATAATTTGTAGATGTACATGGATCAAGGATTTTATGGTTCATTAATTTCCCTGAATTATGCCCCCTTAAAACTTAGTATCTGGGGCTTATTGAAATTGCATCCTTGTGAATGCAACTCCTCCTAACTTAAATGAAACTTGAAAATGTTTTGAATTTGGTTCTGTCAAAATAAGTAGTGTCTACAATAATTTTCGTGAAACAGCAGCAAAGTGGTGGCGTATATTGTGACTATGGCACTCTTGTCTAAATTTTAGACTGGTCAAATTGAAAGAGGTTGCAGACAACAATGAAAATTTGATGCATTTTGAAATGAAACCATCCTATGTAGTAGAAAATATTGTTACAAGCAATTTCTCCTTGTTCCACAATGTTTTCTCAAGCGACTTAAAATCACAGATTTGTTCAGGAAAGGGTTAAAGTAACTGCCCATATAACTGTATGGGAAATTATTTCAAATACCTGGGGAAATTATTTCAACTTGCTGTCTGTAAATACACCATTTGCTTTTTAATTCTAGCATACCCATTTATGATGATTCAGACTCAGCAATTGATTCCGAGGCTGAGGAGGCTTTATTGAGGATAGGTTCAGATGAATCTGATTGTGGTAAGTTTCTCCTTTAAACAATAATATTAACCCTTGTCATACTTGACCTGGAATATTTCTGTTTTTATACGCCCAAAGGGTTGTATTTTGTTATCGCCCCCGTCGTCCGACCGTCTGTCTGTCAGTCTGTCCGTCCGTTAGTAATTTTTTGTGTGCGCAACTTCTCCTAAACTATCAATGAGAATGAGCTTAAACTTGGTACAATTACTCCCTATGATGTCTAGTTGTGTATAAGACCTTTGAAATTCAAATTGCTCCCGTCGTTCTTGAGTTATCTTGAATTATCTGCCCTTGAATTGAACAAAAATCACTGTTTATTGTGTGCGCAACTCCTTCTAAACTATCAATCGGAATGAGCTGAAACTTGGCACAATTACTCCCTATGATGTCTAGTTGTGCATAAAACCTTTGAAATTCAAATTGCTCCAGCCATTCTTGAGTTATCTTGAATTATCTGCCCTTGAATTGAACGAAAATCACTGTTTTGTGCCCAACTCCTTCTAATCTATCAATCGGAATGTGCTGAAACTTGGCACAACTACTCCCTTGAATTGAACGAAAAAACCCTTTATTACTTGTGAGCTTTATTTCTCTTACATTTTGAATGGGAATGAACTGAAACTTGCCACAATGACTCTGTATGATTTCTAGTTGTGCTTAGCACTAAAATTTGTTTGATATGTCAAGTTGTTATTGAATTATCTGCCTTTTTTCTTAACAACATAGCTTAAAAATTACAGGTTTTTTTTTTTTTGTTTGTGTGTGTGCACAACTTCTAAAATTCTATTGGATTGAACTGAATCTTGTCATAATGTATCATAAGACTCACTTCAGAAATTCAAAAAGCTTGGGTCTTTCTTGAATTATCTGCCCTGGAATAGATTGAATTCAAATGTCAAGGTATTTTTGAGCTCTGAAAAACCTAAACTGAACTATGTAATTTATTTGTCAAGATCAGTTTTTCAAGGTCATATTTTTATTGCTTGTGGTGATTACTTTCTGTTGAATCTTGTTTCAAGATCTTTGGTCAAGGTCATTTTTTAATGTCAATTGTATTCAAATTATAGAATAAACTATAGTCATAATGTTGAATGATAAGTTATTATAAAGCTATCTTGTTTCTCAAGTGTCAACAGTATTCAGGTGACAAAACCTGTATATGATCTGTATGATTTTTACACTGAGGATGCGTAATTAAGAATAGACTGAGATGGATCTGATTGTTACAAAGGCTGTCGATAATACATTTATGAGGAAAGCATGAATCTGTTCAATTTATACACTAAGCCTCGGGCTTTATTGAGAATAGATCACATAGCAAGTAGATGTTTTGATTTTAATAAATTGTAATTAAAACAAATCAACTATTTAACCCATTACCAGACAATAAAAATTTAGACTGGTTCAAATTGAAAGAAGTTGCAGACGACAATTTTAAGTTTATGAAATTTTAATTGTTTTCAACTTTCTTGGTAGAAATGAAGAAATTACTTGGTACAAGCAATTTCTTCATTCTACACAATGTTTTCCCAATTGCATTTCCAGAGGAGCGTTCAAAAGCGTCATTGTGTGGTAATGGGTTAATCAAATGACAATGAGACAATAATGTTGATTCTATTAATTGTAAAATCAAGTTATAATATCTAACTGCCTAAGAATTTATTTATATTTTTACTACAGAATTGTCCTTGTCTGAGACCACAATTTGCAGACTGCTTGAAATTGATCCCCCTGATAAAGGGGATACAAAGATTGAACCTTCCAGAAGCAAGTCTACACTCGTAACACAATCTGAGGCAGAAACACCTGCTACTAGCCACATCACTCAGATCAAAGGGACTCATAGTCACCTAGACTCAAACTATGAACAAATGAGGTAAGTTATGTGTCATTTGTATGAATGTTTACATATTCAGTCTATTAGCATAAAATCCTGCCTTTTTTACATCCTAAAGGAATTCTATTTGGGAAAGCATAATAACAAAATGAGAAATTTAACATACACTTTGAAATGGTGTCTGCAGCTTAATATGATTTGGATAAGTTTAGAATTTTGTCATCTAGTAATGGGTTTAGAACTGTATGGAATCTACCTCTGTGTCTACATATTTCTTTTGCTTACACCTTTCTGTTATTTTTGTATTTTTCTTTTGCTCTTCAATGAGTATAAACTTTGTAATTGTCTTTTTGTTTCCTATATTCAGTTCTTCTTCTTAGTCTTTTCTATCCTCTATCTGTATTGTGTTATGTTCTGTGTTTAGCTTGACAGATTGTGCTGACAAACATATCAGTAAGAGTGAGAATGATAAAACAGCCACTACTGATGAAACTATGACTGTTAATGGTACATATTCATTTAAATTCATTAGCTCACCTGGGCACAACATACTTGTGGTGTGCTTTTGTGATCTCCTAATGTCTGATGTGCATCAATGATTTAACCCATTTGCACACCACAAAATCTAAGACTGGTCAAAAAGTTGAAAGACGTTGTGGAGGACAATTCAAAGTTTATGAAATTTTAGATAATTTCTACTTTCTTGGTAGAAAAAATTGTGGAAAATAAAGAAATTGATTATGACAAGCAATTTCTTCATTTTCCAAAGTGTTTTCCCAATTGCTTTTCTTGAGGGGCTTCAAAAAACTTTTTTGTGTGGGAATGGGTTTCATGTTTACATTCTTGAGGCCACAATTGTAGCTCAATTATTTTCCAACTTCGTAAGAAAGTGTTTAAGGTGATAAGGATGAACCCTTTTAGAAATTGGAATGTTCTGCCAGCAAACACAGGAATTGGTACTTTAATGAAAATTGTTAGAATCTAGGGCCCACAGTTTTTGGTCTGATCTTCACAAAACTTGGTCAAAATTTTTAATTGGTCGTTAAACACTATTGAAATGGGACCATTCCAGTGAACACAGGAAACACAGGAAAAAATATCTAGATGACAAATGCTTTGTTTATACCAAGGGCTCACAATTTTGCTTTAATTCATGAAACTTTATAAGAATGATTATCTTTTCCAAAAACGAGGCCAATTGAAATGATGATTATTCTAGGAAAAGGTCCTCAATCACAATTTATTATTTAAAATCTAGGGGCCCCAATATGGGATAAACTTGGTCTGAATGTTCATCAAGTCATTGAATAAACCCTATAGGAAATGGTGATTTTCTTCTGGTGTTCTGTGGTTAATAAAGGAAAAGGGATGTTAATGACAATTTAGCTGTTTATTTATTTGGTCACATCATAAGGTTGAACTCCAATGAAAATGATAGTTTTGCTTTAGAAAACACAGGAAAGGGAGCCTTAAGGACAATTTCTTTATTTACATTTTAGAAGCCACAATTTTTGCTACACCTTGATGAAACTTGATCAGAATGTTTTTCAGGTGATAAGAATGTTTCCTATTGAAAACGAAACCATTCATATGAAAATGAAATAAAAAAGGTCACTAGGTCAAATTCTATATCAATATAAGTTTCACATGTCTTATTTATTGCTTGTTTCTTCACAAATATGACAGGCTTTTATCCATTTGTTAAATAAAGAGTTCAATTGAACAATCTAATATCATCTTAGCCTTCTTGTTCTCTATGCCATTAACATACATTAACCCATTACCAGACGACCAAATTTTAAACTGGAAGTTGCAGACAGGAATTTTGATGAAATTAAAAAATCTTTGTCTTTTGGAATAGAAAGTTAATTTCCCAAATGTTTTCCAAAGCATTTTTTCCTGGGGGCGTCTAAAAGCGTCTTTGTGTGGGAATGAGTTAAGACAGAAGCACCAAATTAGGCTGATCTTATTTGTGCAAACATTTCTGTTGAACATCAAACTTTTTTTACTTAAATAAAGCTGTAGTTACAACATTTTTCTATCCCATGAATGAGATGATCCTTTATCAAGTGAAACTTGCTTAAATGACAAAAAAGAAAAAAAAATGATATTTTTCATTTTTTAAATCTTAATATAAACTATTTTTCTGAAAAAAAAAACACAATATCTTAACCCTTGTTATGCTGAATAAAATCATCTGCAAAATTGAATTAAAATCAAAGGGCTGACAGTACTGGATGTAAAGATTGTGTGTTAATAATTCTTTTGAAAATTTATCTTTTTAACAACTCTGGCTTAAAAGGAACGGGTTGGAGGTATAGACAAAGATCAGTCTGCACATTTGCCAAAACAGGAATATTCCGGGCTCAGCATAAGTGTCCAAAACTGTCAAAGTGACAAGAGTTTTTGTGCATTTACCTTTTACCATGCAATAAGATTTTATACTGGACAATTTAGTTGCAGACAACACATTTTAGTTGACGAATCTTTAATATCCATATTTTAGGGCAAAAAACGTGGATAATGAAGAAATGGCTTGAAAAAAGCCATTCTTTCATTTCCATTATTGTTTTCCAAATCTTTTTCCTTTAGCAACATAGTTATAATCAGGCAATTTTGACTTCATCAAAACAATGTTTTTTTTTCAACATCATAAACTAGTCATAAAGCAATATCCTTTGGGCAGGGTTTCCTGGATAATGGATCAAATATAATATACATATTTATTTCACTCAGCTCTATTTAGAAGAATTGATTGACTTTATCACAGCATCACAACCTGTATTAACAATGGAGACATTTTTCCCTCCCCCTATATTTTGTAATCTTTTTGTGTAATTTGAAAACAGGGAATTACTGAATGCTACAGGAAAAACTTTTACGAAAGTCTAATTGCTATAAGTGTAATAAAATGTTTAACCCATTCCCATTCAATGATCCTTAATGACGCCCATGAAGAAGACAATATGGACAACATTGTGAAAAATGAAGAGATTGCTTGCAAAAAGCAATTCTTTGTTTTACACAATGTTTCAAACCCTGAAAGTTAAGAAAATCTCATAAAATTTAAATAGTATTTCGCAGCATCTTTCAACTTGGGTCTGTCTAAATTTTTTTCTGGTAATGGGTTAGAATTTTTTTTAAGAAAAAAGGACAACATAACCATTAATTTTTAAATTTTCTGGCAATTCTGAATAGTTTTAGAAAGCTTATTTTCATGAATAAATTTGTGATTTGTGATTATCATTCTCTTTACAGAAACCCTCACAATCTCATGTTCTGACCAATTAACTCCAGTCACAGGGGAAACAAACATTAATGAAAGTGTTGTCAAAACAACTAAGAGAGTTAATGTAGCAGTACAGTCTCTTTTGACAAACAATGACAATACACAGTGAGTATCTCTTGATTTATTGTTACCAAAGGCACATTCCTGAACATCAAAATTTCAGACTCAAATGTATTTTAAAAGAAACACATAACATTAAGAATTAAAATGAATTAAATAATTAGAATAAACAATTAGAATAAAAAATTGTGTAGACAAATCTTGACAAAAGAAAAAATTATGTCATGCAAAATGTCTTCATTAATGTTAAGCCTTCTTGACTTAAGCGAGACATAGTTGTCACAATCACAAGTTGGTGTATGTGTATTAGTGTGTCAGTCCATCCCAATTTGTCGAGTGTAAATCTCCTAAATAATATACAGATTCAAACTATTTTGCACAATTTTTCTCCATCATAAGTAAATCCTTTGATGGGTCCAAGGTCAAGGCTTGAGTTCAAGCATTCAATTTGAGATTGTGCAGATCATATCTCCTATGTGTAATGGTTTGATTTCAAAATAACTTAGTACAATTGTTCCCCATCATCAGTAAATGCGCAATTGAAATTCAATATTTGGATACTTCCAATGTCATGGCTCAAGGTTAAACATTCAAATTAGGCTAGACCATTTAAAAATAACTTAGCGCAATCGTTCTCTATCATGAGTAGATGTGCCATTTTGAAACAAATTGTGCATATCTCCAAGATCATGGTTACATCTCAAGGTCAAATATTTTGTAGGCTTGACGTGCACAGTCCTGGATGACTTTCTAGTTACACTTTCAAGATCAAAATTCCTTTAAATAAGCCTAATCCAAATCAGATATAAAGTCAAGGGAAAAAACTAAGGTTTACTAGGGCTCATATTGGAAAACTCTTTGAAAGGTTGTAGTTTTATGTTAAAAAAGGTATCAGGAACAATTCAAACTTTTGGTTAACTTACGGCCTGATAATTTGAATAAGTTGTAGTTACAAATTACAGATTGTTGGTCCCATTCACTAACTCCACTTACCACACCCACTGACTCCAACTGGAAATTCTCTTTTGATATTAAACGGTGTTATTTTACAAAATTTAAGGCCAGTAAAATGCAACAAAAAAGTTATATAATTGTTTGGTGACCTAAATGTCATAACTACAGCTTAACTAAGCTGTAGGTACAACATTTTAGTTGCCAAAAAACTAAAATGCATTGTAAAAATGTTAGCCAATATTGGAGTTCAAAGTTCACTTTCTGTCTTAATGCATGGTTTGATTGGTTGATTTATTCATGACTGACAGCAGCAAATGGTCAATGATTAAGCCACCAAACAAACAAAAATGCATGGCATAAATCTTCAGATCTAAACAAATGATTTGATTGGCCAATTGAGTTTTTATTGATGGTGGCAATCTGTCAGTTGATGGACAAATAGCAAATCTGACCTTTGAGATTACATGTCCTTTGTTTTATGTCACTTGGGACAAATTGCAATGCATGTATTTGCAGAGGCATCTGTGTGTGTTACAAATTTATAGTCTCTGTCTATTATTTAACCCATTCTCAAACAATCATTCTTTTTGATCCCCCCCCCCCCTCTCCTCCAAATTTTTTAAAAAAAACACAAAATTTTCACTATCTACAATGTTTTCTACCTCATTAGACATAATTTTTTGAAACATTTTTTTAATTTTGACCAGTCTTAAATGTTACAGTCTAAAGTGACATAAATGATGTCAGATTATCACTTTATTGGTGCTCTTCATTATTTTTCTATGCATCTTTTTACACTGATTTCTAGTTCAATTAATAAGTAAACTGTAAACTGTAGGTCAACAATCAATTGTGACACAGTAAAAACAGTCTCTACAGACAGTGGCTACTCTGCGAATGATGTTGGTAAGTCTCTTCAACCAATTACCAAGATTTGCAATTCTTAAGAGTCACCCTCCCTGATTGAGGAATTATTTTCCATTTACTTGAATTTTTATGGGCATCAAAAGCCTATTTTTTGAAATTCTTTGTAGGGGGTTTAAGTGCACAAGAATCAAAACTCTTTTATGGCTGTTACTCTTTGATGCTTTTGGACTTTAATTTGTCCAGGCATATGAAGTATGAAAGTTATGACTGTGAAACTTCATATGGGTTCATATATCCATTAAAGTGGAAGTTCATTCTGCAATTTCAATAACCATAACTGCTGCTTAATTAATTTCGAAATATATGTCCTATGTATATTTTCCAATTTTAATCATGTTTCTAGCATTGCCTCAAAACATTTGATAATTAATCATGTCAGCAAGTAATGAGACAAGCATATCTTTCTACAATTTGAAGCTCTTGTTTGAAGCGAATGATATTATTAGTTATTCCCGATTTATATTTCTATATGGTTAATTGTCTTGATGGTTAATGTTTTTAGATTAGTATAAAAACACTAGTGATAACCTTTCAAAAGTTATTAGAATGTTTTTATTTTACTCATTAACACACAATTACATATGAGTTAATGAAAATATTTTGGGAAATAATAAAATTAATTAGGAATGCATATATTCCTATATATTGCTATATGTTGCATATTACAAGCAAGTTCTACCTTTCTCTTGTTTTCCTATCATATTTTGCATCTACTTCTTTATTTATATCCACATGGAAGTCGTTGTCCGTATATTCTTTATATTCTGACTAATAAATTTTGCAAATCTGGTAATTTGTTTTTAACTTTCAACATTATAATTTCTCTTTTCAGGGCCAACAACCTCTATCATACATCAAGGCACCAATAATTCAACCTCAAATGCGGAAGTTGGGATACACATTCGTACATTAGATGCTGATATTAATGACAACCGATCTCCGAAAGAGACCACAGATCTTGTACCAAAAGCAGAAGATCTTATTTTCACATCAAGTGTTACCTGTGATACTCCTGTTAGAAATGCACATGAAGTAAATATTTGTGAAACAAAGTCAGAAATTAGCAAGCAGACAGAGTCAGTTGAAGCAAGGCTAGAAGAAATAATTCACAAAGATACAGATCAGGAAGAACATAAAGCTTTAGAATTGGCACTGCCCGAACAGATAATGCCAAAAGAGACAGAACTTGAGATGTTCAAACAGGCAAATCTAAAAGAAATGTTTAAACTTGCAGTGCCAATAGAAATAAAACCAAATGTGATCAAACATGCAAAGCTAAAAGAAATGAAACCAACAGTAGTCAAGCTGGCAGTGTCAATAGATAGGAAACAAGGTGTGATCAAACAGGCAAAGCCACATGAGAAAAAATCAAAGTTGCCAACACAGGCAAAGCAAACTGAGTTAAAACGAGAAAAAAGTAAACAGACAAAGCCAGGTGAAATGAAACCAGAGCTGCCACAACATTCAAAAGCGATAAAACAAGAGCTACCTAAACAGGCACAGCAAATTGAGATTAAACAAGAAAAGATCAAACTGACAAAGCCATGTGAAATAAAACCTGAACTTACTAAACAGGCAAAGCAAATAGAGTTGAAACTAGAGGTTGTCAAATGGTCAAAGCAAAATGTGATTAAACCAGAGATGCCAAAACAGACAAAGCAAAAAGAGATAGAAACAGAGATGCTAAAACAGGCAAATCAAAAAGAGATGAAACCGGAGGTGATCAAACAGTCAAAGCAAAATGTGATTAAACCAGAGATGCCAAAACAGACAAAGCATAAAGAGATAGAAACAGGGCTGCCCAAACAGGCAAAGCAGAAAAAGATCAATACAGAGGTGGTCAAACATGGCAAGCAAAATGTGATTAAACCAGAGTTGTCAAAACAAGTAATGCCAAAAGAGACACAACTAGATCCATGCAAAAAGAAAAAGCAAAAAGAGATAAAACCAGACATAATGACACAAGCAAAACAAAAAGAAATCAAACCAGAGCTGCCTAAAAAGTCAAAGCTTAAAGATATGAAGTCAGAGATGCCAAAACAGGAAAAACAACAAGAAATAGAACAAAAACTTCAAAACCAGACGAAACGAAAACAGATAAAATTGGAGTTGTCAAAACAGGCAAAGCCAAAAGAGTTTGAGCAAGACCTGCCAAAAGAAACAGAATTTCCAAAATGCGCAAAACTAACAGAGATAATGTTTAGGCTTGACAAACATGCAAAACCTACTGAGATTAAACCAGAGGTGACTATACAGGCAATACTAAAACCAAACTTAAAGAAACAAACAAACCAAACAGAAATAGAAAGTAAGGCAATTAAACAAATAAATCCAATAGAAACAAAACCAGATATGATGGATCAAACACAGCCAAAAGTATTGAAAACAGTGGTGATTAAGCAAGCGAAGCCAAACAATACAAAACAGGAGATGATCAAACAGGAAATACCAAAAGAAATAAAACTAGAGTTGACCAAACAGGTAAAGCCAAATCAGATGAAACCAGCATCTGAACAGGCAAAGCCAAAAGAAATAAAACCAACATTATCCAAACAGGCAAAGCCAAATGAGATTAAAACAGAGCCGGAGCTGATAAAAACTGAAGGAGGAAGCAAGCCAAAGTTTATTCCTATTCCCATCAAATTTGGAAATGACAGCACACCAAATAAGCTTACAAAAGAAAAGGTTAAACTAAAACCAAATTTATCGGAAGACAAATGCAGTGCCATTTATTGCAAAGCTATGGTACCGAAACACAAGTACAAACCAGCGCCACTATCGAATACAACTGAAGAGACCAATAGAATTAGTGCTAGTTACAGTCAAGGTGGGGCTTTCAAGCAAACACTAGAAAATAACAGTGTAATCTGTAGCACAGTTGTGACAGAAAAGTTAAAATCAGAGTCCAGTGAATTTGCATACAAATGCAAACCAATATTAAAAGCTGAGACTCCAAAACCAAAGTTTAAACCACTTCCAATCAGATTTGGAGAGGATGACAAATTAAATGCAGGCTCGGATCCAATTGCGTCTAAACCCAAAAAGTTCAAACCAATTCTGATTCAGTTTGGTGAGGACAGCAAACAAAAATTGAATTCTGGATCTATTGCTCCAACACAAAAGTTTAAACCAGTACAAAAGAATTACAGAGAGAAATGTACACCTAGTGCAAATGTTGGAGCTGTGGTAGCAAAGCCAAAGTTGAGACCAGAGCCAATATCATTTGGTGAAGAAAAGAAGCCAAGAATTAACCAAGATGTCTTGGTTCAAAAGCCAAAATACAGAGTCATCCCAGTCAAAATTGAAGAGGGCATTGAACCTTGCGTGAAGGCTAAAGCTGCAACTCCAAAACCAAAGTTCAAACCAGTTCTAATTACATTTGGTGATGAAAAGAAGCCAACAGTCAACCAAGTAAATATGAGTACAAAGCCAAAATACAAATCAGTTCCAGATGACTTTGGAGAGGAGAGTAAAGCTTTAGCAGCAAAACCAAAGTTTAAACCAGTGCCAATAACATTTGATAAGGATGGACAAAGAAAAATTGACAAGTTCTCTGAAGAAGAACGTGTTGAATTCAGAAAGAAGAGGTTTGCATCTTGCTTAGATCAGGTTGATACAAATCCAAGGAAATATAAAATGAGATATTGACTCTATGAACATTTTTTCATCTTTTAATGTTATTTTATGAGTTAATGCAATTTTTCTTAAAAGTTTGAATCATTGTGTGAAAATGAGTGTGAAAGAACAATAATTTGTTGATTACTTTAAAAAAAATGAATATTTTTTTAGTTAAGAAGGGTGAGTAGATGATGGGATGAAAGAGTAATTGATTGAATTGACTAATTTTATGAATAATTTTCTAAGAAAATTAAATAAACTTTATATTGAATTTCTCTTTTTCTATTTTGTTTACCCTTCATTAAAGGTGTCTTACTTCAGAGTGTGGAATAAAGTTTATTTTCTCCTCTCTTCAATTCTACAATGTTCAACATGTTTCACAAAAGCAGTATAGCTACAAGAAGTTGATTCATCTTCGGTCTAATTGACCAATCTCTAGGCTTACCCCGTTAACCCCGCCTACTGACATCAACAGAAAGTCCCGTTTCGATTCTAAACGTCCTTATGTTGCAAAGTTTATAGCCAGCAGCCAGCAGCATGTAACAAAAAAAAGTAGAATAGTTGCTTTAGGAAATGAACGTCGGAACTACAGCTTGAATAAGCTGTGGTTACGACGTTTAGGTCGCCAAACCAACTTGACAGGTAAGCAAAAATGTCGGCCAATGTCGGAATTCAAAACTGATTTCTGATCTAAATGAGTAAGTTTATTGGTCGACTGTTTATTTAATTGGCAGCCGCGACTTGTCAATTCAATGATTCGATTAATCCATTCCAACACAGTTTAATTTTAGACTGGGTCAAATTGAAAGAAGCTGCAGACAACAATTTCAAGTTAATAGAATTTTGAATTTTTTCGTCATTTTTGGTGGAAACTTGTGGATAATGAAGAAATTGCTTGATACAAGCAATTTCTTCATTTCCACAATGTTTTCATAAGCTTTTTTCTTGTGGCGCGTAAAAAGGAGGGATTGAGTTGGAATGGGTCAAAATATCGATTTCGATCGACATCGGTTATCGGTCAATTGACAAATGTCAATTCAGCATATATGAGTATGTGCTAAGCTCCCCAGAGTGCCATGTGCTCGGAGAGAGCTAATGTGAATGACCAATGTCTGGAGAAAGATGTACTCTTCGAAATCTAGCCCCAAGATTTCAATAGAAATTCACAGATTTGATCCGTAGGTAAAACACTTTCCAAAATTTAAGGCCTATGGCTTTCATATTTGATATGAAAAACTCCTTGATGACCACTACCCAAACACCTCAAAGAGGTACTCTCTTTTGAAAATTAATCCGAGAGCTTTGACTTTTAGCATCTCTGGTTTAATCACATTTTGCTTTGACTTTTAGATGAAGTGTTGTCTTTTGATGGTCTTAAAAAGTGAAATTGTTACCCTAAGCTCCTAAAGAGGGGAGTTATACTCAGATGAGCGACATAGGACCAACATAGTCCCCTTATTTACGTTATCTAGACACATTGCCTCCTTAGATGGCACTGAAAAAAAAGCTTTTGAAAACCGTTACTTTCAAGGAGAAATTGCTTGTACGATCTTTTTTATCAATCACGGTATGTATTTCCTTCAATTTAAACGCAGTTGAAAAGGTCGTCGGCAACTTTTCGCAATTTGAGCAAAGCCAAAATCAGGCTGTCGTTTAGAAATTAGTAAAATACACTATCGCAAGTTCTCTTACGAAGTTGGGGGAATACTCTTGTTCCTCAACTTCTGTTTGTCTAGCTTTGCGTTTCGATGCCATAGCTGACCAAGGACAATGATTTCAATCAAGTTCCTAACCGTTACTCATGGACAAGGAGGGATGTATCCTCTGTGTGTTGATGGGTACGTTTTTGTAAAATGTGATGGCAACATACGAGCTTCACTTAATTACAAAGTCTCGAGTTGATTCTCTACTTGTCCTCTTTCACTGTCATTTTGTTGGTGAGAGACAATTGTCTGCGTTTCATGGTCCAAGCTTAGTAAAATTATTGACGGCCGTTTGTCCGTTTTCAGTTTTAAAAACAAAATGAATATTACTTTGGTCAAGTATGATATTTCTTCAGACATAAAATCATATAAAAAATCTCTGGGTAATTTCCAAAGAAATAAAATCAACATTAAAAAAAACATATTGTGACACACTTTAATTCCAATGTATTTTGTAGTTAGGTCATAAAATAAAGTATATGGTCTTTATCGAAAACATGAAAATTACGTCATATGGACAACATTCTGGAAGTGCATGCGAGCACTCATTTTAATAACTTTAAAATTGCAACGAACATGAAACTTTACAATCGTGAATAATCTTGCGAAAATGAGACTTTCGTAAAATCGGTAATTATAATAGAAGAGATCGGACCGTCACATGCCTAAAAGGAAACGGTTTTAACCCTGATTAGATTGGGCTATCAACACATTCTGGCTTGTGTCGAAATGTAGTTCACGAATCAAAATGTTCGTTTAAAAAACTTTAATGCAAGTTATTGATGGATCGCTGGTCTAGCCCACTGACTCCGCTGGATACACCCACTTACTCTAACAGGACATTCCACTTCGATATTTAATGGCGTTATTTTGTAAAAATTATGGCCAGTAACTTGGAACAAAAAAAGTAAAATAGTTGATTTGCGACCTAAACGTCGTAGCTACAGCTTCGATAAGCTGTAGTTACGATTTTTATGTCACCAAGCCAGCAAAAATGCTTCACATAAATGTCGACCAATGTTGGAGTTAAAAATTTACTTCCGGTCCAAATGAATGGTTCGATTGGTCGATTGATTCTTTGATTGACAGCATGAGCGTTTATTTCTAATGGCAATCTACAGATCTTGAAAGCTTTGTTTTACCAATGTGATCTGCCAGGCAGACAGACGCAGACTTTCATTCTATCACCTTACCCCTCGAAGACATTAATCCTTAACCCATTCCGATACAATCAAACAAAAAAAGGGGGGGAGTTTTGGAAAGCATTGTGGGAAATAAAGAAATTGCGTGTTACAATCAATTTATTCTTGTCTACAATATTTTCTTTCATGGAAGATGAATATTTCTTAATTTTCAATACCTTGAAATTATCGTCTGCAAGACCTTTCAATTTGGACTAGTAAAATTCTGTTCCACGGTAATTCGAGAATCAGATTTTATAATCAATAGCAATGATCCTTAATTTTGTAATAATCAAAGTACTGAAAGTACTTTAAGCTAGCAAAGCATGGTTGAATTTAGAAAACGTTTCCTTGTTGGGTAGAAAACATTGTGGACATTGAAGAAATTGCTTATACAAGCAATTTCTTCATTGTCCACAATGTTTTCCATAGCCTTTTTCCCAAAGCGGAATTGATAGGGAATGGGTTAGATAGCGTGCTTGTGAGAGAGTTCAATACAATTTGAATAGAGTTTGCAATATTCCTGAAATACATGAGAACTACTTTTAATAGCGTAGGCATTTAATAGATTTAGTGGTTAAGCCTCCAATGGCAGTTTGCACTCGTTGAACTTTGAGACGACCTCAAAATTTCGTCTGTTATCTTAAGCTATCAAAGCTGTCGCTTTGCTAGCTAAAAACGGATTACATAACATCGATCACCTGTCTTTATATCAAACATCTATAGATCTCTATTTCTACAATGACTAAACAAAACTTGCATTAAAACCATCTTCCAAATAAAAAGATAAATGAAAATGGCACCCGTGACTCATCACACAAAAAGCGGATAACTAGGAATGAACCCTTTCCCATTTTTTTTGAAATTTTAGACTGGTCCAAATTGAAAGAGGTTTCAAACGACAACGAAAATTGGACACAATTTGAAATAAATGATGCTATGTGGTAAAATTGGACACAATTTGAAATAAATGATGCTATGTGGTAAAATTGGACACAATTTGAAATAAATGATGCTATGTGGTAAAATATTGTGGGAAAAGAAGAAATGGCTTGATACAAGCAATTTCTTCTTTTTCCACAATGTTTCTCCAGTTTAAAATCATAGCAAAGTGAAATCAATGATTTGTACAGGAAAGGGTTAAGGAATATTTTGGTTAGCTGAAAAGAACGAAATTAGCTGAACCTATAAGTGTAATCGAGCGCACTCAAGAAATCAGCGTGCACGCGTAATCATTTCACGCACATGCTAAAATGCCAGAACCCTCATCCGCGCGCTTGTTGGTTTATGCGCTCTTTCAATATAGATATGCGTGCACGCTCGATTTTTGAAAATGCACGGCCGAATTCTGTTTAAGCGCCTGTATTATTTATGTGTAGTCGCATTCTTTTAGCATGGGAGACTTGAATGTGGATTTTCGACCCAATAAATACTACATCGTATGGGATATTACTGGGAATGATACACGTTAAAGTCAAACTTTGCTTTTAACCCATTCCTCCATTTCCCCACTTTTTGACGTCTCCCAAAGAACAAAAAAAAAAAATGTTGAAAAAACACAAAAGAATATGAGGAATTTGAATGAAAAAAAGCAATTCTTTCATTTCCCACAATGTACTCTACCCAGAAAGATAATGACTTTTAAAATTTCATCAATTTGAAATTGTTGCCTGCACCTACTTTCAATCCGCCACAATCTAAAGTCTTGTTTTATTGCTTGTTTGAATAGGGTTTATTGTATTTCAGCCATGATCGCAGCGGTTTGATCACTTAACCATTGATTCCTAGTATTTCTCACACAAGTACTATCGCTTTCCGAGCCTCCAGCTGCTCATCAAAATTAGGTTTACGATTGTGAACGCATTACAATTTTGTCGTCTGGTAATGGGTTAACTGATTTCCTTGTAACAAAAACTGACCCAGACCTGCGACGAATATCGACAGAAAAATCTTATTTGACCCGGGCTTCACATAACTGACGGATCGCCGCTTTCAATCAAAGATCGATAGACCATTAAAATCCTCCAATTAGAACGGAAGGGAATGAATCTTGACCTCCGATATTTATCTTGCCAATTTTGGCTGGTTTGGTGACGCAAATGCCGTGATTACAGTTTTTGAAGGCTGTACTTACGTTGTTTAGGTCGCCAACATACGATTTATCTTGATTTAAGTCCCTGGATATTGATTCTGCGTTTGATATCTGAAATTTTCCTGTTGGAGGTAAATTGGCGTGGATATCGACCCGTCCATTCTTCTTTAACCGTTTGTTTTAAAGAATTCTTGTATTGTCCTCTTTCAAGTAACAATTCACATATCATCGTTGGGCGAGCAAAATGTCGTAAATACAGCTTTATTCAATATTGAATAAAGCTGTATTTACGACATCTTGCTCGCCCAACGACGATAAATGACCAATCAGTCAAAAAAAGGCCATTCTATGAAGTGCGAAATGTATCGAACCTTGTCAGACTGCGCTTATTCTAGCCGTAGTTGCGACGTTTAGGTCGCAAAATAAACCATTTTATTTTTGTTACATGTAACTATCCATAAATTTTGAAAAATAACACCATTTGATATCAACGGAACTTCCTGTCGGAGCCCAGTGGACGCGACCGGCGATCCACCAATTGTCGTCTGCATCGGTTTTTAATAGATATAAATCGTCTGCCAATAAGTTCGGTTTATTCGTTGTACTGATTAACGAAATTTGGTTTATCAAAATGAAGTGTTTTGCAAATATGCTGTAATACATGTATTTACTTTTCAAACATTGCACTTAAAGATGTAATACATAAATCCAATAGCTATTTAATGTTTTAATGTTCACAGATTTTTTTCTAGCAGAACGTCGTGACTAAAATGTACATGTACATATCGTCGGTTTGTAAATCGTCGTGACTGCAACTACATAAATCTGTGAATATGGTGATTTTGTCATCCACATACGAAATCCCCTATTTCCTGTTTTTCAAAATTTTTACACTTGTCCAAATTCAAAGTGGCAGCAGACGACATTACAAGGTACATGTAAGTACAATTCAAAAAGAAACCATCCTACCTGATGGAAAATATTGTTAAAAATAAAAGAAAAAAAGAAATTGCTGGTTACTAGCAATTTCTTCTTTTTCTACAATATTTTCTCAAGGCCATTCTGACACGTGAAAATCAGGAACTTTACGGGAAAAATTTGAGAACATTCAAGCCAATTGCCTACAGATTCTTCTATAGACTCACTTAATACCTACGTTCAGTTGTTAGCACCTACAACGCAAGGCCCATCCGGCTTGCGAGTCTAAACAATTTTCAGTTCATAAATCTAAACTGACCAATCGCGAGTGAAAATCAAGTCACTAGTCGACCATTGAAATCATTCATTGAGACTAAAAATGGGTTTTGAACTCCAACATTGGGTGCCATTTTTGTTTATCTTTTTTGTTGGTTTGGCGATCAAACGTCGAAACTATAGCTTATTCAAGCAGTAGTTACGACGTTAAAGTCGCCAACCAACTATTCTTCTTTTTTTATTACATGCTACTGGCTATAAATTCTTGAAAATTATCACCGTTTAAATCGAAGCGGGACTTCCTGTAGGAGTCAATGGGCGGGGCCTGCGGAGTAAGTGGGCGGGGCCTGCGGAGTAAGTGGGCGGGGCCTGCAGAGGAAGTGGGCGGGGCCTACTGAGTAAGTGGGCGGGGCCAAGTTGATCAAGGTTACTTTCGGTCCACATCAAATATCAGCAGTTTCCAACCAAATGTAAACATAAGTAGGATGAGCAGCTGGAGGCTCGGGAAGGCTGAAATGGTAGTACTGGTGTGATAATACCAGGTATCCATGGTGAGGTGCACCAGTCGGCGCGATATGACTGTACTACTGTTAAAAGTGTCGTTAAACCAAATTCAACCAACCAACTAATTTCAGCAGTCTCCCACCAATTGGAGGAATAATCTTAAACCTAAGAGGGGTGGGAAATTTGGGGCTCTGAAAGGATGTAGTAGTATTACTGGTGTGAGAAATGTCAGGAATCCATTGTTAGCGGCTCCAGCCACCAGGATATTACCGAAATACTGTTAAAAGTGACGTTAAACCCCATTCAACCAACCATCTAATGTCATCAGTCTCCAACAAAACCTAAACCTAACTTTGAAAAGCAGCTTGAGGCTCAGAAAGGTTGTAGTGGAAGTACTGGTGATAGAAATTTTAGGAATCTATGGTTAGGTGCTCCAGTCGCCGCGATATGACTGAAATATTATTAAAAGTGGCGTTAAGCCCAATTCAACCAACTATTTGATATAAGCAGGTCATGTCTACTATCAGTTTATATCCTAAAACCAGTGGGTCAAACGATCTATTGGTCCATAACTTAAAAACAACCATTAATCCATTACGATTACAACACGAGAAGTTTTTAGACCGGTCCACATTGAAAAAAACTTGCAGGCGACAATTTCAAGTTGGTGATAATTTAAATACATCTTGCTTTTGGAGTTGAAAACGTAGTGAATAAGGAAAAAAATGCTTGGTACAAGCAATTTCTGCATTATCCACATTTTTTTCCGAAGCCTTTTTCTTGGGGGCGTCAAAAAGCGGGATTGTGTGGGATTGTGCTAATGATTTCTGTCTTTACATCTGATAAAGGTCCATCTAAAATTCAGCGGGTCAAAGCTACCATCGGTACATATCTTAATCCTTGCCATGCTTATCCCGAAATATTCCTGTTTTGGCAGTAGGTATGGACTAAGATCAGCCTGCACATAAGCGCAGTCTGATCTTAGTCTACATCCCATGTCTGTCTTCTTCAACCAAAGGGTTGTTTATAAAATTAATTTTCAAAATAAATTTTGATCCTTAACTAGTGCTCCAAGTGCTTTCAGCCCTTTGATTTTTATGGAAATTAAGATAAAGATTATATTCAGCGTAGTAAGGGTTAAAAGCTACTGTCGGTTATTAGCTCAATACGGCGGGCCAAATCTACTATCGGTCCATATTTGAAATCAGGAGAAGATGATCTTATTGTGCTGTTCTAGCTCAAGTTGAATGAAATGAAATATTCAATAAAATAAAGCAAAATTTCCTAACACCAATCATAAATGATTTCTTTCTGCATTTTCACGAATTAAATCATATATTTATTTATTCATACATCCATATTTTTATTTTTATCCGACGATATTTATTTACATGTATCCAAATTCATTTGCTTAGATCTACCAAAGTATCTATGTTTTATTCATTGTATTATAGAACAACAATTAAGACAGTTAACCAATCGCGTCAGTCAATCAAATAATCAGTTGACCAATGAAATCATTCATTTAGACTGGAAGTTAACTTTGAAGTCCGTCATTAGCCGCCATTTATTTCAGGTACTTTTGTTTGTTTGGCGACTTGAACACCGTAACTACAGCGTATTCAAACTGTAGTTACGACGTTTAAATTGTCAACCAACAATTCAACTTTTTTGTTACATGCCACTGGCCATAAATTTTGCAAGATGATGCATGTACAAATCGAAGCGGGACTTCCTGTTGGAGTCAGTGGGTGTGGCCAACACGGTGAGTGGGCGGAGCCACTAATTGGTCAATTGTACAGGCATGCATCCATCGACGAAAATCGTAATTAAACTATACTATATAGAAATCGATCAAAACATAATTTGAAAAATGAAAGATAAGAAAAAGGAACAAATACTTACGGTCGTGCAAGATAAACGCTTCACTTATTCGCTCAATATCAACATGCTGAAAGTTTACAAAATTTGAAATCAATAGGCAAACACCCTTTAAAGTCTCTATAAATTTTCATCTGTGGGAAAAATCCATTTATTTTTGTCGCAGATTAATCTCTACATGATGATGTTGAAAGTCATCCACAAAAAAAAACAAAAACGTATCCCTTTGTAAAACCAAGCTATTTTGGAGAACCACGACCATTGGAAATTCGCATTATTTCTAAATGTTTAAATTAGACGCAGATCTACTTTCATTTCAAATATCCAATCTTACTTATTTCACTCACGTGATCATACAGATTAGCGGCTCTTCAATAAAAGCCGATTGCAGTATTATATTCAATTCACTGGGGAAACAAGCACTTGTGGCAATTTGTCAAATGTCCCAGTGAAAAGTTTTTATCTATCTCAAGGAAAATCCTAATGTTGAAAACTCACCAATAATCAATAGGCTATCTGTTTAGATATTTTCCATAAAGTATAAATAATTAAATACGGGCCTATTACATAAAGCCACCTTTATCGCTAGTCCCTCGTAAAACCGCATGTACCTGAGAAAATATAATCAATCGCGACCTCCATCGGAATTAACTTGATGGTTGAAATGACCTAAATGTATGAAATGGGTCTTACAACTGCCTAAGATCTATCGGACAGATTAGCCAATTTTCAAACAACTAAACTTTGGACGGGCCCAAATTGAAAGAATAAGCAAGAGTGAATGAAAATAAAAACCTAACACGCCCCCCCCCCAAAAAAAAAAAAACACAACACCATTTAGGATAGAAATCGTTGTAATAAATGAATGATTAATAAAAGTAATTGAATAACAAGCAATCTCTTCTGTTTCCCAGAAGGTTTTTCTCAATATTTTCTTTTTACGTGCATTAAATTATGGAAATGAGTTGGAATGGGTGAACGAGTTAATCCATACATAAGTCCATGAAAATTTTTGAAAATATTGTAAATACCTTTCCATCTGACTAAGAAAATGACTTTTACATGATTCGACTTAACTTTTGTAAAACAATGAAAATTCTTGTATGCTTCACTAGAACTATTTCAAAGATTTGAGTGACTCGATTATTTGCTAGATTTCGCAAAGATGATTCGGTCAATACTGAATCCATGAAAACACAGTTTTTTTAAATCAGCACATTCAGGCCTGTATGGCGACACATGCGCTCAATCGCCTCCATTTATTCTGTAGATGACGTCATAACGCGAATAAATGTTTATCAGATTGGTAATACATGTGGATATACATTTTTATCATATTTATATATAACGCTATGATGATCGGATTCAGTTTTGAGACACAAGCATCGAAAGATGTCCGAATAATTCATTCAGCGTTCTGATTGGCCAAAAAATCATACCTCTATATGAATAAAATTTAAGCACGCAGCTATTTTGTATGTTTGCGAGCAAAGTAGTTCCATAAAATGTATTAAATTGGTAAAATATTGTCTTTTTTCTCGATTACATTAAATCATAAGAAATGAAGAGAATACTTTTTGTTTTCGTGAAGGTATGAAACGAAACAACTCGTCACACATTTTTTTATGAATTCAGCTTCGCTGGTATATGGTCTGATTAGTATAGTTGTTTTTTCTCCACGTATCGAAGTGATCTCATAGGTACGATCTGATAAAAAGTTATCAAGACTAAAATCAACGATGTCCAATTATACCTTATTTACACCTTAGTCAGTTTTCTAATCAATGTTATAAACTGGCCTTTACCTACGACAATTTCATTTGCGCTACGTTCATCACGGCACGTGGTGACCAAACAACATTATATCCCGCCTGCATTTACGCCTATGCTATTCTCAAATTGTCATTGTCTTTCGTTGTCATTCCTCTATTACGGCACGTGGTGACCAAACAACGTCATATCCCGCCAGGATTTACGCCTATGCCGTTCTCAAATTGCACTCCCCATTCGTTGTCATTCCTCAGAAAGGGCACGAGATGACCAGCACTCGTCATATCCCAGCATTTACGCCTGTGCCGTTCTCAAACTGTCATTGCCATTTGTTGTCATTCCTCGATCACGGCCCGTGGTGACCAAACAACGTCATATCCCGCCAGCATTTACGCCTATGCTATTTACCAATTGGCATTGCAATTCGTTGTCATAGGGAGTCGGAGGGCGGGGCCAGCGATTGGTTAAAAATAAATGAAAATATTTATAGGTTGTTACTTGTTACTCTTAATATACAATTGAAATTAATACAAGATATTTATTCAAATTTGAAGTTTGAGTCAAATCTCAATTGAGTGCGAAAAAAGTTTTATAATCTTAGATCCTGATATAATTTTGTGCATATCTTAAATAGAGCCGGTTCGTGACATTCACCAAATCTCACATGTGCACCAAGTGCAGACTCAGATCAGCATGTGGATCCGCGCAGTCTGACCTGAGCCTTCACTATGCGCTTTACAGATATGTATAAAGCTCAAAGCTTCTTTAGTCCATTACCATACAATCACAAAAACTATGGCAAATTTGTGGAAAATGAAGAAATTGCTGGTATCGAGCAATTTCTTCTTTATAAACAATGTTTTCTACCCCATAAGACGGAAAAAAATAATAACAAAAAAATTATCGTCTGCAGCTTCTTTCATTTGGACCAGTCTAAAATTATGTTGTATGGGAATTGGTTAAGCAGTCAGTGAATATTCTTAACACGTCGAGTGGCTGTGCAGGTCGCTCAATGTCTAGATTTCACGCACGTGTGAAATTGTTGAAAGTAACACGTGCAGTCTCTACTGACAGATCGCGATATCATTCAAACAATCGATATACCAATCAAATCATTCAAATATATCGGAAGTGACCTTTGAACCGACTGCTTTTTAGTTGATTTGGCGACTTTAACATCGTAACTACAGCTCATCGATGCTTTGGGTCGCCAAACAAATATTTTACTCTTATGTTATATGTTATTGACCATTACTTTTGCAAAATAACGCCGTTTAATATCTAAATCGAACTTCCTGTGGAGCTTAGTGGGCGTTTTCAGCGATCCGTCACTTTGCCCTTGTCAAGCAAGTTACGTGCTAAATCATTTTCGCATGTCAAGGGTTCTAATATCATGTTGTTTCACACAAGCGGGGTATGGCCAAGTAAGGAACAAAATCGATATAGAACTCTTACCTAGGACAATATCTTTCCAGACTTCCATGATCCGAAATTCGTATAGCATGACACAGCCGAAGGTTCACAACTGCAAAGTGAATGCAATCGTTTGGAAAGTCAGTGATCATGGTGATACCCAGTCGCTGATTGTAGTTTTAAGGTATCCATAATGTTTCATTCACTCTTTGGGTAAATTCGTACCTCAGTAAGATAGCATAATGACGTATAAATACGTCATCATAGTAATTGACCAACAGCTGGTCCCACCCACTTACTATAGGCTCAAACAGGAAGTTCCGCTGTGATATTTATCGGCGATATTTTGAAAAATTTATAACCAGTAGGATGTAACAAAAAGTAAAATGGTTGGTTGGCGAACTAAATGTCGTAACTACAGTTTGAATAAGCAAGTGTCATGCAGTGTACAAAGAATAGTGAGAGGCAAGCTATTGTTAGTAACAATGATTTTTTTCAGCTTACCTGAGCACAAAGTGCTCATTAGAAGCTATTTTGCTAACACTTCCTCCGGCGGCCGTTCGTCATCCGTCGTCCGTCAACAATTTATTTAAACAACATCCCCTTCCAAATGTAAACCAGGGCCGATTTCAACGAAATTTTGCAGAAATGTTGCTTGGGTGGCCCCCTTCAAGAATAGATAAAAGAATTGAAATCCGTTTAAACCGTGGGTGCCTTGGCAACAAAAGTGAAATTAAAAAAACAAAAACAAAATAACTCTAAAAATGTTCTTCTCCTGATCCAGAAGAGCTAGAGTCTTGATATTTTGCATGAAACATCAGTGTATATCATTGTAGACCTCTTTCAAAATAGATAAAATCATTATCCTTGGGTCCCCAGAGGCGGAGCCCGGGGTTTATTTAGAAACAAAGAAGGATTTTTGAAAGGCATCTCAACCCAAACCTCAAAGCCAATTCAAACCTAACTTGGCAAAAATGTTCCTTGGGTGGTCCCCTACAAAAATAGCTAAAGAATTGAAATCCGTTGAAAACTCTGGTTGCTATAGCAACATAAGTTAAAATTTAAAAAAGATTTTGACAAACTCCTTCTCCTGGCCCAGAAGGCCCAGAGCTTTGATACTTTGCATGAAACATCAGTATATAGACCTCTTTCAAATAGATGTAATCATTACTCTGGGGATACCAGGCCCAATGACCTTCTTGATTCTTTGGCTAAGGGTTTTCTATCGTTGATTTCCTTCATTGCGTCAAAACAGAATATTTTGAGGAAATGACTAAACACACTTCCTTTCTAATAGAATTTTTTTTACTTATCTCAATTTTGATGGCTAATAAGAATATAAACGAAATAAAAAACCACCACGTCCCTTCCTATTTCTTAACTGACATCGCGACTGTCTATCAAATAACCAGTCGACCAATGAAATCATTTATTTAGACCAGAAAGGAGTTTTAAGCCCCAAGATTTGTCGTCAATTTTTGAAGTTTTTGTTTGTTTGTTTGGTTGGTTGGTTGGTTTGGCGACTTTTACGTCGTAACTACAGCTTATTCAAGCTGTAGTTACGACTTTAAGGTCCCCAAACAACTAATATTTTAAATGCCACTGGCCATAAATTTTGCAAAATTCGACGCTCGACTTCCCGTCAGAGTCAGTGGGCGTGATCAAAGAAGTAGGTTTGTGAGGTCAGTGATTTGTCAATTGTCAAGTGAAATAGGACCTCTTCGGATGTGCGAAAACTTGTCGATCCTGGTCAGACTGTGCACATTGCCAAGGCTGGTCAGGGACGGAACACACAGGGGGCAGTTGCGTATGCTAGATATTTGCTAAAATGACCAAAAAGTCAAACCAGCCCTTTTAGAAATACTATATATAGACAAGGGATACAACTCAGAATTCCTGAGATCCCACCCCTGTCTGTATTAAACGTCTCTAAAAACTACACTTCTTTGTTTACACATTTTACAGTTGAACATATTCGTCACACATATAATCATGTGTAACCTTGACCCATCCATTCCACGAAAACTCTACAGCCTTCGGAGTACAGACAACTTTCTTACAGAAATACACCTCAATTTTGCTCGATTGTCGAGAAGTAGCACCTTCACTTTTCATCAGTAAATAGCAAATCCCAGATAAGCCACTCATTTCTATTATGTATAGAGCAATGGTAGATTATAAATTAAATACATTTTTACCTTTAAGTAGTTAATTCTGATGTTTCCAGAGCTCTCCTAACCTTATGAAATGTTACATCCTTTCTAGAAGTCAAAAGGCAGCCATCTTGTAAATAAACTGAAATATCCTTAAAAGCAAACAAGATGCAACATTGGGGTAGGGGGGGGGGGGGGGTTTACAAGTGGGGACGCAAGTTGCAATAAAGGCCAACGACTGAAATAGAGGGTAGTTGAAATGACAATTTCTCATTCACAACTCATTAACATATGATATGAAAATAGAATAATATGTCCAATATGTATCAATGGTTCTCTAACCTGATACAAGACATCTAATTTCTAAGAAGAATATATTCTTAAGTTTGTTCAAATTCCAAGATATGCATTTTAGTGAGAAAATCCACAAAGATAAAAGATAAAGATGTGGCGATATAGGTAACAAGGGTGCTCCACTTTTCCCTAAGTTTTTGATAATCTCCCTTTCGATTGCTCATTTAATACTTTTTAATGAGAATAGGAATTCCACAAGGTTTTGTTAATGAAAATCAAAGAAATAAGTGTTTCGATAGAACTAAAAAAAAAACGACATGAACAATAAGAAAAAAAATCTTGAATTATATTTAATTAATATTGAAGCAAGATCAGAACAGGCTGCTTTTGGAGATAAGATACATCTTTTAACCCTCGAATTGTCTGAGTAATATTCAGAGACTGTATAGATAGTTATGCTGAATGTATTTGCTTTTCACTTTGTGTGTTAAAACATTTGTCTTTCATTAAATGATTCAAATTTTATGTGCAAATTTCAATTAGAATTATAGTTAAAGTATAACCCATTAATGTGGAATGCAAAATAAATGATAACAATCACTATAATTCAATAGTAGATTTGCATCAACTCATGCTGCTTTTACTTCTTCTTACACAGAAACATTTACAAAAAATAATTTGATAATACTTACATGTATATGTGTATGAACGTATTACCAAATGTAATTTAACAATATACTCCGTTTTTAGTATACAGGTAAATTACTTAATTTAAAGCTAACGTAGACCTGTTCTTTTGAATTGAATCGTAATTGATGACCAAGAATTTACAGAGAAAAACAATCCAAATTACGTTGAATATCATGCAAATAAACATGTTTTAACTACTAAGATAACTACCACAGTTGGCTTCTAATCCAATATAGAAAAGAACAGAAAATAAGTTTATTACAGACGTTGAGCATATTAGCTCTTAGTCCAAAAAATAACATGTTATAAAACACACAATGGAAAAAAACAGTTACATAAATAAACAATATTAATTATACCATGTTAATAATGAGAGTATCATAATGTAGCGTAAACTTTATACATATTAGGATGTTTATTGTAAAAGTAGGGATATACTTAGATCTTAAATCTTTAAGATAGGGACAAATCAAAGTGACATGAAATTCGTCTTCAATATCTGTAAAGGTACATAACTCGCATGTTCGATCATTTCTGTTGATATTTGGGTGGCGACCTGATTCGATTTGTAAATCGTGTGAGGATAATCTAATCTTTGCTAATATATTGCTTTGTTTTCTATTTTCAAGGAGTCTAATATAAATTGACGTTTCATAACTCAATTTAAGATTGCGAAACAAAACTAGGGAGGAAGAAGCATTTATGGATGAGTGCCATTTACTTATGTATATATCTTTGACTCTTTTTTCAAATATCGGATTAAATTTTTTCAATATGTACCAAATCAGGGTAAAACCAAACATCACTGAAGCCTGAAGTCTTCAATAGTTTTTTAAATCTATTACTCCAGTTTTTAAGTTCGGGGTCTTTTTCAATTTCTTACCTCTGGCTTTGTAATATTGATGTTAAAATACAATTGTTCTTCCTTTTACTGTACAGTTTTAGCCAATGTTTGACTATACAAATATGTCTATTAACTATAAGCGGGAATCTTCCTATTTCCGATAAGAGAGAAAGAGAATTCGCTGACTGTTTTAGATTTAGCATGCGCTTTAAAAATTTCCTATGAATTCTTTCAATATTTTTTTACGATTGGGTGAAACCCCAGACTTCACAATTATAACTATCAAACTAAGGATTTCCACAGGAATATCATAACCTTTATAAATTTAAACAAATGACTGTAGAATAGTCTTCTATGTGTAAGAATTCGTGTTTTCATATTTTATTTTCCAGAATGGATATCAACAAATAGCATATCACACTGTTTCATAACCTTCTGCATACTGAAAGTTATTTTTCAACCCATTTCCAGAAAAAATATCATACTATTTATATGTTACTACATTCTCAATGCTTTCAATCCTGCGGGTGAACTTTCCATTTACTTAGAGATTCAGCTAGTGAAGATTCCATTAAAAGATGAGAGAAAGGGTTTTGTTTAGTGAAACATTAATAATATAATTAATTCAAGACGTTTCATAAAATAAGAAATTTGGCTAACAAACTAATATTTGATATTTCATTTTAGCAATGTACTTATCAAAGTCAACAATTTAACTTTGTTACAAAATGCAGCTGCATGGTATGTAGGGTGAGACGCTTTGCTGAATTTTACCCTTCCTTCTTAGAAGCCAAATAACAGTCGTCATTGGTGAGCTATGGCTTTTATCTGGCGTTCCACAGGGGTCAATCTTTGGTCTTAACTTGTTTCATGTTAACGATGTGGAAGCCTGAACTAATCATTACTCATAAAGTCCTTATTTTTTCAAGTATTTATTTCTTTAATATAACTAACTTTTTAACTAACTTTCAAATGCATACAATTCAATATCTTGGGCTCTAGTAAATGATTAGAGAGCCATTGATAAATAATGAATATTTTGTTTAAACTATGATGGTGTTATATGCACCTTAAGAATAAAATTTTCTCATCTAGTCTATTCTGAAATCTATTTTGTTGTTCTTTTCTTGGCATTTACATCCCACTTGTGGCCTTTCTCGTCCATTACCCCTTTTAACACATTTTTGCATCCGTTTGTGCTTTATGGATGTTTATCATAAAAAACAACATGGCTGCCTTTTGACTTCTATAAAGGATGTAACACTTCATAAGCTTAGGAGAGCTCTAAAATCATCAGAATTAACTACTAAAAGGTAAAAATGTATTTAATTTATAATCTACCATAGCTCTATACATAATAGAAATGAGTGGCTTGTCTGGGATTTGCTATTTACTGATGAAAGGTGAAGGTGCTACTTCTCGACAATCGAGCAAAATTGAGGTGTATTTCTGTAAGATAGTTGTCTGTACTCCGAAAGCTGTATATTTTTCGTCGAATGGATGGGTCAAGGTTACAAATGATTATATATGTGACGAATATGCACAACTGTAAAATTTGTAAACAAAGAAGTGTAATTTTTAGAGACGTTTTAAACAGACAGGGGTGGGATCTCAGGAATTCTGAGTTGTATCCCTTGTCTATATATAGTATTTCTAAAAGGGCTGGTTTGACTTTTGGGTCATTTTAGCGAATATTTAGCAAACGCAACTGCCCCCTGTGGACGGAACATGTTGCATCTGAGAGCTTTTCTGAATCTAGAATAATAAATCTAGATTGGTGTTTAGGTTATTCCTTTTCGTAACATGACCTCTAGTTGACCTCCGCTAGATCTTATGTCTTTTTAAATATTTGTTTTTCGATGTTTCAATGCAGTTATCTTTCTCTCGACGGGTCATATTGTAATGTATTTAACCCGTTACCAGACGGCAATTTTTTAGACTTACTCAAATTCAAAGAAGTTGCGAACGAAGTTTTTGGTTGTGTACAATTAAAAAAGTTTACTGAAATACAGATAATTACCGGGGAAAAAAGAACAAGAACAAACAATCAGACAAAAATTCTCCTATTCTAGCGATGCATTGGGTAATGCGATTCCCTTGGAGCGTATAAAGTTGGAACTGTGCGTTGATGGGCTTAAAAATATAGAATGGGAAACCTAAAGAAGCATTGGGTGAACAGATATCCGAACGTAAATACTTCTGACTTTTCTCTAACTGTATTTCAGTATTACTATGACTGGTGCAAGTGCACATTTCAGGACCATGAAATTTTTAAATTATCCAGTAAGTTGTTTAATCAAGTGAAACAGTGTTTCTTTGTAAGAAAAGGATGCCTAACATTCAACAAGCGAGTTACGATTTTGAAAAGCAGTTTTGTGAAAACTGCAAAGTTGGTTTCCAGCACCATTTCGATGCGTTTCCTTATCTTATGTGATTTTTTTTACTAATTCAGACTGTCGAGATTTTATGCCCCCGCATAAATGAGATCGGAGGCATTTTGTTAACCAGACATCCGTCAATCTGCGAGTTGTAAACTTAACATTTAGCTCTCATTCAAACACACTGTTGAACATAAATGGTTTATGTTTGGGATATAGGTTTCTCGCATTAATAGAAATCAATTCGATGTAAGAATCAAAGTCAAGGTTACGAATTTCTAAACTTAAAGCAAAAACTTAGCGTTTTGCTTCCATTCAGTCACCGTTGCAGATACATGACTCATATTTGAGATTTAGTTTTTTGCATTGATAGGCATCAGTTAGTTGTAGTGCCAATGTCATTTATGAAGGTCACATTTCCGCCGGGGTTATGTTGTTTCACAAATGCATCTTCTTCTTCTAGCCACTCTATATCTTTGTCGAATGGCGATGTTTAATATATTGACCATTAATTATGCATTACGGAGCATGTAACCCGTTATAGAATTGATTAGCTTTGAAAATAGCGGAAACCCCCATTTCCTGTCTATAACAATAGATTAGAACCCTCGAGTCCACGTCAGCGATTCTATACAAAATACAGGATATTTCAAAACCCTTTGTCAAATAATTGCAATCTTAGGACCTGGAAAATGGATCCTGCTTGGTGTAATGTTTAGGACCGCGGACTATTGATCAGGCTGAGAAAAGGTTGGGCTGCGGGCTCGAATGCAGGACGCGCCTTGGCGGCACGTGGGTTTATCTTTGGGCAAGACATTTCAAGGCCCCGGTTTTTTATTTTGATACCCAGGAGGGGAGGCACGTAAAATTTGACGTGATATAGCTAAAAAATTGTTCAAAGCAGCGTTAAACTTCATACAAACAAACAAAATGAGACCTGGGAGAGTTGGAGGTTTACCAATAAAAGCAGCTGTGCTTGAATATTACCACATTTGTTTTCTTCCTATCTCCATATACCAAACCTGTTATAAATTGCAGGGCCAAAAACGGCTGTCAGTCCACAACAATCAACCCACGAATCAAACCATTTATTAAGACCAGAAGTGAGCTTCCAACTCCAACATTAGCCGACATTTTTGTCCAGTATTTTTGTTGGTTTGGTGAATTAAACGTCGTAACTAGAGCTTGTTCAAGCTGCAGTTACGACATTCATGTCGCCAATTAACCCTCGCACTTTTTTGAACATGTGACTTTGCGAAAAGATAACACCGTTTAATATCGAAGTTGAACTTCCTCTCGGAGCTCTGTGGGCGTGGTCAGCGATTCGTTAATTAAAAAACAGTTTAACCCTTTCCTGGTTAATCCCTGGATTTTACGTCCCTTAGTTTTATACATGAGAAAATAATGTGGGATAAGAAGAAATTGCTTGTAACAAGCAATTTCTTCTTATCCCACAGTATTTTCTACCCTAAAGGTTGGTTACTTTTCAAATTACACTAACTTTTAATTGTTGTGTGCATCTTCTTTCAAATTGGACAAGTCTAAAATTTTGAAAAACAGGAAAGGGTTAAAGGTTTGGGAAAATAACTTGCGCGATGCTTTCTAAGGATTAAATGGTGCATGAAACCCTTATGCGATGAAGAGAAAATTTTGTGTCATTAAGGTATAAAACTAAAAACCTAATCACAATGTAGAAATACAGTTTCATACAATGAAATTGTATGATTTTAGCTTCACACCCCAATGAAGACAAAATATCATCAAAATTGTACAGTGCTTGTCTTTTTCCTTGTGTGTGTGTATATATATTTTTTCGTAGTAAATCAGAATACAGGATTTCGATATACGAAAATAAAATTAAAATCATTCTGGTATGGAGTTAGAGTTTATATTTTGTGAGCGAACATATAACTTAAACTCCATTTCCCGCGAACACTCGGCGAAAACGAGATCTGTACAGATTGGAACCCATTTGGGTACTACACGAGTGAAATAAATTCTTGAATGCAACTAATATATGGCCAAATATTATGGGTTCTTATACTTAAACGTTATATATTATATAGACGCTTTTTAATTTCAAGTAATAAGAGTTTTAAGAAAAGGTCTCATTTATACATTACGTATGTTAACACATTTGAGGCTGTACAGTGAAAAGTAAATTTGTGAGAATCAATATGGATTCTTCTAAACGCAACTTAAACGGTCAACGAGAAATGCGGAATTTGTAGATTTTCACTTCACTAGGAACAGGGTTTGATTTCCCCAATAACAATTTCCGGTGCAATCAGTTGTCTGTATAATGTAACAATGAACTTCAACAATCAGGCATAAAAATGACATGTTTACTGAAGCATTATCGTTGACGAATGGTGGGCGCGCCAGTCTAAGGATCTATGTATGCTGAGCTAAAAGGCTTCGAAAAACATTCTGGACAATGAAGAAATTGCTTGCTTCGTTGTCAATAATGTTTTCTATCCAAAAAAGTAAGTTTTTTTTTATTCCAAGAACTTGGAATTAATGTCAGCATCTTCTTTCAATTTAGACTAGATCTAGTCTAAAATTTTGTCGTTTGAGAATGTAATCCATTTATTCGTCAATATGTTCGGGCGACAAATAACTATAGGCCTACCTATGCATTAACCTGTTCCCATGCTATACAATTTTAGACAGGTCCGAATTGGAATACGTTGCAGAAGACAAAACTCGAGTGATGGAATTTGAAAAGTCTTTGTATTTTGGGATAGAAGACATTGTGGAGGTTGAAGACAGAAAACATTGTGGAGTTAAATTTAGGTATCGAGGTTTGCGAAACCCAGATAAGAAAAATATTCAAAGTGCCGAATAATACACTCAAACGAACATTTAATACAATACGTTGAGTCATGTATTGTCTTTGCTGTAATCTGATAGGCCTAAAGTGGCTTTTTGTGGTTATATCGGAAAGGTTTAGCGGGATTCCAGGTTATTTTTAGATATCACGGAATTCGGCTGTCGACATCGAATGACCTCATTTGCATATTACCCCAAGTCAACTTAAGGTAACAAATTTACTAGCGAAAAAGTCAACGCCCTAATTCATGTCACATGAAAGGGTTAGCGCGAAACTACGGTAAGTGTTTATATTCGTAATAACGCTTACGACAGTTTTGGACTGATCTTTACAGACATACAGACCGGCTAGCGAACATAACTCCTAATGACGTAACGATGACGTTGGTGTGATGTAATTTAAACTAAATTCAAGGTTCCAACGGTTATTTGCACCAAGTGAATGATCATATATTAACGGTCTCGGATTAATCTAAAAATAGATTAATAGCCCACGTAGGCTTTTAAGGAAATGCCCTGCTTTTTACTGATAAGCGACCTCAGATGTTTGCAAAACTACTTTTCGGCATATTGTATTACAATAGTTTACGAGAGGAAATGTAAATAATTAAAATCTGTGACATGAAAAAAACAACGATACCTACCTTTAAGAAATTGATTTTGACAAGCAATTTCTTCATTTTCCACAATGTTTCCGAAAGGTGTTTTTTTTTGGGGGGGGGGGGGGTTAAAGGGCGGGACTTTGTGGGAATGAGTTAAAAGTACATCCTTGTACGGAAAAAGAGTTGAGTGTAAATTGAAAAGTGCTTGCTTTATTGATAGAAACGTTGTGATAAAAGGAAAAATTCGAATGTTGCAAGCACATTTCCCTTTTAACGACACGATTTCTGTAATGTCACACAACGGCAAAGACGCGAATTATCCCAAGAAAGTGTCTGGTTTAAATCTATTTACTTTACATCGATTGGGAAAGATGTTCCAGCTTATATCATTTATAGTATTTTTTGAGTTTTTTATCTGTGAGGACCGACGGTGATTAATCCCAAAGCTCTACAAGATTATTTCGTTCAAAATTTCACAGGAAACGTGATTTGGTCCAATCAAAAACTATGTCAAGAAAAGTTAGACTACTCCTTAGACTACTTGCCTTAAAACGCGGTGCCGAGGGGAACATAACGTATAGATTAAAGAATAATTAGGAAAAAGGTTTCGGGAATGATTTTATGACCAATACAAAAATAATAATGATAATAAAAAAAATGACAATTTCCCCGGATAAAAACAAGACCAACATAGTTTTCTTATTTTTTAGATCGTAAAATGCCGAAAGAAGCACCGCCGTGGCGGGGATATTAAAAATAGTGGTCATGGGATCTCCCGAATGCCTTTTAAAACAAATATATAATGATAAATGGTTATTTGTGGCCTCTGAAGGCCGGGTACGTGTCAGGCACTTTACACTTATTAGTTTCAAGGGAAAAGAACACAGAAATAGTCCACACTTTAGCGTGAATTATGATATTTTCCATCCGCTCTCCCTCTCCCACTTTAACGATGTATACGATATATTCACAAATGCGTTTTTTGTTGTTGTTGTTGTTTTTTGTTTGCTTTTTTTTTTGTATACTTAAATGTCGGCTAAGCCCATGTGGAATAACCATTTCCCGTAGAATCCCCGATTTCTACGCCCTTGTGATATGATGATTACTTACAAAACCATGGTTGTGGGAAAAGAAGAAATTGCTTGTAACAAGCAAGTTCATCTTTTCCCACAATATTTTCTATCGCATAGGATGGTTATCTTTTGCACTGTACTTACTTTACCATGTCGTCTGCTGCCCTTTTGAATTCTAACAAGTCTCAATTTTGAAAATCGGTATTAATTAAAGAAGTATAAAATATGAAATGAAAAAGTATGTCTATATTCGGTAGCTATCGGGCAAGCAAAGTCGGCGTGGGTACAAACAAAAGATGGTCTACATAGACTGATGCCACTGTCGACTTTAAGAAAGCAAAGGATGTGTTAAAGTCGACGGCGGTACCGGTCTATAAGCTACTTTGAATGTTTTCATATGACGCAATCTCTTTCCCTGGAAATAAATCAAGCTGTCATCGGCATAATTATGAAATTAAGTGACAGATTTATTAGGAGTTGATATAGATGACAAATATGTTTGAATTATTTGTTTAAGAAATTATTTCACGTGAAGTTACTAGAAGTAGCCTACTGTCAAAGTAGGTTTCGAAGTATTAGATCGGAATTTTTCGTTTTTAAAAACAGTTAGGGCCTATGTAGATCTAGTTTGTACCTTACGTAGGGTTTTCTATAAATGTGTAGAAAGCAGATAAATGAATGTCACATAATTTCTAGTTTGAATAATTCAATACCACATGCAAATCAGCAATATTACCCTCCATAGTGATGGCCCGATTTGCCAGTGATGAATTTGTCGATGATGAAAACTAGAGGCGCTTGAGCGCCTGATTCGCCCCACCTGCTTGAATTTACTTGTCATTCCTGAGAAATTTGGTTAAAAATCACCCTGGAGTTTGCAAGAATAAGATTTTTCAAATTTCACTATATAGAACCATATATAGGCTGGATCTCTAAACACAAGCCCTGATAAAGGGTCACCCAAGGATCATTTCTGTGAAATTTGGTTGAATTCTGTTCAGTACTTTCTCAGGAGAAGATTTTTAAAGTAACAGTTTACGGGCAGACGTACGGACGGACACAACGCCACGACAAAATCTCGCTGGATTTCAGCCAGTGGAGCTAATGATGTATCGTAAAAGGGTCCGAATTCATTCAGGTTGAGACGGACCGAAATCAAGCGTTCTCCCAATAAGCTTTTCCCAACAAGCGTTTTTCCAATAAGACCAAGAACGATAGTATTTCCGATACACTCGTACCCTAATCGTTTCGCAAAAGCCAGTTTATTTATATTTTTTCCAGTTTGTTATCGACCTAAGATCTGAATTGGTTTTCAAAGTACCAATTTAATCTAGCAAATGAAACCTTGGTTTTCCGCTTATTCTTTAACTATTTTTCACATATGAGTGTATACTATAAACTAATCAAATCACGGAAAGAAGTTGCTTCGTAGTTAGAACCTTGGTAATCGAAATACGAGTTATTGTTTTTGTTCACAACAAAAACAAAATCTTTAAAGACAAATAGCCGTACATCACAGAAAAGTTACCTTTTTGGTACAAAATAGTTGCTATAATGAATGTCTTTCTCCCTATAGTGCCACTTGCAAGAATTGTTCTAAAGGCTATCAACCTAATACACCATTTATTTTTTCTGATATCATACCTGAACAGAAATAATGATACTAAGTGGGGTATTACTACAGGATAAAATCAGACTGATTAAAAGATCCCCAAGATGACCAATTAAGTTTGCCAAAATTAAGCAACATTTATTATCAAGACGCAACTAATGCCCTGTGTAGGGATTGATACACAAATGAATTTATCCTATGCCATTTTATTTGATTGATTTCCTTAATCATTAAATAGAAAAGGCTAAGAAGTACCATGATATTAAAAATAAAGACTGATAAAACTACTTATGAGTTAAGGTTTTACTAGAAATGAACAAAATTCTATATTTAGTCCTCACTGGACACCATAAATCCAGTTTAACTTTGTTTGTTAGAGATCAAAGGCTAATAGAAAATATAACTTAGTAGGGGACTACACCATGGGGATAGGACTGATGAAATGAGCCCTAGAGAGGATTTTTTACCAAAAAGTATAAAAGCTCAATGTTTAAACACCACTGTAGCCCTGTGTAAGGATTGTGACACTATCAGTCATATACTGTTTTATTTGTATGATATCCCTGTTCAATAAAAATATATCACTTAGTGGGGGAGTACCTCATGAAAGAAATTTAGACAGCTGAAAAGAAACAAAAATGTGACTTTTTATCAGAAAAATGACAGAGTTCCATTTTTAGACCCCACTGGAGCCCCATGAAGGGATTATGACACAATCAGACAGGTAAAGAACAAAAAAAAAACACAAGATTTTTTATAAAAAAAAAATTGGCAAAGATTCATATTTAGACCCCACTGGAGTTCCATGTAGGGATTGTGACACCATAAATCCTGTTTTACATTGTTTTTTAGAGATCAAAGACAAATAGAATAATATAAGTTAGTGGGGGACTGTCCTCCTGAACAAAGCTTTAGACTGATAAAATGAGCCCTAGAGAGGAATTTTTTACCAAAAAGTATCAAATTCAATGTTTAAACCCAACTGGAGACCTCTGAAAGGATTGTGACACTATCAGTCATATACTGTTTTATTTGTATGATATCCTTGTTCAATAAAAGCATATCACTAAGTGGGGGAGTACCTCATGAAAGAAATTTAGACTGGTGAAAAGAAACAAAAAGATGACTTTTTATCAGAAAAATGGCAGAGTACAATATTTAGACCCCTCTGGAGCCCCATATAGGGATTATGAGACAATCAGTCTTATATCATTTGATTTGTATTATATCTCTGTTCAATAAAAAAAAATACATTATTTTGTGGTGGAGTGCCTCCTGAAAAAAATTTAGACTGATGAAATGAGCCCTGGAGGTGAATAATTACCAAAAAGTTTCAAAATTCAATTGCAAAACCTCATTGGATTGCTTACACTGAAATTTCTGAATTTTTAAATTCAAGGGCAGATAATTGTTATCTTAATTTGAAAGGTCTAATGCACCACTAGATACTATGCAGATTTATAATGCATTAAGTTACAACTTCTTTTGCTTGAAACTGTAGGAGGAGATATGCACACAAGAAATGATGTGGTTTAAGGGCAGACAATTCATGAATGACTAGAATGATTGGAATTTCAAAGGTCTTATGCATAACTAGACATCAGTTAGTTCCAATTGATACTGGAGGAGTTGTGCACACATGAAATATGGTGGGGTTTTTTTATTTCAAGGACAGATAATTCAAGATAGTTCTAGAACGATTGAGTGATTTGATTTTCTAAAGTCTTGTGCACAACTAGACATCATAGAGAAACATTGTAGCAAGTTTCATTTTTTTCCTCCATTGATACTGTAGAGGAGTTGCACACACATGAAATATGGTGATTTTTATTTTAATTCAAAGGCACATAATTCAAGATAATTGCAGAACAACTAGAGTGATTTGAATTTCAAAGGTCTAATGCACAACTAGACATCATAGAAGATACTGTAGGAGGAGTTGCACTCACAAAAAATTGCTAACGGTCAGAGAGACAGATGGATGGATGACTGGGGTCATAACATAATACAGCCCTTGAGGTGTATAATAAAAAGAGAGACAAGTTTTATGTATGTATATGCATTATGTATGTATCATTATAGAGGAAAGTATGTCTATGGGTGTGAATGGCTGTCCAGTTCTCCTGACAAGGGCATCCCCCAAATATAGTGCCACATGAGATGGAAACAATAATAACATTTTAGAAGACTATAACCTGTAGGCTTCAATTTGATTTGGTTAACTCTAGGTCTTAAAAGGCATTTCATCAAGGTACCTGTTTTGGATTAGTAGTATGAAGTGAGTCAGAAAAGGGCTACAGCTCTTACTTTAGGTCATTAAGAGTATTTCCTAATATAGAATATTATAAATAAACTATATGATTATGTGTAGAACACTAATGCCCCCTATAGCAGCATTTTTTCCCCACAACAAGTTCAAGAACAATGATATCATACAAATAAGATTGTGTATGATTCAGGGAGTCAAAATCTTTATAAGGAGCTCAAGGTAGGACTTGATATTGATCTTGGTAAGTAGTCTGAAAAGATATTCAGGAGATACTCCTTTACTAGGTATTGTTGTTTAGTTTAACAATGATATCAAACAAAACAAAAATGTTTATGATTCAGGGGGTCACACTCTTTATAAGGGGCTATATACAATTTTACTACATTTTAAGTTTATTTCTATTTCATAATGTCTCTTTGTATTTTTTCTTTTCTGTTTTTTACCAGTAATTTGGAGCTTTGTGAGCAATTTGAGATAACATTTACTACAAAATGCTGATGACATCACTTTCCAAATGCTTTACTTAATATAACTGGACACAATCATACAATACTGGTCATTTTTACAAATAGTTCAAATTACTGCTTTTGTTTCAGAGCATCTGAAATTTTTTGAATGTTGAATTCAGAGTATTATTTACAGAATATGTCATAATTGACAGATTGCTTGCCATACACTCTGAGCTTCGACAGCAAGTTGCACTTTGATAAGGCAATGTTATTTTGCAATATGTATGGCCAGTAACATGAAACAAAATAAAGTAAGTGATTAGTTTGGCAACCTAAACATGGTAACTACAGCTTGAATAAGCTGTAGTTAAGTTATTGAAGTTGCCAAACCAAGTAAAATGCTTTGTGCAAATGTCAGCCAATGTCGGAGTTCAAAGTTCATGGTCTAAAGGAATTATTTGATTGGTCAATTGATTCATTTATTGACAGTCTTGAACTGTCATTTAGTTAGGAGACTATATTTCTTTAGTAATACCTCCCATCAATGGTTGGATATTCATACACCTAAGAAGGATGAGCTGCTGGGGGCACAGAAAGGATGTAGTGGTAGCACTGGTGTGAGAAATACCAAGAATCCATGGTTAGGTGATCTAGCCACCCTGATATGACTGAAATACTGTTAAGGGGCGTTAAACCCCATCAATGTTTAATAATACATTGAATATTGCCTATAATTATATTACAATTTAAGGATTTCATGGTAGAATTAAATGGAAATCAGGGGTTTCTTGAAATCAGGATCACCAGGGTAAGCTACATTTTAAGAATGCTTTGATTAGGTAATCTATTTTTACACATACCCATTAATTTTGAGCAAAGTTTTGCTCTTCCCATTATCCTGAAAACCATGGATATTTAACCCATTCCCACACAATGACATTTTTCAACACCCTTAAAGAAAAAAACATTTGGGAAACATTATGGAAAAGGAAAAATTGCTGGTCACAAGCAATTTCTTCTTTATTCACAATGTTTTCTAACCAAAATGACAAAAGGTTTTTTTATATTCAATGAACTTAGAACTGTTGTTTGCAACTTTTTTTCATTTAGGACTAGTCTGAAAAAATTGTGAGGTAATGGGTTTAGAGTTTGAGAATTAAGTAATTAATCAGAGCATCATTTTGTTACTAGTGAAATAGAATATTAACAAGCTCAAATTATGATCTGACAAATCAATAACAAGAGGGTCAAGATTGACCTAGATTGTTCACCTGAGTTCACATTCTCATGCTGACTGATTTTCTAAAATAACTGCATTAATATAAGGGGGCATCATACAAATATTTTCTGATTGTTTAATGAAATAAAGACCAAAAGTAAAGAAACAGTGATATTTCCAGTAAGGTCCCCTTTGACTTCATACTTTGTGGAATGCCACAGCCTTTTCATGACATTTCAAATATTTAAGAAAAAAAAAACAATGAGAGAAAATTTGTGGCCTGTAGAGCCTTAATAAGTAAATTGTCATTTAGGATTCTTTGTCTATGATATAAGTTGTAGCATAACCATATTCCATGAAATTTTTCTTGGGACCATGTTTACAGTTTCAGAAATTTTGTAAAAGATTGAGCCAAATTAAGACATGTATAACAGTAATTAGGAATTTGTTATTGATTAAGGCCATATTTTTTCTGAGATATTTGACAGTGTGTCACCCTATCAGAAAGATTAATTGGGCATAACTGTAATCTAAAGAGCAGCTGCAAGGAAATAGTCATTAGGGATCCTTTTCCCTTGATTATGGTCACAATTTCAACATTTTCTATTGTTATATTCCTCTTGACTATTAAATCTTGTCCTGCTGAATAAAATCTTTACTGGGAAAAACATGAAAATCAAAGGACTGAAAGCACTCTAAGACTTAAACTATGGCTCAAAACAATTCTGACTGAAAAACAGGTGGTATATACAAAAATCAGACTTCACATGTGATCTTTGTATATACCCCCCACCAAAACAGGAATATTCCATGTTCAGCATGACAAGGGTTAACTATTTCAGCAAAATTGAGCCAACATTGTGACCTATAGAGCTGTAACAAGGATGATATGGTCATTAAGACCCCTTTTCACTTGACATTGGACAGAATGGGTTATTCCTTAAGACAATACAAACATTTCCAGCAAGTTTCTGTTTGAGAAAAATTGATCCAAAATTTTGAACTGTAGTTTGATAACACTGAATGATAAAGACACATGATGAGCAACAAGCTTGGGACAACTGCAATATAATACCAGCATTAGCTCCTCTTCATACAATGTTTCGTGTATGTGATCATTAGTGGATAATCAAATTTAAAACCTTCAACAACTTCAACATTCTTTTAAGCAAACAATATTCAATATAACTAAATCCCCCATGATTGACATCTTCCTTACTTGAACAGTCTTTTTTAAACCTGATAAACCTGATTTCATCATTTTCTAATCTAATCCTATCTCTCATTAATAAAAGCACATCAGAATCTCATCTTGCTTAAGGCTTCATTCTCCAAGCAATCCTATAAAGGGTCTGTCCCATTCTTGATGATGATGTTCTCTGTTCTGATGGGAGAGTGGTATTGATGGTTGATTCATGAGCCGAAGGTCACTGTTTTGAGCCCAACCATCAATGAGGTGTGCTCATAGACAAACACTTATTAGCCAGCCTAACGGTAAAACTTAGTAGCAGTTAAAACCACTGCCTCTATGTTGGAGACATGAAAACATCTGAATTATGAGAGTCTGAGAGCACCTCTATAAGCCTTAAAAGCTTAAAATTATATACATGTATCAGCATCAAACTTCAGCAGCAAAATAGCAGCAACATTACTTAATCATTCAATGACAATCTATTACAGTGATGACAGTGCTTTGATTTTTATATTGTTACAATATCTACACTCGCGTGACATTGAGGGAACAGAAGAAATTACCTATTTCATACAATTTCTTGTTTTTTCTCCCATTATTCTTATCATTAGTGTGAATTATCATTCTAATCTCTAAACCTTAAAATTTCCTTTCCTCCAATTTGAAGTGGTCAAAGATTTTACAATTTTGGGAAAGGACAATCAATATCATTTCATACCTTAACCCCTATGATCCAGGGGGGTCTAATTATTGAACTTTGCCTTTTTTTTTTAGAAAAATCATTTGTTGATATCACCCATCTTAATCTCTTTCAGGAGGTACTCCCCCATTAAACAATACATTTCCTTTGATCAAGGATATCAAACAAATAAAAAGGTATATGACTGATAGTGTCACAATCCTTACACAGTGCACCATTAGGGTTTTAACATTGAACTTTAATACTTTTTGCTGAAAATTCCTCTCCAGTGCTCTTTTCATCAGTCTAACACTTTTTTTCAGGAGGTACTCCCCCACTAAGTAGTATTATTCTATTGGTCTGGGATCTCTAACAAACAAAATGAAATAGGATTCATGGTGTCACAATCCCTACATGAGCTCCAGGGGGGGGGTCTAATTATTGAACTTTGCCTTTTATTGAAAAAAATCATTTTTTTTTTTTTGTTAATATCACCTGTCTAAATTTCTTTCAGGAGGTACTCCCCCACTAAGTGATATATGTCCTTTTAACAGGGATATGGTACAAATAAAATGATATAGGACTGATGGTGTCACAATCCCTTCATGGGGCTCCAGATGGGTTTAAATTTGGAACATTGCCATTTTTTGAGAAAAAAAATCCTTTCCTTAGTTAAATTTGCCAATTTAATTTTTTTTCAGGAGGTACTCCCCTGCTAAACAATACATTTCCTTTGAACAAGGATATCATACAAATAAAATGGTATATGACTGATAGTGTGACAATCCTTACACAGTGCACCATTAGGGTTTTAACATTGAACTTTGATACTTTTTGCTGAAAATTCCTCTCCAGTGCGTTTTTCATCAGTTTAAATCTTTTTTCAGGAGGTACTCCCCCACTTAGTAGTATTATTCTATTGGTCTGGGATCTCTAACAAACAAAATGAAATAGGATTTATGCTGTCACAATCCCTATATGAGGCTCCAGGGGGGTCTAATTATGGAACTTGGCCTTCTTTTTGAGAAAAAAAAATCATTTTTTTGTTAATATCACCTGTCTAAATTTCTTTCAGGAGGTACTCCCCAACTAAGTGATATATTCCTTCAAACAGGGATATGGAACTAATAAAATGATATAGGACTGATAGTGTCACAATCCCCTCATGGGGCCCCAGAGGGGTCTAAATATGGAATGTTGGCATTTTTTAAGAAAAAATCTTTTTTTGGTTAATTTCACCCATATTAATTTCTTTCAGGAGATACTCCCCCATTAAACAATACATTTCCTTTGATCAAGGATATCATACAAATAAAATGGTATATGACTGATGGTGTCAAAATCCTTTCACAGTGCACCAGTGGGGTTTAAACATTGAACTCTGCAATTTTTTGGTAAAAATTCCTCTCCAGGGCTCTTTTAACCAAGTTAAGAAAATTTCAGGAGGTACTCCCCCACTAAGTAGTATTATTCTCTTGGTCTGGGATCTCTAACAAACAAAATGAAATAGGATTTATGCTGTCACAATCCCTATATGAGGCTCCAGGGGGGTCTAATTATGGAACTTGGCCTTCTTTTTGAGAAAAAAAAAATCATTTTTTTGTTAATATCACCTGTCTAAATTTCTTTCAGGAGGTACTCCCCAACTAAGTGATATATTCCTTCAAACAGGGATATGGAACTAATAAAATGATATAGGACTGATAGTGTCACAATCCCCTCATGGGGCCCCAGAGGGGTCTAAATATGGAATGTTGGCATTTTTCAAGAAAAAATCTTTTTTTGGTTAATTTCACCCATATTAATTTCTTTCAGGAGATACTCCCCCATTAAACAATACATTTCCTTTGATCAAGGATATCAAACAAATAAAATGGTATATGACTGATGGTGTCAAAATCCTTTCACAGTGCACCAGTGGGGTTTAAACATTGAACTCTGCAATTTTTTGGTAAAAATTCCTCTCCAGGGCTCTTTTAACCAAGTTAAGAAAATTTCAGGAGGTACTCCCCCACTAAGTAGTATTATTCTCTTGGTCTGGGATCTCTAACAAACAAAATGAAATAGGATTTATGCTGTCACAATCCCTATATGAGGCTCCAGGGGGGTCTAATTATGGAACTTGGCCTTCTTTTTGAGAAAAAAAAATCATTTTTTTGTTAATATCACCTGTCTAAATTTCTTTCAGGAGGTACTCCCCAACTAAGTGATATATTCCTTCAAACAGGGATATGGAACTAATAAAATGATATAGGACTGATAGTGTCACATTCCCTCATGGGGCCCCAGAGGGGTCTAAATATGGAATGTTGGCATTTTTCAAGAAAAAATCTTTTTTTGGTTAATTTCACCCATATTAATTTCTTTCAGGAGATACTCCCCCATTAAACAATACATTTCCTTTGATCAAGGATATCATACAAATAAAATGGTATATGACTGATGGTGTCAAAATCCTTTCACAGTGCACCAGTGGGGTTTAAACATTGAACTCTGCAATTTTTTGGTAAAAATTCCTCTCCAGGGCTCTTTTAACCAAGTTAAGAAAATTTCAGGAGGTACTCCCCCACTAAGTAGTATTATTCTCTTGGTCTGGGATCTCTAACAAACAAAATGAAATAGGATTTATGCTGTCACAATCCCTATATGAGGCTCCAGGGGGGTCTAATTATGGAACTTGGCCTTCTTTTTGAGAAAAAAAAAATCATTTTTTTGTTAATATCACCTGTCTAAATTTCTTTCAGGAGGTACTCCCCAACTAAGTGATATATTCCTTCAAACAGGGATATGGAACTAATAAAATGATATAGGACTGATAGTGTCACAATCCCCTCATGGGGCCCCAGAGGGGTCTAAATATGGAATGTTGGCATTTTTCAAGAAAAAATCTTTTTTTGGTTAATTTCACCCATATTAATTTCTTTCAGGAGATACTCCCCCATTAAACAATACATTTCCTTTGATCAAGGATATCATACAAATAAAATGGTATATGACTGATGGTGTCAAAATCCTTTCACAGTGCACCAGTGGGGTTTAAACATTGAACTCTGCAATTTTTTGGTAAAAATTCCTCTCCAGGGCTCTTTTAACCAAGTTAAGAAAATTTCAGGAGGTACTCCCCCACTAAGTAGTATTATTCTCTTGGTCTGGGATCTCTAACAAACAAAATGAAATAGGATTTATGCTGTCACAATCCCTATATGAGGCTCCAGGGGGGTCTAATTATGGAACTTGGCCTTCTTTTTGAGAAAAAAAATCATTTTTTTGTTAATATCACCTGTCTAAATTTCTTTCAGGAGGTACTCCCCAACTAAGTGATATATTCCTTCAAACAGGGATATGGAACTAATAAAATGATATAGGACTGATAGTGTCACAATCCCCTCATGGGGCCCCAGAGGGGTCTAAATATGGAATGTTGGCATTTTTCAAGAAAAAATCTTTTTTTGGTTAATTTCACCCATATTAATTTCTTTCAGGAGATACTCCCCATTAAACAATACATTTCCTTTGATCAAGGATATCATACAAATAAAATGGTATATGACTGATGGTGTCAAAATCCTTTCACAGTGCACCAGTGGGGTTTAAACATTGAACTCTGCAATTTTTTGGTAAAAATTCCTCTCCAGGGCTCTTTTAACCAAGTTAAGAAAATTTCAGGAGGTACTCCCCCACTAAGTAGTATTATTCTCTTGGTCTGGGATCTCTAACAAACAAAATGAAATAGGATTTATGCTGTCACAATCCCTATATGAGGCTCCAGGGGGGTCTAATTATGGAACTTGGCCTTCTTTTTGAGAAAAAAAAAATCATTTTTTTGTTAATATCACCTGTCTAAATTTCTTTCAGGAGGTACTCCCCAACTAAGTGATATATTCCTTCAAACAGGGATATGGAACTAATAAAATGATATAGGACTGATAGTGTCACAATCCCCTCATGGGGCCCCAGAGGGGTCTAAATATGGAATGTTGGCATTTTTCAAGAAAAAATCTTTTTTTGGTTAATTTCACCCATATTAATTTCTTTCAGGAGATACTCCCCCATTAAACAATACATTTCCTTTGATCAAGGATATCATACAAATAAAATGGTATATGACTGATGGTGTCAAAATCCTTTCACAGTGCACCAGTGGGGTTTAAACATTGAACTCTGCAATTTTTTGGTAAAAATTCCTCTCCAGGGCTCTTTTAACCAAGTTAAGAAAATTTCAGGAGGTACTCCCCCACTAAGTAGTATTATTCTCTTGGTCTGGGATCTCTAACAAACAAAATGAAATAGGATTTAAGCTGTCACAATCCCTATATGAGGCTCCAGGGGGGTCTAAGTATGGAACTTGGCCTTCTTTTTGAGAAAAAAAATCATTTTTTTGTTAATATCACCTGTCTAAATTTCTTTCAGGAGGTACTCCCCCACTAAGTGATACATTTCCTTCGAACAGGGATATGACACAAATAAAATGACATAGGACTAATGGTGTCACATTCCGTTCATTTGGCTCCAGAGGGGTCTAAATTTGGAACATTGACATTTTTTCAAGAAAAAAATCTTTTTTTGGTTAATATCACCCATATGAATTTCTTTCAAGAGATACTCCCCCACTAAACAATACATTTCCATTGATCAGGGATATCATACAAATAAAATGATATATGACTGATGGTGTCACTAGCCTTACACAGTGCACATGTGCGTTTAAACATTGAACTTTACAATTTTTTGGTAAAAAATCCTCTCCAGGGCTATTTTCATCAGTCTAAAAAAAATTTCAGGAGGTACTCCCCCACTAAGTAGTATTATTCTATTGGTCTGGGATCTCTTACAAACAAAATGAAATAGGATTTATGGTGTCACAATCCCTACATGAGGCTCCAGGGGGGTCTAAGTATGGAACTTTCCCTTTTTTTTGAGAAAAAAAAATCATTTTTTTGTTAATATCACTTGTCTAAATTTCTTTCAGGAGGTACTCCCCCACTAAGTGATATATTTTCTGCAAACAGGGAAATGATACAAATAAAATGGTATAGGACTGATGGTGTCACAATGCCTGCATGGGGCTCCAGAGGGGTCTAAATTTGGAACATTGCCATTTTTTCAAGAAAAAAAAATCTTTTTTTGGTTAATTTCACCCATCTTAATTTCTTTCAGGAGATACTCCCCCACTAAACAATACATTTCCTTTGAACAAGGATATCATACAAATACAATGGTATATGACTGATGGTGTCACAATCCTTACACAGTGTACCAGTGGGTTTAAACATTAAACTTTGCAATTTTTTGGGAAAAATTCCTCTCCAGGGCTATTTTCATCAGTCTAAAAAAAATCAGGAGGTACTCCCCCACTAATAAGTATTATTCTATTGGTCTGGGATCTCTTACTAACAAAATGAAATAGGATTTATGGTGTCACAATCCCTTCATGAGGCTCCAGGGGGGTCTAGTTATGGAACTTTGCGTTTTTTAGAGAAAAAATTCATTTTTTGGTTAATATCACCTGTCTAAATTTCTTTCAGGAGGTACTCCCCCACTAAGTGATATATTTCCTTCGAACAGGGATATGGAACAAATAAAAAGATATAGGACTGATGGTGTCACAATCCCTTCATGGGGCTCCAGAGGGGTCTAAATTTGGAACATTGCCATTTTTTCAAGAAAAAAATTTTTTTTTGGTAAATTTCACCCATCTTAATTTCTCTCAGGAGATACTCCCCCACTAAACAATACATTTCCTTTGAACAAGGATATCATACAAATAAAATGGTATATGACTGATGGTGTCACAATCCTTACACAGTGTACCAGTTGGGTTTAAACATTGAACTTTGCAATTTTTTGGTAAAAATTCCTCTCCAGGGCTATTTTCATCAGTCTAAAAAAAATTTCAGGAGGTACTCCCAAACTAATTAGTATTAATATATTGGTCTGGGATCTCTTACAAACAAAATGAAATAGGATTTATGGTGTCACAATCCCTACATGAGGCTCCAGGGGGGGTCTTAGTATGGAACTTTGCCTTTCTTTTGAGAAAAAAATCATTTTTTTGTTAATATCACCTGTCTAAATTTCTTTCAGGAGGTACTCCCCCACTAAGTGATATATTTTCTGCAAACAGGGAAATGATACAAATAAAATGATATAGGACTGATGGTGTCACAATGCCTGCATGGGGCTCCAGAGGGGTCTAAATTTGGAACATTGCCATTTTTTCAAGAAAAAAAAATCTTTTTTTGGTTAATTTCACCCATCTTAATTTCTTTCAGGAGATACTCCCCCACTAAACAATACATTTCCTTTGAACAAGGATATCATACAAATACAATGGTATATGACTGATGGTGTCACAATCCTTACACAGTGTACCAGTGGGTTTAAACATTGAACTTTGCAATTTTTTGGGAAAAATTCCTCTCCAGGGCTATTTTCATCAGTCTAAAAAAAAAATCAGGAGGTACTCCCCCACTAATTAGTATTATTCTATTGGTCTGGGATCTCTTACTAACAAAATGGAATAGGATTTATGGTGTCACAATCCCTTCATGAGGCTCCAGGGGGGTCTAATTATGGAACTTTGCGTTTTTTAGAGAAAAAATTCATTTTTTTTGTTAATATCACATGTCTAAATTTCTTTCAGGAGGTACTCCCCCACTAAGTGATATATTTCCTACGAACAGGGATATGGAACAAATAAAAAGATATAGGACTGATGGTGTCACAATCCCTTCATGGGGCTCCAGAGGGGTCTAAATTTGAAACATTGCCATTTTTTCAAGAAAAAAAATTTTTTTTGGTAAATTTCACCCATCTTAATTTCTCTCAGGAGATACTCCCCCACTAAACAATACATTTCCTTTGAACAAGGATATCATACAAATAAAATGGTATATGACTGATGGTGTCACAATCCTTACACAGTGTACCAGTTGGGTTTAAACATTGAACTTTGCAATTTTTTGGTAAAAATTCCTCTCCAGGGCTATTTTCATCAGTCTAAAAAAAATTTCAGGAGGTACTCCCCCACTAATTAGTATTAATATATTGGTCTGGGATCTCTTACAAACAAAATGAAATAGGATTTATGGTGTCACAATCCCTACATGAGGCTCCAGGGGGGGGTCTAAGTATGGAACTTTCCCTTTTTTAGAAAAAATATTCTCTTTTTGTTTATATCACCTGTCTAAATTTCTTTCAGGAGGTACTCCCCCACTAAGTGATATATTTCCTTAGAACAGGCATATGGTACAAAAAAAAAATGATATAGGACTGATGGTGTAACAATCCCCTCATAGGGCTCCAGAGGGGTCTAAATATGGAACATTGCTATTTTCTCAAGAAAAATAATCTTAAAAAGTCTTACTCATTACAATTGATTTTATCATTCTTTATTTATGATGTTGTACTTTTATTATTTTATTTTAATGATCAAATAAAATTTCATAAGATTATTGAATATGTTTATCAATCCCTACACAGGGCACCAGTTGTCTCTTGATAATAAAAGTTGCTAAATTTAAGCAAACTTGTCATCTCGGGGATCTTTTGATCAGTCTGATTTTACCATGTAGTAATACTCCACTTGTAGTCATTATTTCTGTCGAAGTATGATATCAAAAAATTAAATGATGTATTAGATTGATAGGCTTACAATTCCTGCAAGTGACACTAGAGGAAGACATTCAAAATAGCTACTATTTTGTACTAAAAAGGGTAACTTTTCTGTCATATAAGGCCATTTTTCTTGTAAGATAATGTTAGAAAGAAAATAAAAATGAGCAATTACTCGTATTTCGATTGCCAATATTCTAACCGAAATATGAAGCAACTTCTTATTACCTTTGGAATACCTTTGGAATATAGGGAAATTTTTAAGCCCTATATGGCTTGTCCTTCCCCTCGTCTTCTTGATTTCGGTGTCTTCCGCTTGGGTCATGTATGTTCAGTAAATATTACAAGTGTCAAAGCGTTTCTTCATCCACAATTTGTCAATTTTACTTTTAAATGCGTTTACAGTATCTGCACACACAATATCATTTGGTAAAGCATTCCACATGTTAATGACTCGGTTAGAAAAGGAGTTTAGTCTGATGGTTTTACTTGCTCGTGGTTTTATCAGCTTGTAGAGATTACCTCTAACTTCATGAGGGTTTGTGGAGAATGAAAACATCTTTGTAACATCGTAGTCGTCTACTTTGTGCACCATTTTATATAGAAGAATCATGTCGCCTCGCTGACGTCTGTACTCTGTTGTAGGTAGATTTAATTCTTTAAGTCGAGTGCTGTACGGTAAATTCTTTAGGTCAGGTACTATCTTTGTTGCCCTCCGCTGTACATTTTCTATAATACGTCTGTTCTTTTTGTTAGTAGGGAAGTAAATACTATTGCCATAGTCGAGAATGGGTCTAATGAGTGATTTATACAGTGTCAAGAACATTGCCTTATCCATATGTACAAAATTGCGTTTAATAAGACCGGTAATACGGTTCGCTTTATTGGCTGTTGCACTGACATGTTCATCAAATTTAAGTGTGTTTGTAAAAATTACTCCTAGATCCTTTTCAGACTCTGTATTTTGTATCTTTGTTGTTGTGCCATCAGGACTTGTCATTTCGTATGTAGCGGCAAAACTCTGTTTACCATAATGAACAGCTTTACATTTTTCACTGTTAAACTTCAGTAACCAGTCCTTGCTCCATTGACAAAAGGTTGAAATATCATTTTGTAACATATTGTGGTCTTGTTGTGACGAGATGACTCTATATAACTTAGTATCGTCTGCGAATAAACGGCAAGCACTACTGACACAGTCAGGCATATCATTAATAAAAAGAACAAACAGCACTGGTCCCAGTATTGAGCCCTGAGGCACTCCCGACTTGACATCAGTCCAGCTAGACTTGCCTCCGTTAACGACCACTCTTTGTTGTCTGTTGTAAAGGAAGTTTTCAATCCAGCTCAGCAAATTACCAGCTATACCGTATGACTGAAGTTTAGTTAAAAGCCGTTTGTGAGGTACGGTGTCGAAAGCTTTAGCAAAGTCGAAGTAAATAGTGTCTATTTGGTTATTGTCATCTAATGCAGAAGTCCATTCTTCTAATACGTCCAGCAGTTGTAAAATGGTGCTACGGTGCTCTCGGAATCCATATTGACTATCCGATAATAAATTGTGTCTTTTTAAATGCATAACTATCGCTTTTTTAACATGCTTTTCAAGAAGTTTACAAACTACCGAGGTTAACGAAACCGGTCTATAATTGCTGGGATCACTTCTGGAACCTTTTTTATGAATACATGTCACATTAGCCTTTTTCCAGTCACTTGGAATTTGTCCTTCCGTAATTGATTTAACAAATAGTTTATAAATCGGAATATATATTTCATTAGCACATTCATACAGTAATTTTGGATGACATTCATCTGGGCCACTAGCTTTCGAGATATTGATAGACTGTAATTGTTTCAAAATGTCTGTACTTGAGAAGTACACATCCTCAATATCATGGTTACAACGTTTGTCAAAATCAGGTATATTTGATATATCTTCTTGTGTAAATACAGATGAAAAAAATTGGTTTAATAGTTCTGCTTTATCAGTATCATTTGTAATTGATTCTCCATCTGAATTCTTCATATCGCCTATTCCACTTCTGGACTTTGTATTTTCTCTGATATAACTCCAAAAAGACTTAGAATTTAATTTACACGATTCCGAGATAACTTTTTCATGTCTTTTCTTTGAATGGTACACTGCTTTTGTTGCTTTATTTCGGAGTTTACAATAAGATTCATAGTCTCTATAACTCTTACTGAAGGTATATCTCTTCCATGCATGATACTTCTTCTTGACAGCTCGTATACAATACTGATCCATCCATTTTGGTTTGGGTTTTTGGTGTTTTACAACTAGTTCTGGAATAAATTCCTTTATGCAGTGTTGAATATGACATAAAATAAAGTTCCATGTATCATGTACATTAAAATCATCAATTTCAGACCAATCAATACTGTTTAGGTAAGAATTGCACGATTGATAGTCCCCTTTGAAAAAGTTCTTTCTGGGTTTAAACTTTGTATCAATATTAAAATTACAGTTAATATAAAATGATATACCAACATGGTCACTTGCACCTAGACTGGCACTCATCTTTATGTCCTCTATGATACTTTCATCATTAGTAATAATCAGGTCCAAAAGGCTAGATTGCTGCCCTTGTCTGTATCTCGTATTATCAGTTACGTGTTGAGACATGAAATTGTCTCTCAATAGTTCTAAGAACTTGAATGTTACATGGTTTTCATTATGTACTGTTGACCAATTGTTCCAGTCTATTCCAGGTAAGTTAAAGTCTCCGACTATAACCAGGTTTTTGTGCGACTTTATATACTCATTTTTAAAAATGTCTAACAAGTAGTCCTCATTTTGGTTTGAACTGGAAGGGCTTTTATATATTCCACCAATTAACAACTTGTTGCATTTGTCTATTCTTAATTCACACCAAGAAGATTCTTTAAAGTCAGCGTTATTCAAAATATTACATTTTTCTGCAGGTATACTATCACGTACATATATGATGATTCCTCTGCTGTTTGCACTTAAATTTCCGAGAAATGTATTGTAGCCATCTATTTTATATTCACTTGGATGAATGTCCAAAATGTTTTTATTTTTTGGAAAAACTTCTGATATTACAAGAATCTCGGGTTTCAATGCTGCAATCAAAACATTCAGTTCATTCAATTTATTCAACAAACAATCCGCATTTGTGTAATAAACTTTCAATTTGTTGCTATTGTGATCATCTTCATTGAAGAATGTAGAACAAGTTTCACTGGAAACATTAAAACTGTCTAAATTTGATGAACTGTTTATAACCGTTGTTGAACTGTTAGAACTGTAAACATATGTACAGGAACTATCACTCTCAGACGAGTTAGGATCGAAATGGCCGCTCCCCACCTACAGTGGATCCCGCGCCAGGTTGCCTACCAGTGGCCCCATATGGCCTGCTATGGTATGAATGGTCGACAGGTAGTGAAATGATTCTACCTTTACGAATGGCCAAATTTTTCTCTCCTTCAGTCTCGCGTCTGCGTTTCTCAACTCTTAGTTGGAAAGCCCTTTGCCTCTGTAGCTTTGTCAAATCAGGGGTCAAATACACATTTGAAAATTCAGCATCATTTTTCAATCGTTTTGCTGATTCGAGGATTTTTGACTTCGTTTGAAAGTCCTTCACAGTCAGGCGAATGGGTCTAGCATTAGTTAGTTTTATCTGGTTTTATTTAATTACCCTCAGTATAGATAATAAGTCGAAAACTACGGTTTGATTTGTAAATTTGTTTATTCTGGGTTATTATTTGCTAGATTAAATCGGTACTTTGGAAACAAGATCAGATTTTTTGACGATAACAAGCTAGAAAAAATATAAATAAACTCGCTTTCGCGAAACTGTTAGGGTACGAGTCTATCGGAAGTTTTACATGATTATCGTTCTTGGCCTTATTGGTAAAACGCTTGTTGGGAAAAGCTTATTGGGAGAACTTGAGACGGCCCCTAAATCACCGTGGTGACCGAGCCAGTTCATTAGACGCTTCATAATGCATAGAATTCGAGTTTTAAAACCTGTTTCAAGCGCTTGATGGATATTCTCATTATGCATCAAGATGGCGGATCCTGCACATCAAAAACCAAAACATGACCACCCAGAAGGAATGGAACCCTATGATTTGGGCGGAGAAAATGATCTAGGCGCGTTAAGTAAAGATCAACAAGAAAAGTTAAACAAATTCAAGGTATTTGACTTTAATTGTTGCTTTCTTGTTGAAATCCACCATCAAGTAAAAAAAAAAAAAAAAAAAAAAATCCAACAACTTGAGATGAACTCTTACCACAGGAGTTTGAAACTCAGCATATTTTCTGATAGAAAAGGATTAAATCCTATGACAGAAGCTTAAACTCCTGTGTTTTTATCTTCAACAGTAGGGAAGCTCTTTTACCTGCGAGTATATGTATTGTCATTGCATTACTGTAGCATAGGCCTTCATGTAGTGCATGAATGCCCTTTTAGTTATGGTGGCTATTGCAAGGATACAGGACGAAATTGCAGAGAGCCATGTCTGGTTCTTTAATGTGCTAGATGAATAGCACCTTCACACAAGGCCTCTGCTTAATGTCTCGTCTTAAAGACAATCAGTTGTTCATTTGATCAATTCAGGGATATCATAGCCCTTTTTACAGGCTCCCAAAGGTCATTAAAAATGATGGTTTATAATATGGCAGCTACTGCTCAACTAGCTGCAATAACCTAGCCTTCTTTCTGATAGACTAATTGGACCTTATCAAAAAGGGCTATAACATAATTGCAGATATCCTGAGCTAGTTGGTTAAAGGCTGTAAGTCTGGTCAAACATCAAATTAAGCTATCAATGTAAAAGAGGCATAAACATTAAAGACACAGACAGCAGTAGAGCATGACGTATCCATTTACTCCTCTAAAAAAATCCCTCACTGCTGTAGAACATAACCAATGTCTTCTAAGCGCAAACTCAGAGTAGGGACCCAATCTGCTATCAAAGGATTGCCTGTCCAAGTAAAAGCATACACCAACAGGTATTTAACCCATTCCCACACAAGCCCTCCTTTTTACGCCCCTCAAGAAAAGAGCTTTGGAAAACATTGTGGAAAATGAAGAAATTGCATGTATCAAGCAATTTCTTCATTATCCACATTGTTTTCTATCCCAAAAGACAAACAATTTTAAAATTCCATCAACTTGAAATTGTCGTCTGCAGCTTCTTATAATTTGGACCATTCTCAATTTTTCTTATGTTGGAAAGGGTTAATTAGTTTTGTACTTGGTTTCAGATAAAGACAAGAATAGAGAATGAGAAGTATCTTAGAGACCATCCAGAGGTGGAGTGTTTAATATCAGGCTTTCTACAGTGAGTTTATCTATATATCAGTATGTATAAGAATCAACATGTTTATGAATTACATTAATTACCATCACACGGGACATTCAGTCACTTCTATTTTTTTCATTTTTGGCTTTAAACCTGTACCAGATGACAAAGTTATTGACTACCTGTAGTTCAAAAAGAAGAAGTAAACAGACAACTTATCAAAGTGCACTAAAACTGGGAAAAAGTGCCCAACAAGTAAACAGTGAGAAACTGAGAAATTACTTTTTACAAGCAATTTCTCCTTTTACTACAAACTTATCCATATGTAATCCTTCATTGTGTTAAAATTCCTGATATTGTTGGAATGTGTTGAATCAACCATTTCATGAAAAAACATCTGTTTTCATTGCCAAGAGCTAACAAATTGAAAAAACATTGCAAGAAGAGGAAATTACTTGTTACAAGGAATTCTTGTACATGCACAATAGTTTCAACTGAAAAAGCTGTTTTGTCTCTCTCAAGATACACTTACTTTTGAAATGTCCAACACTGCCACTCCTCTAACCCATTCCAACACAACCTCACTTTTTGATAACTTTCAAGAAAAAATCATTGGAAAACATTACAGAAAATGAAGAAATTCCTAATTACAAGCAATTTTAAATAATCCACAATGTTTTCTGTTCCAAAATATAAATATTTTTAACATAACATCAGCATGACATTGTCTGCATCTAATTTGAATTTGGACTAGTCTAAAACTTTGTCATTAGATTATGGGCAAAAGTCTAAGACTTAGTAATCATGAGAAGGGTTAAACATATCTAAACCCATTCCCACATGATTCAACTTTTTAAGCAGCTGTAAGAGAAGACTTCAGAACATATTGTGAGAATCATTTTCTTCATTTCCCACTATGTTTTCTCTTCCAAGATGTACAAAGACTTCATCAGTATTAATTTTTCTCTTTAAGATCTTAAAATTGACTGAATGCTTGCCACTGAAATACAACAGGAAGTTCAGCTTAGATATTGGGTGGCAGTGTTTTGCAAAATTTATGGTCAGTAACATGCATTGTATAGCAAAAACGAAATGGTTGGATGGGGACATAAAAATCCTAATTACAGCTTTAATCTGTAAAATACATTGTTTAAGTTGCCAAACGATCAAAAATACTTCATATAAAGCTCGAGAAATGTGGGAGGTCAAAGTTCACCTCAGGTCTAAATGTATGATTCAATGGGTCCATCAATCTTTTAATCTGTCAATACAAACAAAATTGAAAATGTGTTGTCTAATAATTGGTTAACAGACCAGTTTTCTTCTTCAGACAGGTATTGTTGAGAAGGCCAGAAGATATTAGAGAATTTGCTGCTGGTAAGTTTAACACTTGTCATGCTGAACCCTGAATATTCCTTGGGTTTTTTTTTCAGGAGGTATAGACAAAGATCAGCCTGCACATTATTGCAACCTGATCTTTGTCTACACCATCTGCTTGTCCATTTTAAGTGACATTTGTTTATGAAATTTAATTGTCAAAATGAATTTAGACTTAGAAATAGTACTTTTAGTGCTTTCAGCCCTTTGATTTTCATGCTGTTTTGAAAAAAGTAATTCATTCAGCATGTGTAATATAATATCCCAATTCATAAACGGCAAACAAATATTATCATATATAGTTGATTTTATGTACCAAGTCGAGTCTTCTAATACTGACAATATTTACTTTATTTATTTATTTATACATCAACTACATCAGTCCGTAAAACTCATCAATCCAAATCATATCCATCCTCCCCCTCTTCTCGGAGAACACCACCTTTTATAATCCCCTGACCTAGACCTCTGTAAACTCACGGAGACCCCATCTTGTACTATTATTTGTCTGTGACAAATAACTTCATAACATTATGCATATATTTTTGGGCAGACCATTGTACCAACACTGACCAGCGTTACAGTCTATTGGATGACCAGCTCCATCAGACGTGTCTTTATTCCTATTACTATTATTGTCTTTATTCCTATTACTTCATAACTGGAATATAACACTCTCACAGAGCCCGACGATACCACTATACTGCATCAGCCCATTATATTTGTTTGTATGCAGATTTTTTTGTACTTTTATTATACTTTTAAAAGTCTTTCAAAGTGAAGTTCACTTATTCATGTGCTTCCTGATCATCACTAGTTATAGGTTGGAGTTCATTTCATCTTCTATAAGGACATAACAATGTGCCTAGTTTCAAACACACAACCTTTTACCCATTCCCACATACAATGACGCTTTTGGACGTGCCTAAAGATAAGTTATTTGAACAAAAATGTGTAAAATGAAGAAATTGCTTGTTACTCCATTTTACACAATGTTTTTTATCCAGAAAGTTGAAAAATTAAATTACATAACATTATAATTGCCGTCTGCAACTCTTTTCGATTTGGATCAGTCTAAAATTTTGTAGTCTGGTAATGGGTTAATGTCTGTCAGACCACCAATGAATCTGTTATCCTAACAAACGACCCGCAATTGGAAAATTCTCAAAATGTTTTTCAGTAATCTATTGAAGGGTTGCTGGCCACACCCACTGACCTCTGACAGGAAGTTGGACTGAGGGTTGAAAAAGCATTATTTTGCAAAATTTATGGTCATGCTTCACAAGTTGGCAACCTTACCATCATAACTAAAGCTTAAATAAGCTGTACTTTTGCTGTTTACCTTAAGTTAACATGCCAAAAAAGATGAGGTTGTGAAACACAATGCCAGCATAACAGCCTTTTTAGCTCACCTGGGCACAACATGCTCAGGGTGAGCTTTTTGGATAATTGTCACCATTAGTTGTCAACAATTCAGTGTTACCACTCTAGAGGTTAGAATTCTGGCTCAGTCTTTCTCAAACTTGCTATTAATATTTGTATGATCATGAGGAATATCTCTATTGAATAAAGGCTGCCCTCATAGTGCATAGGGTAGCGCATCAGACTCCCAATCTTCAATCATTGGATGTCATGGGTTCAATCCCTGGTGGCGGTACACATCCTTTCCGACATTTGTCTCTAACCAATTGGTGGATAATCGTAAACCTAAGTGGGATAACAGCTGGAAGCTAGGAAAGGATGAAGTGGAGCTACTGGTGAGAGATATACCAGGAATCCATTGTTAGGTGCTCCAGCTGCCGTGATATGACTGAAATACTGTTAAAAGTGGTGTTAAACCCCAATCAATCAATCAACCAATCAATCAACCCTTTGGAATATAGAGGCATTCTGACATGTATCAAGAGATAAGGGGCCTTCTTGACAATTTTCTTGCTATCCCTCCAGAGGTCACAATTTTGGCTCAATCTTTCTGTATATGCTGGTAATGTCCTGAAAGAAGAATCGCGATGGAAAATTGTGATATTAACTTTATATAAGGTAAAAGGTGGCATTAATGGCAATATCAATTTTCTTCTTGTCCAATCACAACCTTTTGCCTTTATATCTGTTTGACTTTCTAAAATATGACATTGTTCTCAAATTTGAGTTGTTTTATTACCTTTATAAAGGAAATTCAGGTGAGCGATCAAGAGCCATCTTGTTCCAGGAAATGTGAACCTGATAAGAGGCCTTAATCTTGATGGATGACCTTAGAAGTAACTGATGTATATCATTGCACTGGAACATGTGTCCCAGATAAGAGCCATGTATCTTTGATGGTGTTTGAGTAACAGCTAAATGTCAAGTTTTTGAGTAAATTTGCTTGCAAAAGTGACCCCAACATTGATGGATGACCTTGACATTACAACCAAATGATGCCTGTCAATGTAATGAATCTATGTCCAAAATATGAGCCATGTATCTTGAAAGTAGTTTGATTGACAGAAAATAATAAGCTTTTGCATAAAGTTTACTTTTATAAGTGACCTTGACCTTGATGGAAGACTTTTGCCTTAGAGACAACTGATGCATTACAATGCAAGGAACCTGTGTACGAAACAGTCATGTACTTTGAAAAGTGTGTAAATAACAGCAAATTGTTGAGTATTTATGTTAAGTGACCTTGTTCTTGATGGATGATCTTGACCTTACAACTAATTGATACCGATCTATTTAAGGAACCTTTGTCCCAAATATGGGCCATGTATCTTCAATAGTGTTTGAATGACAGTAAAACATTAAGTTCTTTAGTTAAGTTTACTGCTTGCAGACAGATGGACAGACAGAGCTAAAACATTATGGCCTTGATCTTATGCAATTTAAGTAACCTATTGTATTATCAGTTAGTCTTAACCATTAAAAATGCTTCAAATATATTTTGGATTTCGAAGTTCATTTCTAGTCTTATTGAATGATCTGATTGGTTGATCAACAGTCACAGTCCATTGCAATTTTCAAGTCTCATTGAACATTAGTATACACAGATATCATTGTTGAAGTAAAGAGCGATAATATTTCAAATAACACTAATGTGATTTTGATCTAAGAAGTCATCTTTCTTTTTTTTTTCAGACCACTTCACTGATCCAGAACTCCCATCAGAGATTGAGAGAAAGTTAGAAGACCGACAACAGAAAATCAAACAGAACAGATTTCTCCAGAAAGTCTGATGTAATCTTTTCATTTATTATTTTTGAAGCCACCTTTTATGTAACTTACTGTAAATAAAATCATTCTTAGTCAATTTTTCATTTGATCTTTGTTGTTGTACATTTGTCTATAACTGGACAGACAGAATTTTAGATTTAGGTCATAGGTTTGAACCTGGCTTTTCCAACATTCCTTCAGTGACAAAAGTTTCTTCAAATAAAAATTGTCATCTGCAATTTCTTTGAATTTTGACCAGTTGGAAATTTTGTTTAGTAATGGGTACAGTGATGTTGAACCCATATCAAACAATCAACCTGATAATTTTATGACCTTTTTTAACCAATTTCTAAAATACAAATTTAAGACTAGTCCAAATTGAAAGAAGATGCAGACAAAACTTTTTACTTGACAAAATTTTAAAAATATCTGACTCTAGGGGTAGAAAACACTGTGGAAAATAAGGAATTGCTTGTGGCAAGCAATTCCTTCATTTTCCACAATGTTTTCCAAAACTTATATCTTGAAGGCCGTAAAAAAGGTGGGATTGTGTGGGAATAGTATATTTGAAACTACGTGCAGAATACAAATGAATGTGAGCAAAAATCGAAACACAGCATCAGCTATAGTAGAGAAGATTGTAGGAAATGGAGACATTGTCTGTAACAAGCATTTTCATACAATGTTTTCCCTATTATTTTGGGTCAATAAAGAAATTGCACAGGAAAGGGTAATGCATAAAGTTTGTATACAAATGAATGACTATCTCAAATCAGGCAAATACTGGCCACAATCACTTTAAACAGAATTTTGAGAATGATAGACATGGTGAAAACAAGAAATTCCTCTGAAGGAGGGGGTATAATAAAGGATACAAGTAATTAACCCTTTCCCATACAATCTCTGATTTTTACATTCCTGTGATATTATACTCAAGTAAATGTTGGAAAGAAGAAATTACTTGTAACAAGCTATTTCCTTTTTTACCACAAAAAATTGATAGATAGTAAAAGGTTAAAATAAAAAGATTTGACTGATAAAATTGCTATCAGACTTTTTTTCCCTGCAAAAGGTTTCATAACATAGAAAATGATTACTGTGTGGATAACTCACTCTGTTTTAGTATCCTTTTAACCAGAAACAATCAATTTTAGGCTAGTCAAAATTCAAAGCGGTTGCAGACATTTCCAAGTATATTTAGTTTGGGATAAAGTGATATGTTAAAATATTTTTAGAAAGGGAGAAATTGTAACAAGGAATTTCTCATTTTTCTACCAAGATATGTACACCATTTTTTTCTCTCTTTTTTTTTTAACAGATCAAAATGGAAATTTGTGATTAAACATTAAGCCTACATATAAGCAGGCCTCCTAGTGACCCTTTTGAAAAATATAGGTTTTTTTATAGGTTCCTTTTACCAAAAATATAGGTTCTTTAATAGGGTTTTCACCAAAAATATAGGTTCTTTTAGTGTCTTTTTTACTCACTTCGATAACAATTTTAGCAGCTTCCTTCCAAATACTGGCGCTTCCTTATGGTAAATTAATATTTCAACAAAAAATGAAATGATAATGCCTGTCAGCAGCATAGACTAATTCCTAATATACCTCTATAGCAGCCAGAAGATTTGCCAATGCCTCTAATAGCAGCCAGGTTTGAGAGCCAGCAAGATGTCTTCTTCTAATGACCTGATTATTTTTTTGACAATGGAGAGCTAGCAATATACAATTTGCTTGAGATGACTTAAATTTTGCATTTTGAATTTCCATTGCAATGACATTATCATGCTTCATATAATGATTCTTGATATAATGAAAAGTATTGACTTTGTGCTACATTAGGCAAAATTTTTTTTTACTGCAATGGAAATTCAATAAGCAGAAATACTTTACAAAAGCAAATTATATATATTACCACTCAGTTGTTGTTTTTTTTAATCTATTTCAAACTTTGGAATTCTACAAACAATACAATACATCCTTTAGACAAGATCTTACACTATGGTTTTGTGGAGAACACTCTAGTGCAATATGCAACAATCTTTTAGCTGTAACAACATGGAAAATATTTGATGATTGTGGGTAACTGTCAGAACTGTAACATTTAGCCTCAAAGAGGCAGTTCTTATGACTACCAACAATGTGTGTTTTCGAGAAAAAAGAAGAAATAATGTTTGTCACTGTGTTCTTACACAGAACCATATCCAGAAAGGCTTCATCATGAAATGTGCTGTTTTTCAACCTCATTTACTGATTACATGTATCATGATTCGTGTAAAATTTATGACTCAATGAAATGAAAAGAAATATTCTGACCTCAGAAATTCTTTATTTGCCTGAAACTTCCTTTCGTAACATTCATCCAAAGATAGTGGCGCACAACTAAGCAATTTCTGTAAAACCTGATGCATCAACTGAGATCTAAGGATCCAGGAGCAATAGCAAGTGCCCTAAGTTTGCTTCAATGGGCAAAATTTGTCGAAACTTGATACTAACCATCAATGGCTAAGGGCCATTGAGACCAGCGGCCCTCTCTCTGTTGATATCTGATGAAGAAGAACATCTGAAAACTCAAAGAAAAGCAAGAAAATCACAAACAGCTTTTTAAAAAATGTATCTTCAAAACATTTACAAGCACCAGAGAGCAATCACTGGTCTTAAAATTATTCATCAGACCTTTTTTTGCAAAAATTTGGGTTTTTGCAGAAAAATATAGGTTATTTATAGGTTTTCAGCCATTTCGGGGGCAAAAAAAAGGTTTAATAGGTTTTTACTCAATTTGACACAAAATTATAGGTTTTTATAGGTTTTAAATGTTTCGCTAGGAGGCCTGTATATAGAATGGGGACATACTCTCACATAGGTTTTTTGGTCACCTTTGTCTGCCTGTCCAACTGTCTACATAAAGGTCATCACAAATTTTCTTTTATAACATACAAAACTATTCAACCCACTCAATCCAAAAGCCCTCACCTGAGTAAATGGCAACAGAAAAAACATCACAAGTGGCCTTGTATTTCCAATATGTGACCTACTTCCTTATCCCATGTGACCCAATATCCAACTTGACAGGGACAAACATTCTCACCTAATTCCGAGTCTATGAGAAAATACGGGGCCTCAAAGATTTGACCTGTTGACCTAATTTTCAACCATGCCCAGTATTGAACTTGACAAATATTGAAGATTTATCATGCCAACACTAACAAAATAGCAAGACATTTTAGGCCAAAAATGTGACCTAGTTAATATATGCCGTCAAAGGTAGTCGTATATTGGCATCTTCTCAGTCTGTCCATCTACATCTTGTTAACACATCTCATCCTGCATTTGTGGATGAAGTTGAATGAAATTTTCATAGAATGTTCCTAGACACCTGACCTTGGGTATATTGTCGGGGTAACATCACCAGTTTGGGACACATTTCGAATTTGTCCGAGATACAAAAAAGATACAGACCAAGTTTCAAGACATTTGAGACAAAAAAAGTTGCCTGTAGCGTGCACAAAAGGTAAAAGTAGTCAGCGGAAAACCGACACACGCAGATTACAATAGCTCATATTGACCACTTTGTGGTAAGGTGAGCTAATAATCAAGACAAGAGGACAATGATGTACCTAAGTTGCTCCCTTGAGTATGGTGGTTCATGGCTTTATGATAAACAAAATAGCAAAGCTCTCTGTCTAATTGTTTGGAAAAGATGTTTAAGGATTTCTCTTTTAATCCTAGGTATATCGATGATCCCACCTTATAGCACTAATTTCCTGAATATGGTAATGCTTTGAAGTATAGACATCAATACATACCAAGTATAAAAGCTCTAGGCCTAATGGATGAGGAGATGAAGGTTTTCAAAGATATCATTATTTATTCCTCACTAAAATTAGGGATTGCACAGAAAAGGGCTATTTTTTTAAGTAATTTGGTAGAGGGTCAATGGCTGATGATATGTACCAAATATCAAAGCTCTAGGCTTTATGGTTTGGGAGAAAAAGATTTTCAAAGATTTCCTTCTTCATTCCTGTGTTAAATCAGGGATCACACAGGAAAGGGCTAATTTTCAGAGTATGATAATTCTATTAATTTTTTTGTAGACGGTCAATATATGATGAGATATATCAAAGTTCTAGGCCCAATGATTTGGAGAAGAAGATTTTTTAAGATTTCCTTCTTTAATTCTATGTAAAATCAGGGATCACAAAGAAAAGGGCTTATTTTCAGAATACAGTAATTCTTTGAAGTATTTCAGTAGAGGGTCAATAGATGATGATGTATACCAAATATCAAAGCTCGAGGCCTTATGGTTTGGTAGAAGAATTTTTTTAAGGATTTCCTTCTTTAATTCTATGTAAAATCAGGGATCACAAAGAAAAGGGCTAATTTTCATAATATAATTCTTTGGAGAATTTTGGTAGAGGATCAATAGATGATGATGTATACCAAATATTTAAGCTATAGGCCTTATGGTTTTGGAGAAGTAGATTTTCAAAGATTTCCTTCTTTATTTCTATGTAAAATCAGGGATCACACAGAAAAGGGCTAATTTTCAGAATACAGTAATTCTTTGAAGTATTTTGGTAAAGGGTCAAAAGATGATGATTTGTACCAAATATTTAAGCTCTAGGCCTTATGGTTTGGGAGAAGAAGTTTTTTAAAAGATTTCCTTCTTTAATTCTATGTAAAATCAGGGATCACAAAGAAAAGGGCTAATTTTCAGAATACTGTAATTCTTTGAAGTATTTTGGTAGAGGGTCAACAGATGATGCTTTGTACCAAATATCTAAGCTCTAGGCTTTATGGCTTGGGAGGAGAAGATTTTTTATTTTTTTTTTCACTCTGTTGCCATGGCAACAAGAGTTCTTCTTGGATTTCAATTCTTTGAAGTATTTTGAAAGAGCATGACCTAAGGATTATTTCTTTGAAGTTTTGTTGAAATTCCATGGTTAGTTTAGGAGAAGATTTTTTTGTAATTGTGAACGGACAGACAGACAGATGGATGGACGATGACCGATCACAATAGCTCCCCCAGAGCACTTCGTGCTCAGGTGAGCTAAAAACATAAGGCAAACAGATGATTTATTTGCATATGACAAGTAATTTGCCTTATGCCTCATTGTTTTCTAATACTTGAATATCCCTTGTATTATTTGTGTATTGTTGATCTAAATTGTTCTCGATGTACAACAAATAATAAATGACCACAATAGTTTCCACTAACACAGTATCTCTGTATCTCTGTATATGGTTAACCCTTTTCAAAATTTTAGACTGGTCTAATTTAACCATTAAAAGTGGGCAAAATTCGAAGGTAACCAACATACAAGTTAGAAAATATTGTGGGAAAGGCAGCTTTTCCCACACTGTTTTCTCAAATATAGAATTACAGGGACGTAAAAATAAAGGAATGTGCAGGAAAAGGATAACTAATGGCAGTACATGATTGTGATAAATGTCTTTTGAAAGTTAATCCAAGTCCAACATGTTACAGTCTTGTAAAGAAACAACCGAGAAATTATCTTTGGCATTGATTTATTTCTTGTAAAATAAAATACAGTAATGATTTTCTCCATTTTATCTATACATGTATAATATATTCATAAGTTTCTTCATTCAATGAAGTAATTTGTAGTAGATTCTCTCTTAACAAAATCAAAGTGATATAATCTCAAAGTATGATACCAAATAAACTGGCATTGAATGCTACTAAACAAAGATAATGTGATAACAAAAGTTTGTTGGTACTAATCAAAGCACAATAGAAAGAGCATCATAGAAACCATTTCCATATTTTACTCATTCCCATACGTCCCTTACAAAAATAGTAAGAGAAGACTGAATGGCAAATGAAGAAATTTCTTAAGACAAGAAAACAATTTAGCAGAACTAGTTGTAACAAAAGCTAGTTTTCTCATTGATTGAATGGGGTTTAACGTCACTTTAAGAGTATTTCAGTGATATCACCGCACTTAGTTTTCAGAACTTCATTGCAGTGCAAGGAAGTTTGACAAGATGTCCCGTTTCTTGATGACGCATCCATTGATGATAATATGCTTTAGGTTACAAGATGGCAAATTCTCTTCAAAATATAGAAAGAGATACAAACAATGTAAACAACTAACAACCGTCTTCCTGCTAATCAACATTTCCGATCAAATAATCAAATTTCAAATGAAAACTTGAATTACCCATTATCAGACAACAAAATTTAAGACGTCCAAATTCAAAGAAGATGCACAAAACATTTTAAAGTGTGATTAACTGGAAAATTGATTGGTTAGTATTTTATGGTACATTAACAGCTGTGGTCTTCAAGTGCGCAAGAAACTTAACCCTTTACCAGACAGCAAAATTTTAGACTGGTCCAAATTGAAAGGGGTTGCAGAAATCAATTTGAAGTTGATGTAAAAATGTCAGATTTATTTCACTTTTTGGATAGAAAACAGTGTGTAAAATGAAGAAATTGCTTCTTAGAAGCAATTTCTTCAATTTAGACAATGTTTTCCAGATTGTTTTCCTTGAGGAGCGTCCAAAAGCATCATAGTGTGGTAATGGGCTAAGGATAATTTAACATAAAACAAAACAATGACTACCCTTTTTGGAAATAGGTATCAAATGAGGTAGAAAACATTGTAGATAAAGGAGAAATTGCCATTAACAAGCATTTCCTACTTATCCCTCTCAGTATTCTGTACGCATTTATTTTCAGGGCATCAAAAAGTGGGATTTTGTGGTAATAAGTTAACCCTTATAATGCTGAACCTGGAATATTCCAGTTTTGGCAGGAGGTATAGACAAAGATCAGACTGCACATAAATGCAGTCTTATCTTAGTCTACACCTCCTCTCTGTCCTTTTGACACCAGAGTTGTTTATAAAATTATTTTTCAAAAGAAGTACTGACAACTGAACAACAAGTACTACCAGTGCTTTCAGCCAAATTATTTTCATGATATGAAAGGATTAAATTCAGCATGACAAGGGTTAACAAGAGCATCATGTAAAGATATCTGGCTGTTTGGTTCTGGATACTGCATAGTAAGTGCAGTCTTGAACCCATCCATTAAAATGACCTGATAAATGACAAATTCATTTTTGATGACCTCTATGGCTGGTTGGGTTCAAGAAAAAATGTTTTACCGGGTAGTACCGAAATACAGTGGAATCCTTTTATTTGCAACCCTCGTAATAGCTTTACAATGCTTAATTTTTAACTGCTTTTATGCACAAACAATAGGTCAAAAGAACAAATTGCTCATTTCAATAGCAGTTTCTGGTTAAAGCAACAAAAGTGTTGACAAATTTGTGTTGCAATTCACAGTATTCAAATGTACAAGACAGCAGGACAGAAAAAAAAAGCTTTAATTTTTTGCAGAGAGACATGTATGCTTTCTTCTTAATATCTGTTATAATACTGCAAATACAGGCTTTCATTCACAAACAAAATTCTGTGAAGGAGTTTGACAGCATGTCTTAACCATTGCCATGCTGAACCCAGATTATTCCTGCTTTGGCAAGAGGTATAGACAAAGATCAGTCTACACATATGTGCAGTCTGATTTTATTCTAAACCACCTGTAGGTCAAATTCAAACAAAAATTGTTTATGTAATAATTTTTTCACAGAAATATTGATCCATAACTAATACTTCAATAGCTACCATTCCTTTGATTTCAAAGCATTTCTGGAAAGGTTTTTAATTCAGCATGACAAGTGTTAAATTGATGAAAGAAGGGTAGAATTGTTATTAATGAGTTGAAAAAGATGACAGAGAAGACTATGATTTCTTAGTAATAAGTTGATAAAGAAAATTGTTCAAAGCTCCCTTTTCACAGAATTTGGTTTTTGAATCACTTAACAATTCAGGAAGCAACTACTCAAACTTGATGCCTTGAGCCAGCGGTAATTCTTTACTATAGTTGATAGTGCTGAAATGGAAAAAAAGAAGATATCTTAGTAAAACACTAATTTTCCCAATAACAGCATTTTTTTTGTCAATATTATCTAGATACATTTGACCTTGACATTACCATTACTCACAAGCAGATGCAGATCAATGTTACAAGAATACGTATAAAGTAGGGATGGGAACGAGTACTCGATTAATCGAGTACTCGATCGAACGTCCGAGTATCGATTACCAATATCACTAATCGAGTAATCGGCAAAAAATAAAATAACAGCCCAAAAAATGAAAATTCGTTTCCACACTCAACTTTTGATACTTTCTCGAAATATCGATCGCTCTTTTCCTACACTGTGCAGTGCAAAGGGTAGAGTATGTTACACCTGCCCGTCTGCCGATTATCTACTCCCTCGATATTTTCAATCAAGTGCCAGCAGCTATTGTTCTCGCTGTCAAACAATGTCATAAATTTTTGCACCTCCGCCGCTCTTTACTCTGATTTCGACCAGTGCATTTTAATTGGACATCCGTAAGATTTACCTTTTGATTCGATTGGTTAAGGCAATATTGAATTAGCCGATTATTGGATTATTGTAAAGGTTTCATTCTGTTGCTATCTGTTACCCGAAGAAAAACAATCTCACTCACGATTACACCACAAATAAATTCCAGAAAGTCCAACAATGCCTCTTGCTAAGTTTATAGTATGGAAGCACTTCAAACGAGTTTAATGGAGTTTAATGGAAAGATTTTGACATTTTCTGTAACTATCATCACATATCTAACAATTGTCCGTTTTTCTCAAATAAAGAAATCATCAAATGTAATCTAAAAATAAATTTTGACCGAAGATATGCTGCATAAATCGCATATAAATTTGTTTTAAAACACAGACTATAACAAAAAGACGACGTTTCTATTCGATTATTCGAGTACTCGATCGGAAGGATGATTGAGTACTCGATTAGTAAAATTGGTACTCGTTACCATCCCTAGTATAAAGTTAAAAAAATTTACATACAAAAGGACAAATGAATTTCATAAGGCTCCCAGATCATTTAATGAAACATGCCTAAAACAAAATTTAACCGCAAACACTTTTAAAAGGCAAGAGGAATTATTTATATTTTTGAATCATTTACAATGCTTGTCTCGGGCAAGAGTTTACAATGGATGGCCGAGTGTAATAGGTGCTTGGCTCGTGATCTGAAGGTCACGGGTTAAAGCCCCAACGTCACCAGAGTGTGTTCACAGGCAAGACACTAAATAGCCAGCCCCAGTCTATCCAGCTGTAAAAGTGGGTAGCAGTGGGATTCAGCCACTGCCTCTTTTTCAGGGACGTGAAAACATCTGAATTGTGAGTGTTCAAGAGCGACTCTATAAACTAAAAACTTTCGTTGCAATTGAACTAAAATAAATTAGTATAAACTAACAGTTTACAGATAAGCAAAAAGTGAATCTAAACTGAATGTGAGTGAATTAAATGGATACACCACGATTGCACCCATATTTTTAGAGAAAATGTCCAAAGTTCAGAGAGAGAGATTGATCATTCTTAATTTTGGGGATCTTTTAACCCATTCCAACACAATTTCTTTTTCTGATGCCCCTCAAGAAAAACAGTTGGGGAAAAAAAGTATAAAATGAAGAAATTGCTTGCACAAGCATTTTCTTCATTTTACACAATATTTTCTACAAAGATACTTGAAAAAATCTAAAATTTCATAATGTTGAAATTGTCATTTGCAACTCCTTTCAATTTGGACCAGTCTAAAATTTTGTCTTCTGGTAATGGGATAAATCATACAACAGTGTATGGTAAATGAATCTACAATGTCTGAACTTAAGGTGTTTGTGAAACAAAAATTTCTAATTTTTTGAACACACAAATGGAAACAATGACAGATAGCCCGAATCTGGTCCCCCTAGTAAATCTTATTAGCCCATTACCAGATGGGAAAATTCTAGACCGGTCCAAAGGAAAGGAATTGCAGATGTCAATTTAATGCTTACGAAATTTTGGATCTTTTAAAACTTTTGGGAAGAAAACATTGTGAATAATAAAGAAATTGAATGTAACATGCAATTTCTCCATTTTCCAAAATGTTTTCCAAAGCTTTTAATCTAACAGTGTCATTGACTAGGAATGGATAAAACAGATGTATTTCAGTCAAAAACAAGCTATTTCATCCAAGTTACTGTAGATACATTGCTGTATGTACACTCACCATGTTGCCCGTCTCATATATTGTTTCCAAGCATCACTTCCCGACTCTCTACCACCACCAGTATGTTTCTCACCACCTAATAAATATGTGGAATGTCTGTCTTAAGGTAGATGTAGAAACTACTTTGAATTTTAAATTTTGTTACAGGTAATTAGTTTTACTGATAATTAAATGTGAGAAAATAACAGGGCATATGAAGGAAACATTAATTATCTAATATAAGCAAAAAAATTTAATTTTTAGTTTGTCTATCAAGCATTCCAATTTCAAAAAAAAAAAAAAATATTGCTTGAAGTCATGAAATTATCATAAATGAAGAGAATATTTTTGTTTTCATGACGGTATTGGACGAAAATTTTAATCACACATATGTATGAATCTGCTTTGTGTACCCATACAGTGGGATTAGATTTTTTGTTTCATACCTACATGAAAACAACAAAAAAATATTCTCTTCATTTCTTAAGTGTTCTTAAAAGTCCATTGAGAAAGGTATATAAACAACATATACTGTAAATCTTCTTTTTTTAAATTATGTTATAATTTAACTGAAGGAACCACTGATACCTCCAAGAAATCAAACAAATCCATAACCATTACAACTCACCAAAAGCTCCGCCAATCTCAGCACCACTTGTTGGTATATTTACATTCACTAACCCACAGTCAGATCCTTTTGGTCTAAAAGTAGAAGAGAAATAAGACCTAGTGAATAGCTGCATTTTTGTAATTACATTATTAGTTATATGGACTCTTGCTGGGATATACAACGATTTATTCCTGGCTGCAGAAAATGATATCACCAAAGCTGCAATTTCTTATAATACAAATTAAATTTTCATAATGTTACCCATACAGGGCTTCCATCAATATCAACTTAAATCAAAACTAATTATTCACCCTAAGGCGTCTCTTATTAGCTCTGAGGTCAGCACAAAAAGCAAGGTGAGCTATTGTGATTGGTTATTGTCTGTCATCCATTTGTCTGTCTTAGTCTGGGGGGGTTGAAAACAATGTGAAAAATGAAGTAATTGCTTGTTACGTCCTTGGCAATGATTGCTTTTTTCTAGAGGGTGAAAAAAAGGATAGTGTGAAAATGATAACTTGTATGTTGGTGTTGAAAGTTCACTTCTGCTCTAAATGTACTAGACTATTACTGAAAGTGATTGTACATCCCCACCCATCCCCTACCCGCCCAGGCTCTATGTCATAGAAAAAACATTTTGTCACTAGAATAATCTTTTTCATATTTTCAACAAAACAAAATAGACTGTAACCAAAATAAAATATGCATATATTTGCTTGATACTGAGTACAAACATGAAATTTGAATACAATCCATAAAGTAGTTGAAAATAAAATGAGCGGACAATATTTTCAAACAAAGGGCCATAACTCCAAGAACTAGACGCTTAAGTGCCTGATTTGCTCAACCTGTCTGAATTTATTAATCATAAAACTAATTCAGTTTTCTTTAATACAGGAAGCAACTCATTTAAAAAAAAGTATTACTTTTTTAGCAATTTATGAAAAAAATATTCTCTGTCAAGTAGTATCAATTATTTCATTTGCATCACTATGTAATCTTAACCTGAAATTTTGTCAATCCTCCTAAGCCTTACTATCAAACTAATTTAAATTTCCTTAATATATCTGATAAAGGAGCACCAAAAGATCATTCATGAGAAACCATCCTGCAGCTTCCAAAAATAAGATCTTCAATATTTTTTTACCATGTATCATTTATGGACACAAAGCCCCACCTATAAAAGCCATGTTTTACAATTGAGCCATTTTCTTTGAAGAAATCTGACAAACAATCATCCAAGGAACATTTCTGTGAAATTTTGTTGAAATCTATCATCTAGTTTCTGAGAAGAAGGTTTTTCAAATTCTCCAGTGTATACCATATACAGAAAGTAGCACGCTCATATGGCCATGTTTTTCATCTGATCAAAATTCTTTGTAAAATATGATAAAGGGTCTGGTGAAATTTGGTTGAAATCCATCTATTGCTTTCTGAGAAAAAGATTTTCAAAGTTTCCACTAAATATTGTATATAGAAATTGGCCCTGTCAATCTAAGCTGTTTTTCATTCAATCAAATTCTTTTTGAGTAATCTGATCAAGGGTCATCAAAGGATCACTCCTGTAAAACTTGGTTGAAATCCATCTGCTGGTATCTGAGAAAATGGTTTTCAAAGTTTTCCCCATACATGGAAATTAGCCATGCCAATCAAAGCCAAGTTTTTCATTTGATCAAAATTCTTCAAAGGAAGCTGATAAAGGGCCACCTAAAGATCATTCCTAAGAAATTTGGTTGAATTATGTTCAGAACTTCCAGAGGAGATTTTTAAAGTTAAAGTTTATGGACGTACAGATGGACGCAAGCACGCATGCACGAATGACACAATGCCATGACATCAGCTCGCTGGCTTTCAGCCAATAGTGCTAAAAATGAATACAAAAAAACCCCAATAAGATGTGTACATCTTTGCTTGATACTGAGCTTGTTTCCGAATTTTGAATCAAATCAATTTAACCCTTTCCTGTTCAATCCCTGGTTTTTACATTCCTGTGATTTTTATATTTGAGAAAAAATTGTTGAAAAAGAAGAAATTGCTTGTAATTTCTTCTTTTTCCACAATATTTTCTACCCTACAGATTATTTTTCAAATTGAATCCACTTTAAAATTATGTATGCAAAAATTTGAACTTGGACAAGTCTAAAATTTTGCTGAACAGGAATGGGTTAAGTGAAATTGGGTGGACAAGAGAAAGCTACAGACCGACAAACCAACCAACCAACCAACAAGCTGACTCCTACACAACCTCCAAATAGAGTTTTATTGACTCGGTTTTATGACTGACAGCAGCAAACTGTAAACATATTTCAGATACAGTGTGAACAATATCTGGTTTTTACGTCCCTGTGATTTTATAATTGAGAAAACATTGTGGAAAAAGAAGAAATTGCTTGTGACAATATCATATTGAATGTTTCCTTTCATTCAAATCATTATGTTGCTTCTTCCTAACTCTTTCCTGTACAACCACTGGTTTTTATGTCCCTGTGATTTTATAATAGAGAAAACATTGTGGAAAAAGAAGAAATTGCTTGTGACAAGCAATTTCTTCTTTTTCTACAACATTTTCTACCCTATTAAAAGGTTATTTTTCAAAATAAATCCACTTTGAATTTTCGTCTGCAACACCTCTCAATTGGGACAAGTCTAAAATTTTGAAAAACAGGAAAGGGTTATAATGTTTAATTGATTGTTTGAGGTTTAACATAACTTTCAACAATATGTCAGTCAAATTGTGGTGACTGAAGCACCCAAGCAAGAGTTCCATACATTTTGCAAAACCATTTTACCACAAAATCCTACCTATGCCTCCTGCTGCTCATCCCATTTAACCCATTCCAACACAGTGACGCTTTTGGACGCCTCTCAAGAAAAACACATGGGAAAACATTGTGTAAAATGAAGAAATTGCTTGTAACAAGCAATTTCTTCATTTAACACAATGTTTTCTACCAAGACAGATGAAAAAATCTTAAATTTCATAAACTTAAATTTGTCGTCTGCAACTCCTTTCAAATTGGACCAGTCTAAAATATTGCTATGTGGGAATGGGTTAATAGGTAACTGTTTACCAAATAATGAAAGACAAATATCTACCATGCCAGGGAACAAGCTCTTTATTGGAAAATGAATTCATACATAATCAATTCTAGACATCAAGGTGCTTCCACTACATAAAATACCTACCCCATCCATTTGAACACATTAGCCATATCCTTTGTGAATAAACTACTCGAGAGGCCTTGTTTAACTTCATTGTTCCAGGCAATAGCATCATCTAAATTCTGAAATGAAATTACCAAACGACAAATTTTATGACCAGTCCAAATTGAAAAGAATTGCAAATAGTAATGGATTAGGTCTAGAAATGAACTGGTGTAGCAGACTATGATATAGCAGAGAGAATCCCCCATTTTTGACAAGCTTAATTCTGAACTGTTTTCTTCTAATAATTTATTGATGATTGTCTGATGTTAGAGTTCAACTCTGCAGCTTTGCAGATTCAAAGCAAAAAGCTTCAGCCCTAGTTAGCCTGAGGAATCGGCAAGTTTAACCTATTTCAATACATTTTGTACATACCAAATTATCCCATTTTGTGTGATGGGTTGCAATTCTAAAATTCAGTGATAGGGGGTTAAACAAAAAATCAATGATTCTAAAATTAATATCTGATCTAGTCTTGCAAATCGTAAATCAAGGGTGTAAAGCGGATTATGCAGTAGCAATGTTATTGACAGTAATATGAAGTCAATATATCCCTTTCCTGGTTGACCCCTGGATTTTATGTCCCTGAGTTTTTATACTTGAGAAAATATTGCAGGAAAAGAAGAAATTGCTTGTAACAAACAATATCTTCTTTTCCCACAATAAATTCTACCCTGCAGGTTTGCTACTTTGAAAATTGCACTCACTTTTAATTGTTGTCTGCGACTTCTTTGAATCCGGACAAGTCTAAAATTTTGAAAAACAGGAAAGGGTTATTGATCAGTCTTCCATATGTTAGACTCACTTTCAATGATATTGTTAATGCTGTTTATCGTCCAAAATATTTTTATAAGTCCTACAAACCTTGTATTTTAGAGCATACACAATAGGTACAAAAGATTCTGTGTGGACAATTGGAGCATCATGTGCCAACCCTGATATAATTGTGGGCTCTACAAAGTTTCCTGGTCTATCAATAACCTGCAAAACATACAAAATAGAACATAATACAGTAGAATCCTCTTAATAAGAACTCAAATTATCATTTTTGTGAAAATAACAGAAAATAACAATTAATCCATTCCCACACAATCACGTTTTTTTATGCACCTCAAGGAAATGCTTGGGAAAACAATGTGGAAAATGTCACAAGTAATTTCTTCATTATCAACCCCAAAAGTAAAAAAAGAATCCTTATTTCCTTCAACTAAAATTTGTCGTCTGCATCATCTATGAATTTGGACCAGTCTAATTTTTGTCATCTTTGAATGGGTAAAAAGTAGTTTTATGTTCAATAAATCTAGTATTTGTACTTAGCGGAGTATGTTCATTAGTCAGTGAATTGCTATTATGTATATTAGGGTTCCAAGTAACAGGATATTGCATTTTTTACATTGACCAATATAAATTTCAACTTCTGTTAATCCATTTAACCCTTTCCTGTTCAAACCTCGGACTTTTACGTTGCTGTTTTACTATACCTGAGAAAATATAGTGGAAAAAGAACAAGCAATTCCTTCTTTTTCTACAATATTTTCTATCACAAAGGATGGTTTCATTTCAAATTGTATCAAATTTTCATTGTCGTCTGCATTAATTTTCAATTTGGACCAGTCTAAATTTTCAAAAAGTGGGAAAGGGTTATACACAAAGCCCTTCTTTGATGCTTGATAGAAATACGAGCATAAAACTGAAAAACCTTGTGGGAAAAATGAAGATGCTTATAAGCAGCAATTTCTCCCTTTTTACTATGAATTGTACAGATTTTTTTCAGATTTGATCACTCCAACCTTTTTTAATTTAAGCAAGTCTACAAAATTTTTCTGCCAATGGGTTATAAAAGGTAATGTGAGGGTTATCATAAAAATTTCTGGATAGATAACGGTCCCTTCCTGCATAGATGAATGGGCATTGAATGATAGTATTTAAACATATCATTTAATTATCAAGTTAACTGTAGATATCTGTCAACAGTGCCTTAATCCAAATCTAAGTTTGAACCCTTACAGATGAGACTAATATAAATGAAGTAATTGAGTACCACTCGAGACTGAAAGTCACAAGCAAATTATGTGTGCATATCCAGGTAATCATTCAAGGCTCTGATTGAGATGTTAACACAAACTTCTGACACTTAACCTATTCCCCCCTTTTTACGCCCATCAAGAAAAAAGCTTTTGAAAACATTGTGAAAAATGAAGAAATTGCTTGTATCAAGCAATTTCTTCATTATCCACAATGTTTTCTATGCAAAAAGACGAAAAAAAATCTAAAATTCCATTAACATTAAATTGTCAAGTGCAGCTTCTTTCGATTTGGACAAGTCTAAAATTTTGTTGTTTGGGAATGCATTAAAATCTTGGTAGGGTAAAAAATACAAATAAATAGAGGATATTGTATGAGTGGTCATGTAATACTAAATTTATTAATTGCATCATCTATAAACAGATAAAAACAAGGCTTTGTCCAGTTTTTGTTTTGGAATGAATTTAACATATTTGGTATTTTATTAACACAAACTTGATGGCCTATTTATATTATGACCTATTTTTTTGTGATAAAATCGACAAATTCTAGGAATGTTCTGCAAATCATCTGAAGCTGATTGTAAAATGATATTATGTACATGAAGACGTCATCTTTACAGAATCGAGGCAGCTTTACCAAAAGGCTTCAGCATAGGGCTTACACTAGTGTAATATCATCATTTCAATTATCTATGTTGTAGGTCATAATTATAATAAAAAAAATTCATTGTGTGAATTTTATACCTTTCCCCCATATTCAATCTTTCCTCCCTGTTTTACAGCTTCTTCAATGGCAGATTTGTAAATGTCTACAGCTACTTTATTGTGTAAGGGACCATACAGTGTGCCATCTGGAAATAATAAACACATTACCAGATAACAGAATTTTAGATTCATACGTATTCAAACAAAGAGGAAAACAACAATATTTAGTTGAGAAAATTTGAAAGTACAGCAATCTAAATCAAGATTGCTGCTAAAAGTAAACCTTTAGTGCTAAGAACCACCATCAGCATGGTTATGGAGAATCCATTCTGATCATACTAAAATTGACCCATTACCAGATGACAAAAATTCAAAGAAATTATAGAAGACAATTTGAAGTTGATAGAATGTTCAATACCTGTATCTCTTTTTAGAAATCTATGTACATGAAGGAATTACTCTTGGCATAAAAAGTTGTCAATAAATGAATATTTTCCCACATATCCTGTGGATCTACTTTATGGGCATTTATACAAAATAGTTCTGCATTCAAAATCTTTTTCAATAAAGTATTAATTTTTTCCCAAGACAATGCAAATGCATGTATTTCGATAGATTTTGAAACAACTGCATGTAAATAGCGAGTCTAGAAAGAGGAAAATACAGTAAGACTTGTCTTACCAACCACCTGTATTAGCCAGCATCCTGTTTTAAGAATTAAAGCAAATTAGTAGAAATTAACCTGTATTAAGCAAGCAGCTGCCTTCAGCGAACGTTTTTTGTATACCTTGCATAATACAGGTTGTACTATATAGGCTACAGTCTCCTCTGAAATATGTGAATTGAAGCCAAGACCCTGTGCAGTCTGATGACACTTGAACACAGTACTCTGAAATAAAACTGTTTTTGACATGTAAGAGTTAAACTGTTTACCATCTAATGGATCTCCCACTCTTAGCTGGGCGTATGCCTTGACCAGTCTTTGTACAACCACATCATGTACTTTTTCATGTAAAATCTGAAACAAAACAGAATATTTTCATTTACAATACACTCTTTCAGACTTGGGATCTGATTAAAGGTATTACTGAAGATATAGTATTGGACTAGATCATCAGAAATTTAAAAATTTAACCTGTTCCCCTAAACCCATGCCCACACAAGGACATTGTCTGACACCCCTCATGAATAATGCTTTGGAAAGCATTGTGGAAAGTGAAGAAATCGCTTGTGACAAGCAATTTCTTTATTATCCAAAATGTTTTCTAACCCAAAATACAAAGCTTCTTAATATTTCATCACTTAAAATTTATCATCTGCAACTTCTTTGAAATCAGGCCAGTCTAAAAAATTGTCATCAAGTAAAGGGTTAACCAATTACCAAACAACAAAATCTTAAACTGGTTATAATTGAAAGAACTTGCAGGCAGTTCAAGATGATTAAATTTGAAAAAAAATCTTTGTCTTTGTATGTATTAAACATTGTGTAAATGAAGAAACTACTTGTTACACTCATGACTGGCAGGTAGAATTGTCTTGTTCCATTAACATATGACTTTTTTTCTCTTAAGAATAGAATGAGAGAGAATATATAGAAATGCTTTGAATGCCTCTTGAATCATAACAAAACAAACCCTCATTCAAAAACACTACACATGTAAGACTCCTAAACGCGCAGGCCTGGATTTGACCTCGGGCCGTGGTAAATATCCTTTCCAACATTTGTCTCCAACCAATTGGTAGATAACCATAAACTTAAGTGGGATGAGCAGCTTGAGGCTGGAAAGGATATAGTGGTATTACTGGTGTGAGAAATACAAGGAATCCATCATTAGGTGCTAGAACTGTTAAGATATGACTGACAAACTGTTAAAAGTGGTGTTAAACCCTATTCAATCATTCAATCAATTGACACACTACAAAAATATAGTTTTGGAAAACAATCCAGTCTACAACTTTGTTGTCTTGTAATGGGTTTAAAGCAAATTTCTAAATAAAAGGGGAAATGACAATTTAAATTTGTGAAATCTCAACTAAGAGCCATCTTGTTGGCAATACTTTGACTACAACCAATATTCATACCCAATAGCTTAACCCATTCCCACACATTAATACTTTTTGGCGCCCCTCAAGAAACAGAAATAGATTGAGGAAAATGAAGGAATTGCTTGTTACAAGCTTGTTTACAAGCAATTACTTCATTTTCAACAATATTTACTACCGAGAACTACCAAGAAAGTTGAAAATATCTTAATTTCATAAACTTTACATTGACTTTTGCAATTCCCTTCAATAGGGACTGGTCTAAAATTTAGTCATTTGGGAGTGGGTTAATGTATACTCACAAGTCTTCTAGTTGTGGTACATCTCTGACCGGCTGTCCCGGCACAGGCAAACACAGAGGCTCTCACTACCATATCTAGATCTGCATCTTCATGTACTGTAAAATATAACAGAATACATACATTGTACTGTGATTGGCAGACAGCTAGCCATGACCACTGACCTCAGCAAAGGCAGACCGACTCAGAAATTAGTTTTTATTATATACTTTTAAATATTTCTAGTGAAAAATATACATTCCACACACAAAATTAGACACATCAGAAAACAAGAGGCCCATGAGGGCCTGAGACGCTCTTCTGGTTATCAAGTTTTCCGTTAAAGAAATCTAATATTTAAGGAAGTTATTGCTCAAAGAAGAATGCATAAAGAAAACAAAAGGCCCACGAGGGCCTGAGACGCTCTACTGGTTATCAAGTTTTCCGTTAAAGAAATCTGATATTTGAGGAAGTTAATTGCTCAAAGAAGAATGCATGAAGAAAACAAAAGGGGCTTCATCCCCTTTATCATTTTAAGCAACAATCCTCAAGGCCCCTTTTCCCATGTTTCATGACGGATCCACTCCATTTCCAAAAGAAAATTACCTTATGACCCTACAATCATTCTGTGAATATTTCATCAGAATCTGACAATAATTGTAGACTTTATCACATAAACAGGATTGTTTTGAATGAAAATAAGTAAGGCCCCTTTTCCTGTGTTTTCTGATGGATCAATTTCATTCCAAAAGGAACTTTCCTTACAACCCAACAATTGTCCTGTGAAATTTAAAAAACAATTTGATAATGATTGTGATCTTCATCACATACACAAGAATGTTTTGAATGATAATCTGTAAGGCCCCATTTCCTGTGTTTCGAAAGCCACAATTATTCAATGCATCTATTCTAATAAGGCCCCTTTTCCCATGATATTTTACTGTTGGTTTTATCATTCTGTGAAAGTTAAAAGTGAATCCGATGAAATATTGGGAATTCATTATGCTTACTAGAATATTTAAAAAAAAATCATATGGCCCCTTTTTACATGATACTTGATGGATTGTACCCAGTTCTGAAAAGAACCCTTTAAGTGATTGTAAAATCATTCTGTGAAATTTTGAAGTGAATCCAGTGAAATCAAGGGACATCATTGTGTTAACCAGAATATTTAAGAAAGTTTTTCATAAGGCCCCTTTTTATGTGACACTTGCCATAATCAGATCCACTGTCAAAATCAACAATTGGAATGATGGTACAATCAATCTGTGTAATTTATTGTGTTAATGAGTTTATAGTGAAATCTTCATAGGGCCCCTTTTCTCATGATACTTTACAGAAAAAAACAAATTTCAAAAGGAACAATTCTAATAAAGGTACAATCATTCTTTAAAAGTTAAAGAGAATCAATGAAAACAGTGGACTGAATTGTGTCAAGAATTTTTGTAACAAAATTTTCATAATACCCCTTTTTCCGTACTTAACAAATCAGACCCAATGTACAAAGGAACAATCCTAATGATAGTTTGAAGAAAATGATAAAGACTGAGGACTTTATTGTTATAATGATGTTTTGTAATAAAAATTTTTTAAGGTCCCTTTTCTTGTTTCACTTAACCAATCAGACCTAATTTCAAAGGAACAATCCAAATGATGGTACAATCATTCTATTAAAATTTGAAGAGATTCTGATAAAGACTGAGGACATTGTTGTGTTTATGAGGATTTGGTAATAATTTTTCATACATCCCCTTTTCCTATGATACTAGACAGAACAGGCCCAATTTGGAAAGAAACAATCCTAATGATGGTACAAACATTCTCTGAAAGTTTGAACAGAATCTGATGAAAACTGCAGACTTTATCTTGGTGTCAAATTTTTAAAATAAAATTTTCATAAAGCTCCTTTTCTTGTGATAATTGAAGGATCAGGTCTCATGTCAGCATCAACAGTCGTGATTATTGTACAATGATTCTGTGAAGGTTTGAAGAAAATCCAATGAAAGCTCTGGACTTGGTTACAAGGAATTATAGATGAAATTCTCCAAAGGCCCCTTTTCCCATCTTACTACGCCTAATTTGAAAAGAATAATCATTCTGTGAAAGTTTTAACAGAATCTGATGAAAACTGTTGACTTTATTGTGGTACAATGATTTTAAAATTAAATTTCATAATGCTCCTTTCCTGTGATACTTGATGGATCAGGTCTAATGCAAACATCAACAATCATTATTATTGTACAATTATTCTGTGAATGTTTGAAGAAAATCCGATGAAAGCTCTGGACTTGGTAACAAGGATTTATAAATGAAATTTTCATAAGGCCCCTTTTCCTGTGTTTCTTGACAGTTCAAACCCTGTTATGAAAAGAATGATAGTTATTACCTTCCAATCATTCTGTGAAAGTTTCAACAAATCTGATCAAAGCTGTGGGCTTCATTTTGTTAACAGAGTTTTATTAATTGAATTTTCATATAGCCCCTTTTCCCATGTTACTTGATGGACCTGAACCAATTCCAAAGGGAACTCTTCTTACAAAACTATAATTATTCTGTTTGAGTATAAGGACAACCCCATCTCATCTGTGGACTTACAAGCATTAATTAAGATTTTTTTAATTGAATTTTCCTAAGGCCCCTTTACCTATGTTTCTCAGACCCAATTTGAAAGGAACAATCCTTATGATGGTACAATAATTATGTGAAAGTTTGAAGTCAATCAGGTAAAATCTAGGGCAATGATTGGTTAACTAAGATTTTTTTATTAAATATTCATAGGGCCCTTTTTCCCATGAAACTTGATGGATCAAACCTACTTCCGAAAGGAACAATCCATTTATTGTAATAATCATTCTGTGAATGTTTGAAGAGAATTTGTTGAAAACTATGGACTCTATTGTGTTTACGAGGACTTTTTTCATCCAGTTTTTATCGGGCCCCTTTTTCCCGTGGTCTTCGACTGATCATACCAAATTTTGAAAGGAACAATTCTTATGATGGTACAATCATTCTGTGAAAGTTTAAATACAATCTGATGAAAACTGTGGACTCTAGAGTGTTAGCAAAGATCTTTTAATTAAATTTTCATAAGGCCCCTTTTCCTATGTTTCTTGAGGAATCATATCCGATTCCAAAAGGAACAATCCTTATGATGGTACAATCATTCTGTGAAAGTTTGAAGAGAATCCGATGAAAGCTGTTGACTCTATCGCATAAACGAGGATTTTTTAATTAAGTTTTCATAAGGCCCCTTTTCCCATGTTTCTTAACGGATCATACCAAATTTCGAAAGGAACGATCCTTACGTTGGTACAATCACTCTGTGAAAGTTAAAATACAATCTTATGAAAACTGTGGACTCTAGAGTGTTAACGAGGATTTTTTTATAAATTTTCATAAGGCCCCGTTTCCCGTGTTTCTCGACGGATCATACCCATTTTCGAAAAGAACGATCCTTATGTTTGTACAATCATTCTGTGAAAGTTTAAATACAATCTGATGTAAACTCTGGACTCTAGAGTGTTAACGAGGAATTTTTTTTTTTAATTTTCATAAGGCCCCGTTTCCCACGTTTCTTGACGGATCATACCCATTTTCGAAAAGAACGATCCTTATGATGGTACAATCATTCTGAGAAAGTTTGAAGAGAATCTGATGAAAACTGTGGACTCTATCGCATAAATGAGGATTTTCAATGGAATTTTTAATTAATTTTTCATAGGGCCCCTTTTCCTGTGTTTCTTGACGGATCATACCCATTTTCGAAAAGAACGATCCTTATGATGGTACAATCATTCTGTGAAAGTTTAAATACAATCTGTGAAGAGAATCCGATGAAAACTGTGGAATGTAACGCATAAATGAGGATTTTTTAATTAAGTTTTAATAAGACCCCTTTTCCCATGTTTCTTGACGGATCTGACCCAGTTTCGAAAGGAACGATCCTTATGTTGGTACAATCATTCTGTGAAAGTTTGAATTGAATCTGATGTAAACTCTGGACTCTAGAGTGTTTACGAGGATTTTTTAATTAAATTTTCATAAGGCCCCTTTTCCTGTGTTTCTTGACGGATCATACCCATTTTCGAAAGGAACAATCCATATGATGGAACAATCATTCTGTGAAAGTTTAAATTCAATCTGATGAAAACTGTGGACTCTAGAGTGTTAATGAGGTTTTTTTAATTAAATTTTCATAAGGCCTTGTTTCCCGTGTTTCTTGAAGGATCATACCCAATTTCGAAAAGATTGATCCTTATGATGCATTTGATTGCATTGACTTAGATCAGATTTTATTTATCTGCAGACTCTCCTTTGTCTATCGCTACTGCCAAAAAGGAATATTTCCGGTTCAGCAAGACAAGGGCTACAATCGTTACCCTTGTCATACTAAACCGCTTTAAAACCAAAGGGTTAACAATTTTGAAGCTACCAAAGCTCTAGATTGAGAAAATAATTTCAATTTCAAAATGTAAAATTTTACTGCAACCAATGCAACCAGCTCTACCTAGTAATAGGTACTCATTGGAAAAATGAAGACAATTTCAATGTGTATCCACAATATAGAGCTTTTATTATTCCCTTTTATCTGGAGCTCTGAACTATCACTATACATCAGGCACAGGATTACCTATAATTGCATTATTCCCTCCAAGCTCTAACAATGACTTTCCAAACCTCTCTTGAACCATCATAGATACTTTGTGTCCTGCCTGTAAATAAATTAAATAAACTAAGGCTGTATCTTAAATCTCCCAGATATGTTTTTGTAGAATTACCTCCTTAAAACTTGTACAGGGGATTCACTGCAATATAAGTAAGAGTGTCAAAGTCACAATATACAATGCAATTAATGGGTCCCTTGTGACAAGCAATGTCTTCTTTTTCCACAATGTTTTCTCAAGTATAAAATCAGGGCAACTTAAAATCCCAGGTCTAAACAGGAAAGGGTTAAATAACACACATGGACTGAACTGTTGTTGTGATAACTGATGTATAGCCACTGTCAATCAAATACTTGAGTGACCAACTAAATCATTTATTTAGACTCGCAGCGTTTTTGTTGGTTTCATGACTTACAGCTTATTTAAGCTTTTGTTCAAATATTCATGTTGCCAACCAACCATTTTCTGTTTTTTGCATGTTACTGACAATATTTATTTCAAAATGACACTGTTTATTATATTCCTAGCTGTGAAATCTTGGGATTTCCAAGTGTAATAAATTTTGATATCACTAGTGACGATATGGACCTTCACTCCAGAAATAACTGCCTATCTTATGGTTCTATCCAAGTACAAGTCTTGAATAGTCGATCAATGTTCGAAATATCCTAGGGCCTTCAGATCAGCGGTAAGATTGTTGCCCTCAAATACAAGATATGTTTCACCCAAAATATTTTCTTGCCTGACACTGCGAATCTGTAAATGTCTTAAAATAAAGACTTTCCCTCAAAAATTCCTCTTATACCCTCGCCCACTTGGAAAGCCAATCCAAGATAGCGAACAGAAATGATTGAAAACAAAATTCGTTGATATTATTGCACATGGTTCCCTGGGCCGAAGGTGACAAATATGATTAAAATAAATAGGTAACAATAGAAAATAAAATTGCTTCGAATATAATAAATAGAACAATCAATTAGTTATTTTTGATATGATCAATCTCGTTGTTATGCATTTGAAAAACTAGTTCTTCGGACTCGTTCTTTCAATGCCTAACAACGCATTTTCGTGAAAGTATTTTCATATCAAAAATAACCAGTTGATTATCCTGTTCTTAATAGATATGAACATCTTGTCAAAGGTCAGTTGGTGTGGCTAATGATCATTCAATCAAATCTTGCACCATACAAATAGATTTGGCAAAAACAACTTTATGCTTTTGACACTGGATGATAAGTTACTGAGTTAATTCTGTTTAAAGAGCTTTAGAACCAATTATTGTATTCCACTAACCTGACAACTGCCTGTAAATGATACAAGTGGTATTCTTTCATCTTTGGCCATCAATGTTCTATAAATATACAAAACAAAACACAACACATTAAATATTCTACAAGGCTGATCATGAAAACATTCCTCTATAACAATTAATTACTCGAGGTTTACCTTGATAACCAACCTTCACCTTCTCTGATGACCTTGTCACCACCCTATGTATATGCATGAACTGTACCTTCACTTCATATTCATTTCAACTCTTTTCCCACCAGTTCATGGTTAGATCTTGGACAGACACCAGTGAAACCTGTATCCCTATCTTATCATTTCATGGACATTGAAAAGTATGCAAGTCCAAGAACTTAACCCATTACTATAAGAAAATATTTCAGATTGATCCAAATTCAAGTAAGTTATATACAACACTTTTTAGTTGATAGAATTTGAAAAATATAAGTCATTTGGGATTAAAAACATTGTGGATAATGAAGAAATTGCTTGTCCCAAGCAATTTCTTTGTTTTCCACAATATTTTCCAAAACTTGTTTTTTTGAAGAGCTTGAAAAAAAGTGGATTGTATGGGAACAAGTTGAATATTTTCAAGTCTTATTAGCCATGAGAGTTATGCTTTTGTATAAATGATTTAAACAAAGACAAAAAGACACAACAAATGAATAGGAGTATTTTAGAAATGAAACTACAGTCAAACCTGGTCATCCGGTCACCTCCATTCAGCGTGCACCTGTCTTAAACGGCCAGTTCAATGTCCCCCGATCTTTTTTACACTAAATCTTACCTGTATTCAACAAGCACCTCTAAAACGCGGTCAACGGCCGTCAAAATCATGTCCCATTCTTTGAAATAACCTGAGTTTACGGTCAATTTCGGGCCGATGGCAATTTTCTAGGTTAAGTAATTATTACGGCGCATAATTGTTTTCGGATTATCTATTCAAGTGTCAAAATCAGATAAACATTCACACGTGTCGCCATTTAACAGGTGTTTTGTAGATAATTACGAAATCATCAAAATGCCCAGTTTTGTTATTTTGCTCTTATTCAGTGATTGAAATTTTGCATATGATATTCAAACTTTAATCAATAAAGTTTAATCGAGTATCACGATCGAAATTACTGTTCTCGGAAACCAATCTATTTTCATATTCATACAGAGTTTTTTTTGCAGTTTTAGAGGTGAGAAATAGGTAAATAAACTCGCTCAGAGACTAATTCTGCCTAGATTCTAATTGGAATTATATTGAAATATAGTGTTTTACGCAATAATCAAAAATATCGAGCAGACTGATCCTCAATTGACCGGCCGATATTATGTCAATTGTTCGATCTTTGCAAAAACTAATCACGACCGTTCGAGTAATTTTATCCGATTTTAACCTTTTTAATTTCGATTCATAATCTTATCCACTTCATGAGTATATAGGCCTACTTGTATTCTTACCAAATTTAAGAAAATATGTTTGAATGAGCTTTTATCTTGTTATTTATTTACTGAAAATGAATACTTACTACCCAACCTATTTTTTTGTTATACAAATATCCGGCCATCAGGTCGACCTGTATTAAGCAAGCACCTGTCTTAAGCAAGCGATTTTGGCAAATCCCTTGACCGCTTGCTTAAGACAGTATGGACTGTATTATCTTTTCATGACTTACCCAATATCAGCCCCACCACAGACCAAAGAACAAATAGCACCAGGTAGATTGTTCTTCTCTAAAACACTAGTTAACACTCTGAAACACACAATATAGAATACACACTTGATATTAACGATGGATTTTTCCTTCAACAGTATGCTCATTCTATCAAAGATTTTCTGTGAATATCTGCTGAGAAAAAACTTGAATTTCTTTGTCACTCTTGATATAGGAGTCCACTTTCTTTTACCTGTATGGTTTTCCTGTTTTTAAATGATGCCCAATATTCGTCTTCGACTTGATCTGACAGAGGCCTTCTTATCCCTTGAAATTGGAGTCTCTTCTCCTTGATGGTTAGGCCCAAACTACAGCAGTTTGCATTTCAGCTATACATTTGTTACAAACTTTCAAGTTATAAGAATTATTCCACAAATGAATCTTCAAGGGATAGCCAAGTTATTTTGGACAGAATTATAAACCGAGGGTTAATTTCAATACTGTGTAATATCGAAGTAGAGCACTGATAAGGGTCAATATGTTTCTAGAAAAATTCAAGAAAGATAACCCAATAATGGTCCTCATTTGGAGAGAAACTAATTTTGAGATTGGGGAGAAATTAATTTGAACTGCCTTGTATTTTCAAATACAAAATGAAGATGTACAAAGACTTACTTTGTTAAAGCCACACTAGTTAATGGTGTACTTGGGGCTCCTTTCCTGAAAATATATAATCATTATATCATTCTTTCTAGTTAATTGTGACAAGTGTAGAAACTAAATGACAAAATTTTATATAGGTCTAAACCAGAATTGTATACAATGAACCATGACAATTGGCCGAAGTAAAATTATATTCATTGTTTACATCTATTTCAAAGGAGTAACAAGTATGTGCATGAAAAGGACAAAGCTGCTATCAGCATAATTCATTGTTTATTTGTCAATGTTTTTTTCATTATACTTAATATTTCAAAACCCATTTGCACAGTCCTTCTTTTTTACGTAAATCAAAAAAAAGTTTTAGAAAACATTGTGTAAAATAAAGAAAAATTTCTCATTTTCCACTATGTTTTCTTTCCAGACAAAAAATGTTAAAAATTCTATTGACTTTGAACTGCGGTCAGAAAATCTCTTTGAATCTGGACTACTCAAACATTCTGGGTTCAATTTTTTCTTAATTTTTGTAAAACAGGCTAATTGAACATATATTGATGGGTCAGTGTGAAACAGTTGTAACTGCCTATAAACATTGAATTATAACCTACCAGAGCATGACATTTCCACAAGTAAGAGCTATAGAACTGTTCCATCCATACGGAGCCACAGGAAAGTTGAATGCTGTTATACAACCTATAATACCCAATGGATTCCACTGTTCTATCAAGGCATGGCCTTCACCTACATAGATAAATTCAAATGATGATTCCCCAACTCCACCCACTGACATCCTACAGGAAGTATTGTTAGCTTAGTGTAAAAACATCATAAGTGTCTATACTTTGTTTAGATACTTGTTTTGCACTATGCTACTGGTATAAGTATTCAAAGGCTCAATGACTGCGATCTAAAACAATGTTCTAAAAGGTGTTAACATTTATTTTATTCATTCCCCGAATTCATTCAAGTAATTAAAATATGATATTACTTTTTCAACAGTGAAAACAGTTGCGCTTGATATTAGGGCGGACTTTCTAAACTATTGCATGGAAACAGTTCAGAATTATTCAATATCCTAACCACCATCTCAGGGTAACAGTTTTCACCGTAACAAAATTTACTATGAAACAATGTAAATTGAGTATCCAGTAATTTTTTGCATCATTTTCTCATGAACTGTCTTTACTTTTTGAGATCCTGATCAAGAATATCCCCTGGAAAAATCACAGGAAAAGAAGAAAATGTTTGTAAACATGCAGAAATATTCTGATCATTCAACGTTTTTCAAGATTCTCATTTGTCAGCTGCCTAGTTTACCAGCAAATGTAGACATATTCAAGACATAGCAGCCAATATGGGATAAATGGATTTAGGAGTCAATATGGTAGCATTTCGGATTAGCAACCAGGGTAAGAATATTCTGTGTTTAGCAGCCAATGTAAGAAAATTTTGGGTTAAAATAGTTCTTGATAAGAGATCAAATTTAAGATTTTGTAGGCATTTCCAAGATAGTTGTTCATAAGAGTTTGTCATCAACCGTTAAAAAGTAATAGAATGACTCACGTTCTGAAGGAAATACTGCCCCAGCAAACATTCTGGACAAACCAACAGCATAATCACAGATATCTACATACTCCTGGACCTCACCAATACCTTCTGGTAGGATCTTGCCTACTTCTAGAGATTCCTGGTGGGAAAAATACAAGGTTGGATATTAACACATTACCAGAAAACTAAATTGTAGACTGGCTCAAAGAAGTTGCTGATTCAAAGAAGTTGCTGATGATAAATTTTAGTTGATATTTTACTTTATCTTTTTTCATTTATTGAGACAGAGAAAATATTGAATAATGAAGAAATTACTTAATACAAGCAATCTACTTTTTTCCACAATATTTTCCAAAGCTTTTTGGAATTAAAATGGAGTGATTGTACGGGAATGGGTTCAAGTCAAAGTAAGGGGACTTATGATTTGGATATAATATTTTAAATAAATTTATCAAATATCCCAAAATGAAAAATTAGAAAAATGCTAATTTTAAGATAAATTTTTAACAGACATATTCATTGATTGATTTATTGGGTTTCAATACCACTTTTAACAGAATTTCAGTCATATTGCCATGGCTGGAGCACCTTACCATGGATTGCTGGTATTTCTAACACCAGTACTACCACATCCCTTTTAAGTTTACAATTATCCACCCATATTCAAGATAACTACTGAGCCATTGAGGTAATCCTGTAGATTTAATAGAAGAGAGTTGAATATTTTTTAGTTCAAGTTGAAACAATCTACTAAAAGCTTTACCCAAGAAGCATTGCCTAGTAGTGTGTAAGAGAAGAAATTCTGGACAGAGACACAATAACTGATCGAAACAGCTTACCTTACACATCAAGTTTACCCATTCCTAGACAACAAAATTTTAGACTGGTCCAAGTTGAAATAAGCAGCAAACAAGAATATCAAGTTGATTGAAATTTTATCATTTTTGTCTTTTTGGATAAAAAACATTGTGGATAATGAAGAAATTGCTTGATACAAGCAATTTCTTCCTTTTTCAAAATGTTTTCATTATTTCTTTTTATTAAGGGGCATCAAAAGGAGGGATTGTGTGGGAATGAGTTAAGGTGAGCTAAAATCCCAGTATGTTCTTTTCTATGATAGTTAGCTGACTTGTAACTTCAATTTGACCAAAGTCTGTAGTTAACCACTTCCCACACAATCATACTTTTCAGTCCCCCAAGGAGAGAGTTCAGAAGCAGAGTGTGAAAAATATATAAATTATAACAAGCATTTCCTATATTTTCTACATTTTTTCCTACCCAGTAAGACAAAGATATTTGAAATTCTATCGATCTGAAATTGTTGTCTGCAATTTTTTGAATTTGGACAGTCTAAAATTTTGTAATCAGGAAATGACTGATGTAACTGAAATACTAAAGTAACATAAAGAATGTTGATTTGACAGATATTTACCATTTTTCCAAGCAGTTCAATTTTGTCTCGTAATGCATCTCCCATCTGACGCACTATTTCTCCTCTTTTAGGGGCAGGAATCTATCAAAATAAAAATATTATGTTGTAAAAGTTATCTGATTGTTTCAAAATGTGTTCATTTCTTTTAATTTGTTTTCATCAAAAGTCAGGTTTATCACAAAATACAGCAGGGACTTTGTCCATAGCATGTATCCAGATATTTTGTTCATTGCTGGAATATAGTATAACAATCCAGATATCCATCAAGTTCTTCAATTAAATCAACTCTAGTTTTGCAGGGGGCAAAGAATGCAAAACAGCATCACATGCAAATGCTTGGCTGCTCAAGTGCTTGAGAGACTGTAAAATTTCTTGTCAAAAATTCATTCAAAATACATTTACTGTTATCCTCCTTGTTGGTATAGATTGCTCTTTTGATAGTGAGCATATACATGTATTCTGAATCTTAACCCAATCCCACACAGCAAAATTTTAGACTGGTCCAAATTGAAAGAAGCTGCAGACGACAATTTCAAGTTCATAGAATTTTAAACTTTTTCGTCATTTTGGGTAGAAAAGATTGTGGATAATGAAGAAATTGCTTGATACAAGCAATTTCTTCATTTTCCACAATGTTTTCATAAGCTTTTTTTTGAGGGGCATAAAAAGGAGGGATTGAGTTGAAATGGGTTAACCCTTGTCATGCTGAACTTGGAATATTCCTGATTTGGCAGGAGGTAAAGACTAAGATCAAACTGCAGTCTGATCTAAGCCTACACCTCCTGTTGTTCCCTTTAAAGCCGGATTTGTTTTCAAGACAGATCTTCAAAACTATTATTATCCCTCTTCAGTACTTCCAGTGCTGTCAGCCCTTTGGTTTTAATGTGATTCTGCAGAGGATTTTATTCAGCATGACAAGCGTTAAGGGAATCTGTTCTGTAATGCCAGGGATATTATTATTTTCGGACCATGATGACAATGACACAGTCAGACTTTGACCTGACCATACCAATACCTTGGGTTTTCCCAAAATAACAGAGCTAAAAATGAAATTGTTAACCCATTACCATATAATCTAATATCTTAATGAAATGGAGGAAAAGTAATTGAGAAAAACTTTATAACAAAAGGGACAAACGGCTTGTTAAAAGCAATTTTTCCTTGTCAAAATGTTTTCTAACCCAGTTGACAATTTCTTTCCAATTTATACTAAGTTAAAATTGTTGCTGCGCTGCCTGAGTTTGGATCTGAGTAATGAATTTTATTTGTCTGATAATGGTTTAAGCAGCCTATCAGTTTTCCTATTCCTAAGTAAAATCAGGTTAGGTAGATGCAAATTCATTGATCTATCAGGTTTTTTTTTTTTTTTTTTTTTTAAATCAGCCAAATCAAAATCCTGGAGGTCCTGAAAATCACAATTTGTTTAACCTTTAGACCACACAAGAGGTATTGAAGGAATGAAAATCCTCAGACCTGGATAAAATCTATCTTTTAAAGGTAAGTATTGATGTTTTTTTCATGTCACAGATTTCGATTATTCTTATTCCCTCTCATAAACTATTTTAATACAATATTCTGAAAAGTAGTTTTGCTGAAATCAGAGGTTGTTTATATGAATAAACAAGGTTATTTCCCTAATAGCCTATGTACAGTTGCAAAGAATATTAGGTTATTCACACAGTGCGTATAACCATTGAAACCCCGTATTCAGTTTGAATTTGCTCAAACCAACATCATCAAAAAATCATCAGGACAATTGATTCCTGGTATTTCTTACACCAGTACTACCACTACATCCTTTCCTAGCCTCCAGCTGCTATCCCACTTCGGTTTACAGTTATCCACCCATTGACTAGAGACAAATTTGACCTAGTTTTTTACCCCATATGACCCAATATTGAACTTGTCTGCGGTTTCATAGAGACAATCATTCAAACAAGTTTCAAGACATTTTAGGTAAAATTGTGGCCTCTAGAGTGCACACAAGATGTTGACACACAACGGATGACGGACACAGCTATATAACTAGAAATTGTCGCAAAGTTGATGAATACCCGCCAAAAGCGCTTGTCCATATACAAGTACTATTCGCCAAAGGGCCATAACAAAAGATGGACTCTTTAATTAAAGGGCCATATATCCGTCAAAAATCAATGGACCATAATTAAATTAGGATATGCACATGTCTGACTTATACCGAGTGTTTCTGTGAAATTTGAATCAAATCTGTCCAATGGTTGCTGAGAAATTGAACGGACACGATTTTTCACCAGCGGGCCTTTACTCTGTCAAAAATCAAGGGACCATAACCAAAATAAAATATGCATATCTTTGCTTGAAGTTTGAACCAAATCCATTCAACGGTTGCCCAGAAATTGAGTGGAAATTGACGGACAGACCGACCGACCTACAAGCTGACTCCTATATACCCCCCAAACAAAGTTTAGGGGGGTATAATAAATGGCTCACATTGACAACTTTGTGGTCAGGTGAGCCTAAAAAGAGGAATGGGATATGCCTATGTGGCACATGGACTAAATCATCCAAAACAAAATCAATTTACAACTGATTATTACATCTGCCCATATGTTCCATGCTTCTTTGGCAGCTTTTACAGTCTTCTCGTAGTCATCAGCACTGCCCTGCAAAATCAAACAGAATTGTGAGAATTTAAAAATTACAGTTTGACATGCTGAAGAAACACATTTTTGGAAAAATTTCTTAGTTTCTAATGATATTTTCTGCTGAATATGGTAATTGTCTTCCAATTTAGAGGCATTTAGAATTCATTATTTGCTACTACCTGTTTCAATTTTGATCAGTCAACAATTTCATTATCTGGGAATTGACGGATCACAGCTGTCAATTTAGAAATCAATCAACCAATCAAATCATTCATTTAAACCAGAAATGAATTTTGAACTCTGACATTGGCCGACATTTATGTGTGGCACTATTTGTTGGTTAATAACTTAAAATCTCACTTAAGCTTATTCAAGCTATAGTTGTGATGTTTAAGGCAATCAATTAACTATTTCACTTTCTTGTTACGTGTTATTAACCATAATTTTTGCTGAATAATGTGTTTAATATTGAAATGCAACTTCCTATCAGAGCTCAGTAGGCGCGGCCAGCGATCCGTTAACCTATTACCACACGACAAAATTTTAGACAAGTCCAATTCTAAGAAGTTGCAGACAACAAATAAAAGTTGATGAAATCTTTATAATCTTTGTCTTTTAGGGTAGAAAACATTATGGATAATGAAGAAATTGCTTTTTAAAAGCAATTTCTTCATTGTCCACAATGTTTTCAAAAGCTTTTAAATTGAAGGGCGTTTAAAAGCGTCATAGTGTGGGAATGGGTTGAGTAACTTGAGTATGTAGCAGAACCAATATTCAAAAGGAGACAATCTAGGAAGTGAAAATAGACTTGACCCATGGTAAGACTGCAAAGTCCCTGGTCAAAGTGTTTGGCTTTGCAATTTTTGGAAATTAAAATGGTCAATAAACTCATTACTACACATTATACAATTTTTTCATCTGGATGAAAACAACTTTGGAAAATATTGTGACATTAGAAGTATGTCACAGATAGGCATGCCTCATCTTTACCCAAACGACAAAATTTTAGACTGGTCCTAATTGAAAGGAGTTGCAGACGACAATTTAAAGTTGATGAAAGTTTAGATTTTTTCAACTTTCTGGGTAGAAAACATTGTATAAAATGAAGAAATTGCTTGTTACAAGCAATTTCTTCATTTTACACAATGTTTTCCCAAATCTTTTCATCGAGGGGCGTTCAAAAGCGTCACTGTGTGGGAATGGGTTAACCCATAACTAGAAAATTTTAGACTGGTTCAAATTGAAAGGAGTTGCAGGTGACAAAAGATTGTGCAATTTTAGATTATTTCAACTTTCTGGTTAGAAAACATTGTGGAAAATGAAGAAATTGCTTGTTTCAACCAATTTCTTCATTTTACACAATGTTTTCCCTATCATTTTTCATGAGGGGTGTCAAAAAGCTTCATTAACCCTTTCCTGTTTTTTGAAATTTTAGACTGGTCCAAATTGAAGGAGGTTGCAGACGACAATTAATATTGGATACAATTTGAAACGAAACCATCCTATGTGGTAGAAAATATTGTGGAAAAAGGAGAAATTGCTTGTTACAAGCAATTTCTTCTTTTTCCACAATGTTTTCTCAAGTATAAAATTATAGCAACGTAAAATCCTGTGTTTGTCCAGGAAAGGGTTAAGTGCTTGTGTCATCACCTTCAGCTCATATTTAACCTTGAAAGCTTTCAGCTGTGACACTGAACTTCAAAGTATCCAACAGGACTTTACCCATGACACTATTACTCATCAAGGGGAACAACTGTGCCAGGTTAGTTTGAAATCAATCAATTAATGTAGAAGATATGCTCTGAGCACGAAACACAAACACCAAAAATTTAAGTTGATAGAATTTTTAAAATCTTAAGTCTTTGGGGTAGAAAACATTGAGGTAATGACAAAATTGATAATAAGAAGCAATTTCTTCATTTTCAATATTTTCCACAAGATTCACTTTTTCCTTCTCCAAGTCATTAATATTGAGAAAGAAATGAACCCTTGATTATAAGTCTTGCTCTAAAAGGTAGTAAAGAGAATTCTCCCTTTCTGTCTAAACCTAAAACATTTGAGACTGCAGGTTTCTGTTGCAAGCAGTAACAATTTCAAGGAGGTTGGGAGTATTGACATTATGAGGAGTCATCCGTTAACAGCTCGTTAACAATACAGTATCTCACCTGTGTAACTTTAGCAATAGGTTGGTTGGTGGTCGGCGAGTATGAGGTCACCTCCTGTAAACAATAAATTATCCAACAATTACCTTGTACCTTGAACAGTGTTCAAGTCACAGCAAATATGTTTTCGCATGTTCATGCCCATCCCCGATGCAGATATGTAAATTGAATGTTGAAACCAACTTTTAACCCATTCCCACACAGTGATGCTTTTGGATGCCCCTAAAGAAAAAAACTGAGAAAACAATGTGTAAAATAAAGAAACTGCTTGTCACAAGTAATTTCTTCATGTTCACAATGTCAGAAAAGTTGAAAAAATCTAAATTTTCATAACTTTGAAATTTCGTCTGCAACTCCTTTGAATTTGGACCAGTCCAAATATTTCTTGTGTGGTAATGGGTTAAAGCTGAAAGAACATGGCTGAGAGAGTGACCAATTAGAATTGAATATCTATATACACCCTACAACGACCTTGACATTAATATCTGATGCATTGTTGACAGCCGGTGAATGACCCGGTTATAAGACGTATAAAACTCGATTAGTCGAACCCTTTGACAAAGGCATTAAACTATTTCAGCATATTCAGAAAAAGAAAGAGAAAATAAATGACACAGCACGATATACTGTAAATTGCTAGAATAATAACAGAAGTGAATACGCACCTCCCCACTACCGATCCATTCTCCGCAGTATACACCTTTGTTCTCGACGTCAAGACCAAGGTCCTTGAGCCAAGAGTATTTAGGATCGTTAATAAGATAAGAAGACATCCTGACAGAACCGAAAAATGATGAATTGAAGTGATTTTTCGCTAGTCTGTGTCCGATGCTGACGCCGTGTCGCAAAATTGAAGCCATTTCCGGTGAGATTAGTTTATTTTGCGGACACAAAGCAATGAAGATTTGGTTCCCCAAAAATGAGGAAAAATGGCCCTAATTCCTAACTCTATGAAAGGCAATTGAATAGAAAACAGTACTTTTTTTGCATCAGTCTTCAAAATCGTTGATGAAGAAGTGGAACTACGCAGAAGTATTTTAGAAGACGGACGGAGGGGCTATCTCAAAACTTTCAAAACGGAACTAAACAAGGGACGTTAAACTTACAAGAGCCGTAAAGCTAATGTAGAGGGTTGCGTCCTCTAACCAAATGGTTTTGAGAGAGATATTCCTTGGTATAAAATTCCCTTTGAACTTGTCTGAATTTGAAAAAGTATTCTGATTTTATCCTCTATCTAAATGAAAACAAGAAGTCGTCAAAAAGTTAATTCCCTATCCTGTTTTACAAAATTTTAGACTGGTCCAATTTCAAAGGTTTTGCAGAAGACAATTCTAAGTTGATTTTATCTAAAAAATAACCATCCAGTAAAGTAGAAAATATTGTGGAAAAATTAGAAATTGCTTGTCACAAGCAATTTCTACTTTTTCCACAATGTTTTCAAAAATATAAAAACACAGGGAGGTGAAAACCAGTGATTGTATAGGAAAGGGTTAACATTAACCATTCAATGGAATCAGTGGCCCACTGACTCTGCTGGCCGCACCCATTGACTATGATAGGAAGTTTCACTTTGACATTGAAAGGCATTATTTTGCCTCATTTCAGGCTAGTGACAAAACATTGCAATGAACAAACTGTAGTTACGACGTCTCAGTTGACAAACCCACAGAGATGTCGGCCAATGCCAGAGTTCAAAGTACACTTCCAGTTCAAATGAATTATTTGATTGATTGATTCTTTGATAACTAGCACTGATTGTTCAATTACAGACAACAAAATTTTGGAATAGTCCAAATTGTAAAAGGTTGGAGACAACGTTTTGAAGTGTGCTAAATTGAATAACAAGAGCCAAAATTAATAAGGCTGGCATATTGTAAGAAAAGGAGCAATTGCATGTCAAAATAAATTTCTTCATTTCCCACAATGCTTTGACAAAGTAATTTTCTTCAGTGCATTAAGATTAGAAATTAACAGTATGTTGTAATGGGTTAATAGACAACCTTATTCTCGTCACTTAACCTTGATCTTGGTTTTAGCAGTTGCATATTTTAAACAAGATCTGTCAGAGGACAGCAAGGCTCTTCTATTCCGAGTGCTGGATAGTTACTTAAAGAGTGATACAATATTGATATTACGCACAATACCTAGATAAAAAAGAGATAAAAATCTTTCAAATAAAGTTCAAGTGAAGCAAGAATTTCTTAGTCTAATAAGGGTTAAAATTCCATTAAAATGAATATCTGATCAATGAATCTTTACCAAGAAGATTACCTGCTGGTCACAAAGAATTGTGCAAAGTTTCGTTGCAAAAGCATTGGTAGAAAGAGCTATAAGGATATATGGCAGTTTCACATTAGGTTTAACTAAGAAATTTCAAGAACGAAAAATGTTAAAATTCCACTGAAATGAATGTCAGTGTAATGATTCTGTGTCTAGAGGCTGGTATTATTGTCTCATAAACATCTGCAAAGTTTCAGCCCAATAGCAATTGTAGAAAGAGAGTTTTTGAAGATATTTGACATTTGAACGCAAGGTTTAACCAAGAATTTCTAAGTCCAACAAGGGTTAGAACTCCACTATAATAAATGTATTTGTAATGAATCTTTGCCTAGAAGATGATATGATGGTCACAAAAGCATGTGCAAAGTTTCAAAGCAATAACATTAGTGGAAAGAGAGTCATTGAAGATATTTGACAGTTGCACATAAAGTTTAACAAAGAACTTCCAAGTCCGAAAAGGGTTTAAATTCCACTAAAATGAATGTCAGAGTAATAATCTGTGTCTAGGGGCTGATATTATTGCCACAAAAGTATGTGTGAGGTTTCAGAGCAATAGCATTAGTGGAAACTGACATATGAGACTTGCACATATGGTTTAACCAAAACATTACGCCGACGCCTACGCCGGGGTGAATGGAATGGCCCCCCTATACTTCAAATAGTCATACTATAAATGAGTGCTGTCATAATCATTCGTGTCAAATATGAGCATTGTAAATTGAAGAATATGGAAGTTATAGAAAAAGTTTAACTCACTACCACTCTATTCCACATTTTTTATGCACTACACTAAATTAACAGTCAAAAACATTGTGAAAAAAGAAGAAATTGCTAGAATTGTTAAAAGCAAATCCATCTTCTCTCACATTTTTTTTCTACATTAACTGGTATCTTCTTTGAAATTTACAGATGCTATTAATTGTCGTCTGAAACTTCTTTCAACTTGGACTTGTCTAAACTTTTGTTGTATGGAAATGGCTTAAATTCATAGGTTATGTTTACAAAGATTTTGTAAGGACAAGAAAACTTGGACTTTGAGACAAAAGTGAACTTTGAAAAAAAAAGTCTTGCACAACTTGGGCTGATACTGAAAAAGTGTGTGAAATTTCATCTATTATACCCAGCCAAATTGTTCGGGATTTTCCTGACAATAAAATAAAAATATATAAACTAAAAGTAGTGACAATTTTGAAAACAGTGATTATTTTGAAAAAAAGATTTGTCCAGCATAAATAGGGCTGCTTTTGAGCAAATTGTGTGAACTTTCATAAGAGTCGAAGAGAATGGTTAAAGAGATTATGTTCAAAACTTAAAATATGAAGTTCTCTACAATTTGATTACAATTCATTCATATCGCCAGGTGAGCTTAAATTACCCAAGAGATGAAGTTGCAGGCAGAGTTTGCAATATTCATGAATAACACCAGAACTACTTTTATTGCGAATGCATACAATGGATTAAGTGGTTAAGCATCCAATGGCAGTTTGCACTTTTTGAACTTGGAAACTACCTCAAAATTATGTCTGTTAACTAAAGCCATTACCACTCAGCCTTTTGACGACCCTGTAAAATTATACCGAGGACAATATTGTGGGAAAAGGAGAAATGGCTTGTATCAGGCCATTTCCTCATTATCCACAATGTTTTCTTTCATATTCAAATTAACCAATTACCACACAATAATTTAGACTACTTCAAATTAAAAGATGTTGTAATTGACATATTCAGGTTTGTGAAAGCTATTTTTCTTTTATCTTTTAAAGTAGAAAACATTGTGAGAAATGAAGAAATGGCTTATTATAAGCAATTCATTTTCCAGAATGTTTTTCCAATCTGTTTTCTTGGAGGGGTGTCAAAAAGTGTTTTTGTGTGAATATGAATCAACTTTGAGTCATGCAAAACTAAGCCTGATACTGAACAATTTAAACAAAATTGGCCTAATGGTTACAGAAGAAAATGTGATTTGAAGGACAGAAAGAAAAATGCTGCTTGCAAAATCAAAATGTCTTCAACAGAGTTGTAGAGGGTCACGAAGCAAGGCAAAATAAGATACCCTATATGCTTAACTCATTACCAGATGACAAAATTTAGACCAGTCCATATTCAAAGGAGTTGCATACGACAATTCCAAGTTTAGAAACTTCAATAATTTGTTTCAAATTTATAGGTAGGAAACATTGTGGAAAATTAAGAAATTGTCTCTTGCACAATGCATTTTACACAATGATTTCCTAATTCTTTTTCTAGAGGGGCGTCCAAAAGCGCCACTGTGTGGGAATGGGTTAAACCATTTCAACTCTAACTCAAATTTGATGCACTGAAGCGTATAACTGTGAAAAACATTGTGAATATGGGAGATTTTAATTTTTTTTTTTAATATTTTTTCTAGGCTAAGTAGTTCGTTCTTTTAACAGTAAAACAAGATGTGTTTGTGAAACACTATGCCCCCAAAACAGGAATTCTTTAGAAACGGGTAAAGGGTTAAAATTTTGACCTTGACCTTGATGAAATGACCTTCCCCAGTTGCGTCTTGTTGAGACCTACCTACATACCAAATATTAGCATTGTAACTTAATCAGGGTTGAAGTTATAGGAAAATGTTTAGTTGGCAGGTTAAGTTATGCAGACAGACAGACAGACGGACAGACAGACGGACAGAAGGACACCGGTAAAACAATATGCCCCCGATCTTATCGATGCGGGGGCATAAAAATTTTGAATTGTCAAGTTGTTCAATTAAGACTTGTCTTAAGTTCTGTTATCTGTTGATGGGTTAAGATTTATCAAATCAGATTTTAAAAAGATGCATTATTGCAAGAATAACAGTTCTTTTTTTACAACTTTGGTATATCTTAACCAAAGGAACATCTCAAGTTCTAGCCTAGTTGGCTCATTTGTTTAGGAGAAAATTTTCAAGATATTGTTGAAGAATATGGATGGACCGACAGTCATACCAACAGATGGATAGATAGAAAGCAGGACTGAGGCTGACCACATACCACTAATTGCTCAGTAGTTAACATTAACACTTATCAATAACTAATCAACCCATTCCAAAACTAGAAAATTTCAGAATGGCCTAAGTTAACAGAAGTTGCATAATTATGTCAATTTTTCTTTGATGAATTCTTATATTTTGTCCTCTAATGATGAAAACTTTGTGGATAATGAAGAAATTGCTTGTAACAAGGAATTTCTTCACTATCCAGAATGTTTTTCCAAAGTTTATTTACCTTGGGCTTCAAAAAGCGTTATTGTGTGGGAGTGGATTACGTACTAATCTATGGACAGACACATATCGAAGACTTTATTAATTCTGACGTTTAATGGAATCACAAAACAGATGTTCAAAATATACAATACAGATGCTGGTAACAATTGAGAAATGAGTCTGATAATAAAATTCTTTGACAGTCACAAGATAGGACCATGACCTGTCTTCAAATGGGACCAACTGTAAAATCTGTAAACCAAAAATTGCACAGTGAAAAAAGAAATGCAACAATATTTGTTTAACTGTCAAATGATTAAATTTCATAATCATTTTTCAAAATTCTGATGGCTCCATTAAAAAAATGGTCACAAACTTTTTTTCCTTTTTAGCCTGAGATTGCGTAAGCAAACTGAGGCTAAAGTTACAATTCCAAAAAATTCAAACCCATGCAGAGATTAATGTGAAAACACAATGTAAAAACATCTACCACAATCAATGTGATCTTCTGTCGCATGAAAAGTAGATTGGATCTGACCATAAATTAATACGCCCTATTGAGGCGAGAAGGACGAAGGCGAGATATGATTCATTGAAAGCTGTCGGCTTGATGTACAGTACTTTCCTGTGAGTGTTCTGAATTTAGCAACATTATCAAAACTTAACGAGTGAATAGAAAGAAAGAAAGGAGATATATAATATATTGGAAATTATTAAACATATATAATCATAAGATATTGTTAAGAAAAAATAAGGTGTTTGTTTCATACCAAAATAATATTACTTATTCTAGAGTAACAATGTTAAAACGGTCCGGTTAGACGAAGTTGCTGTATAAAGTTGATAAGTGAAGCGGTCGGTTTTACGCACGATTGGAGTGTTTTGTTTAACAAATTAATTGGTCATTCATAGGATCATATTCGCACTGTCTGAAAACAGCTTGGTCGTGTTCGGACTTAGTGTCTATATATTTTTACCTCCGAATTCTACCAAAATCATACAACGTCTACATACCCCTTTTGAGAGGTGTACATAATCATGTTAACTTGGTAAACGACCGCCCACCCTCTCTCGCTCTCTTTATCTGGAGATTATAAAGCGCATATTTACATAACGAAATTGGTCTGTGTGGTAGAATACTCACATCACACGCAATAGCCTCCTTGTTCGAACCTGTCTACACGCCCCATTCCCCCATCTCTCTCACTCTCTAGCTCTCTCTAGCTAGCTCCACTGGCTGAAAGCCAACGAGCTTTTATCATGATGTGGTTTCCGTCCTCTGTCCGTCAACTTTTACTTTAAAAATCTTCTCAGAAAGTACTGAACATAATTCAACCAAACTCAACCAAAATTCACAGGAAGGATCCTTGGATGGCCTTTATCAGATCCCTTCAAAGCATTTTGATCAGGTGAAAAATATGTAACGATATATACATGTAAATATATAGTTACAATACCTCAACGGGATGAAATTATTGCGGGCAGGTTGTGTCCCCTAGCACACAAATTGGCAGATCTGCTTATAATCGACAACAGATTCGGGTAAAAAGTGGCACCTCCGATACTTCGACCATCAAACTTTTTCTGCCAAGATTATATATCTCCTGTATACATATCTCAGGCTTTCAGCGCTTTCAGTGCTTTGATTTGATGTTCTTCTTATCAAATTATAATAAATGAAGATCATTTTTTTTTGGTTTTTATTGTAGTATGAAACAAAAATCTAATTCCACTTCTGTATAAATCTGCTTAGTCGCTTAGTTTAATTTGATTGATACGAAAGCTTTAAGCTTACAGAGTCGCTCTCAAACACTAACAATTCAAATGTTTTCACATCTCTCTGAAAGAGAGGCAGTAGCTTAAATACTCTGCCACCCAATTTTACAGCTTAATAGACTGAGGCTAGCTATTAAGTGTCTTACCCATGAAGACAGCACAGTGACAGTGTGACTCAAACCCTTAACCTTCAGATCATGAGTCAAACACCTATATCACTCTGCCATCAACGTAGCTGTAGCTTCATACAGTGTGACTAGGTTTTTCATTTCAAGCCATGATGAAAAAAATATATATTGAAGATGGTGAAATTAAAATATTTAATAGAGTGCTTTGTGATTTTCAAAGTTTTCATAAATGCAAGGATCACATTCAATTTTCTCAAGACCTTTGTGAAATATGGAAAGAAAAAGAGATATTTTGACCATCATTACGCTTGTTTAATTTTAGGTTTCTGGCAATCCAATGGTTCATCTTCACAAATTGCCTCTTCTTTTATTGTGACCTCAAAGTAAATAAATATCTTAGCAAATGTTAATCTAGATGGCAAATATTGTGGATGCATAAAATAAGTGCACATATACATATCATATATGTCCACAGCTATTGGCATTTAAAGGCTCTAAGGCTTTCATAGGTACAAGATTTCTGAAAAAAGGAATTCTGAAATTTTCCTTAAAATAGTTCACAGAGACCTCTACCATTAATTTAACCCATTCCCACACAATCTCTCCAGAAGTTGCAGACAACAGATCAAGAGAAAACAAAGAAAAAAGTGCTAGATAGGGTAATAACATTGTAAGAAAAAAGAAGTTGCTTGTAACAAGCACATTTGACCTTTTCTCAGTGTTTTCTTCGGCTATGATTTTTGAAAGTGTACAAAAGATGGTATGTGTTGTAATGGCTAAAACCGTTTAACCTTTTTATTCAATACTTCTTTACCACTATCCCAAAATCCTTCCTTGATGCTCTTGAAAAATAACATTTAGTAAAACATGATAAATGGAGAAATTGCTTGTAATAAGTAATTTCTCCTTTTTTCACAATATTTTCTACCAAATATGGTACTTATTTCTCTAAATTTGCATGAACTTTCAAATGTTGTCTTTTACTAAGATAAAGTTTTGTTGTCTGGTTATATGATATTCAGCATTCCATCATTTTCATATGTCTCAAATTATATTCATCTATCCAGGGTATCCCTGGTTTATCTTTAAATTCTTGTAACATAACTTCAGCTTGAACAAATTTAACCCAATACAAGACAACAAAATATATTTCATAGCTAAATGCATCTTCAGTTTGTAAAATGTGAGTTGTGAGTAAATGGAAGTAGAATTAATACACAATATATTGCACTTTTTTCACCACAAGCAGATCCTAAATCATTCTGTTAATCCAGTCCAATCACTTATGTATTCAGTCTAAAGGTTTCTTGATCTGTTTTGCTTGTTCTGCTTTTGTAACAATCTCATCCCACTGGGCAAACTGCTTGGACAAAAGATTTACCTGAGATTCATGGTCAAGGAAGAGAATCTGTGCCTGTATATAATTTTCCCCTTTTCTTTACACATCAAAGGCAGAAATAAAGCTGTAACTTGACTTCCCACAAAACCTTGCCTTTTTATGACCCTAGAGTAACAAAAGCATCACCTATGTGGGATGGATAGTGGATGATATAATCAAAGCAAATAAGGGGGTATTATTCTTACAACATTGAATTACCTCTCTTGATAATATAGGGTGCTCTTTGGATAGTGACCATAGCGGCCAACAACAACAATAACCATGACAAGATGACATTGATAATCTACCAAAAAGAATGACCTTTCTACCCGCAGGGAATCATGTTAAAGGATACAATAGAGTTGTATGTAGCTAGGAGATTTCTAATTTCTTCAGACAGCTCTGCAGCCTGGTCCTGTTGTTTAATCTGGATCTGACTCAAGTCTTGTAACTTTCCTGTCAAACTTGGTACAGCTGAAAGGTTTAAACATACAAGTTATCTAATTGACAGATTAAATAAGAGGACCATGAATGTCCTCTATCGCTTATTTGTGTATCATGGCTCTAGCCTTTACAGAGCTGAAGAAGGTAATTAACACTTGTCATGCTGAACCCGGAATATTCCTGTTTTGGCAGGTTGAATAGACAAAGATCAGCCTGCACATAAGTGCAGCCTGATCTTGGTCTTCACCTCCTGCTTGTCCCCTTTCATCCAGAATTGTTTAAATTTTCTATTTTCAACAGAAAAAATGAACCTCATTAAGACCTTCCTATGATGCCAGTCCTTTGATTTTCAAGCAATTCTGCATAGGAATTTAATTCAGCATGACAAGAGTTAAAGGTTTCCATCTCTATCACTTTGAACATTAGTGGATTCTACAATTCTTATTTTGATCTAAGAGTGATTATCTTGATCTATTTTGATACACCACCATAAGAAAATACTGCAATCAAACATGTTTTTGAAAGAACTAGGTTTTGGAGGAAAGAGAAGATTTTTTTATTTTTCTCTTGTTACATTTTGTAAAATATGGAATCCCATAACGTAGGGCTAATTTTAATCGTAGAGAGACAACTTAAATTTTGTTATCTTTACCACAATATGGCAATTCTACATGCAAAATATGAAAACTCTATATTTAATGGTCATCAAGGAGAAGAATCTTTAAGATTTTCTTCTTTACCTCTTATTCAATGCAGAGGAACTGACAACCTAAGTTTTTATTTTCGATTTTAGAACCACAATTTGAAGTATTTTGGTAGAGGACCACAGGGTATTACTACATGCAAAAGTTGCAAGCTGTAGGCCTTCCAGTTTACAAGTTTTTAGAGATTTCCTTATTATTTCTATGGCAACAAGAGTTCTTCATGGATTTCAATTCCATGAAATATTTCAATGAGTATGAATAGAATGATGGACAGATGGACCAACACTGACCAATCACAAAAGCCGACTCTGAGTGCATCTTGTACTGTTGGGCTAATAGCCATTCTAGAATTATGGTTACTACAGACTGCTTGATTTATCCTTTCTAGAAAATGCTGACTTATTTTAAAACCTCTACAGTTGGTATTGTTAAAATTTAGGAAAAAGACAAATTCTCTTCACAACTAAAAGTGATTTTTAAACATGAATGCCCCTGCAAACAACCATTTTTCAGAAGTATGACCTTGATATGTAATCTTGCTGTTGAGACTTTCTTAATATATTCCCACGCAATGAAACTATTTGACGCCCTTTGAGAAAAAAAGCTTAGGAAAACACTGGAAAATGAAGAAATTGCTTCTCAAAAGCAATTTCTTCATTTTCCACAATGTTTTCTATCCCATAAGACAAAGAATTTCAAAATTCCATAAACCAAAAATGTTGTCTGAAACTTCTTTTAATTTGGACCAGTCCAAAATTTTGTCATCTGAAAATCGCTTAACCTTGGTACCAACACAAAGGTCTTGCTTAAATGAATACACATGTGAAATATGAAAACCCTAGTATTTACCAACATAATCCCACTATTTACGCCCCTCAAGAAAAAAAGGTTTGAAAAACATTGCGGACAATGACGAAATTACTTATATCAAATATTTCTTTAATTGTCCACAACATTTTCTACCATAAAAGATAAAGAATTTTCACATTTCATCAATTAAGTTGTCGTCTGTAACTTCTTTGAATTTTGACAAGTCTAAAATATTGCTTTCTAGTATTGTATTGAAATGTAACACAAACCTTTAATATGCTCGCTATCTAGTGTGTCCTCAAGTTGTTTTAATGTTTCAAATCTTACTGACTGTTGAAGCAGAAAATCCTCCTCTGTAAAATAGTAAAGATCAAATTTTCTTAAACCAACAATTTTGAGAAAAAATATTGATCAGATAACTTTCATTTGCTTTGATGTGTTCAAGCAATTGACATATCACAGCTGTCATAAAACTAGAGGCACTTGAGCGCCTGTATTGCTCCACAGGCCTGATTTTACTGATTAAGCAAATGGGGTTTTCAGGAATTAAATATAAAACTAATAATATTCCCAATGTGTGGCAAGTAAGTATTGTCAATGAAATCTTTTAACATTTCAAACTTTTCATTTAATTCACTTACTAAGTCAGATAAAAAAGTATTAAGAATTTTTAAAAAAAAACACTGAATACCATATATGAACATAAGCCATGACCATAAAAGCCATAATTTGTACAAACCAAAATTAAATGATGGAAACTTAAAAAGAGTCTCCAGAAGCTCATTCCTGTAAAGTTTGGTTGAAATCCATCCACTGGAAGATTTTTAAAGCTTTCACCATATATGGAAATTAGTCCCGCCCATTTTAGCCATGTTTTTCATCCGATCAAAATTCTTTGAAGGAAACTGATAAAGGATTACCAAAGGAAGATTCCTGTAAAATTTGGTCTGAATCCACAAACTGGTTTCTGAGAGGAAGATTTTTAAAGCTTTCACCATATATGGAAATTAGCCCCACCCATAAAACCTTCTACAGAGGTATGAGATTATTTTCACAAGTTCTCCAAAGCTTTAGCTATACTCTGAATGTTCTCTACGTAAACAGCTGAGCTAAAAGTAAAAATATGTAATGATAATTACATAAGTTAAAGCTTACCTGCTAGTATAATTTCAGCCTTGGCTGCATCAGACAGAGTCATCTCGTCTGCCTTGGCTGGATCTAAACAGTTCTGTAATTCTTGTACTGAAACACCAGTCAATAGCAAAATGATTACTTGTTCACCATAGTATACATTGTTATGACTTATTGTTTAATTTCTGGTGTATCAATCAAAGTTTCTGCATTCTTATTAACCCTTGTCATGCTGTATAAATCACCTTAGTGAACTGATGTAAAATCAAAGGACTAAAGTACTGATAGGACTGTTCAAAAGTAAATATTTTTTTTAGAAATTAATTTCACAAACAACTCTGACAGAAAAGGTACAAGCAGGAGGTGTAGACCAAGATCAGACTGCACTTATGTGCAGGCTGACCTTGGTCTTCATCTCCTGCCGAAACCGGAATATTCGGGTTCAGCATGGCAAGGGTTAACTTGGTTATAATTTTGCATACCTCCATGAAAAAATTGGGTACAGAACTATTTTGTACTCTTGCAAACAAAGTCATTCCATGAAAAGCTGTCTCAAACTGGTAAAGTATTTTGTTTATTTGATATATTATCACATTTTCCTTGATGCTGGTAAATTAAAAGAAATGAGCAAGCCCATAACCATTCGATGCAATTTCAGACAGGTCCCAATTGATGAAAGATATTGCAGATGATAAATTTAAATTGCACTAATAGTAGAAAATAAGTGCCAAATAAGGCAGAAAATATTGTGAGAAAAAGGAGAAATCGCTTGTTACAAGCAATTTTTCCTTTTCCCACAATATTTTTCATAATCATCATTCTTGAAGGCGTCTAAAACCTGCATTACGTGGTAATGGAATAAATCATTTCTACAAAACTTTCACATAATAGGATATCATAATAGATCTGATTTAAATCTGATTGAAAAAATAAAGAGAATAATGTTTATTTTCATTCAGGTAGGAAACTAGGCCAATGAGGACCTCAGACAATCACCAGGGTAAAGACAAAACTAAATAACCCCGAAAAGACATACATGTATATAGAAAATACTTACATCTATCATATACTTTGTTAATTTTCTTCCTGCCTGTGACAGCCTTTGTTAGTTTGGTCTGTACATTGGACAAGGTCTCTGTGCACTGGAATTAGAATTTAACATTGATTTCCTACCAAACATCTCGACTACAATTTCACAAACAATAATTCAAAAATGGTATTAGATTGCTTACTTGAATTTTATTGGTTCAGTAGATATTTGAATCTTTAAATTCAGAGTGAAAAATTCAAAGACGCAATATGCCATGCAGATATTTATCCTCTTATAAATTTTTAAACAAGGGGAATAGAGTTTTTATTCTTAAACGCTTTTGATGTTGTTCTGTTGATAAAATACTCTTATTAGGCATTGTATTAAAATCAAAGGACTGAAAGCATTGGAAGAATTGATTGTGAGTCAGTATTTCTTTTGAAAATGTTTTCATAAATAGCTCAGGCTTGACAGGAAAAACTGGAAGTCTAGTCACTGTCTACACCTGCTAAAAACAGCAGTATGAAAAGGGGTTACATCTCATTTAAACAACTAGAGGAAAAGATACCCCTACACTATGATTTTGGTATTGTGTTATCACTGGACCTAATAACAATGAATGAGGAACCTTTTAATATAAACATAACCTGAGCTTGAATGATAGCTAATGATTTTTGTCAAAAGAAAGATCTTATCACCTGAATAATACTGTTTACACTTGAGAAACAAGACAGCTTAATTATAAATAACTTACCATTCAACATTATTTACAATGGTTAAATTCTATAATTTTTATTCAATTGACAAAAAAATGACCTTGACCAATGACCTTGAAACAAGTTTCAATGGAAAAGTACTCAACACAAGCAATAAACATATGACCTTGAAAAACTGATATTGACAAATAAACTATTACAATGGTTCAGTTTAGGTTTTTCCGAGCTCAAAATGACCTTAATGACATTTGAATTCAATCAATTCAACGGCAGATAATTCAAGAAAGACCCAAGTTTTTTGAATTTTTGAAGTCTTATGCTCAACTAAATATCAGAGATACATTGTAGCAAGATTCAGTTCAATCAAAATAGAATTTGTAGGAGGAGTTGTGCACAGACACACAAAAAAACAACCTGTAATTTCAAGCTATATTGTTAAGTAAAGGGCAGATAATTCAGGAACAACTTGACATATCAAACAAATTTTAGTCTTAAGCACAACTAGACATCATACAGTCATTATGGCAAGTTTCAGTTCATTCCCATTCAAAATGTAGGGGAAAGTGTGCTCACAAGAAATAAAAGGTTTTTTCATTCAATTCAAGGGCGGATAATTCAAGATAACTCAGGGAAGACTGGAGAGATTTGAATTTCAAAGGTCTTATGTACAACTAGACATCATAGAGAGTGATTGTGGGGAATTTCAGCTCATTGCCATAAATAATGAGGGACAAGATGTGCACACAATAAGCACAGTGATTTTTGTTCAATTCAAGGGCAGATAATTCAAGATAATTCATGAATTAAAAAGATAAGAGTGGTCCAAATTCAAAGATTATGCGACAAAAATCTAAAGCGTATTTAATTTGAAAAATAGCCATTAGGGTATGAAATAATGTGGGAAAAGAAGAAAGTGCTTGTCACAAGTAATTTCTTCTTTTCCCACAATATTTTCTCAAGTACAAAATCACAGGGACGTAAAAACAAGGGATTGAACGGGAAAGAGATAAGCTTCAGCCCATTCCCCTTGATAGTTTAGGAGAGTTGTGTACACAAAACATATTGATTTTTGTTCAATTCAAGGGCAGATAATTCAAGATAACTCAAGAATGACTGGAGCGATTTGAATTTCAAAGGTCTTATGCACAGCTAGGCATCATACAGAGTCATTATGCCAAGTTTCAGGGATTGAACGGGAAAGAGATAAGCTTCAGCCCATTCCCCTTGATAGTTTAGGAGAGATGTGTACACAAAACATAGTGATTCTTGTTCAATTCAAGGGCAGATAATTCAAGATAACTCAAGAATGACTGGAGCAATTTGAATTTTAAAGGTCTTATGAACAACTAGATATCATACAGTGTCATTGTGTTAACCCTTTCCCTTTTTTAAAAAGATTAGACTGGTCCAAATGCAAGGTCTAATGCACAACTAGACATCATAGAAAGTAATTGTGCCAAGTTTCAGCACAATCCAATTGATACTTTTGGGAAGAGTTGGGCACACAAAACAGTGATTTTCGTTCAATTCAAGGGCAGATAATTTAAGATAACTCAAGAATGACTGAAGCAATTTGAATTTAAAAGGTCTTATGCACAACTAGACATCATAGGGTGTAATTGTTTAAAGTTTCAGCTCTTTCCCATGGATAGTTAAGGAGGAGTTGCTACCCGATGGACAGACAAAGGACGGATGACCCGGGCCATAACATAATAAAACCCTTTGGGTGTATAAAAAGCTCATAATGCAGATGAAGGGAGATAAAACTCTTTCAAATCTTCTTGTATGATTTTGATAATATGCTTTTTGCCAACAATTTTTCAATTTTTGAATGATGCTTCTTTTTTGCCAATAAGGGGATTGGAAAATACAAATCCAAGGACTAGTTTATGACCTCTGCCATATCATTACATGATTGAACGGGGTTTAACGCCACTTTTAACATTATTTCAGTCATATCGTAGCAGCTGGAGCATCTAACAATGGATTCCTGGTATTTCTCACACCAGTACTACCACTGGTCTAAATTTGTATCGCGTGGAAATGGGTTAAGAGGATTCCTCTGTCCAATCATTCTGTACAGGGTTAACCTTTCTAACACAACAAAGTTTTAGACTAGTCCAAATTGAAAAGAGTTGCAGATGAGAATTTAAAGTTTGTGGAATTTTAGATTTCTTTTACTTTGGGGGTAGAAAACATTAAGGATAATGAAGAAATTGCTTGTGACAAGCAATTTCTTCATTATCCACAATTTTTTTCAAAAGCTTTTTTTCTTTGGGGAATCTAAAAGTGTCATTGAGTGGGAATGGGTTAAAGAGAATCTTATTAAAACTGATGACTTAATCACTTAATAAGAAAAAGATAACAGACACACAGATTGACGGGAAACATGTCACCAAAATGTCTCTTCTGGCCTTTGCCCAGCAGAGATAATGAGATATTAAATATTGTGGAACACTAATGTCTTTACAATGACCAATTTTTTCAGATATTTAAAACTTGAACGTTGAAATAAACCTTGTCATATGACCTTGACCATGTTATAAATGTTTGATATGTGATCTGCAAACCAAATATTTGCATCGCATTTTAACCCATTCCCTCACAATAAAATTTAGACTGGTCCTAGCTGAAAGGAGTTGCAGACGGCAAGTTATATGTGATGAAATTTTAGTGTGTTTTTTTAACTTTCTGGGAAGAAACATTCTGGAAAATGAAGAAATTGCTTGCTTCAAGCTATTTCTTCATTTTTTACAATGTTTTCCCAACTGTTTTTAGGGGCACCAAAAAGTGTCATTGTATGAGAATAGGTTAAATAGTATAGAAGTTCTTGGAAAATCTTAAATTTTGGACAAACAGACAGTCAAAATGAGGAAAGGGATGACAAACAGACAACAGTTACACAATATTCCCCAAATCTTTTGTGAGCACAATACAAAGGCATTAGTATAATGTTGAAAACTGTAATATTAACCCTTTCCTGTTCAAATACGGGATTTTAGGCTCCTGTGAATTTATGCTCGAGTAAACATAGTGGAAAAAGAAGAAATTGCTTGTCACAAGCAATTTCTCCTTTTTCCACAATATTTTCTACCACATAGGATGGTTTCATTTCAAAAAGCATCCAGTTTTCATTGTCGTCTGCAACCTCTTTCAATTTGGACCACTCTAAAATTTCCAAAAACGGGAAAGGGTTAAAGCATAGAGAAGAGATGTAAAGACGCACACAAGCTATCAACAAAACCCTGATCACCTTGAGTCTGTGTGTGGCATTTTAACCCATTCCCACACAGTAACGCTTTTAAATGCCTCTCAATATAAAACCTTTGGGAAACATTGTGGAAAATGAAGAAATTGCTTGTTACAAGCAATTTCTTCATTATCCACATTGTTTTCTGAACCACAAAACAAAGATTTTTAAGATTTCATCTACTTAAAATTGTCATCTGCAATTTCTTTGAATTAGGACTGATCTAAAATTTTCTCGTGTGGGAATGGGTTAAACAATTTAAAATGTAGATGAAGTGTTGCTACTGAGCAGCCTGGACAGCCATTCAGTGCATTGAGGATATTCACTAATTGTCTAAAGGAGCATTGAGTTAGTATCTATCTTTATGGTACATAGTGAAGGCTCTGATCAGACTGTGGAGTTGTCTTTACTGAGTGCATGTGAGTAATTGTTGGAAATGCCATGCATAGGCTCTTTTTTTTTGTAAGCCTTATCAAGCTGCAGTGTTAATTCTAGGATTTCAAAAATGTGGGGGATTTCAGCGCAAAATATACCTAATTGAGAAATGTTTAGTACTTCATGATCTTTGTTTATAGAAGAGATCCCCCAAAAATGTTGAAAATATGGGGATCGTTGCAATAAGTGGGGAAATTCCCCAATCTCCCTGCCTAGAATAAACACTGAGCTGAATAAAATTAATGTCAGAATTCCTTTATAATCAAAGGGGTGAAAGCACTGGAGGTACTAACTTAGTCAATATTTCTTTTAAAAACCTCTTTTGATGAAGGGTCAAACAGGTAATGTAGACTGAAATCAGACTGCAGGTCAGCTATGTGCTGACTGTTACATGTCTGTACATCCTTCTAAAACAGGAATTATCTGGGTCAAACATGAGAAGGTTTAATATTTTCTATTTGTTTTACTCTGATCATATACGGTAAGTCATTGACAAACAGAATTGACATTATACCTAACAACACACTGCATTTTCAATACTTATATTAATGCCTTTGGCTGTTTAAAAACTATGGTTATCGACGCTCCATTTTGTTGAACACACACTGCAATGTACATTGAGGCGTCTTATTACATTTTGTCACACACAGTTTGATTGACAGAAAAGTAGATATACAGACAACAAAAGTTTTTCAATCAATATATCCCATACCCTCTGAATAATGCTTATTAAAACTAAAAAGTGTTACACATGAAACTATATTTGTACAGTTATGTTTTTCTGATTATTATATGGAGAAACTAAAGGAATTAGATGATGCAGGATACAAACTCAGTTTACACATCAAAGCTCTAAATTAGCCAGACATTACAGAATGCAGAACTCCTGAGAGAAAAAAACACTTAATAATGGAGGTGTTATTGTTTTAGCAATTTACATACCATTTTCAGTATGCTTTTTATGACATCCTAGTTTCCAGAAAATCAGAAGTACATATATGACACATAGCTTAATTATTTAACCCATCCCACACAATGACGCTTTTGGACGTCCCTCAAGAAAAACAATTGCAAAAACATTGTTTAAAATGAAGTAATTGCTTGTAACAAGCAATTTCTTCAATTTACATTACATTTTCTAACCAGAAAGTTGAAAAGAAAATCTAAAATTTTGTAAACTTTAAATTGTTGTCTGCAACTCCTTTCAATTTGGACCAGTCTAAAATGTTGCCATCTAGTAATGGGTTATGGTTTCATACAAATTTTCTGTTATCATATTAGTTTCTCAAACTATGATGCAAAACTTTCATAATGGCACCAATAAAGTACAAAGTAAACATATCAAATTTCTAGCGACAAATCTGTCTGTATAATCAAGAGCTCTAGTAACCCATTCCCGATCAATCAAAATTTTTCAGACATTCAAGAAAAAAAATGCCAGAAATATTATTGATAATAAAGAAATTGCTTTGATTCATTGAATGGGGCTTAACGCCGCATTTAACAGTATTTTGGTCATATCACGGAGGCTGGAGCACCTAACAATGGATTCCTGGTATTTCTTACACCAGTACTACCACTACATCCTTTCCTAGCCCCCAGCTGCTATCCCACTTTGGTTTACGATTATCCACCCATTGGTGAGAGACAATTGTCTGAAAGAATATGTGCTGCCACCGAAAGAAGAAATTGCTTTTGATATCCAACAATGATTTTCTAGCCTGTAAGACAAAAGTTTTTTTTAACCCTTGTCATGCTGAATAAAATCCTTACTCAGAATTGAATTAAAATCAAAGGGCTGAAAGCATGGGAATACCTGATATTGAGGTTATTTATTTTTGTTAATTAAATCTATATACAACTCTGAAATTAAAATCCCAAGCAGGTGGTTTAAACAAAAATCAGACAGTACATATGTGCAGGCTGATCTTAGTCTATACCTCCTGCCAAAGCAGGAATATTCCAGGTTCAGTATGACAAGGATTTAATTGTTGTCATCAACTTCTTTGAATTTGGACCAGTCTAACATTCTGTCGTCTGGTAATGGGTTAGTATGTGGTTACATGTACAGTGTATTATGCAGTTAGTGTAGGATACATACCTGACTGGGCAGCAAGTCCTAGTTATACATAAACAATATAAAAAAGATGCACAACAGTTAGACAATCTACATAGTATACACACAGGCAGCACTCAATGGAAAGAACCTGCTTCAAATACCAGGCGGGCTGTATCCACTTTCAAAACCCATTCCCACACTTCGAAATTTTAGACTGGTCCAAATTTAAAGGACTTGCAAACAACAATTTAAAGTGTTTTTTTTTTTAAATATTAGATTTTTTCAACTTTCTGGGTAGAAAACATTGTCACAAGCAATTTCTTCATTTTACACAATATTTTCTTGCTTTTTTGAGGGGCATCAAAAGGCGTCACTGTGTGGGAATGGGTTGAGCTATATACAATGTATTTGGATGTGTCTCAAAATATTCATCTAGCTTACTTCTGTGCAGGACTTTACAAATTTGTATGATATGAGAGCATATTGCCTTGCAAGATAACAAAAGTTTGGCCTTGAAGTTGTTCAGAGACACAGATGTTGACAATTTAATGAGAGGATAAATTAATACTGAAAAGTTCCTTATAGGAGTAAGGGTAGACTATGAAAAGAACAGAAAATACTTGTAACACACTATTTTTTTTTCTTTCTACAGTTCTTACTTAACCCATTTCCACAGGATGCTTTTTGATGCCCCGAAGAAAAAAAGCTTCTAAAAACATTGTGGAAAATGAAGAAATTGCTTGATACAAGCAATTTCTTCATTATTCACATTGTTTTCTAATATAATAGACTAAGGTTGTTTTCAATTTCAAAAACTTATAATTATTGTCTGTAGCTTCTTTCAATTTGGACAAGTCTAAAAATTTATCATCATGCAATGGGTTATGAAAACCCTTGATTTGTTTTCCTGACTTTGGAGAAACATAACTTGAAGAGCAAGGTTCTTTCATTGTATGACAATTACAAGAAATTAAAACTAAACATCAACAATCTTACTGAACAAAAAATAAAAATAACTAAAGATTGTGCTACAGAAGTGGTCGCTGGACTAGAAGAGTATGAAGTTCAGACTTCAAACAAAACCTCGAGACAACTGGAGTGAGGACAATCTAAATCTGTTATCGTACTCTAATTGACCAATCGCGTCTGTCAATAGTGGAATCACGGACCAATCAAAATTTTATTCAGCCCGAACCTGAGCTTTCAACTCCAACATTGGCAGCCATTTTTTAACCTTTTCTGTTGGTTAAATGTCTTGACTATAGATTATTCAAGTGACGTATAGGTCATCAACCAACCATTTTACTTTTTTGTTACATGCAGCTGGCCATAAATTTTGCGAAATAACTCTGTTAAAAATCTAGTTGGAACTTCCTGTCAGAGTTAGTTGGCGAGGCCAGCGATTGGTCAATTAGTGGTGTGGAACTTGTCAATGGACAAGCAAGACATGGTTTTCAGCTTGTTTGCATAAAAGTGAAGAGACAAATATTGAGAAAACATTCTTGTTAATATAGGAAATGCTGGAACCAAGCATTTTTTTCATTATCCTATTTCAAACAATGAAGCCTTTGAAGCCCCTTTCTCTTTCCTTTTTTGCAAAACTTTACATCTGTCCAAATTCAGAAGCAATTCCTTCCTTTTCTACAAATATTTACTACCCTTAATGTTGAAAAAAGTTAAAATTCATAAACTTGAAATTGTCGTCTGCAACTTCTTTCAATTTGGACTAATCTAAATTTTTGCCATATAGTAATGGGTTAACAACAATATTTTCTACCTTTCACAGTAATCATTATGAATGATATTTTCCAATATAGAATTATCTCTAACCCATTACCAGATGACAAAATTTTAGACATGTCAAAATTGAAAGGAGCTGCAGACAAAAATTCAAAGTTTATGAAATTTTAGATCTTTTTAACTTTTGCAGAAAAGTTAACAAAATAATATATGAATATTTCACCATAGCCTTCTTTGCTGCAATTGCCTTTCCTGTGCATGGGTGGCATGCAAGCATGCAAAAAGCTGCATGGCTTAAGCAATGACAATACAAAATATATAATCATATAATTATACACTTCTCATGGCATTCCGATTAACCCATTACCTCATAATCCTACTTTTTACAACCCTCAAGAACACAAGTAAGGAAATAATTGTGGAAAATGAAAAAAAAAAATGCTTGTAAAAAGCTTTTTTTTTTTAATTTCATTTCCCTCAATAACTTCTACCCTGAAAGAAAAAGATTTTCATAATTTCAACCCTCTGTCTGCAACCGATTTTTGATTTTGACAAGTTAAAAATTCTATAATGTGGCAATGGGTTAAATCTGGGCATTTTTCACCTAGAATTAAAAGTAAATAGACTTTATTTGAAATTGAGTAAATATGAAATATTGCTACAGTATTGTCGGAGGAGTGTCTTGTCTTATAATGTTCATTGGTTAACTGTTTTGACCACAGCCAATCATTGCTTGAATGCAAAGATTTCTGTTACTTGTTATGCCATTTCCTTCAAAACATTTTATAATCATAATTTACCTTCTTACTCTTCATCCTTCTGAAGGATACTTATGAATAGTTCTAAGTCAACTTGTACATTAATTGCTTGGTAAGATAACGGATTAGGATGCACTTATGGCTTTATCTTTTGAATAGTTTCATAAAAATCAGAACAATTACAGTTGTATCGGGTAATCCTGTGCATTGCCTTAACATTATGAAACATTATATAACGCCAAAAAATATCAATAAATCGTAAGAGCAAAACACTTGTTATTTCATTAAAGTTTGCTCTTTTTAGAAAACAAATTTATTTGTGCTGATTGCAAACTAAATAGTTTCTTGATATAGTTTATGTTTTATTTTCGATTCACCCATGAACACATTCTTTTGATCTCTGCACAGGTTTATAAAAAAAAAAAATGGCATAGAAGAATCTACACAGTTTTACCATTTAGTATGGGTATACATAATCTGACATTTTAGTGTAGCTTAAATGTCTTAAAAAAAGTGAAATGGTCATTAAATTCGGTCTTATACCATCCTTTTAGAACCCAAAGTTGCAAACCCAAAAGAGCATGCCAAAATAAGTTTCTCTTTAGGTGAAAATGTATGTGGCTTTAACTTATCTTCATTTAACTACACAAAACATGAGCAATCTATTAACCCATTACCAGACTCCAAAATTTTAGACTGGTCCAAATTGTAAGGAGTTCCAGAAGACACCTTAAAGTTTAAAAATTTCAGCTTTTTTTTCAATTTTTCTTGGTAGAGAACTTTGTGGAAAATGAAGAAATTTCTTGTTACAAGCAATTTCTTCATTTTCCACAATGTTTTCTAAATCTTTCTTGGGGCAGTCTAATTGAGTGGGAATGGGTAAAGTCACATTTTGTATAAAAATAATCTGGCTTACAACAACCTACCTGAAAATTGCTGATCGGAATAATTGACACCAATTGTCACACATAAAATAGTGAATATATTCAGAACCGACCCCATAATTATTCTTAATTATTTTTTCTGCTATAGAGAAACATTATTTGGCAATTATGAAGAGATTTTGGAAACGGACAACCCTGAATCTAAATGTCAGATGGAAGTGTTTTTTCTGACCAAAAAATGGAAGAATATTAGCCCCTTTTCCCATTCCAGAAAAAGTATATTTTCCCACCTTTGGTAGAAAATTTTCCCTCATGAGCGAAATTTTCAAAAGTATTGAAATACTCTTCAACTCAACTACATTGCTGTTGGTGGGGTCCAAGAAATGAAATAGGTTAAGAAGAACTTTTCATAGCTGAATTTGCATATTTGGTATGAATTCAGATTGTGATATTCCAAGTGATAACTTGGTTGCAAAAACATAGTAGCTTTGAGGGTAACTGCTTGTCTCCATGCAATATGTTTACAAAACTAAAATTCTGTGAACTTTATCTTAAAGTGGCCATCATTACAGTTTGGCTGTAGGTGCGCGACTTTTAGTTCTACGTAGACTTCGCGAAAAAAGCGAAACGCATCCTACACTGGTTATACCAATTCAAACAGAAATATTTTGATAGAGAATCGGATTATACCTTCGGATACAGTGCGTCTTTATTTGACCCTCCAAATACACGTTTTTCAAGTAATGACAGTCGTTTTTCGAGGACGTCAATATTGTCAGCCATTTTGTTTATGTTGTTGTTGTTTTCAATGTGGACTTGTTTCTCTGGTTTAATTAGGATCTGAAATCTGAAAATAGATCCTGAAATTACAGAGGAAGACAGGCCAAGGCAAAGCTATTGTCAATTAATGTATTTCATGGTTCTGTCTAAACCTCTTCCCTCACAAAAACGCTTTTTAAAGCCGCCATGAAAATAGCAGAAGATAACTGAATAACAAGATCACTGCTGAGGTTTGTCAAAAATTGGGATTGTGTGTGGGAATGATACGTGATTTTTTTTTTTGGGGGGGGGGGTAATACTTTTCTAATCCTTTTGAGACTATATCCATTAATAAACATAACATCCCGGATACTTTTTATCTATAATCCATTACCAATACATGGTTTGTATCCACGAGATACTCTCTGAGGAGAAAATCATCAAGAGAATACTATATACAATCTATGGCAATAAGCACAATATTTTTGAAAGATTTTCAAGGCAAAAGAATGACGGACCATTCCTGTGAAATTTGTTTATAATCCAGCCAAAAGTTTCTGAGAGGGTTTTCTAACCAATGGAATTAGGGTAAAAAAGGCCCAGTGTCAAAAAGGCCCGGTCCAAAAAGGCCCACATATACACGCAAGAGAATTACAAGTTAATTTGATCATACATGTATTTTACTCAACTGTTTAAAGAATTATATGTATTAAGAAGTATTTTTTATTTTATCATCTTATCCTACCACTCTTAAGGGTGATCATTTACGGACTTGCTCAAATGATCCATCAATAGACAACAATGGTATATACTGTACAGCATAGAAAAGAATTAGCAATTTTTAACAACACCTTGGTTTCCAGAAACATTGCTATGGTGACAGAAAACCATTTTGAAAAATGAAGAATCTGCTTTTCAGAAGCAACTATACTTTATCGATATACTTATTAAACTTGGTTCATTATGCCAACACCTTTCAATACAGGTAATAATCACAAAAGTATCATCCTCTAATTGGTACTTAAAAGTGTTTTATTTTACGCTGATCAATTTTAAGTTAGTTTAAAATTAAGCAAAAGAAATACATGTTTTCAAAGTTAAAATAATTTCAAATGTTTAAGATAGGTTAGTGAGCCTTTTTGGTCATATTTCAGAATGAGCCTTTCTGGTCTGGGCCTTTTTGGTCAGTTTTAAAAGTGGGCCCTTTTGGACTGGACCTTTTTGGCCGGGACTTTCTTTGACTGGGTTACTGCCCCTAGATCTATCGATACTTTCTGACATAAGCTGGCAGCCCGCTGTCTGTGAGAGACCGAAAAAGTTTTATACTTAGTCATAATTAAAAAGAAGTCTTACATTTTATCGAAGTCGAAAAGGAAAAAGGTTTCTTATTTTATTATTGTTGAGAATAGGTATATACGATAACACTTGTACTAATCCCCCCAATGAAATACAAAACAACCAAGAATATGAACATTAATTGGTCTTAAATTAATTTTTGATTGGAATCAAATGTGAATACAAGTAAATCTAAGATAAATCTTATTACCCATTTGGTATATCGCCCTCGACCGATTGGCGTTCTAAACCTGCCTAAAAAGTTTAAACATAAAAGTAAAACGATAAAAAGTTAGCGATGTTATAGTTTTCTCTTACAGGCACTTTTTCCTTTTCTACTTGTGATGTAAAAATTGTATAATAGTAAATACATATTTACAATTGCATGTTAAAACCAAGTACACCACCATTATTTTCTTGTCGTTTCGTTAAGACTTCCTTGTCTTCAGCAATTTCTCTATTTTTTCGATTTTTCAACCAGTTGTTTGGATTATTGGCAACTTCTCATGCAATTTAACAGTATGAAAAGGGGTTAATAATCGGATTTCAGGTTTGATTAATATCTTTGATGAAACACGTCTTCAACCTGAAATACAATTACAAATATTCTTTTTGTAAAATATGATTTTTGCTGTTCTGAATATTCCATTTTCACCATGTATTAGGATGCTTATGTCGTATCAATCATATCTTTTGCTGAAAGAAGCTGTAGACAACTATGTCAAGTTGATGAAATTATAATTTTGTCTTTTTGGATAGGAACATTGTGGATAATGAAGAAATTGCTAAATACTTACAATTTCTCCATTTTTCAACAATGTTTCAAAAGCTGCCTTAAAAGGGGATTGTGTGGAAATATATTAAACTTCTCGATTCGTCTTTTTCATCACCGCATTTACTTCGTGAATAAAAGTTATTTTTAAATAAATTTCTTGTTTCTCGGCCAATTATTCCAGTTCGAATACTTACTCCAAGATAAGATTGTAATTATTACAAACTGTCAAAATTAATTAAGATGACTCGTGTCAATACCCGGTCGGAAGGTGATAATTTCACTATAATTACCTTATTACCGAAGTCTCCATTATTTACTACTTAATATAAATTTACCGAAGTTGTTATTTACCAAAGTTACTATCACCCGTCTAGAATACTTTGTACTGGAAAATGGATGTTCCGTAAAGCAAATACCTAAAAATTAAAGAATAAACAAAAATTCAAAAACTGGAAAAGAAATAACCTGACAGAGTTTAATAGGGGATAGTATTTGGAAATTAAACCTATAGTAAAGGCTTATCTTGAATCCAAATGAAAAGAATATAGGACATATAGATATAGAAGCCAGTATTCCAATATTTACTGATTTGAATAGGCTGTAGCTTTAATAGGCCCTTTTTACAATGAGGGGAACAACCCCGTTAATAATATAATAAAACTTTCACATGGTTGACATTGATAGTTCGCAAATCACTTATCTATTAATATCAACAAACGGTTAGCCAGTGCCTTCCTCAACATGGTAATTAGGGTGATTTAACAGAGCCACAGGCACATGATCCATTTATTATCACACAGGCAATGTTCTATTATAAACCAGTGTCGGTCTGTTTATTACGCCACTAACTTTGTATATAGACATGATTCTTTTACATATGTCACAGCCATTGTTTTTATCGAAATATTTTTACATTTAATATTTATATATTATTTTCTTCGGTTATTTACAGATTAGAACCATTGTTATATGTGAAATGATTTTACGATTATCGTACGATATAAATATTTTATCATTATATATTTATTTGTGACCAAGCTTCTAATGCAGTCGATGTTATAGACCTGCCAGTAATATGAGGTTCTAACTTCTTGTTTGTAGGACTTGTTGATGATACACATATTAATCTTTTACATAGCGTTTTACTGGATAGTGGACTGGTGCCACTGTCGACTTAAACAAACGACATTCTTTGTTTGTCCTACCTTTTAGAAAGAGAGGCACGCATACGCAAAAGCTGATTCTAATACTGTAGTAACAAATCTCTTAAAGGCAGGCAGTTAATTGATCGAATGATTGAATGGGATTTAACGCTTCTTTTAACAGGATTTCAGTAATATCGCGGCGACTGGAGCATGTAACATTGGACTCCTGTTTTTTATAACACCATTGCTACCATTACATCCTTTCCTAGCCTCCAACTGCCATCCCACTAAGCTTTACGATTATTCACCCACTGGTGAGAGACAAATTTCGGAAAGGATATTGCCGCCGCCGGGGATCGAACCCATGACATCCAATGGTTGAACATTGGGAGTCTGGTGCGCTACCGACTGCTTCGCAGGCAGTCAAACCAGATGTCTTGATAGTAATTTTGTGTTTGCCATCATGCTGACCATATGTGGCGTATTAACCCATTACCACACAACAAATTTTTAGACTGCTCCAACTTGAAAGAAATTGTAGACGACAATATTAAGTTGGTGTTATTTTACCTTTTCTGTATGGATTGAAAACATTGTGAATAGTGAAGAAATTCAATGATACAAGCAATTTCTTCATTTTCTCTGACGGGCGTAAAAAGGAGAAATTGTGTGAGATTGGATTAATTTTGTCCCTTTTTAGGGGTGGGGATGGCTTCGATATACTTTAGTTGATTTATAAATAGGAAAGCTATATACATTATCGTTTGTCACGGCGTTAAAGCAATTCTTACAATTTGGAGCAAATTCATGTAAGGTTTCAATTTCTGCTGAGTCGGTTTAAAAGAATTAAGACTGGATGCCTCAACTAAGAACTGAGTTTGGTAGTTTATTCAAGAGTTTCTAACGCTGAACATTTTCCATTGTCAGAAGTGGATCTCTTTTTGTACAGCTATTATTGAGTCCCAAAGATTGATTCGGTATCAATCAATCTTGAAATATTTGGTGGTGTAAAATCTAATCTGCGGAAAAGGCTGTAGGTTTGAATTAAAGCATTTCTGTCTCTCCCACATTCAAGTGATGGTAGGTCCAATTTCAGCAAAGTTTGGTTATATCCTAAATGTCTGTATTTTCTGAGCATTCTAGTTCAATGTTTTATACACCCCACACCTACTAAGCAGATGGTGTATATTGATTTCACCGTGCTTATCTGTTTGTCTTTCGTGTTCGTGATCTTACTCTAGAATTAATTGACCCACTACCATGAAACTGCTGCCAATTATCAAAGGAAGTGTCTTATTATTTTGGGGTTACGTATATCAAATGTCAGGGTCATAATTGCATTTCGATTGAACCCGTTTCAATGCTCTTACTCTAGAACCATATGACCTGCAACCATCAAACATCAAATAATTGTGGGCAATGATCAACAGAATTGCCCTACTATTTTTGCGTCAGTAGGTTAAAGGTCAATGTATCAACTGAACTATGGTCGAAAACTTTTCCCGTGCTTTAACTCAAAAGCTATCAGGCATATGACCTTAAAACTTTACACAACTATTATCTATGGTTCAGTAATGTGCTCTATTGTATTTAGGTAACGTAGGTTAAAAAACTGTTCTACTAGAGTGAAAAAATGTCTGCTTTTGCGACAATTTTTGTTTGTTTAGTATTAAACCTAAATGGGATGAGCAGCTGGTGGCTAGGATTGAATTTTGTGATTGCAAGGTTGTGAATAAATGACGGAAGCTGATACAACTGAAATACTTGTAAAAGTGGCGTAAAACTCTAAGCAAGCAAACAAATCAAGCCTCCACATATTGTGCTCTTGTTGAAGCTCTTACTTCAATATTTACACAGAATAGGCCAAAGCCTAAACGACTATGTGCTTATGAGTTTTTGAGCTATCAGCCATGCCCGCAGACTTCTGATAAGGAAGTTTGGTTCAGATATATACAAAAAAACATTATTTTGTCAAACATATGTCAGAGACGAAAAAAAAAAAAGAAAAAAGAAAAAACAGAGAGAAAAGAAATGACGGTATACTTATACTACAGCATACCAATAAGCTGTGTTTACAACATTTAAGTCGCCAACCAACAGACATCTATTATGAATGTTGACTGTCTACATTATACTTTTGTTCTGGAAGAATTGTTCAATTAATCAGTCTAGTTAAGTTGGATTGCGGAGTAATTCCAACTTAGATTTAACAAAACCGCAAAATGAACACAAGACAATTTCATTTCGGGTTTTTTAATTACACATATCACGTGATCTCTTAGATATGAATACACCTCGGGTTACTTCTCATCTCAACTTGCCTCGGACAATCAGTTAGTTGTAGCCGAAGGCAATAACATGGCACATGTAAAGGATGGTATAAAAATTCGTGAAGAAGCTTCTAAACATACATTAGTTTGCTTTAAATTATTTAAAAATAAGGTAATAATCAGCGCAGTAATTTGTTTTTGTGATTCGCCGTCCCGTGTTTGGTAATCACGTGATCTCAAGTGACATGTGGTAGTCATGTGAACATAGATAGGCAATGTTTACAAATATGGCTCAGGTCGCAAATGCATTTTTACAAAACAGCTTTTACTCAATAAAAATCAAATATACTGAGGGAAAAAAGTTTAACAATTTCGTACGTTACAGCCAATTTCTCCGGTGTCTAGCTTTGGATTCTAACCATATTTTCACACATCGATCTTTTATGTGTTAGCCACAGTATTTAACAAAATCAGATGATTTCAAGATCATACGTGTTTGTTGTACAGCGTCAAACATGGTAAGGGTAGGGAAGTAAAAGTATTACAAAGATTTAATATCTTGTGTGTCCACCGTTTGCGCCAATAACGGCATCACAGCGTCTTCTCATGCTGGAAATGAGCCTACGATTAATGGCCATATGGATACGACCCTATTCCTGACGCAGAACACGTTCCAGGTCATTAACGTTATTAACGTCATTCCTGTCTCTTACTCTCCTACCCAGATGGTCCCAAAGGTGTTCTATCGGAGACAGTTCCGTTGATTTGGCTGTACAATCCAACACATCAACATTTTTAATCTTTAAAAGGTCCAACGTGTGCCGAGCGACATGTGGGCGGGCATTATCTTGCTGAAAAATGGTAGCAAGCCCTTGACACAAGAACGGCAATACTACTGGCTGGACAATTTTGGTGCAGTATCGAACGGCATTTAAGTTTCCCTGAATAGCTAGCAAGTCAGTCTTGCCACGGTATGATATACCACCCCAGACCATGACGCTGTCGCCTCCAAAACGGTCATGTTGAATGACGTTGACGGGATCCATCCTTTCGCTATCACGCCTCCAAACACGTACCCTGCCATCCGCAAACATCAAATTAAAACGGGATTCGTCTATGAATAGGACCTGATTCCACATTCGTCTTGGCCATCGACGGTGTACCCTTGTCCAATTCAATCTTGCATGTCTGTGTGCACGTGTCAAAGGAACGCCAACGTAAGGTCGACGTGCGCCTAAACATGCCGAACGAAGTCTGTTTCCTACAGTACGAGCACAGACCCGGATTCCCGTTGCACTTCGAGCCAAACCGGCTATACGAGTGCTATTGAGGAAGCGATTACGCCGTGAACACGTCACGATGTAATTGTCCTCACGTTGGGTAGTCTTACATGGCCTGCCTGAACGTGGCCTGTCTTTGACGGTGCCTAATTGACGATACTTTGTTCTAAGTCGTGAAATGGAACTTTGGCTCACTCCAAAATGTTGAGCCACCTCTTTTACCATCATACCACCAGCCAGCATACCGATGACTACGTTCCGTTGGTCCAAGTTAAGCACTGGGCGACGTCCTATTTGAATTTTTTTAAAATGTTTTAATGAGTTATCTTGTTATTGGTGCTAACCAATAAACTGGCATAGATATTGTGGATATAGACCTCACGTACATGTGGAAGCACGTGCAGAACGTGTTCAGCAAAATTGCGTCAGACAGACTTTAGAAGCGAGGAAAACGTGCTCTTAATGCATAATTGGTTAGTTAGCTTTTAAAAATTGCAAACGAGACTGATTTTATAAGGCTTATACATTTACGGTACCATAATGTAGGTCGAAAAAAATTGCTAAACTTTTTTCCCTTAGTATAGATGCAAACGAAGGTAGAGGATTTGAAAATTAGAATGTAAACATTTTTCTTCCGGTTTCGACTTATTTACTTAATAAGTACGCTTTATTACGTCGTTATTTAAAAGTTTAAATCAATAATAACACGTACACCAAACCTTTAACAAGTGTCATCTACCTCTCAGCTTGGTCCTTTTTACTTAAGATTTTTTACTGTTTTAAAGCCGAATAACGAATAAGGAAATCGAGCGACTACAGGGCGCCGGCGATAATTTTATACTATCTTCATCATATAATAGGATTTTTTTAGAAAAGGACAAAACTACCATGTGCAAACAATAACGTTACAATGACGTTTTTTTGTGTGTGTTTTTTTTTAATTTTACTCTAAACGCTTTAAATATTCTTTTTTCCTAAGTCTAAACCGGTATTTCAAATCAAGTTTCCGCGCATTTTCGCTAATTTCCACGTATACTCATAAACTTGAAGAGAAATCTACGTGAGTTTAGTACGATCGTTACAGAATTGGCCGAGTTGAGGGTCAAATAATCATCGAGGTCATTTATTTCTTACTGTAGAATCTGTTATTCTCTGTTTTAAAGATTCTAAAAGGAGTTCACGTATTACAGTTGATCAAAAGGAGAATCTTATGCTTGAAAATTCTAATTTTGCTGTGCGTGACACGAGCTTATAACCCATTCCAACACGATAAAATTTCAGACCAGTCCAAATTCAAAGAAGCAGCAGACGACAATTGTAAGTTGATGTTCAACATCCATGTGGTGCAAACTGAAATACAGTATCATTTTAACTGTGTTTTTATACATTATCAGTATTATTATTTTACTGAAGGTCAAGGTCGCGAGTTTTGTAAAAATAACTCAAAATTTATTTTTTTTGCTGTTATTCAAAGGCTGTTGAAGACACACGGCTCATGTCTAGGACAAGGGTTCCTTAGAATGATATTCATCAGTTAGTCAAGGTCATCCATCAAGGTCAATTCTCAAGGTAATATTTCCGAAGCCTGCTACGGGGGCACGGTGTTTTACAACTATTATTACCATGTTGCGATACGGCCAATGGCGATATGTAGGGGGAAATAATCTTTTTTGATATACACACAAATATCAAGAGTTGTCTCTCTTTGACCAAAAAAATATTCACCTGGATTCCAACCAAATAACTACTTCGTGTTGATTAACCCCACATTGGCGCTTTTCGACGCCCCGAAGAAGTATGACCAAGGAAAACCTTGGGGTAAAAAATACCGCTTGTATGAAGTAATTTCTCCTTTTCATAAATGGTTTCTACCCTATTTGCCATTTTTTTTTTGGTTGTTGTTGTTGTTGGGTTTTTGTTTTTTTTGTGTGTGTGTGTACTTTGAATATACGGTATGCAACCTTTTTTTCAATTTGGACCAGTCTAAAACAATGAGGTTTGGTAATTGGTTAACCGAGGTCACTGTCCAAACATTATTTCAGGCTGAAATTCGGATTCTTCTAATTCTGCAAACAGATGTTTTTAATTTTTTACATTGCTCTTTTAATTTACATAACTTGTTGCCCAATAAAGCACTGGGAATTGAAAATTGAGCCTTATTGGTTACCATATTTGTACTTTGTTATAGACCGTTGTAAGCATGATACAAAATTCTAGAAATGGAAAATGAAAATTTTACTAAATTCAAACTGAAAAAAAGCACCGTTGTGTATAAATATAAAACACGTATGAGGTTTAAAATATTGTACCTTATGCCTTTACACAAAATGCCAGACAAATGTCATTTAGATATGATTTTTAATTAAGGGGGCGTAACAAGATGTATTTGTTAAACACAAACGCCCCTACAACTTCGATTTCTTGTACATTTGGCCTTCTGATATGACAATGAAACTGAAACCAACTAAGAAGCAAATTATTGATAATTGTATTGTGACAAATATAAGTCATTGATTTTATTTCAGACACTTTAAGAGAAATTTGTTAAAATTCAAGACAATTGTTTAAATTGATTGCTAATGTCTTCTTTGATTACATATCCACCAAATTTTCTAACTACATTGAATAAACGAAAATCAAGCCCGGCATGTTAAAGGGGAAGTAACCACTACTCGGCCGACATGGACACTTTGGAGGAAGGCGAAATAGATGATTCCACAAATTCTGGAGCTGAAATGGTTAAATATAGTTCCTGGTTAACCACAATGATTTAAAAAAACTTCGTTCCGGAGAATAACTGTCACTATCTTATCAACTATACCGGGGTACTTCTAGGAAATCATGGGTTTTCGCGTCTTTTGAAACGATTTTAGACGTGCACGTTTTCCCTTTGCGTTCTGTTATATCCGTAGAGTCCGATCTTTGAACTATGCGTTCACAATTGACTCGATACAGATCAACACCTTGGCTTTAAAAAAGCTATATGACTTCACTTGCAAATTGGGCCTTCATCAAACACCCCTTAATCTGTTAATTTTGTTAAACCAACGGAAAGCCTACTTGGAAAGTACATGCCCATATGAGTGACGCCCTTAGAAGACAGTCATTATGGGGGTAGTGCAAGGATACAGGTCAACACTCCAGAGCCCTGCCAGGTTCTTTCACCGTCACACAGGGCCTTGTTTTAATGAATCTTCTGAAAGACAATTAGTTTGGTTAGCTCACAGCTCGAACCTGTGATCTTGAAGTTATGGAAGTTAACTTTACCATGCCCTATTATAATTCTTGAAGAATAGTTGAAGTATAACAAGTGATTTTATTGGCTAACTTGAAGTTCATTAGACCAAACAAATAGCAACGAAAATGGTGCTTTTTCCCATATAATGTATATAGTGAACTCTTGAAGATTTTCTTTTCAGAAAGTGTCTGGTGGATAGAAACCATGTATTGGTAATGGATTATAGATAAAAAGTCCGGAATGTCATGTTAATTAATGGATGTAGGCTCAAAAACATAAGAAATATATGACCCAAAATATCACATATCACAGGGAAAAAGACTAACAATTTGAACTTGGGGGCCCAGGCTGCAAAAATACAATATTTAACATTAGAGGTATGGGCATTTTCTCCAAAAATTCAGGGGCCTAGCTCAAAATTTAGGGGCCATGGGCGACTGGGCCCCTGCTAGTCTTTTTCTCTGTATCATTTCCACACAATCCCAATTTTTGACAACCCTCAGCAGTGATCTTGTTATTAAGTTATCTTCAGCTATTTTCATGGGGGCTTTAAAACGCGTTTTTTTTGTGTGGGAAGAGGTTTAAAACAGAACCATGAAATACATTATTTAATGATAACACCTGTCTTCCTCTGTAATTTCAGGATCTATTTTTAAATTTCAGGAGAATTCTGAAGAAAAAGATGACTTCAGTAAATTAACAATGCAAAAGGAAAGTTTAAAAGAACAAAACTCTGTGTCCGAAAGACTTGCAGCCACAACCTACAGGTCCACAAACACTGCTGGTGACAGTTCCGATTCAAACAGTGATGTTGATGAAGACTCCCCACTCTGGAAACAGAAAAAGCAAAAGTATTTAAGGTCTTTAGTGCATGCCATCTACCTATTCTATGTTTATGTCCTTCAATGTAATGGCAACGGGCATGAAAGAGTTACTTCTGTCTGTGTGTGTGATACCAGTTCTTGCCAGGAGCATTATCTTGTACATTTTTTTGTTAGATTGCAAAATAAATTGGCACAGATGTTCCCCTTGGTGCCTTGAAGAGTACTATTGTCATGCATAAAGTTGTGAAACTGAAGGTCATGTGACAAGGAATAAGGGAAGGGGGGGGGGGGCATCTGTGTCTGTGACACTTTGCTAGTTTCAAGCTTCTTTTTTTTTGAGTCATGGCAGAACACAATAAAGATGATATTTTGCCAGAATAGAATTTGTATAAGGAGCTGAAGAATTTGGAAACATTGTAGAAAAATAACATGCTGGTTACTAGATATACTTCTTTTTTACAATTTTTTATAAAAGATATCTCTTTTTTTCTTTTTCATACTAATTCAAGTTTAATTTCAAGTTTAATTTCAAGTTTGTTCCCACAAACTCATGATTTTTGATGCCCTTCAAGATTACCACTTGCCTTGGGAATTCATTGTGAAAAATGAAAAAAAAAATCTTCATTTTCCACAATGTTTCTACCCATGAAAACAAAATTTTTTGAAATTTCACCAACTTAAGATTGTCATCTGCAACTTCAATTTTTATCATTCTAAAAAAATCTGGTAATGGGTTGATAAATAGGCTCTTTTGATGCTCAATGCTTAACCCATTCCCACACAAGCCCTCCTTTTTACGCCCCCCAAGAAAAATGGTTTAGAAAACATTGTGAAAAATGAAGAAATTGCTTGTATCAAGCAATTTCTTCATTTTTCACATTGTTTTCTATCCCAAAAGTCAAAAAAATTTAAAATTCCATCAACTTGAAATTGTCGTCTGCAGCTTCTTTCAATTTGGACCAGTCTAAAATTTTGCTGTGTTGGAATGGGTTAAACTTTAAAGTCTATAGCTTATCCTGATGAATTTTTCTTATGAAGCTAGTGGTACTTTGTTACACACATACTTTCCCTTGCTTTTACATCCCTGTGATTTTATACTTGAGAAAAATTGTGTGAAAAGAAGAAATTACTTGTAACAAGCAATTTCTTCATTTTCCGCAATATTTTCTACTCTATTGAATAATTATTTTTCAAATTAAATCAATGTTATATTGTGTCCATAAATCCTTTGAATTCGGGAAGGTCTAAAGTTTTGCAAAACAGGAAAGGGTTAAGACGAGATGAAAGATAACGCTCAAAAAGACTTTTGAGATTCCCTGTTTTTATAATTTTTCATGAAAACATTCAATATTGTCAAGGCTACTTGTTTAACCCTTTCCTGGACAAACCCGGGATTTTACGTCACTGTTATTTTATACTTGAGAAAACATTGTGGAAAAAGGAGAAATTGCTTATAACAAGCAATTTCTCCTTTTCCCACAATATTTTCTACCACATTTGATGGTCAGATTTCAAATTGCATGCATTTTTCATTGTCGTCTGCAACCTCTTTCAAATTGGACTAGTCTAAAATTTCATAAAACAGGAAAGGGTTAAGCTGATTCTTAGATTCTTCTTTAACAATTAAAGATTCTCATTTAGCCGCTTCAAAATCTTGCTCTCAAGAATTTTTTTCACATTCTCTATCACAAATGGCCATTAAGGTTATCCATCCTTATCTTAAACATTTATAAAATATTTATGTAAGAAAAAAATCTGTCACTCGATCTTGTTTGAACTAAGCTGATCTTGATCCTGTCTGAATTGAATCAGTTATCAAGCTTGCCATGGCTCTTATGCTTACTTTTTGGTTCTAGACTCAGTTAACCCAAACACCCTTTTATGCCCCTTAAGAAAAAGTCTTGGGACAACATTGTGGAAAATGAAGAAATTGCATGTAGCAAGTAATTTATTCATTATCCACAATTATTTACTACCGCAAAAAGACTAAGATTCTTAAAATTTCATTGACTAAAAAATGTCAGCTGTAACTTCTTTCAATTTTGACTTGTCTAAAATTTTGTTGTGTAGGCAAAGAAGATACAGTAATTGTCTCCATTCGTCATTCTGTCATTCCGTCACAAAGCTTGTCCGTAGCATATCTCCTAAAGTATAAATGCTATCAACTTGAAACTTCATAGGTGGATAGGTCTCATTGAGGGGAAGTGCACAACTCTTGCTAGCATAATTTTGGAGTTATTGTCCTTTGTTGTTTTAAAGACTAAGATTTTGTCTAGAGCATATATCTGAAAGTATAATATCTATTAACTTGAAACTTCATAGGTGGATAGATCTCATTGAGGAGAAGTGCAGTGCACAAGACCCACAACTCTTACTTGCATAATTTTTTAGTTATTACCCTATGTTGTTTTTAAGACTTAGATTGTGTCCAGAGCATATCTCTGGAAGTATAATAGCTATTATTGAACTCATTGAGAAGAAATGCAGTGCATAAGAAGCCTAAATCTAACCGGCTTCATTTTACTATCAATCTTTTATGGCGGGGGATGGCCATGTCCAACATGGCTCTTGAATTGAGTGACAAATCCTTTGTACATGGTAAGACTTTATAGAATCTTGATGAAATGAAGCCACCTCAGATGAGCAATTTAGGGCCATTGTGATCTTCATTTTACAGTTACTGGAAATATTAAGGGCTGAGTCAATTATTATTTGACATGTCTGTCTTTTCATTTGAAAATAGCAAGAACACAGAAAGAAGTATGGATACAAGAGCCAGTCCAACCCTTCCAGAGTACACGCCTAACCCACGTCCAAATGGTCAGAGTACGTCTATGGGTACCAAGAAGAGAAACAATATCTGGGGTTCAGTTCTGGATGAGCAGACCCTGACCCAATCAATGTCCAAGAGTGTTGGAGTTAAGAGGAATTATATTGACTTTGATAATCGAAATGTTGAGAGTTATGATTTTAGAAACCGCCATGAAGACTCGCGGCCAGATGTAATTGAAACTGAAGAACCTAAACCAAATCCAACGGATATTTTTGATAAAAGTGCTTGTGGTAGTGTTGGGAGATCCATCGTTGATTACGAAGACACTGTAGATTCTAGTTCATTTTCAAGGAAAAGAAATCGTGGTAATAAAAGAAAGCATGAAGATGATTCAGGAGAAAGGAGAAAAGGTGGTGTGTTTAATAGACTTGGTGCAAAGAAACATCAACCTGTAGCTGTGGGAGAAATTAATGTGTCAGAGGAGATGGAAAAAGATGTGCTTGTGAAAACTATCGCAGATTTCTTACATGAACCAAAAGTAGAACTCATAGGTAAAAATCACTGTATTCAGGTTGTGATTACTCAATTGTTTGATTTATCATGAATGAAGGATGTCTTGTTATTCACTTTATGATGCACATTGAATTTAAACGTCAACTTTTTATTAATTATTAAATACCTTTGCCGTGAAAACTCTTGTTCAATATTTTAAGTTTAAGGTCACAGTTGAAGGTCACAAGTCAGAATTCAGTCTACCTTAATTTTTGTGACAGTATCTCTAAAACTACAGGTCTGATTTTGACACACCTGTTCAGTTTCAATCCTAAATGTGAACAGGTCAAATTTCAAATTAACACAGTAACCTGTCTATAAGAAATCTCGTGTAATATTTTTCTATCCATTTTTTACAAATGTATCAGTAAAACTAATGTACAAGCATGATTTTCTCCTGGGACTTTATTCTGCCTTTTCTGGGGTCAGGAAAATGAATGCAGAAACAGAAGAATAACAAATTTAAACCAGTCCCTCACGAACCCACTTTTTACGCCCCTAAAAAATCTTTGGAAAACAATATGAAAAATAAGGCAAAGATTTTTAAAATTTCATGTCAATAAATGGTCTGCAATTTCTTTGAGTTTGGAAGAGTCTAAAATTTTGTCATATGGTAATGGATTAGACCATGTACTACTTGTAGAAATAAAGTAGGAACTATTGTATTTTACTCTTCTAAATATTCTCCATTGAGTTATACCCATTTATTAATAGCAGGTAAGTTACAGGTAAGCATTCCATACAATGGTAATAAGTATTATTAAGTATTAAGCTTACATTTGAAACTAATCAATACCTACCTATCTACCAACATATTAAAGCCATATTTTCCCTCTGAGGAAAGAAAAAACGGTTTCAACATTCATGTATTTGGTCACTGAGGCACGCAAGAGTCTTCTTAATATCAATATACAAAAGAAAGGTATGAGTAAAGGTCTTTTGAAAAGGTATTTTGAGTTGTCCGATTGATTTAAACTCATGTTTGTTTGCATTTTGAGATTGAATCGAATGCACCCGATTCTCCTCCAGAAACACTCGATTGTCTTTGGCATTGACAGCTTTATGCACATGTGTTGATTACTTAACTTTACGGATGGTTTCGTTAATCTGAGCTAGTTTTTTAATGGCTAGAGAAAGTAAGAAAGTCTTCACTGACGTCATAATTTTATTTAAACAAACTTAAAATTGAGGTGGTCACATTTTAAAATATCGAAACTTCTCTCATGAATTGTAGGCTCACTGCGTAGAATTATTTAGATCTTAGAAATTCAATCATTATTTTAACTTACACTCTTGGGCCTCAAGTATGTTTTTCTTATTGATTTTTTTGTGTATTTTGGGGGGAAGATATGGCTTTAACCAATTTTCACATGACAAATTTTTAGAAATTTCAAAGAAGTTGCAGATAAGTCATATTTGATGAAATTTTAGAAATCATTATCTTTTTTTTTGGTAGGAAACAATATGGGAAATGAAGAAATTGCTTGACACAAGCAATTTCTTCATTTATATGCCCCCGCATCGATAAGATCGGGGGCATATTGTTTTACAGGTGTCTGTCTGCCTGCCTGTCCGTCTGTCTGCAAAACTTAACATGCCAACTAAACATTTTCCTATAACTTCAACCCTGATTAAGTTACAATGCTAATATTTGGTATGTAGATAGGTCTCAACAAGGCGCAACTGGGGAAGGTCATTTCATCTAGGTCAAGGTCAAAATTTTAACCCTTTTCCCTAAAACAAAGGAAAAAAAATCACCCGCTTCTAAAGAATTCCTGTTTCGAGGGCATAGTGTTTCACAAACACATCTTGTTCCATAATGCTTTTCCAAGTTGTTTTTATGCTCTCCAATGGGAAAGCATAAAGCCACCTATAGAAATTCTGTCTGTCCATCCATCTGCCTGGATTTCTCCACAACGTTTGGGCCAAATTTGATGAAACATGGCATGTGAATTCCTTATGATATTGAGCTGAAATCACTTTTCCGTTTTTGGGTAGCTCCAAGGTCAAGATCACAATTCAAGGTCAAACATTAAAATTAAGTTGTCAATTCAATTATGGATGGTTTTCGAAATGATTTGGCACAGTTGTTCTCAATCAAGACCAGATTTACCATTTAAAAGAAATATTCAGATAGCTCAAAGGTCACAATCAAGGTCAAATGTTAATATTAATTAAGCATATCTGGAGAAGTAGAGCAAATAGCCCCCACATTGTCTCTAAGTCTGTCCCTCCCTTTTCCCTGTTTATTCTAAACTTTTTGTGACAGGTCTATAATGCCGGAGCATGATCTGTCTCTGACGGCTCTTGTCCTGAATAATTCAAAGGCAGAACTGTGTAGAAATGGGTTAACCATCAGTTAGTCAGTGGCTGCGTGTCAATTTTGTTGTTTAATACCATTTACCATGGCAGTGAGGGAACACTTTTCTGTTTAGTTATTTTACCCAGAACCAACAGGATATCGTATAACCTCCACATGTAATTTTAATTGAATAAAAAATGAAAAGAATATGAATCACTTGGTATCATTGATGAGAAAAATGATGTCTCCATCTCCTAGCACAATTCCAGTTACATGTTTACATTACAGAAAGAGTAGTTGATACTATGGGCAAAGAAGCAGCTATCCGTATAGTAAGAATGACTAGAGATGTGGAACATGCAGGGGGGATGTACACATTTGTAAGTACAATAGAACTAGCTCTAAGTAACCATTCTTGGGACAATTTTAACCCATTACAACACAACCATACTTTTTTATGGCCAACAAGTAAATACTATGGAAATCGTGATGAATAAAGCAATTGCTTGTATCAAGATATTTCATCATTTCCAACAATTTACTTTCCCCTGAAAGGCATAAATTTTTACAACCAATTTCTTCTTTTTCTACAAAGTTTTCTCAACTATAAAATCACTGGGTACATTAAAACAAGAGATTGAACAGGAAAGGGTTGAGGGATCATAATTTTAGCTTCTAGTCAAAGATTCTTTTCTCTGATATCACTTACACTGTTGTGTCTTAATAAGTTTCGTCTGCAAAACCTTTGAATTTGGTTGAATTGGGTTTAACCCATTACCAGACGGCAAAGTTTTAGACCGGTCCAAATTAAAAGGAGTTGCAGACGACAATTTAAAGTTGGTGAAATTTTAGATTTTTTCAACTTTTCACCCATTCCCATTACTCCCAACCTTTTTTGCAACCCTGACAGGTCACAACATATATAAATTGGGACTGTAAAAATGAAATTGATTTTTGAAGACTTTGCTGTCACATGAAAACTATGCTGTTAATTTCAAAAACTAAATTATTTAGAAATTCTGTCAAGCTTAGAAGTCTTATTTTCAGGATGGAACCCGTAAACGAACACCAGGTGGTGTATTTATACAACTCTTAAAACAGCAACCCGAGTTCACAAAGGAGGTGAAGGTAGTCATTTTCAAGGAGGACCATGATAGGATGATTGAAGAAAGGAAAGACAGAAGGAAAAAGTAAATATTTTCCAAAAAGTATTTTTGAAACTGAAGCATCAAGGCTGTCAATCAAAAATGGATTTGCCAGTCATATCTTACATCTATACCGAATATGAATTTTGAATTCGTACATTTATGTTAAGCATTTAGGTGGTTGGGCAACTAAAACCTCATAATTATAGCTTATGCAATCTGTAGTTACGACATTAGGTTAAGTAGAGGATCTATCCAGCACCCAACAGCCAAGCGAAGGCACCAGTAGGCGGTGCTCTTGTTGTTAACCCTTTTTAGCTCACCTGAGCACGAAGTGCTCTGGGGGAGCTATTGTGATTGGTCATCGTCCGGTGCCCGTCCATCCGTCCGTCCATTCACAATTACAAAAAATCTTCTCCTCCTAAACTCACCATGGAATTTTAACCAAACTTCACAGAAATGATCCTTAGGTCATTCTCTTTCAAAATACATCAAAGAATTGAAATCCATGAAGAACTCTGGTTGCCATGGCAACGCAGTGAAAAAACTTAAAAAATCTCCTCCTCCCAAGCTGTAAGGCCTAGAGCTTTGATATTTGGTACAATTCACCATCTATTGACCTCTACCAAAGTACTTCAAAGAGTTACTGTATTCTGAAAATTAGCCCTTTTCTTTGCCATCCCTGATTTTTACATAGAAATAAAGTAGGAGAACCTTAGAAAATCTTCTTCTCCTTAATCATAAGGCCTAGAGCTTTGATATTTGGTCTAATCATCATCTATTGACCCTCTACCAAAACACTTCAAAGAATTACTGTATTCTGAAAATTAGCCCTTTTCTGTGCAATTCCTGATTTTACATAGTTTTAAAGAAGGATATCTTTAAAAAATATTCTTCTCCCAAGCCATAAGGCCTAGAGCCTTGATATTTGTTATACATCATCATCTTTTGACCCTTTACCAAAATACTTCAAAGAATTACAGTATTCTGATAATTAGCCCTTTTCTTTGCCATCCCTGATTTTACATAGAAATAAAGAAGGTAAACTTCAAAAATCTTCTTCTCCCAAACCATGAGGCCTAGAGCTTTGATATTTTGTATAAATCATCATCTATTAACCCTCTACCAAAATGCTTCAAAGAATTACTGTATTCTGAAAATTAGCCCTTTTCTGTGCAATTCCTGATTTTACATAGATTTAAAGAAGGAAATCTTTAAAAATCTTCTTCTCCCAAACCATAGAGCAGAGAGCTTTGATATTTGGTGTGTAATAATACCTATTGACCCTCTACCAAAATACCTCAAAGAATTAACGTATTCTGAAAATAAGACCTTTTCTGTCAGTCCCAGAAAGGAATAAAGAAGGATATCATAGAAAATGTTCTCCTTCTAAACCATTAGGCCTAGAGCTTTGATATTTGGTATGTATTAATGCATATTGGCCCTCTACTTTATTACTTCAAAGAATTACATTACTCTTGAAATTAGCTCAACATGGTTGGGTTTTCTTTATACCTAGGATTGAAGGAGAAAATCTTTAAAAAAATCTTCTTCTCCAAAATGATTAGGTGTAGGGCTTTGATACTTTGAATATTATATCATAAAGCCTTGAGCAATCATACTCAGGGGAGCGATATAGGACCATCATGGTCCTCTTGTTTGTTGGTTTTGGCCACTTAAACGTCTTACTACAGCTTATTCAAGCCGTATTTATGATATTTGGTTTGCCAACCAACTGTTCTACTTTTTTGTTACATGTTTCTGGCATTTTTTTCCTTCTGGCATCTGCTTGTCTGTCTGGCTGTCTGTTAACTTTTCCTTGTTTACGTGATAGAGTCCACAGTTTTCATTGGATTCTCTTAAAACTTTCTCAGTACCATCATAAGGATTGTTCCTTTCAAAAGTGGATCAGATCTGTCAAGACACACGGGAAAAGAGGCCTTTTGGAAATTTAATTTAAAAAATTCTTGTTAACACTCTGGAGAGCACAGTTTGCACCGGATTCTCTTCAAACTGTCTCAGAATGATTGTACTATCATAAGAATTGTTCCTTTCGAAAATTAGTCAGATCCTTCAAGAAACACAGGAAAAGAGGCCTTATGAAAATTTGATAAAGAAATCAATTAGAAATCTACATTTACCCAAAGATTCTCTTCAAACTTTTACAGAAAGATTGTGCTATCATAAGGATCATTCCTTCGAAATTCAGTATGATCCGTCAAGAAACACAGGAAAAGGGACCGTTTGAAAATTTAATTGACAAAGTAATTAAAATTGTTCATTAACACTCTAGAGTCTATAACTTTCATCAAGTTCTTTTTAAACTTCCTCAGAATGATTTTACCATGATAAGGATCATTTCTTCTGAAATTCAGTAACAGGGGTAAGGGGCCTTTTGAAAATTTATTGAAAAATATTCTAATTAACACGCTAGAATCCACAAGTTTCAACAATTCTCTTCAAGCTTTCACAGAATGATTAAACTATTGTATGGATTGTTGCTTTTGAAAGATCTGTGAAGTATCACAACAGATCAAGTATCACAGGAAAATAGGCCTTATGGAAATTTAATGAAAAAATCTTAGATAATACAATGGTGCCCCCAGATTTCACAAGATTCACATCAAACTTTCACTGTACCATCATAAGGATTGTTCCTTTCAAAATTAGGTCTGATCTTTCTAGAAACAGGAAAAGAGGCCCTATGAAAATTGAATTAAAAAAATCTTGATGAAACCAATGCTATAATAATAATGTCCACAGACTTCATTGGGTTGTCTTCATACTCAAACAGAATGATTATACTTTGTAAGTATAGTTCCCTTCAGAATTGGGTAAGATCCATCACGTAACATGGGAAAAGGGGCTATATGAAAATTTAATGAAAAAATCCCTGTTAACACAATGAAACCCACAGATTTGATTAGATTTTGTTGAAACTTTCACAGAATGATTGTCATAACAATCAGTCTTTTCAAAATGGGGTTTGAGTTGTCAAGAAACACGAGAAAATGGGATCTTATGAAAATTTCATGTAGAAATCCTTGTTACCAAGTCCAAGGCTTTTATCGGATTTTCTTCAAACTTTGACAGAATGATTGTACACTAATAATGATTGTTGATGTTGGCATTAGACCTGATCCGTCAAGAATCAAAGGAAAAGGGGCCTTATGAAATTTAATTTAAAAATCCTTGTACCACAATAAAGTCCAATGTTTTCATCGGATTCTGTTCAAACTTTCACAGAATGTTTCTACTATCATTAGGATTGCTTCTTCCCAATTTGGGCCTGATCTGTCTAGTACCAGGGGAAAAGGGGCCTTATGAAAATTTCATTTATAATCCTTGTAACCAATTTCAGAGCTTTCATCAGATTTTCTGTAAACTTTAAAAGAATGACTGTACAATAATAATGATTGTTGATGTTGAAATTAGACCTGATCCGTCAAGTATCACAGGAAAAGGAGCCTTATGAAATTTATTTGTAAAAATCCGTACACCAAAATTAAGTCCACAGTTTTCATTGGATTCTGCTCAAACTTTCACAGAATGATTGTACCATCATTTGGATTGTTCTTTGTAATTTGAGTCGATCTGTTCACCGACACAAGAAAAGGGGCCTTATGGCAAAATCATCAATATCACAATTAAGTCCTCAGTCTTTACTGTTGTCTTCAAACTATCTATCATTAGGATTTTTTGTTTGTAAAATAAATTTGGTTTGATTTGTTAAGTTTCACAGGAAAAGGGGCCTTATGAAAATTTTATCACAAAAGATTCTTGACACAATTCAGTCCACTGTTTTCATTGATTCTTTTTAAACTTTAACAGTATGATTGTACCTTCATTAGAATTGTTTCTTTTGAAATTCGATTTCTTCTGTAAAGTATCATGGGAAAAGGGGCCCTATGAAAATTTCAATATAAAATCCTCATTACCTTAATAAATTCAACATATTACACAGAATTATTGTACCATCATTACAATTGTCCATTTTGACAGTGGAATTGATAATCAGGACTTATTAACGAGTTTATGAATTTGTGAGGGGGCGTATTGTACTTCGGTAATTTCCGTATTTATCTCCAGGAATGCACCGGCTAAGAAAAAATCGATATACGTTAACATCCTGATTTGATACTGACATATGAATAGAATGATTTCTAGTAATTCATTTTAAGAACATTTACCTATTCTCTATTCTCGTAGTATACGATGTCTCTTCTAAAATCTTTGTAAGATCGCAAATTATGTATTTAAATTTCAATTGAATTTTGGAAAGAGATGAAAAAGAGGTTTAATGTACAGTAGAACCTCGTTAATTCGAACGTCACTGGTTCGTAGGTATGTGTTTGTTCGTATACTTAACGCGGTCCCGATCTTTTACCTTCTTTAGCTTTGTTAGAAAAGTCTGTCTAATTCGAACGTCAGTGGTTCGTAGTTTGTAGGCCATTTCAAGTCCCGAAAGTATGATTATAGCACAAACTCCTATGTTTATTTCGTAGGCGTGATAAACTAATTGTCACAAATCACCTCTACCTTGATTTTCACACCTGCTGATCTGTATGCTAAATTATGTGTTATCTTTACCTTTAGTTAAAAGGGGCTGTTTGGTTTGTAAGGTGGGTAATAGTCTATTAATCGAATATAGATTCCCGTAATAATCGCCGAAAATTTACCATAAATTGACTCCGTGTATCTCAAACAGCCGACCTCTTGCCCTCCGTTTTGTTTCTACTCCGCTTAATTCGTATAAATTTCCCCGGTCCCTTGCGCTACGAACTACCGAGGTGTTACTGTATATATTTAAACCTTGAAGCACAGACACATCGATGAATACAATAATAGTCTTACCAAACTGTCATAGGCAAAATAGATATACCTGGTATAACTTGTTAAATCAGTTTTTAATTGATTTATTTTGCATGATCTATTTTCAATTTGTTGAAAGGTTCTAAGACTGTAAAGAATCAGTTACAACTGATTAGATCTTTGTTGTCTAATTGTTATTGCCTAGAATTTTATCACCTCGTCTTCTTTCCATTGTTATGTTTGTATAGCTGTGACTAATTTGGCAGGTTATGAAATTTTGTGGATTGCTAAAGATTCCTCCTGTTCTCAAACCGATTTCTTGTTGTTGTTTTTGCCGAGAAGGTGATAACCCCCATTTGAATGAAATAAAGTGGGATGATGCCGGAAAGGATAAATATTTGGTTATTTGATCTTCGTCTGTCCCCGGCTTACTTCGGTCCTCTTCGTATTTTTCTGGACAAAATGGTTAAATTTCAGCGAAATTCTTGAATTCGCAACTTCGTTGTCTCGCGAATATAAGCGAATATAAAACCCTCGCTAATAAAACCTGATTTACAGTATAAAGTATCACAGGAAAAAGGGCTTTTTGAGAACTTGATTGAAATATCTTTGTTAACACAATACAGTTCACAGTTCTAAGCGGATTCTTGGATGCAAGGAATAATTATGGCATTGGAAACACAGGAATAGGGGCCTTACAGATTATCATTCAAAGCATTCTTGTGTATGTGATTAAGTTCACAATTATTATCAGATTGTCTTTAAAATTTCACAGAGGACTATTGTATGGTCGTAAGGAAAGTTGCTTTTGGAAATGAAATGGATCCATAAGAAAACGGGATAAGGGGCTTTGTGGAATTTCACTTAAAACAATCCTGTTAACGTGATAAAGTCCATGATTATTATCGGATTCTGATGAAAATTTCACAGTATGATTTTAGGGTCATAAGGAAACTTCCTTTTGGAAATGAAGTGTATTTGTCATGAAACACAAGAAAAGAGGCCTTAAGGATTGTTGCTCAAAATAACAAAGGGGTTAAAGTCCAATTTGTTATTTTTTTATGCATTCTTCCTTAATTATCAGATTTCTTTAATAGAAAACTTGATAACCAGTGGAGCGTCTCAGACCCTCATGGGCCTCTTGTTTTAAAATAACGCTGTTTAAAATCAAAGTGGGACTTCCTGTTGAAGTCGATGGGCGTGGCCAATGGAGTAAGTGGGTGGGGCCAGCAATTGGTCAATTGCCCTTTTGTTTGTGAATTATGGTTATGAAGAAATAATCCTCTAGAGTATTTAGTATTGCACTTAGGAAGTTAATAAAAATATGCTGTTTAATTTTGTAGAAAAAATGCATTTAGAAAAAGGAAGAAGAAGAAATCAAAGACAAGCCCAGGTGAAAAATCAAATTCAAGGTCAAATTCCAATTCAAGGTCAACGTCCCCATTAAGCAGCAAAAGCAAGTCACGAGAGGTCTCAGATGACTCTGAATCAGATGATAATAAGGAATTTAGCTTCGAACAGGAATTAGCAGCAGCAAAGAAGAGAATTACGGAAGGGAAAAGTAAACCCCCTAAGGATGTTGAAATGGAGGATTGTGATGGACACGATGGTGAAAAAGAAAATATCGATCATGAAACAGAGATGAACGATCTAGATGAAGGAAATGTTGTTGATGTTCTCGTGGATGAAGCCTCCATAGACTGAATTAGCTTGTTAGAACTACTACACAATCCTTTATTTTCACAACCCAGGACAATTTTGTTGAAGAAAACTTTGTGAGAAATAGAGAAATTACTAAAACTAATATGGTGTTAGATATAGATTTACAAGTCATAATGAGCAATCAAAGGTCGATTTTGTTTATACAGTTATAGACAAAATTGACCTTTGATCACTCACCATAGCTTGTACATCAATATTCAATATGTGCAAAGTCTAAAATTTTGTGTACAACTTTCTTTTTCGTCCAGTTTGAAATTTTATTGTCTTTTTGTTGGTTTATTGAAAGGTCACATTATGGTTAATACTGGAACTGCTTAAACTTAACCAATTCCCACTCAGTGACGCTTTTAGATGCTCTCAAGGAAAGAAGCTTCGGAAAACATTGTGGAAAATGAAGAAAAAAAAAACTTAATTTTCCATAATGTTTTCTTCCAAGAAAGTTGAATAAATCCAAAATTTCATAAACTTTGAATTGTCGTCTGCAACTTCTTTCAATTAGGACCAGTCTAAAATTTGTAATGGGTTAACCCAAACTGAATTACAGTCTGAACATTAGTATGTTATTTGTAATCTCTGTGTATTTTTGTATGGCTTGTATCTTTCATTAGTACAACTCTTGTAGCATGTCGGAATCTCAATCGTAAGGTTCAGGGTTCAATCCGGTTGTGGTAAATATTCTGTGTGAAATTTGTCTCCCACCAATAATACTAAATAATCGTAAACATTAGTGGGATGAACAGCTTGAGGCTTGGAGAGAATGGTGTGGTAGTGCTGGTGTGAGAAATACCAGGAATCCATGGTGCTCCAGCCGATATGACTGAAATATTCCTAAGGTGGCGTTAAACCCCATTCAAAACAAAAGAAAACACCCACTCTTGGAAATAAAAGTTTGATACTTTTAACAACAGTAAGGAAAAACTGGACCCAAAATATTAACGTTTAATTTTAGAATTTCCTTGATACTTTAACCCATTCCCACACAGTGACGCTTTTGGACACCCCTCGAGAAAATATTGTGTAAAATGAAGAAATTGCTTGATACTAGAAATTTCTTCATCTTACACAATGTTTTCTATCCAAAAGTTGAAACAATTTAAAAATCATAAACGTTAAATTGTCGTCTGCAACTCCTTTCAATTTGGACCAGTCTAACATTTTGTCGTTTGGTAATGGGTTAAAATGATGAAAGTTTTTCTTACAAATACATGTACCTGTTTTGGCTTGAAGGCTTCTTCCATTATTTTGTGAATGAGACAGGCGAAAATCATATATTTCACCTTGTTAAATTTTGAGCTTATCGCTTAACATTTCTTTGCATTTTTTAAAGAGTTGTGTGTATATATATAAGTGGTAAAGTTAACATCTTGAGGGAAGAAATATTGCATGTACTCTTGGTGATGACTAGGCCTAGATCATGTAATTAAAAAACATTACAGCAAAAATATGCTGATTGAATATTTTTATACCCATGCTTCAAGTGGGTATAATGGTTTACCTCTGTCTGTCCGTTCATCTATAACCAATATTTTTCAAAGCATTTTTCACAGTAACTATTAGTAATATCAACTTAACCCTTTCCCGTTTTTTGAAATTTTAGACTGTTCCGAATTGAAAGAGGTTGCAGACGACAATGAAAGTTGGGTGCAATTTGAAATGAAACCATTCTATGTGTTAGAAAATATTGTGATGAAGGAAGAAATTGCTTGTAACAAGCAATTTCTTCTTTTCCACAATGTTTTCTAAAGTATAAAATCACAGTAACGTAAAATCCCAGGTTTGTACAGGAAAGGGTTAAAACTCGGTAAGTAGGTTCAGTCCTACATGAGGCTGACCAAAATTAGGCCTTCAGGTTACCTTCATGTTTTATGACTTACTTTATTATTGGTATTGCTTATTGGCTGGTATCGTGGTATATGAGTATGTTCTTTGGAAAGCACTTTATTTATCCATTTCCAGACATCAAAATTTTGGACTTGTACAATTTGAAAGGGCTTGTACAGGAAAATTTAATGTAGCATTATTAGGTAGAAAACATTGTGTGAACAAAGAAATTACTTGTAATATCCCAATTTCCTCTTTTTAATGTTTTCTACGCAATTGGCAATCATTTTGAATTAAGGTAAACTTTAAAAAAATATATTATCTGTCATTTGTTTTCAATTTGGACCTGTCTAAAGTTTAGTTGTTCGATAATGGGTTAAGGTTACAACCAGTTGTAAAATATGAAGATGAAAAGTCGAAATTGTTTTTGGAATCAGAATTTTGGACTTTTTGACCCAAGTCTTTGTCTTTTGGGGTAAACAACTTTGTGGATAATTAAGAAATTGCATGCTTCAAGCAGTTTAGAGTAGTATCAAAAGGTGTCATTTTGTGGGAAAGGGTTAATCAATTTCAAGGGGATCTGAGTGACAAACATGGAGGTATTATTGTTATGTCTATAATAAAAGCATGCATGTTTATGTCTTTACCCTTTCCTAGTCAATTTTTTTTGAAAGACACTGCAGTTTACAAAACCTACTTGTGTCGTAGGAAAAAGCGTGAGAAAAGAAGAAATTGCTTGTCACAAACAATTTCTTCTTTTTTCACAATATTTTCTTTGGTATAAATTGCATGGATTTTAAAACCAGGGACTGTAGAGGAAAGGTTCAATCAAAGCACATATGTGTGAGAGGGTAATATGTCTAGTTATTAGAGATTTCACAAATTATAATTTGTGTTTGTACAGAAATAAATTTCATTTTGTTAAGTGATTCTTGACGGCATTGTTGTACAAGACTTTTGATAAGCTTTTGAATAAAAGTTATTGTTTCATGGTGTCTGTAGATATATTTGTACTGAATTGGAGTATACCTTTTGCTGCGAATTAGTTGTAAAATAGATCAACCCATTTCCAGATGGTAAAATTTTAGACTGGTCTGAATTGATGTAAGTTGAAGACAACAATTCAAAGCTTGTGCAAATTAAAAAGAACAAGTTTCATATAGTTTCAAACTAAAAAACACTTTGAGATTGATTGATTGATTGATTGGGTTTTAACACGGCTTTTAACAGTATTTCAGTCATATTGTGGCGGCTGGAGCACCTAACAATGGATTCCTGGTATTTCTCACACCAGTACTACCACTACATCCTTTCCTAGCCTCCAGCTGCTATAACACTTAGGTTAACAATTATCCACCCTTTGGTGAAAGACATATGTCGGAAAGAATATGAGCCGCCGACGGGGATTGAACCCATGACCCCATGATTGAAGATTAGGAGTCTGACGCGCTACCGACTGCGCTATGACGGCGGCAAAAACACTTTGAAAAAAGCAGAAATAATGTGTACATTCCTCTTTAAGTTTTCTACAGCTGTTGTTTTCAAGCACTTAAAATATTTAATTCTGTGGTAATAGGTTAAAGTGCTGCAAATCCTTTTTAATCAGAATTGCAAATAGCAAAAAAAATGCACCTATTCTGGAGTATGGTTCCGGAGAAGAGTTTGGTGAGTTGGGTAAATATCATCTCTTCAAATCAACAAACCCATACGAAAAATGAGCAATGTCTGATCAAGTTTCTCAAGACAACAAATTTTTAGGTCACCTGACCGAAGGTCATGGTGACCTATTGCGATTGTGTTTTGTCCGTCGTCGTGTGTTGTGCGTCATGCGTCAACTTTTTACATTTCGACTTCTTCTTAAGAACCCTTGGACGGATTTCAACCAAACTTGGCAGGAAGCATCCTTATGGGAAGGCGCTTCAGATTTATACACGTCATGGAGTTATCTCCCCTTGGCGCTCCATAAGGGACCAAAAAGGGTAAATCTTTAAAAATCTTCTTGTCATGAACTGGCTGTCAGACTAGATTCTCATTTGGTATTTAGAGTCTTTAGGGCAAGGACTATCAAGTTTGTACCGTGCTGGGGGGGGGGGGGGAAAGGGGGGGGGGGTACATAACCTTAAAGAGTGACAACTTTGAAAAAAAAATTCTACCAAACCAAAAGAACTACAGCTCTGATATTTGGTATGTGGCATCATCTAGTGGACCTCTATCAATATTGTATGAATTATAAGCCCAGGGTCAAAATTAACCTGTTCCTGGACGTCACAAGTTTATAGGCTTATATTGTGAAAATTTCAAAAATCTTCTTCTCCCAAACTAGAGGGCCTAGAGCTTTTATATTTGGTATGTAGCATCATCTGATGAATTTCTATCAATATTGTATAAATCATGGCCCAAGAGACAGAACTAGCCCATTCCCGGACGTCACAAGTTTCACAAAGGGCTTTTACAGTGAAATTTGTGAAAATCTTCTTCTCCCAAACAGGAGGGCCTAGAACTTTGATATTTGGTATAAAGGCATCATCTGGTGGACCTCTATCAAGATTGTAAAAATGATTGCCTCAGGATTAGAAATAGCCCATTCCTGGATGTCACAAATTTAACAAGGCTTATATAGTGAAATTTGTAAAAATCTACTTCTCCAAAACAGGAGGGCCTAGAACTTTGATATTTGGTATACAGCATTGTCTTGTGGACCTCTATCAAGATTGTAAAAATGATTGCCTCAGGATTAGAATTAGCCCATTCCGGGATGTCACAAATTTAACAAAGGCTTATATGGTGAAATTTGTAAAAATCTACTTCTCCAAAACAGGAGGGCCTAGAACTTTGATATTTGGTATACAGCATCTTCTTGTGAACCTCTATCAAGATTTTACAAATTATTGCCTCAGTATTAAAATTAGCCCATTCCTGGATGTCACAAATTAAACATAGGCTTATAAAGTGAAATTTGTAAAAATCTTCTTCTCCCAAACAGGAAGGCCTAGAACTTTGATATTTGGTATACAGCATCATCTGGTAGACCTCTATCAAGATTGTAAGAATTATTGCCTCAGGATGAAAATTAGCTCATTCCCCAATGTAAAAAAATCTAACATAGGTAAATATAGTGAAACTTTAAAAATCTTCTTCCCTCAAACAGATAGGCCTAGAGCTTTGATATTTGGTATGTAGCATCATCTGGTGGATCTCTATCAATATCATCGTAGACCTATGTTGAATAGCAGCTGGAGGCTAAGAAGGGATGTGATGGCGGTACTGGTGTGAGAAATACCAGGAATCCATTGTTAGGTGCTTCAGCCGCCACGATATAAATTAAAGATTGTTGAAAGCGGCGTAAAATTGATTCAAACAAACAAATCTATCAATATGGTATAATTTATGGCCCGAGGGTCATAACTAGCCCATTCCCGGACGTCATGAATTTTACATATGGCTTACATAATGAAAATTTAAAACTCTTCTTCTCCCAAACTCAAAGGCTTAGAGCTTTGATATTTAGTATGTAGCATAATTTGGTGGACTTTTATTTGTTTTTGTTCTCTTTGGACTCAGGTGACCGATAAGGCCCTAAGGGCCTCTTGTTCTTAGATCTAATCATATCAAGAGATCATTTCAAGCTACCAGAAATTTGAATTAATAACAAAGGTTGGTTGGAAATAGTGTTTTAACCCACTCCTACATGATACCAATTTTTACGCCTCTCAAGAAAAAAGCTTTGGAAAAAATTGTGGACAAGGGAAAAAATGCATGTCAACGATGTTTTTCATCCTGAAAGGAATTTTCATTTTATTTCACCAACTTGAAATTGTCATTTGCAACATCTTTCAATTTAGAATAGTCTAAAACTTAGTCATGTGGTAATGGGTTTAAAGGAGAATTGATATAACTAAATAGACATCCTTTCATCTACTAGTTGATAAACAAACTGTGCTTTCAAACATGGGATTTTGGGTTGGGAACTCCTGTTCAGGCAACATTCTTTCTGACATTTGATGAGACATTTTGACAGCTTCAACTTGTTTGAGCTTTTGCTATATTTGCCGACCACAATATGCTCTTTGGTTGGCTGTGTTCTAGAAAAATGTTATTACAATAGCCTAACTGATGCTTTGGTGACACTAAGCTTGAATTATTATGCCCTTACTTCAATAGATTTGGGGCACATTGCTATATAAGTGTCTATCTGTCGCATTTTTCACAAATATTATTTGCATTGACTTGGAACTTGGTATGGAGGTTTGACTTGAAACTTGGTATGGAGGTTTGACTTGAAACTTGGTATGGAGGTTTGACTTGAAACTTGATACGGAAGTTTGACTTGAAACTTGGTATGGAAGTTTGACTTGAAACTTGGTATGGAGGTTTGACTTGAAACTTGGTATGGAGGTTTGACTTGAAACTTGGTATGGAAGTTTGACTTGAAACTTGGTATGGAGGTTGAACTAGGTGTGCGTTAACTGTAAATATGCTCACATATCATCTATTTCCTGTTTTACGTTTGTTGGGGTTTTTTTACATTGCATGGTATAGTGGTACAAGTAAATAGCAACACATTTTTTTCAGCAACTATCAATAGCATCAACTTGAAACTTGGTATAGAGGTGTGCTACAAGGGTGCTCATTGAGGGAGAATTTAATTTTCACTGGTAGTGCAAGTCGGAGTATACTCAGTGAGTTTCGACTCACAAACTTCTTGTTGGTGAGTGAATTTATCGATAGTCATATTTTGAGAATCAAGATTATATCTTAGCCTTCGTCTGTACAACATATTCTCAAAACTAACCTTAAAACTAAACATTTCCCTGTTACGTCAATATTATTTGGAGCCGCCGTCATAGCGCAGTTGTTAGCGCGTCGGACTGTCAATCTAGAGGTCCTGGGTTCGATCCTCGACGACGGCACTCATCCTTTCCAATGAGTCGATAATCGTAGACCTATGTAGGATAGCAGCTGGAGGCTTTGAAGGGATGCAATGGTAGTACTGGTGTGAGAAATACCAGGAGTCCATTGTTAGGTGCTTCAGTCGCCGCGATATAACTGAAAGATTGTTGAAAGCGGCGTAAAACCCCATTCTAACAAACAAACCAATCAATATTATTTGCAAGTCTGTGCATATATTTGGTGTGTAGGTACCTTTTAAAGATGTCGATTTAATGTAAGTCAAATTTTGAGGGTCATATTTTGACCCTTATCCAAATGACTTTCCAAAAACTTTACCTAAAAACATAACTCTACTCTGTTTTAGATGAGCACTTTTAACCAGTCATATGTTTAAGCTCAATATCTTTTTATGCCCCAAAAGGGAGGCATATAGTAATCGAACTGTCCCTCAGTCAGTCCGTGTGTCAAAAATGGGGACTTTTTGCCGTGTCTGCTTTGTAACTTCTATAATCATGCACGCAGGTACAAATTTCTGTCATACAAATGTTCACCACCTTCAGACGACGTGTCGCAAAAAAAGACCCAGGTTCCTATCTTAAAGGTCAAGGTCCCAAACTTGGGTCAAAGGTCAAAAATTGGCACTTTTTGCTGTGTCCGCTCTGTAACTTCTATAATCATGCACACAGGTACAAATTTCTTTCATAAATATTCACCACCTTCAGACGATGTGTGGCAAAAAGACCAAGGTTCCTATCTCAAAGGTTAAGGTCACCATCTGGGGTCAAAGGGGCGTCCAGAATGGTTAAATTGTATTTACTCTCTTATTCTTCCATGGATTGCTTCCATATTTGGACAGATGCTTAAGTGGGTGGACCACTTTACATGACCTTGACCTTACCTAGTGACTTTGACATTTGACCTACTTTTGACCTCAGAAAAATCCGTCCATAATGCATTTCTCGGTTTTATTCTGTATGTATAGAAATTATTATATGTATTGAAATTTCATTTATTAAAAACCCAGACGTATAGATGACAAATGCATATGGTTGTGTTTACAAAACAAAGTGCCACATGCTTGACCCTGTCCTTTTGGGGCATTTGTCACATGACTGTGACCAGCTCTTGTTCTAGTCATCATCTGGAACATTTGACTTGAAAATGAACCCTTTGCTTCTAATTTCATTATTGCACAAAAGTCTATTTGTCAAAGTGGATCTCGATTCACCAGTTTGGGTCACAAATTCGTATTTACCATAACTCATTCCTACACAAAGACACTTTTTGGCTCCCTTAAGAAAAACAAGTAGGAATACATTCTGGGATTGAAGAAATTGCCTACAACAAGAATTTTCTTCATTTCCACAATGTTTTCTACCTAAAAACGTGGAAAATCTAAAAATTCATTAACTTTAGATTGTCATCTGCAACTCCTTTCAATTTAGACAAGTCTGAAATTTTGCCGATTTGGTAATTGCTTAACAGGGAATCAAGCAAGTCTTGTTTTACTTCACTGATAATCCAACTAATTGCAACCATTGTGTGAACAGAATTTGTTAGGGCACACTTGTTTAATTCATCTTTAAACTTTTGGCCTTGTAGCATGGTTAACCCATTACCAGAGGACAAGTGTTCGGCTGGTTAGAATTGAAAGGAGTTGTATATGATAATTACAACTGAAATTTTAATACTTTTTTTCTCAGGGTAGAAAACAATTTCTTCATTTTCAGCAATATTTCTTCAGACTTTTTTCTTGAGAGGCATGTAAAAGTGGGATTGTGTTGGAAATCAAGACATTTAACCTCTAGTTTAGCTATATTACATTCTCTATGAAATACGTTTAGCCCATTACTAGAAAAAATTAGGACGGGTCCAGTTTGAAAAAGTTGCAGATGACATTTTAAAGCTTGTTCAAGTAAAAAAAAAAATAATGCCAGATAGGGTAGAACATGTAACTTGCAATTTCTCCTTCTCGCAGAGTTTCTTCGTAGCTCACCTGAGCACGAAGTGCTCAATGTGAGCTTTTAGGATAGGGCGGTCCGCTTTCAAAATACTTCACAGAATTGAGATCCACGAAGTACTCTGGTGGCCACAACAATGGATTGAATCATTTTTAACAGTTATCCACCTATACTGAAAGGCATAGAGCTTTGATATTTGGTATGTATCCTCACCTATTGACTCTTTACCGAATTACTCCAAAGAGTTATCGTACTCTGAAAATTAGCTCTTTTTTGTACGATTTTGTATCAATGCCTGTTTACCCTCTACCAAAATACTTCAAAGAATTACCATACTCTGAAAATTAGACCATTTCTCTGCAGTCCCTGATTTTACATATGAATAAAAAAGAAAATCTTTGAGAGTCTTCTCCAAAGCTATGAAGCCTAGAGCTTTGATATTTGGTATGTATCAATGGTATCTTTCATTGCTCATTTACCTTTTACTAAAATACTTCAAAAAATGACTCAACCGTAGAAATTAGCCCTATGTTGTGGAATCTTGGATTTACATAGGATTACAGGAGAAAACTTTTAAAAAATCATATCCGAAACCATTAGACTTAAGATTTGATATTTTGTGTATATCCTAAAGCCTTGAGCCACCACACACAGGTGGGCAAATAAATGACCGTCATGCACTTGTTTGTTTTTTAGTTGTGGGGATCATGTGGTAATTAGTTCAGTCAAATACAACTAACGCACTGACAATGGATTTTTATGCAAAGTTGGATATGTCTCACACTTTGTGGGAGATGCTTATATTTTTTGCAGCATATATCTGTATGTCCATTATTGCCCGATTTGAAAATGAGGTTGATCTTCATGTGATTTTACTTGTCCAGCATCAGTCCTACCTGCGCAAGAAACAAATATGATTTCATTTGCTAAAAGTTCACTATCCTAGGTTAAAAACTCGAAAGAAGACCTAATTTTTTAGGATGATGTCTTTGTTGCTATTCAACTAATTTCGATGTTATATCCTATTCTCCAAAGTCTTACGATGGTTATAAATTTGTATGAAACATGCTGGCATGATGTCAAAGATGGGAGTATTGAAGCAGTTATCGATCTTTATAGTTGTTAGACCATCGGCGGGATATTTTGCAATCTCCGACATAATCTAGTTAACCCATTCCCACACACTGACGCTTTTTGACTCCTTAAGAATATTCTTTAAAACACCATGAAAAATATAGAGGATAATCAAACTGGTTATTTTTTATATGAAAAATCTCTCACGAGAATGCGTTATTAAGCGTTGAAAAACGAGTCCGTCAAAATGTATTACACTGGGAAATTCAAAGGTTTCACAGCTAGGAATATAATAAAAAGGAATTGCTTGTTACAAGTAATTTCTTCATTATACACACGGGTTTTCAAAATTTCATCAACCAATAATTGTCGTCTACATCTCCTTTGAATTTGGAGCTGTCTAAAATTGTGTCGTACGGTAATGAGTTTAACCATAAACACAGTCCCGACTGTTGCAACAGAAAAAATAAGCAATGGAAAATATTGTAGGGAAACGTGAAATTGCTTGTAAAAAAGTAATCTTCCTTTTCTCGTAATGATTTCTATCTCATTTCTTACTTGGTTTTAAAATTTATCAAACTTTGAAAAATCGTCTGTAACTTCTCCCACTTTAATCAGGTCTAAACTTTTGGCGTCAAATAATTGGTTAATCCATTACTAGGACCCGTATTTACCAACGCATTCTAAACTTACTTAGTCGACTAAATCTAAGGATTGAAATAAATTTAATTCAGTACGTATTCACCAACCCATTCTAAATTTTTAGAATAAACTAAATTTGGGGGAAATTCTTCATTATTCCAAGTCCAATACCTACCATACTAAATAAGCATTTGGCCGTTGTCCGCTTTATTACATGTAGTCGAAAAAACATTGTTTGGGCAAATAATATGATATTAAGGGAATTATTTCCACAATGATTTTCCTTTTGGACAAAAATTTAGACCAGTCCGAGTTGAAAGGAGTTACAGACAACATTTCAAAGAGTGAAAATTGGGGAAATAAGTACCAAACATGGTAGAAAACATTGTGAGAAAAGGCAATTGCTCCTTTTCTTACGATGTTTCCATAATGGTTTTAACGTATATAAAGCGACGTTGTTTATTGTCGCCCAATAGACCTGGTTTTAATCGTACAAAAGATTCGTAACCCCGTATGCCTTTAACCCATTACTACAATCCCGCCTTTTTACTCTCTGATGAAGCAAAGTAATTGAAAACATTTTGCGAAACTTATAAATTAAAAAGCAGTTCTAACTTTTATGCCCCCATCATGTAATGGCGGTGGGTATTTAGAGTTACCTCTGTCCGTGTGTGTTTGTCCACTTGTTGTCCGGAGCATGTCTTCTACGTTAATCGGTGGATTTCAAAATGACTTGTTCCTCTACAAGAGTACTAGTGTCATGCGTAAAATATGTTTGGATGCTACCGCTATCAAGGTCATTTTAAAGTAATTTTAATTGATGTATACATCGACTTTCAATTTTGACTGGTCTAAATTTTCATCTTCCGGTAATTGGCAAATGCTCGCAAACATAGCTTGTCGTGGTTTGTGTTTTAGCTTGTGTTGATTTGTAGGCTAGCATGGAGCTTTTACTAAAAGGCGATATTGAAGGCTTGTGAAAAACGAAAGCATATATGACGAATGTGTTTTTCTTCCCAGACAATGATTTGAAATATTTTCTCTGCTGTTAAAAAAATTGTTATTAAGTGAAATTCATTATGAAGAATCCGAATCGTTACTCTTAAGTGCATGGTTGCATTTTGAATAAAATCAATTTTAGGAATTCATCGCACAATGCATTTTGATCTATTCACTGAATTTACAAGGCCAAACGCGTTTTTTGATGGACGTCTTCGATGTCCATCAGTGTTGCCCAGTTAAGAAAATCCAGTCGAATATTACAAGGTAGAAGAGAAGTTGTTCCCAATTAGGTTCGATTGATTATTTTTCAGTACCTGTCTTTTCCAAACGACTGTACATTTTGAAAGTGGCGTAATACGAGAACTCTATTTAATTCGTAGAAAGCGTAAAGGTTCCTCTTACATACGAAAATACCTGCCTATATTGCGCTCAGCGTAGATGCGGTAACGGTTTCATACCGCGTAGTCTTTCAATCACATAGTGAGTAATTTTCCTTCTGTTTTTAGAACTAAGAATACCAGCTGTATACCGCGGGAGTGAAAAGCTATACAGTTACATATACTCAAAGAAATGCTTTGGATGTTCATCATTAATTTTAATTAGCCTTTTTAATCCATTACCACACGACCAAAAAGAATTCACAGAAGTTATAGACGGTAATACAAGTCGCTTTGAAATTGAACACTAAGGTCCAGGAAAGGTAGGAAACATTATGATAAAATGAGAAATTCCTTGTTTCAAGCAATTACTCCTTTTCTCACAAAGTTTTCTTTAATGCAATTCTTCAGGGGCATAAAAAGGCGTGATTGTGTGGGAATTGGTAAAGCTACTACTTGGTCGCAGAAGGTTTAAAAGATATACAGATACTCTCATTTTTTTACAAGTAATAATTCTCAATGAATATTGCTAATGTAATACTGTTTAAGTTTCTAAAATGATATTTGAATTATTTGTGAACTGTCATCGGAATATGATCATCGCTGAAAAATAAATAAGAGGGTCTTGTGCGCTCACCTAAGATAAAGGCTCTTTTTCTTTCGACAGTCTAATTTAATGCTAATGTCAGAATTATGATACAAGAGGTTTGTTTGAATGGGGTTTTACGCCGCTTTCAACAATCTTTCAGTTATATCGCGGCGGCCGGAGCACTTAACAATGGAACCCTGGTGTTTCTCACACCAGTACTACCATTACATCCTTTCCTAGCTTCCAGCTGCTATCCCTTATAGGTCAACGATTATCGACCCATTGGTGGGAGACAAATAGTCGGAAAGGATGAGTGCCGCCGTCGATGATCGAACCCGGGACCTCTAGACTGACAGTCCGACGCGCTACCAACAAGAGGGCCTGACAATATTTTATACATGTTTAGGATCTGTCCCTTTCGTATTTAACTGTCTTAATGACAATTTTCAAGGCTTTAGGACTGATATGAAATATGAAGAACACTTTTGCATCCCCTCTGAATCCATTGGTAATTAATTTAAAAATAAGATGAACTGATGATTCATGCTAGATGTCAAGGCTATAGATCAACTGGGTCAGGAGAGAAAGATTTTTAAAGAAAAAAATCGTTGCCATGACAAGCAGAATTCTTCCAACGGATTTGTATAAATTAAGTTATTTGCATACAGGACCACCTAAGAAACATTTCTGCCAAATTCGGTTCAAATGTCGCATAAAAATCCTTCTTTATTTCTCTATAACCCCTACCTCCCTGGGGATTAGCCTCTAGGGTAATGAATTTAGCAATTTTGAGAGAGGTCAATATACTAATGTTTCATGTAAAATATCAAGGCTCTACACCTCCCAGGAGAAGATTTTTAAAGGTTATTTTAAGATTTCACTTTTGTCGCCATGGCAACCAGAGTTTTCAATGGATTTCAATTCTTTTAGCTATTTTCATACAGGGCCACTGCTAAATTAAGATCTAATTGGCACAGCGGTTTGGGAGGAAATGTCCTTTAAAAATCCTTCTTTATTTCTATATAAACCCCATCTTCTGGGGGCCCCGCCCCTTGAGCCCCTAGGGTCATGATTTTAGCAATTTTGAAAGAAACCAATATACAATGTACTGTTGTTTCATGAAAAGTATCAAGGCTCTTCGCCTTCTGGGTCAGGAGAAGAAGGTTTTTAAAGACTATTTCTTTTTTTTTTTTTTTTTTTTTACTTTTGTCGCCATGGCAACAAGAGTTTTCAACAGATTTCAATTCTTTTTAGCTAGTTTTAAATGGGAGTACCTAAGGAGCAGTTCTTCCAAATTTTCTCGAAATTGGACCAGTGGTTATGGGGGAGATATTGTTTTTCCCTTTACCTAGCTGCTAGTTTTAGACTGGTCTTAATTGTAAGGAGTTGCAGACGATAATTTAAAAATCATGACATCATATTTTTTTTTTCAATTTTCTAGGTAGAAAACATTGTGTACAATGAAGACATTGCTTTAATTGTTATACATAATTTCTTCATTTTTAAACAATGTTTTCCCAATTGTTTTTCTTGAGTGGCGTCAAAAAGCGTAACTGTTTCGGCTTGAGTTAAAGAAGTTGACGACGCACGACGGACGCACGCTGGACAAATAGGTTGCAATAGCTCACTTGATCTTGAAAGCTATTTAGAAGGCTTTGATCAGGTTAATTTGGTTTAACGTCGCTTTCAGTAGTATTTCAGTAGACCAAAATCGCGGTTGGTAAATGCACCCAACCATGTCTTCCCGTCATTTTTTGCACCAGGACATGTTTACTTACAAATGAAACAATGACTTTGAGCTGCTCAGCCCGAGTCATAGGCAAATTAGTTATCATATTTTCTTCGGTGAGACAAATGACGGGTATAGCTATGGCTATCTTTTACCGAACTCTGGATCGTGCTCAGGGCTCTAGAACAGAAAACATCCTGTATTAAGCTAACCATGCTAGGCGGGACGTTATGCTTAAAAAAAGATTACCCATATGAAAAATGCCATTTCATATACCACAAAAGGCATATCACTCTACTTTGCCAACGGGGACGCCCATGATCAGTACTTTCAGTGCTCTGATTTCTTTGGTGCACGTAGCAAAGTTTATTACACGTATATCTTAGGTAAGCGGAAAATCCGAATCTAAAAATAGAAATTACTCATCAACAAAAAACCCATATAAGACAAATAAAGGTAAGTCGTGAAATACCTACTTTCAGTTGAAAGATGGATCAAACATTATGTAGAGTATTATTTTGTTTTACAACATTAGTTATCATAAAGGAATGCACAGGTAAGTTGCATCGTCATTATCCTGCAGTGATTGTGAAGTATTATTTAAGGACATATATCTTCAGTGGGCGACTAAAACATCGTAAATACAGCTTTATTCAAGCTGTATTTACTATGTTTGGGTCGCCCTCCGACGATAAAGGATCTGTTTTGATAATTTGTTTGAGACAACCTGGTCTTAATTGAGTCCAGAGCATGAAAATTATAAACAAAACCCATTACCCTTTGACAAAACTTGAATTGAAACTGGTCAAATTTCAAAGAGGATTGAGACAACAGTTCTAACTCTGCGTTGAAAATAAAAGAGTCACGAATCTTCATGTTGACAGGAATTGGTCTTTTTTTCAAAGTCATTTGTATAGTGTTGACCTTCAAACAATGACGATTTTCAAGACCTTCGTACATTCAATCAAACGTTCGTGAGCGTTTTGTTAAGCAGGTTAATCTTGTATATGCTAGTAAAGCGTCCCTACATGTAATCTTCCGAATGTGGAAACCCAATTCTAAGAGTAGCAATTATGTCACTGAAAAACATCAACACATTTTAAGGTAAGTCGTAAAATTTTTACTTTCATTTTCAACTTAAAACGAAAGACGGACCAAAAATTGCGTAGAGTTTTATTTTGTTTTACATCATTAGTTATCTTATCAGAATGTACAGGTCAGTTACCTTGTTACCATTCTGAAAAATTTGTGAATAAATTTTTCAAACGGAATATTAAGTTTGTGGGTTACCAAAACCTCCTAACTACAGCTTGAATAAAGCATTATTTCCGATATGACTGAAATAATGTTAAATTGGTTAAAATCCCATTCAAACAAAGGAAATGATAGGGTCTGTCATGCATCAACTGATTCGATTCTACGGGTTTAGGTATGATCGACATTATCTATTAATTTCGAGTCGAAGGCCCTTTCACGTGATAGGTTACACTCGTGACCCGTCCAGCGATATCGGACCCCCTCGGTGGGCGAAAAACATCGATCCTTGTCTGGCTGCGCAGACTGGAAAGGATTGAAACTTTTCGATGGGCTTGAGCAGAATTTCTGAATGTATATTGACCCTTCTGCCTAACCATGCATTCAATTGAAATGCCGTCCTTAATTAAGGGATCGTTGGCCCCGTACACTGGCCCCGCCCACTGGTCACGCCCACTGGCCCCGCCCACTGACCTCCAACAGGAAGTTCCACTTAGATATTAAACGGGGTTATTTTACAAAATTTATAGCCATTTAACAGATAAGTTAAAGGTTGTCAATCAAATCGTCGTAACTACAGCTTGGGTTAGCAGTACGTCGTTGGACGTGCGAATTGTCGTAACTACAGCTTTGTATAAGCTGTAGTGACAATATTTTGTATATGCTTTTCAATCATTTGGATTGCTGATAACCTGGAAGGTCCTTTTTACTTTACTGTTCACAATCTTGATTTCAGGAAGTCACGGTGTTGATACACACCCAGTCTACCCTCACGTGGTACTGCCGAAACTTCCCGAGCATTACGGAAAGTTGTCGGAGGACGATCTGTTGTGGTCAGCGAACCCGACTGAGTTCTACTGCAGATCCAGACCCTGCCTCATGCCGACTAGTCCTTGCTCGAAGATCATCCCACGTTTATCCTGGCTTGCACGTGAACCCCGTACTGTTGGCTACATGTGGAACCCTGTAAGCCTTGTGTTTATACAACACACAGTAATGGAGCGATGTCGCAAGCCTAGTCAGTGTCTACAGGCTGCGATCAAAGTACAGGATCTGCATATGAATGCGTTTAGTAAGTGGACTGATAACTTAGGGAAAAAATGTCAAAATTGACTGAAATGTGTACATGTGAATGAAATAATTTTTGTATTGAGCGACCACTCAAGGGGCGACCATAAAGTGGTCGCTTAAGAGAATTGTCGTTGAGTACACTTTTTAGCGAGTGATATGAAGAACTGATTTGATTGCATAAAGTTTTAAAAAACTCTTACTTCATCCTATGTTGTTGGGACATACTAGAATCGTCTCATTTAGTTCCAACAACATAGGATCTAGTTGTTACTTTATTTTAAGCAAAATATTTTCGTCGTTCTAAAGATCTATTGCTTTAAAAAAATTATTTCTATTATGGTTGGTTAATGGACGTGGTTGCTTAATAGAAGTTATCGCTAGAGCAAGATCGACTGTATTTCCAAAAAAAAAAAAAAAAGGGTTGCACATAGCGTTCTAGAAATTTTGACAAATAAGTGTCATAGGGGAAGAAAAATATATCGTGGGAAAATAAGAAATTGCTTGTACTCCTTTTCACACAATGTTTTCCACAACTTTTTACCTCGAGTAGACAAAATGTGGGATCCTGTGGTGAAATGTTTAAACAGCCATATGGTATATTTCACCGAGGATAAAGTGTCACTTGATTTCTAACAAAAACTTTTTAACATACAAAATGGCGATCGGTTTTTAACTCTACTGGTCGAAGGCCACTAGAGCTATAGCGATGGCTTTTTCCCGTCCGGCATCCGTGCGTCCGTCCGTCTGTCGTCCGTCCGTTAATCTTTTCTTTGTTTACGCGATAAAGTCCACAGTTTCATCGGATTCTCTTCAAACTTTCACAGAATGATTGTACCATCATAAGGATCGTTCCTTTCGAAATTTGGTCAGATCCGTCAAGAAACACGGGAAAAGGGGCCTTATGAAAATTTGTTTAAAAATTCAATTAAAAATCCTCGTTTACGCGATAGAGTCCACAGTTTTCATCTGATTTTCTTCAAATTTTCTAAGAATGATTGTACCATCATAAGGATCGTTCCTTTCGAAATGGGTATGATCCTTCAAGAAACACGGGAAAGGGGCCTTATGAAAATTTAATTAAAAAATCCTCGTTTACGCGATAGAGTCCACAGTTCTCATCAGATTCTCTTCAAACTTTCACAGAATGATTGTACCATCATTAGGATCGTTCCTTTCGAAATTGGGTCAGATCCGTCAAGAAACACGGGAAAAGGGGCCTAATTAAAACTTAATTAAAAAATCTTCGTTTACGCGATAGAGTCCACAGTATTCCTCGGATTCTCTTCAAACTTTCACAGAATGATTGTACCAATCATAAGGATCTTTCCTTTCGAAAATGGGTATGATCCGTCAAGAAACACGGGAAAAGGGGCCTTATGAAAATTAAATTAAAAATTCAATTAAAAATCCTCGTTTACGCGATAGTGTCCACAGTTTTCATCTGATTCTCTTCAAACTTTCTCAGAATGATTGTACCATCATAAGGATCGTTCCTTTCGAAATTGGGTCAGATCCGTCAAGAAACACGGGAAAAGGGGCCTTATGAAAGTTTAATTAAAAAATCCTCGTTTACGCGATAGAGTCCACAGTTCTCATCAGATTCTCTTCAAACTTTCACAGAATGATTGTACCATCATTAGGATCGTTCCTTTCGATAATGGGTATGATCCGTCAAGAAACATAGGAAAAGGGGCCTTATGAAAATTCAATTAAAAACTCGATTAAAAATCCTCGTTTGCGCGATAGAGTCAACAGTTTTCATCGGTTTCTCTGCAAACTTTCTCAGAATGATTGTACAATCATAAGGATCGTTCCTTTCGAAAATGGGTCAGATCCGTCAAGAAACACGGGAAAAGGGGCCTTATGAAAGTTTAATTAAAAAATCCTCGTTTACGCGATAGAGTCCACAGTTCTCATCAGATTCTCTTCAAACTTTCACAGAATGATTGTACCATCATTAGGATCGTTCCTTTCGATAATGGGTATGATCCGTCAAGAAACATGGGAAAAGGGGCCTTATGAAAATTCAATTAAAAACTCGATTAAAAATCCTCGTTTACGCGATAGAGTCAACAGTTTTCATCGGTTTCTCTGCAAACTTTCTCAGAATGATTGTACAATCATAAGGATCGTTCCTTTCGAAAATGGGTCTGATCCGTCAAGAAACACGGGAAAAGGGGCCTTATGAAAGTTTAATTAAAAAATCCTCGTTTACGCGATAGAGTCCACAGTTCTCATCAGATTGTATTTAAACTTTCACAGAATGATTGTACCATCATAAGGATCTTTCCTTTCGAAATTGGGTCTGATCCGTCAAGAAACACGGGAAAAGGGGCCTTATGAAAATTTAATTAAAAATTCAATTAAAAATCCTCGTTTACGCGATAGGTTCCACAGTTTTCATCTGATTCTCTTCAAACTTTCTAAGAATGATTGTACCATCATAAGGCTCGTTCCTTTCGAAATTGGGTATGATCAGTCAAGAAACACGGGAAAGGGGCCTTATGAAAATTTAATTAAAAATTTAATTCAAAATCCTCGTTTACGCGATAGAGTCAACAGTTCTCATCAGATTCTCTTCAAACTTTCACAGAATGATTGTACCATCATAAGGATCGTTCCTTTCGAAATTTGGTCAGATCCGTCAAGAAACACGGTAAAAGGGGCCTAATTAAAACTTAATTAAAAAATCTTCGTTTACGCGATAAAGTCCACAGTATTCATCGGATTCTCTTCAAACTTTTACAGAATGATTGTACCATCATAAGGGTCTTTCCTTTCGAAAATGGGTATGATCCGTCAAGAAACACGGGAAAAGGGGCCTTATGAAAATTAAATTAAAAATTCAATTTAAATCCTCGTTTACGCGATAGGTTCCACAGTTTTCATCTGATTCTCTTCAAACTTTCTCAGAATGATTGTACTATCATAAGGATCGTTCCTTTCTAAATTTGGTCAGATCCGTCAAGAAACACAGGAAAAGGGGCCTTATATGAAAATTTAATTAAAAAATTCTTGTTAACAATCTAGAGTCCACAGTTTTCATCAGATTGTATTTAAACTATCACAGAATGATTGTACCATCATAAGGATCGTTCCTTTCGAAATTGGGTCAGATCCGTCAAGAAAAACGGGAAAAGGGGCCTAATTAAAACTTAATTAAAAAATCTTCGTTTACGCGATAAAGTCCACAGTATTCATCGGATTCTCTTCAAACTTTCACAGAATGATTGTACCATCATAAGGGTCTTTCCTTGGGTATGGGTATGATCCGTCAAGAAACACGGGAAAAGGGGCCTTATGAAAATTAAATTAAAAATTCAATTAAAAATCCTCGTTTACGCGATAGGTTCCACAGTTTTCATCTGATTCTCTTTAAACTTTCTCAGAATGATTGTACTATCATAAGGATCGTTCCTTTCGAAATTTGGTCAGATCCGTCAAGAAACACGGGAAAAGGGGCCTTATGAAAATTTGATAAAAAAATTCAATTAAAAATCCTCGATTACGCGATAGAGTCCACAGTTTTCATCTGATTCTCTTTCAAACTTTCTCAGAATGATTGTGTCATCATAAGGATCGTTCCTTTCGATAATGGATATGATCCGTCAAGAAACATGGGAAAAGGGGCCTTATGAAAATTCAATTAAAAACTCGATTAAAAATCCTCGTTTACACGATAGAGTCAACAGTTTTCATCGGTTTCTCTTCAAACTTTCTCAGAATGATTGTACAATCATAAGGATCGTTCCTTTCGAAAATGGGTCTGATCGGTCATGAAACATGGGAAAAGGGGCCTTATGAAAATTTAATTAAAAATTCTTGTTAACAATCTAGAGTCCACAGTTTTCATCAGATTGTATTTAAACTTTTACAGAATGATTGAACCATCATAAGGATTGTTCCTTTTGGAATTTGGTCTGATCCATCAGGAAACACGGGAAAAGGGGCCTTATGAAAATTTAATCGAAAAATCTTTTAAGAAATACTCCTTAACACTCTGGAGTCAATAGTTTTCATCGGATTCCCTTCAAACTTTCACAGAATGATTGTACTATCATAAGGATTATTCCTTTTGAAATTTGGTATGATCCTTTAAAAAACACAGGAAAAAGGGGCCTTATGAAATTTTTAATAGAAAATTCTCATTAATAATCTAGAGCCAACAATTTACAACGGATTCTCTTCAAACTTTCACAGAATGATTGTACCATCATAAGGATTGTACCTTTTCGAATCGGATATGATTTCTCAAGAAACATAGGAAAAGGGGCTTTTTTAAAATTTAATTCAAAGATCTTTGTTAACTCTCTAGAGTCCACAGTTTTCAACTGATTGACTTCAAACTTTCACAGAATGATTGTACCATCATAAGAATTGTTCCTTTCAAAATTTGGTATGATCAGTCAAGGACCACGAGAAAAAGGGGCCCGATTAAAACTGGATTGAAAAAGTCCTCGTAAACACAATAGAGTCCATAGTTTTCAACAAATTCTCTTCAAACATTCCCAGAATGATTATTACATTAAATGGATTGTTACTTTCGGAAGTAGGTTTGCTCCATCAAGTTTCATGGGAAAAGGGGCCCTATGAAAATTTAATAAAAAATTCTAGTTAATACGTAATATCCCTAGATTTCAACTGATTGACTTCAAACTTTCACATAATGATTTTACCATCATGAGGATTGTTCCTTTCAATTTGGGTCTGATCCATTGAGAAACATAGGAAAAGGGGCCTTAGGAAAATTCAATTAAAAAAATCTTAATTAATGCTTGTAAGTCCACAGATGAGATGGGGTTGTCTTTATACTCAAACAGAATAATTATACTTTTGTAAGAAGAGTTCCCTTTGGAATTGGTTCAGATCCATCAAGTAACATGGGAAAAGGGGCTATATGAAAATTCAATTAATAAAACCCTGTTAACACAATAAAGCCCACAGCTTTGATTAGATTTTGTTGAAACTTTCAGAGAATGATTGGAAGGTCATAACTATCATTCTTTTCATAACAGGGTTTGAACTGTCAAGAAGCACAGGAAAAGGGGCCTTATGAAAATTTCATTTATAAATCCTTGTTACCAAGTCCAGAGCTTTAATCGGATTTCTTCAAACATTCACAGAATAATTGTATAATAATAATGATTGTTGATGTTTGCATTAGACCTGATCCGTCAAGTATCATAGGAAAAGGAGCATTATGAAATTTCATTTTGAAATCATTGTACCACAATAAAGTCAACATTTTTCATCAGATTCTGTTAAAACTTTCACAGAATTATTATTTCATCATGAGGATTCTTTCTTTTCAAATTAGGCGTGATCTGTCTAGTATCATGGGAAAGGGGGCCTTTAGAGAATTTTATCCATAATCCTTGTAACCAAGTCCAGAGCTTTCATTGGATTTTATTCAAACCTTCACAGAATCATTGTACAATAATCACGATTGTTAATGCTGACATGAGACCTGATCCTTCAAGTATCACAGGAAAAGGAGCCTTATGAAAAATTTATTTTAAAAATTTGACACCAAGATAAAGTCTGCAGTTTTCACCAGATTCTGTTCAAACTTTCACAGAATGTTTGTACCATCATAAGGATTGTTTCTTTCCAAATCGGGCCTGATCTGTCTAGTATCATAGGAAAAGGGGCTGTATGAAAAATTATTACTAGATCCTCATAAACACAACAATGCCCTCAGTCTTTATCAGAATATCTTCAAACTTTAATAGAATGATTGTACCATCATTTGGATTGTTCCTTTGTAAATTAGGTCTGATTGGTTAAGTGACACAATAAAAGGGACCTTATAAAAATTTTATTACAGAACATCATTATTACAATAAAGTCCTCAGTCTTTATCATTTTCTTCAAACTATCATTAGGATTGTTCCTTTGTACATTGGGTCTGATTTGTTAAGTTTCACGGAAAGAGGGGCCTTATGTAAATTTAGTTACAAAAATTCTTGACACAATTCAGTCCACTGTTTTCATTGATTCTCTTTAACTTTTAAAGAATGATTCTACATTCATTAGAATTGTTCCTTTTGAAATTTGGTTTGTTCTGTAAAGTATCATGAGAAAAGGGGCCCTTCGAATATTTCACTATAAACTCATTAACACAATAAATTCCACAGATTAAACAGATCAGATTGATTGTACCATCATTCCAATTGTTGATTTTGACAGTGGATCTGACTATAGCAAGGGTCACATAAAAAGGGGCCTTATTAAAAACTCTCTTAAATATTCTGGTTAACACAATGATGTCCCTTGATTTCACCGGATTCACTTCAAAATTTCACAGAATGATTGTACAAATACTTAATATCTTTGTTAACACAATAAAGTCAACAGTTTTATTGGATTCTCCTCAAAGATGCATGGAATAATTGTGGCATTCGAAACACAGGAAAAGGGGCCTTACAGATTATCATTCAAAACATTCTTGTGTATGTGATGAAGATCACAATCATTACCAAGTTGTCTTTTAAATTTCACAGGACAATTGTCGGGTTGTAAGGAAAGTTCCTTTTGGAATGAAATTGATCCATCAGAAAACACAGGAAAAGGGGCCTTATTGATTTTCATTCAAAACAATCCTGTTTATGTGATTAAGTCCACAATTATTGTCAGATTCTGATGAAATATTCACAGAATGATTGTAGGGTCATAAGGTAACTTTCTTTTGGAAATGGAGTGGATCCGTCATGAAACATGGGAAAAGGGGCCTTGAGGATTGTTGCTTAAAATGATAAAGGGGATAAAGCCCCTTTTTTCTGTATGCATTCTTCTTTGAGCAATTAACTTCCTTAAATATCAGATTGCTTTAACGGAAAACTTGATAACCAGTAGAGCGTCTCAGGCCCTCATTGGCCTCTTGTTTTTTTTTTTTGTTTTTTTTTTTGTTTTTGTTTTTCTTGTTGTTTTTTTTTGTTTTTTTTGTTTGTTTGTTTTTTTTTGTTTTTTGTTTTTTTTTTTTTTCATAAATGTTATGCGTCTATCGGTTGATTCTTGTTTTATAAGCCTATAAAACTCGAGTTTTTAGCCAGTATTCAGAGACCGAAGACGCAAGTCGATCTTTGCCAGGAGACAGAATATCAGTTTAAAGCCCTTTCCCTTTGCAAAATTTTAGACCTGTCCATATTCAAAATTTTTTGACGAAAATTGAAAGCGGATCAAGTTTGATAAAAAAAACCCCCATTCATTATGATAGAAAATAGTGTGCAAATCAAATTTCTTGTTTTTCTACAACGATTTTCCAATTATGAATTTATAAGGGCATAAAAACCAGGGATATATAAGAAACATTTACACGATAGAACTGTTATGTCGCTCAAAACAGTATAAAACTTCACCAAAGAACTGTAAAAAATGTACCACAGTTTTCCGGTTAAAACAAATTCTGGATTTACTTTTCAGAATGGGACGATATTGGTTATTCATTCCTTGTCGGTGAAGATGGGAACGCGTACGAAGCTCGAGGTTACGACAGGATAGGAGCTCACACACTTAAATGGAACAACGAGTCTATAGGTATAGGCGTGATGGGCAACTTCTCTGACGATCTGCCGAATGGACCTGCCCTCGAGGCCATTAATAACATTATAGAGTGCGGGATCGCCCTTGGAAAGATCATGCCGGATTATAAGCTGTATGGACATTGTGATGCGAGACCTATGTTTGAAAGTCCGGGAAGAAAGTTTTATAGATTGATTAGAACATGGCCGAATTATGGTCACCAAATGTTGATACCTAGATAAATACATTGTACAGGTATCTATTGACTGGGGTCTGTCATTAGTAATTTAATGAAACATCGCTTCTGACACAGAACGTAAATCTTACCCCATTCCCATGCAATTCCATTTTTTGACTCGCCTTAAGAAAAAGCTGTGGAAAACTTTGTAGAAATTGAAGAATTGCTTGTGACAAGCAATTTCTTCATTTTCACGATTTTTTCTACACAAAATAGACAAAATATTTACAATATCAACTAAAAATTTTAATCTGCAATTTTCTTAAATCTAGACCAGTCTAAAATTTTGTCGTTTGACAATTGGCTAATTATCTATTTCATGTGTATTTAATCATTGTACATATTGGTCATATATAGCTCAAAGCTATTTCCTTATAATTCCTAATGACCCTTTTTTCATGTTTTTGTGTTTTCGTTATTTTATTTATTTTCATTCATCAAACTACATAGGGACAGTGATATCTTTATTATAATATTATTATCATTCGAATCATTCCATTACTCATTTTTCACAATATAAATTGCGACAGCATAAAAATGACAGATTGTTTCACGGTTTACTTTCATTTGAAAGTATGAACGATCTCAACTCATTCCAGACGGCAAAATTTTAGACTGGTCCAAATTGAAAGAGTTAAAGCACTGTAAAGGCGATAGTTTAAAGCTTATGGTATTTAAGATTTTTCCGACCTTCTGAATAGAAGTTTTCACAATTGTTTTTTCTTGAGATGGCGTAAAAAAGCGTCACTGTGTGGGAACAGGTTAAGCTCAGTTTTGTCTATACAGGAATACGCAAATTTTAGCTTTGATCATTCACTATAATTTGCATATATTCTGCTCGTATTTTCTTTTTAATACTAATATATCAATCGATGTTCTTATGTAGGTACATTGAAAAACATGTGCATAAATTATTTTGAATCTTTAACACAATTCTTCCTATTTATTGACTCATTTCCACACAAACCCTCTTTTTACGCCCCAAAAGTAATAAAGTCTTTGGATAACATGTTTTAGTAATGTCTTTACTATCCACTATGTTTTCTAACATATACGATAAAGGTTGTAAAAATCTCATCAACTACAAGATGTCGTCTTCTTTGTATTTGGACCAGTATGAGTTTGTGGCACTTTCAGTTGGTAAGAATTAATCAAAGTCAGTTGGTACATTATCACAACTTTATTACAATACAATGCCTACAATTTATAGTCTACATTTGAAGTTCTAACCCTTTCCTGTTTTTCGGAATGTTGGTCTTGTCCAAGTTGCAGACGACGATTAACAGTGAAAGCAATTTTAAAAGTAACCAATCTACAGGGTAGAAAATACTGTGGGAAAAGAAGAAATTGCTTGTCACAAGCATTTTCTCCTTTTCTCACAGTATTTTCTCAAATAGAAAACCACAGGGACGTAAAAACCAGGGATTATACAGGAAAGGGCTAATATTATAACAAGTTCTCATCAGTTTCCAATTTAGCTCTCTCAATCTCTCTTAGATTGGCTCGAGAACCTTCTCGATCGCTATCGACTTGTCCATGTTTTTATAGTCGCCGCCGTAGCATATGCTCATATGAGCGACGCCCCCAGAAGGCGATTAGTTGTTACGGGATAAAGTGCAAGGATACAGGACGAAACTGCTGAGAGCTCCGCCTGGTTCTTTAACGTGCTCGATGGGTAGCATCGTCACACGGGGCCTCGGTTATACATCTCATCCGATAGACAATTAGTTTGTTAGTTGATATGGTCAGGCCATTCTGCTTCCTTGTGGAGGCCAGCATAACCCATTCTGAGATAGGTTTTTGTAAAATAAGGCCGTTTAAAAACGAAGCGGGATTTCCTGTTCGAGTCAGTGGGCGTGGCCAGCGAACGGTCAGTTCTGGCCAAACAAAGAGAATATACAAGCCTCAAATTTCATCTGCTTTTAACATTTCTCTCAACTAAACCATATGTTGTTTGCTCTGATTAGAATCGAATCCAATGAATGCAAACAACATTCAGAAGAAATGATCAAATTTTATGTTTTGAAGTTCAGAAGAACAATTTCTAAACGCCTTTTCCTCGAAGATGATCTAATCCATTGCCACTCGATAGATGTAATATTAATCTTCTAAGAAAGAGTGTTATCGATATAAATCCCTAAAAGATTCTGAGAAGATACATTTTAATGTGATTATTGAATAATTTTCAAATCCAATTTCTGAGATCGTTAACGTTTGTTGTTCCAAATAACATACACGTTATCTTTTTTGGATTTAAAGCCATATCATTACCTAGGCACCAACGCTCAACTTGAAGTAAGTCTTCTTGTAAGGTCTCATAAATTTGATAGTATCCGAACCGAAAGTGTGAAGGGCTGCCTTATCAGCATTCATGTCATTATTTGAGGAGATATTTAACCCTTTCCCACACAGTGACGCTTTTGGACCCCTGCCCTCGAGGTATAACAACAAGCAATTTCTTCATTTTCCACAATGTTTTCTACCCAGAGAATATAACAAATCTAAACTTTCATATACTTTCACTTGTCGTCTGCAGCTCCTTTCAATTTGGATCAGTCAAAAAATTTGCCGTCTGGAATGGATAAAGGGTATATCATTTACATAAAAGAAAAAAATAGAATGGGTCCAAGAATAGAGGAACTCCGGATGAAACAGTTCTCATGTCTGAGACAATTATTAAGTTTTTTAACCCATTCCCACTCAGTCCCTCCTTTTCACGCCCCTCAACAAAAAAGCTTTGAAAAACATTGTGGAAAATGAAGAAATTGCTTGGATCAAGCAATTTCTTCATTATCCACAATATTTTCTATCAAAAAAGACAAAAAAAAAAATAAAATAAAATAAAATTCCATCAACTTGAAATTGTCGTCTGCACATTCTTTCAATTTGGTTCGGTCTAAAATCCCACTGTGTTGGAATGGGTTAACACTTGATACCTTATATAAATATGGCTGAAATAGATTACGTCAGTCGTTTGAGAAATTGTAAAGTTATAACTTAAAAGATATTAACCATAATCTTCACAATGGAGAAATCAAGATAAAGAAGATTGAGAACAATATAATCACTTATTCAACGATGGTCATCTCCGACAGTTATGTGGATCATTTCGTCGGAGAGAGCGTGGTGGGGGTGCTTAATAATTAACACTAATGTCTTTTTGAATTAGACGTGGCAAATGATCCATCAGTTTGTTTGGTTCGTTATGTTAAGCTTTTAAGCTTTTTTGTCTTCTTTTTTATTCCCGTAATTGCCCGCTCACTAATATATAGTCGATGGACTAGAAAAAATATCGCAACTACAGCTTAACTTAAGCTGTAGTTACGATATTTTGGTAGCCCAGCGACAATAATCATTTTACACAGCAGCGATCAAGGTATAGCCCCTTTTCTGGTGTTGCCAACTAATGTTATTTTATACCCTCGGTGTGGCTGATAAATGAACTCCTCTTCAGTACATCTGTAAGAGTTTCCTGATAGCCTGTCTGGCGGACAGGTAGAAACACACAGACTCTTGTGCTGGTTTTATTTATGCTCGTTTTTTTTTCTTTGTTATAAATGTGATTTATTACTCATTGTGTATCTTGTTATTACTGTGTTCATATACCTGATACTTGATTGAGGATAAGAAAAACTTACCGTGGATATTAATAAAATAGTAAGTAAAGAAAAACTAGATTAGATTGGTCAGTTAAATTATTATTATGAACCTTCTACTCTTAACCCATTACCAGACGGTAGAAGTTTAGATTTGTTCAAATTCAAAGAAAGTGCAGACGACAATTTTAGGTTGATCTAATTTTGAGACCCCTGTCATTTTAGGTTAAAAAACAACGTGGAAAATGTACAAATTGCTTGTGACATTTCTTCATTTTTCACATTGTTTTCCCGAACTTTATTTCTGTGGACTCGAGCCCTGTCATTCTATGTTAAAAAAAATAAAATAAAAAATGTGGTAAATGTAGAAATTGCTTGTGATTTTCCACAATGTTTTCTACTTTGAAAGTTGAAAAATTCTAAAATTTCAAAATGCTTATGTTGTCGTCTGCAACGTCTTTGAATTTGGTCGTATTTGGACGTAATTTAGTAAGCGGTAAACTTTATTCTCGGTCTATCGGTTTTCGAAAATATCAACCTAATGAGTAGACTCGCTTCCAGTCTCATTGATACTTATATTTTAGTTGAAAATTTTCTTTTCTCTAGCTGTTATCTTTCTCTGTTTTGCTGATCAGTTTTTAAGACGTAAGGGGGTAATTTCAAGGAATGAATTGTCCTTGCATGGTTGATCTATCTTACTTTCAAACCCACACTTACTGACAGCGGTAGACAAGCTACCTAATGAGAATGTTCATATTTCATCGTCTTGAAAACCGAATATCCTGAGCGCCAAGTGCAAACTTCAGGACGTGACATATTCATATTGTTTTGTATCTATATTCCAAAATATCCCCAACATTATATATATATTGTTGTCGTTTTTTTGTTGCTGTTGGGGGGGGGGGGGTGTTGATTTACGCCAATGGTTGAAAAACGTTTTCCAAAGGAAATTGTTTCAATATAGGCAAAATTTATTAATAGATAGATAAATTAATAATTTGTATGAAAAAGTGGCCGAATAAAATACTTAAAAAACCGTCGGAAACTGCCATAAAACTTAAAATATTAATCATATTACGGAAATATCGACACTCATTTTCTTCCTTTCTTTCTCCTTCTTTTTTATCCGTAGACTCGGGATAATTGAAAAAAAATCTTTAATGGATTTCACTAAATGTTCGATTTGAATCATTAATTTAAACCCGTTGAATTAATTTAGATAAATGAATTAAATATCAGATCATCCTTAAATCGAAGAAAGGAAACCCGCGGATTTCTATCAATTATTAGAGGATTTGGTGTAGTTTGAGTATTTTATCTTATCTCATGAAATAATGCATAGAGCCGATGATAAGAACGAGGTTACGATATCTTCATAACATTCTTTTAATATATTTTTATCACATGAGACCCCGTCTTACGAAGAGGGGCCATCTTGGAAGAATGAAAAGTTTCGACCCTAAGCAGCATGCTCAGAAAGCGCAGGCTGTTTAGGGTCGACGCTTTTCAATTTTGAAGGATTAGATGAATGCGGAATTGGCATAACTCCTTACTGTTCTTTCATTTTCGAAATTCTAATAATGACCTGAGAATGATCTTTACTTTGCGAAAGATCAATTTTCAAAAAATATCCCTGATTCTGCCCCTGATTCTGCCCCTTTTCGCGTAACATCGCCTAAAATATGCTTCATGTTGCTTAGTATACAGCCCCTTGCTTTGGCCCCCATGAGAAAAAATTAAAAAGAAAATATTGCGGAAAAATAATTATTATCATCAACAATGATTTTTTTCACCCGAAAATCAAGTTTACAAAATTTTAAATTTGCCCCCCCCCCCCTCGAAAACAAATGGAGGAAAGAGTTTATAGGAAAATGATTAAATTTGTGGAAAAGAAGTTGCTTCTCCCATAATAATCAAGCTTTTTAGTATACAGCCCCTTATCAGTTCTCTTGAATAAATAATAATAATAATAATGATAAATACCGTATTTTTGTATTCCTTACTTTTCGTAAATTCAAATGGAATGAATCTAGTTTATGGATATTCTATGAGAAATAACATTATCTATAGTGTTGTAGAGACTATGTTCTGAATCGTATTTTGATTACAGTTTTCTTCTGTAATTATACCTAAACACACTACAGTTAAGATCGGTTTTACATGAACAATGGCACCTGTTTTGTATGGTTAGAGAACCCTTTTCTACCCTACTGCAAAAAGGAGAGATTCCTTAAAAAATAAAATTTATGTTGACTTTTGATTTTCGATAAATTTTTTATCTTTATTGTAAAAAGTAATTATTTTCTACTTTCATAAAAACTTTCGCGCAGTGTTTTGAATAGCCCGGATTTATGATATATTGCCCAATGTGGAATACATGTATTTATACACCCAAGTTTTATTATCTTTTTTTTTCAAACACCTATAGCATTATGCTTATTGTATGTGTATATATACATTTACAAAATTTGTGACATTTGTCTTGAACTACACTAGATACGCGTAATCTTAATACTATCTGGATCATGGTGACATACGCGTGGCCTTAGGTCCTTTGATTTTATTTTTAGCTAGCAAAGCGTCAGATTTGATAGCTTAAGTTAACAGACGAAATTTTGAGGTCGTCTCAAAGTTCAACGAGTGCAAACTACCACTGGAGGCTTAACCACTAAATCCGTTAAATGCCTACGCCATTAAAAGTAGTTCTTAATGTATTTCAGGAATATTGCAAACTTTATTCAAATTGTAGTGAACTGTGTCAAACGCACGCTATTTAACCCATTCCCAGCCAATTCCGCTTTTTAAGCTTTTTAAAAAAAAACTTTAGAAAACATTGTGGACAATGAAGAAATTGCTTGTACAAGCAATTTCTTCAATGTCCATAATGTTTTCTACCCAACAAGGGAAAGTTTTCTAAATTCAATCATGCTTTGCTAGCTTACAGTGCTTTCAGCACTTTGATTACTATCCTCTATCCTTATTCCCCCTAAACAAACATTAAAATGATAGCTTGGTGAAAATTTCCTCTAAATTAGGGAAAAGTATATTTAACCCAATCCCACTCAATGCTTTTAACCGCCCCTAAATATAAAAGCTTTGGAAAACATTGTGGATAGCGAATTACAAGCAATTCTTCATTATCCACAATGTTATCTATCCCAAAAGACAAAGATTTTTAAAAAATCCATTATCTTGGAATTGTCGTCTGCAGCTTCTTTCAATTTGGATCAGTCTAAAATTTCATTGTGTGGGAATGGGTTAAGTCACGTTTCGTTTGTTTTATTTTTTTGTTTTATATTTTGCCAATTTTAAACATAAGGAGGGGATGTTAAGCCTTTCCTGTACAAACACGGGATATTACGTTGCTGTTATTTTATACTTGAGAAAACATTGTGGTAAAAGAAGAAATTGTTTGTAACAAACAATTTCTTCATTTTCCATAATGTTTTCTACCCCATTGAATGGTTATTATTCAAATTAAATCCATTTTAGAATATCGTCTGCAAAACCTTTGAATTTGGACAGGTCTAAAATTTCCAAAAACGGAAAAGGGTTAAAAGAGCAAATATGGACGGGGACTCTTATTATGGGAAATATTGCATGATGACTGGTCAACCCATGCCCAAACGACAAAATATTAAACTAGTCCGAATTGAAATAGGTTGCATATGACTTAACGCCGCCGTCATAGCTCAGTTAGTAGCGAGTCGGACTGTCAATCTAGAGGTCCCGGGTTCGATCCCCGACGGCGGCACTCATCCTTTCCGACTATTTGTCTCTCACCAATGGGTCGATAATCGTAGACCTATGTGGGATGGCAGCTGGAGGCTAGGAAAGGATGTGATGGTGTTACGGTGTGAGGAATACCAGGATTCCATTGTTAGGTGCTCTAGCCGCCGCGATATAACTGAAAGATTGTTGAAAGCGACGTAAAACCCCATTCAAACAAACAAACAAATATGACTAAACACAGATTTTCAAATTGAAAAATAAGGCACATATATAATGGGGTAGAAAACATTGTGAGAAAAGAAGAAATTGCTTTTTACAAGCAATCTCTTATTTTCTCACAATGTTTTACTTTGTGAAATATCTTCGGCACGTAAAAATGTGGGGTTTTGTAGTAAAGGGTTAATTTGGCTGTGTATATCTGAGACAGTAATTGTTTTTCAAGTTGATTGAAATGACTTCATAACAATATCTATTTCAAAGAGGATGGGATGCAACAGATAAACCAGAGAAACTTTGATTTTTCATCTCAATTCCCATTTCACTGCATGCTTGCGATTTTCATCTTAATTGCTATGAACCGAATATTTTCCCAATGGGAAATAGTAACATATGCATCTGATATGCAGTCAGTCATGGGAAAAGGTATCTTGAAATGCAGAATATTTGAAAAGGGGGACATTGTCATGCAGAGGTCAACCACGATTCATTTAGAAAAATGAAGTCGGGTAGAATGACTTGATACTAAAGGGGGAAAAGTCACTTCCTCCTAAGATGGCCCTTTTTCGCGTGAAATCATATCGTCAGAAGGCGACAAATATATCGCAAATATTTTACAAATTTTGAGACATTTTTTATAGAACTATTTTGTGTTGAAGCATACAAAATAGCTGCGTGCTCAAAATTTTGTTCATGGAAGTAAGAATAATTTGTTCTGGCCAACCAGAACGCTAGTTTTCTGATAGACGGAAGTAAAACTTAAATTATTTTCAAATAGCCCCCGTGGGATTACCAGATGACCCTTTAATGTAATTGATTAAAGATACATCAACAACGTAAACGTCATCAAAACACACCACGTCGTCGCCGCTTTAAACCGCGTGACATTGTACAGGTTTATCCGGTGTTGTAATGGTAAAATAATCTGGAACTTTAAATGAAACTGAAGTTTCCTAAATGAACACTATGTTATCTAAAATGAAAACGTTGTTTGAGGCTAATCTAATTACGAAGATTCACATTTTCACCTTTCCCCTAAAATTCCGCGAAAAATTACCTTAAAGTCTGGAGATCTCATAATACAGAGATATTTTAGGGCACATGTAACTTTGTCAGTTCAAAAGAGGGAAATAAAAGCCAACAGCTTTTGAGTTCTTGCTTGAAATTTTCCAACTATTTCACCTGGAAAGCTACTCAGGGTATTCAGGCAATAAGCTTATCGCATACAGAAGCTTTGAGTTAGTAATTATCTATAGAGCGCAGAGCAAAGACTCTGATCTGACTGTGCGGACGCACAGACTAATCTGAGTCTTTACTTCGCGCACATGTGAAATTGCGGGATATGTCACGCATTGACCCATTTCCTTACAGCTAGCCTAACATTGTTCTACTGTCTTTTGGATACAATGTCTGTGTTATTTCCAATCTTGATCTAATCTAAGATTATGTTTTGCCGCTAGACTTACTGTTTGTGGATCGCTAGGTACGCTCGCTCAATTCCGACAAGACCATTTGTCTGAGATATCTGACGACATTACATTACAGCACGTTGTCGAAAATATTTCACTCAAGAAAGGGTAAAGAAAACTGTTAAAGATCGACCTGAATGTAGAAACTGCAGTTTACATCAATCGTTTTAAGTATGTATAACCGATTGAGATTAGCATTGCACCTTCGTACGGAATGAGAGACTTGTTCGATGACCCCGCCCACTGACCCTCGACATGGAGTTTGCAGTGAAAATTGTGTATATCCCTGACCAATATCTAGCATTTCTAAAAGCTTTTACTTTTTTTAACCACCAAATATGCTCCGTCGAAGCCTAACTTTACATTATTCAACGATATTTGTCATCCGTTTTTAACATACTTTCATCACATGATAAAGGCTGCTGTTATTAATATTTTCTTACAGATACACTATCCTGTATGGCGCCTGTTAAGTGACACAGTCCTCCTCTATACATTCAACAATGAGTGGTCGACGTTCACGATCAGAATACAACATTGTGTTGTTAGGAGCCCTAGGTGTGGGTAAATCAGGTGAGTGAAACTTACTCTCATTTACACTCTATCCTCACTGTGTCGAAATAAAGTGCATAGGAAGGAGGCGGAGAGGTTTAGAGCTCTACTGCGAGATTTACGCATTACGGTGTTTGAAGTAGAGACATTTAGCATACTAGAAAGTCACAAAGGGCATTGAGAATATTTCCTGACTATCCAAAGAAATTCTGAGATTGTAGATACCCACAAAGTGCAAAGTGAAGACTCTATTTTGACTGTGTGGATGAACAGGCTGATCCGTGTGCAGGTCGAGACGGGAGGGGGTGGGGGCAGGGATCCACCAGCATGGAATTTCGGCAAAAATATGGTTCCGGTTTAAAAATCTGGATATCAAAGTAGCATATTGTCAGTGGGCAACCAAAATGTCATAACTGTAACATTGTTCAAGCTATAGTTAAGACATTATGCTCACCAACTGATGAATATAATAAATAAGAACATTTTCCGTTGGAAACCATCAGCACCAAACCACCAACTACTCCAGAAAAATTCTAGATCCACGCACGTGGTTTAAGTCTTAATTTGAGCCCCTGTGAAATCGTTGGAGATTTCAGCCTCAGGCTCATATCTTACAATAAGGTTTGAATTCACTTCAAAAATTTAAATCTCGTTCGGCTATTGGCAGATCTATTTACAACAGCATTCTTCCTTACATTAGGTTAAGATCCGAACTCTAGACCCTTTCTTAATCTCATTTCAAATATCATGTAAAACATGTATGGTCCCTCTCACTGAAAAGGAGAGGGAATTCTTATATACTCAAGGTAAGAATAGTATTGTTGAAAATAAAATTAAATGCCCGTTCAAAACTGAAAGAAAAACCCTCGAAAGGTTTATGTAGAAGTTGACCGGGTCGGGCCTTTTCGAACTTCCTAGATGGTTTCCTATCCGAATATTTCAAGTGGATTTAATTTGAAAAATAGCCATCCAGTAGGGTATAGAAAATATTTTGGAAAAAGAAGAAATTGCTTGTTGCAAGCAATTTCTTCTTTTTCTACAATGTTTTCTCAATCACAAAAGCACAGGCACTTTAAAACCAGGGATTGAACGGGAAAGGGTTAAAGTACATAAGTATTTCGATAAACTATCAGTTCATGCAATAGTAATATGTATTTTTTCTCATATTACCGGGTGTGCCTTTCCTGCTTTTGTATACCCCTTTTCATGGAGAGTAATATCAGATATACAATAGACAGCTGTTTTAAAAGTCTACTTAATTTTACTTTGCCATTAAATTCATCATTTTTCTATAATTTATAACAGTTCTAGCATCTGCAGGCATTTTCATGGATAATTTACTGGAGTGATGTTTTATGTCTAGAATCCATTATTTTTGAATTCCAATGATGCGAAGCTAATGACCTTCCAGCAGCGAAAACTGATTCAAACCTGTAAAATGTTGAACACCTTCCAGTCATATATCATAGGCGGGCGACTAAAATATCGTAACTACATCTTGTATGGACTGTAGCTACCACATTTTTGTCGTACAAACGATGCCATTATTTATCTTTACTTTTATCTGAATACTTTAGGAACCAGCCGAATTAAAAAAATCCATAAGAATAATCACAACAAGGATTCTGATTTGACGAGACACATGTCTTGGCCAATAAGAACCCACTTTACGAAATTATGTTGATTTAGACTAGTTGATGAACATAGACGATGCTTATTTACTTCGGCCATTACAACTACCGAATGTATTTTCTTAGTCTGGCTAACAGACTCTTCTTAAAATCTTTCTTAAATCTTTCCATAGATGGGCAAGGATGTCAATTTAGTCCCCTGACATACTTTAGAAAAAAAATGTTATACACGAAAGGCCCAAACAAAAACGACTGCAGCCAGTCTAGTATTTCTAGAAAATACGCGGATATCACGTTTGAACTTAACAGTCTTATAAAAACGTTTATCAATGCTTCCAGGATGAAATATGGAGGTTGTTGTTGTTTCCCATTCCCACACAATCCCTCCTTTTTATGCCCCTCAAGAAAAAGGCTTTGGAAAACATTGTAGAAAATGAAGAAATTGCTTGTGTAAAGCAATTTCTTCATTTTACACAATGTTTTCTACCAACAAAAACGGGAAATTTAAAGATACCATCATCTTGAAATTGTCGTCTGCATCATCTTTCAATTTGGACCAGTCTAAAATTTCGTTGTGTTGTGGGAATAGGTTAAGATATCTGTAGTGGCACGATGAAATAAACATAACCGACTGCGTACGTGCTCGAAATAAAGAGCCAGACCAGCGCTTGAATTCAGAGCTTTCGTTATGCGCTCTCTAGACAGGTACTCGGTCAAGAAAACTTTGGCCGATCGGCTAATTGAAGGTTCGCGGCTGTCAATCAAAGAATCAATCGACCAAACAAATAATTCATTTAGACCAGAAGTGAACACTAGCCGACATTTATGTGAAGTATTTTTGTTAGTTTGGCGACTTTAAGGTCGTAAATACAGCTTATTCAAGTTGTAACGTTTAGGTCGTCAACCAATTTTTTTTCTATTTTGTTACATGTTTCTGGGCGTAATTTTCAAAATCAATTTCGTTTAATGTCAAGGTCGAACTTCTTATTGGAGCTTAGTGGGCGTTGCCAGCGATCTATTAATTGACCTATCGCGAGTGTCTATCAGATTACCAGTCGATTAATGAAATCATTCATTGAGACCAGGCATGAGTTTTGATCTCCAACATTGGCCGCCATTTTCGTGATCCCTTTTTGTTGGTTTGGCGACTTAAACTAGAGCTTATACAAGCCGCAGTTACGACGTTTAGATCGCCAACCATTCTACTTTTATGTTACATGCTACTGGCCATATTATTATTATTTTTCAAAATAACGCTGCTTAAAATCGAAGCGGAACTTCCTGTTGGAATCTGTGGGCGTTGCCAACGAAATAAGTGGGTGGGGCCAGCGATTGGTCAATTAAATTGATTCCGATGAAATTTCACGGGAAGAGAGTGTTTCAAATTTAGTATTCTCATTTATTGAATCGAGATCATTATAAGGTTGTTGCTCTCTCAAATCAGATAAATCGATATTGGCCCTTTCCTGTTTTTCAAAATTTTAGACCAGTCGAAACAATTAAAAGAGGATTTAATTTGAAAAATAACCAGCCAGTAGGGTAGAAAATATTGTGGAAAAAGAAGAGATTGCTTGTTGCAAGCAATCTCTTCTTTTTCTACAATATTTTCTGAAATAAAAAAACACAGTGACGTAATAACCATGGGTTGTACAGGAAAGTATTAAAGTACATAAGTATTTCGGTAACTTATCGGTCCATGCAATATAAATATGTCATTTTTCTCATATCACCGTTGGGCCAGCTGTAGTTACAACATGTTGATCGTTAACTGACGATATTTTCAATTACTTAACATATCTTAGACACATGTAGGATAAAGGCAGTGATATCTGTAATTTCATTTACGCTACTTTCATCCTATTTCAATAATGCATGATGTTTGTTCGATGGCCAGGTGCCAGACCCAGGTTATTTCTGGAGTTTTGTTTGATTTTAGAAGATAATTGGTGTGGATTCTATACTCAGCTTTGAAACCGTATATCCTTCTAGCCTAGCTTCGGGTAATCAAAGTACTGAAACGTACTGTAAGCTAGCAAAGCATAATTTTATTTACTATTCTTCTTTGTCAAAGGTTATTATGATTAGTGGGATTTAGAAAGTCTTTGCCTTGTAGGGTAGAAAACAGTGTGAACAATGAAGAAATTGCTTGTTACAAGCGATTTCGTCATTGTCCACAATGTTTTCCAAAACTTATATTCTGGAGATGATGAATCAAAAGCGGGGTTGTATGGGATTGGGTTAAAAACATGCTTTGAAGGAGTTGTGTTTTTGTGTCATAAAGTTAATTCATATGGCCATAAAAAGCAGTGGCAGAGTTTGCAATGTTCCTGACATACGAACTACTTTTGTGGCGTGGGCATTTAATGCATTTAGTGGTTAATCCTCCAGTGGCAGTTTGCACTCGTTGAACTTTGAGAATTCCTCAAAATTTTGTCTATTAACTTTAGCTATCACGGCTAACTCTTTGCTAGCTAAAAATGGAAATATCGGAATGGATTACTGGCCAAGCTCCCCGACCTCCAACAGTAAGGTCAATTTCGATATTAAACGGCGCTAGTTTGCAAACTTTAAGACCAGTAACATGTAACGAAGAAGTTAAATGGTTAGTTGACGACATAAAGGCCTTAACTATAGCTTGACTTAGTTGTACTTACGGCGTTTAAGTCTCCAAACCAACGACAAATACTTGATATAATTGCAGGAGTTCGAAGTTCACTAAATGAATTATTTGATTGGTCAATCGATTAATTTATTGGCAGTCGCGATCCGTAAATTCGATACTGTCTTTCGATAGATTCTTGACCAATACAGTCAAATCCGTTTGACTAGCCACTTTTATAAGAGCTCTTTCCGTCTAGGAGAGTCACTTCAACGCATTCACAGAAGACAAAATTTTAGTCTGTTCCAAATTGAAAAAGATAGCAGACGACAATTTCAGGTTGATAGAAATATATTTGAATACCTCTGCCTTTTTGCACAGAAAGTAACTTGAAAAATGAAGAAATTTCTTGTAACAAGCAATTTCTACACCTCACGTTGCTTTTCAATACTCGTTTCTTCAGGGGCGTAAAAACGTGGTACTTTGCGAGAATGGGCTAATACACTCCCGTTGGAAATTACTATAAAGTAAACCTGTATGAAAGTTCCACCTGCAATATCCAGCAAAAAGCCATTATTTTGGTGCCAGAATGAATATAAATGTTTGTAAGAGCAACTGAATTTTGATTGTTTTAGTTAGACTTATATGAGTTAATTTTTTGTTTCGTTTAACAAAAACGAGCGTTCTGATTGACCGAAAAAATATTCATACCTCTATGAACAAAATTTTGAGCGCGCAGTTATTCGTATTTTTGCGCAAAAATAGTTCCGTAAAATTGTATCAAAAGTTTTAAAATGTTTGCTTTTTATCCCCCGCCGTTTCGGCGAAGGGGATATAGTAATGGTCTCCGTCCGTCATTCCGTCACTAAGCTTGTCCGGAGCATATCTCCTAAAGTATAAATGCTATCAACTTAATACTTCATAGGTGGATAGATCTCGTTGGGGAGAAGTGCAGTGCACAAGAACCACAACTCTTGCTTGTATAATTTTGGAGATATTATCCTTTGTTGTTTGAAAGACTAAGATTTTGTCCGGAGCATAACTCTGAAAGTATAATAGCTATTAACTTGAAACTTCATAGGTGGATGGATCTCGTTGAGGAGAAGTGTAGTGCACAAGACCCACAGCTATTTCTTGCACAATTTTGGAGTTATTGTCCTTTGTTATTTTAATACTTAGATTTTGTCCAGAGCATATCTCTGAAAGTGTAATAGCTATATTCGAACTCATTGACAAGAAATGCAGTGCACAAGAAGCCCATATCTAACTGGCTTCTGTTTACTATCAGCATGGATGGCCATGTCCATCGTTCCTTTAACAATTTAACACAAAAGAATGTCTAGAGACCCCAAATGGTGATTTATTTGAATGGTGTGTCAATCTCAGTTTTGTATTCTGTTCATATTTTTTTTTTATTTGAATGTTCGGCCCGATTCCTTGGTGTCTTTTTCTCTTTCGGACATAGATAATGTGATATTTTTATCTTTTCAAATTAAATAATGTGTAAGAAAAACTTCACATTTTAGAGCCTGGTATTTTTCGATTGACTGACTGATTGGTTGGTTGATTGACCAGTTTGATTGATTGATGTATTGATTGATTGGTTAATGGATTGATTGGTTAATGCGTTGGTTAGATGGTTGATTGGTTGGTCTTCATTTTCTAGAACGTTTCTACCCCAATGGAAAAGTTTTATTTTTTTTTGTTAATTTCACAATCTTAAAAAATCGTTATTTTATCTAATTCTATTTCCCTTTATTTTTGTTTTTGAGGTAAAATATATCTTGAGGGGTATAATGAGGCCTTATTGTATGGGAATGAGTAGAGGCGTAGAAATCTACAAGAAATGGTATCGTTGACTTCGCACAAAGCTGTCATAAGTATGACTATTTATATAGGCACCTAAGACGGTGTTGCCCTAAGCTATCGATATCCTGTTTGTGTTTGTTGTTTAGTATGAAGGTCATGCAGTACATTGTGATATCAATCTCCGACATGTCGAGAAGATAATGATACACGTTGTGTCTTCTGATAACATCTTTAATCATGATTTACTACACAATGCCAGAGGAGAAGATTCCCAATCTGCAAACATCATTACCATCTTACGGGTTAACTGCAAGACAACATCCGTTATCAACGCAGTCATGCACCCCCCCTCAATCCCCCCCCCCCTGATTTGCTATTTCTCAGAACTATGGAACCAGTCGTCCCTAGTTATTTCCGCAGATAACATCATTTTAGAATGGTCTAACTTCAAAGAAGTTACAGAAGACAAATTTAAGTTGATAAAATTATTTATATAATCATTCATTTATTTATTTGAATGAAAGCATTGTTTGTTACAAGCATTTTTTAGCTCCACTGGTTGGAATCGATCGAGCTATTGTCATGTTGTTGTGTCCGCCGTGCGTCAGAATGCATGTGTCTAAAACTTTTAGTTTAAAAATCTTCTTCTCAGAAAGTACTGAACGGATTTCAATTAAATTTCACAGAAATGATCCTTTTGTGACCCTTTATCAGATAGAGTCCTTCAAAGATTTTGATCTGATGAAAAACATTGCTTTAATGGGAGGGGCTAGTTTTCATTTTGAAATCTTCGTCTCAGAAACCAATGCACAGGTTTCAATCAAGTCTCATAGAAATGATCCTTGTTTGACCCTTTATCAGAGTCCTTCAAAGAATTTTGATCGGATGAAAATCATTGCGTTAAATGCCGGGGCTAGATTCCATATATTGTGAAAATTTTGTAATCTCCGTTTCTGAAACCAATGAACAGATTTCACTGAAATAATCCTTGTGTGGCCCGTTATCATATTTTTGAAAAAAAAATGATCGGGTGAAAAAAATTGCTTTAATAGACGGGGCTAACTGCCATATATGGTTAAAGCTTTTATTATTTTTCTTAGAAACTAGTCGATGGATTTCAACCACTTACACAGGAATAATTCCTTAGTGACCCTTTACTAGATTCCCTGAAAATATATCGATCGGATGAAAAATATGTCTGAAATATGCCGGTCTTATTTCCATATAAGGTATATAATGAAAACTAAAAAAAATCAGAAACCAGTTTATTGATTTCAACAAAATTTCATGGAATTATCCTCTGTAGACCCTTAATCTTCATTCTTCAATAAAAATGACTGGATGACAAACAAAGATTGGGGGGGGGGCTAATTTGCATACATGGTGTATACTGAAAAATTTAGAATCCTCTGAGAAATCTGTAAATGGATTTAAATCAAATTTCACAGGAATGATCCTCAGGTGACTCTTTGTCGGATTCCATCGTATAATTTTGATCGGTTGAAAAACGTGGCTTTTATGGCCATGGCTTATGTCCATATATGGTATACAATGAAAAGTTTGAAAAGTTTGTTAATACTTTTACATCTGACTTATTAAATGAAATAAACGTTAACTGACTTTTTGTAAAACAACGAAAAGTTTAAAGTGCTTCTCTAGAACTATCTAAGAGAAATCTGCGACAAGATTTATTTACCAGACATGGCAAATATGATTAAGTTTAATATATTGAATTTCTAAAAACAATTTTTGCTTAATTTGCTTTAACTTAACATTATTTTCTTACATTAATTGGACAGATACTGAACGCAAAACAGCGATATATTTTTCGCAAATATTAATTTGACCGACTCCTAAATTAGAATAATGATAATATTAAATAAGTATCTGACTGACATTTTTTTAGTTATTTTATTCTTCTTCTTCTTTTTTCTCTCTCTCTCTCCCTTTCTCTCTCTCTCTCCCTTTCTCTCTCTCTCTCGCTCTCTCTCTCTCTCTCTCTCGCTCTCTCTCTCTCTCTCTCTCTCTCTCGCTCGCTCGCTCCCCCTCTCTCTCTCTCTCTCTCTCTCTCTCTCTCTCTCTCTCTCTCTCTCCCCCTCTCTCTCTCTCTCTCCCGTTTCCTTTCATTTCTTCTATGTTAAATATTTTGCTACCATTTTGTCCCCCATTATCATGTTCACTTGTACATTGTAAAATGTTTGCTGAGCTCATATTTGTGCCTAGAGCACATTTAGGATTTTTTTTATAAAATTGAAACTTAATCAGTACATCCAAGCCTGCACCTCTAGTCCACATTGTTTCCTAAAATGTTTTCTTGGGGTGGGGGAGTAGAATTGTGTGAGAGAGTAACCCATGCGCTGTTTTAAGGTCCCGCCTTGATATTGGTCTACAACTGTTATTTTTTTATTTCATTTTATTTTATAAATATATTCTTATCAGATTTCCTACCCTTGTTTACAGATTCTACCCCTATTACATTTTTACCAGTTAGTAGAGATCTTCAAATGACCTATCGCAAATGTCAATCAAATTATCAGTCAACCAATGAAATCATTCGCTTAAAATAAAAATGAGCTTTGAAGTCCGACATTGGTCGCAATTTTGTTAAGCTTTTTTGTTTGTTTGACGACTTTATAAGCTAAAATAAGCTGTAGTTATGAAGTTTAGGTCGCCAACCAACCATTCCTTTTTTGTTACATGCAACTGGTCATAAGTTTTGCAAAATAACGCCGAAAAATCGGAGAGGGGCTTCCTGTTTGAGCCACTGGTGGTGGCCAAAGGAGTACGTGGGAGCGGCCAGCGATTGGTCAGTTAGTTCCTATTCCCGTCGCAGGTAAAGATCGACATATCTACGTTTAAGTTGCCAAACCAACAGAAGTGCCTTACATAAACGTCGACCAATGTTGGTGTTCAAAGTTCACTTCCGGTCTGAATTAAACATTTGACTGGTCGTTTAATTCTTTGATTGACAGTCACTATTGGTCATTTTCGATCTCCAACGAATTTGTAAGATACATTTGATTCTTCCTAATAACTTAACGAATAACCAGGCGGAAATTTGTTAATAATATGGTTAAAAAAAAAGAGAGTAGTCGAAATTCAAAAAACGTGCAGCCTTCAAGTTAGATTTTTAGATAGAAGTGGTTCAGTTCGACGATATTTTATCATTAGTTTTGAAAAAAAACTTCAAGTGAAAATTTGTTGAATTCCCTTGAAATGCTCGCTGCAAAAAACATTTGTTCCCATAGTACTGATGTAATAAAGGCATTTTGGTTGCAAATTGCCAGTATAACCATTCCCAGATAAGGACGATTTGGACGCCACCAAGAAAAATAATAGGAAAAACATTGTGTAAAAGGAAGAAATTGCTTGTTACAGAAACATGAAATATCTAAAATGCAATCAACTTTAAATTGTCGCCTGCAACTCCTTTGAATTATGATCAGTCTGAGATTTTATTGTCTTGTAATAGGTTAAACAATCCCACATAGTCCTGCTTTTCTATGACCCCCAAGAAAAATAATTTTGAAAGCATTGTGGAAAAATGAACCATGGGTTACTAACTTATAATTTGTTTATTACTCAGAAACAATACTTTAATACGTCCTCTGTACTACATATTTCGTTACTTCAATATAACGTCTAAAGGCGTGCAGAATGTTTTAACTACAGCTTGAATAAAGCCGTAGTTACGACATTTTGCACGCACAACAACGATAAAATACTGTCAGGGCCTGCTCTTATGATTTGATCGTTAGAAATAAGCATTTGGAACGTTGGCTCTTGAATGAACGCCTGATTTTATAAACAAAACAGGTTATTCACCTTTGATGTTTCTCCTGAATTTCATATTTGTTATAAAGCGTGTTTCAATTAATTACTTTAAAAGTTCCATCTTTCTACTTTTGCCATATATTTTAGACTGGTCCAATTTGTAAGAAGTCGCTGACGACAGTTCACTGAGCCCTTAACCCGTACTGTACAGGTAAATTTTGGACTGGTCTATACATTCAAAAGAAGTTGCAGATGACAATTTAAAGCTTATTGAATCTTTAAATTCTTTGTCCTTTGTGGTAATAAACATTGCGGATAATAAATAAATTGTTTGTAACAGGCAATTTCTTCATTGTCAACAATGTTTTCCACAGAATTACCTTGAAGGGCGTAAAATGGCGCGATTATGTGCGAGTGAGTTAAAAGGGAAAATACAAGCAAACCCTTGAATGTCACGCTTGGTAAAAATTTCGACTTCCCTTTTTAGCTCACGTGAGAACAACGTGCGAGGTGAGCTATTGTGATCGGTCGTTGTCCGTCCGCCCGTCTGTCCGTCCGTCCACAATTTCTTTAAAAATCTTCTCCTCCTAAACCAGTAGGCCAATCAAGCTGAAACTTTGCAGGGATGTTCCTTGGGTGAAGTTCTACAAAAGTTGTCAAAAGAATTTCATTCCGTGAAAAACTTTGGTTGCCGCGTCAATTGAAAATGGGAAATTTTAGTAAATATTTGAAAATTTTTTGTCAGAGAAGGGAAAAGGAAATTTTGGCACTGGTTGCTTAATGAAAGTAGTCGCTTAAAAGAGATTGTCGCTTTAGCAAGATTGACTGTATATGTATCTTAGTAGAATGGCTCGTTATATATAAGTAATAAACAATGAATCCCGTTGCAATAACCTATATTCAAAACAACAAATAGCTGGAAAAAGCGAAACAAAGCTTATGGTGTAAAGATAGAGTATACCAAGAGTAAAAAGATAAAAGATCGAATATCAATGGAATTCTAAAATAATCTCATGGATTTTTCTTTTAAAACATGATTTGAGAAAAAAATCTTCGTTGGCGTGTTGGCGTGTTGATTAACCAGATTTTTTTTTCAAGAAGACAACTTCTTAGAAAATAGGAAAATAATCTGTCTATCTTTATTCAAGTTGTAGTTACGACATTTTGCCCTCCCAAACACGATATAGAGCTAGGTAAAATTTGCAATTATTCTATTCGCGTCACTGGTACTTTTATCGAAGTAGAAGAAGTGAAAAATAACGCATTCAGTTATACTTAATATTCTTAACCCAACGAATTGAAGTTTAAAGTCTAGAATCATGTTCGGTTCATGAAATGGGAAATGCGTAGATCCAGTCTTGAGATGAGGATACTAAGACGTAACGTCGAAAGTTGGACGTCACAACTGTAACAAACGACGTCTATTCAAATGACGTCTATTTAAACAACATCTATCAAACGACGTAAAAATGTAGAATTGACAGATCGCAGTTGCCAATCAAGCAATAATAATAATAATAATAAATTCTTTATTTAGAGAAGGTAGCATATTAAGCTAACATCATACATTGATCAAACAGATAAATGAATGAAAAACTTATTTTCAATGAGGCCTTCTGTAAAATAAAAACAAGCAAACAACAACAGGATCTGAAAAACAAAGGCAAATTTATGCGATGAGAAAGAAAACGCATTTTTATGATAAAATCACGAAAATGAAGTTGATGTTCTTACTTATCTTAAATATGTGAAATAAAATGATGTATTGCAAAATTAATCACGAGTCTACATCGAAAATCGAACTAGAGATATGCAAAGACATACACAGCAAAATGCGTCATATATATTGATTGACAACAGTATGATTATATCAACTGGGTAGTTCGTTATATGAGTTAATTTTTTCTTAATCACAGCTCATTATTTGACATTATGTGTTTCTTCAAATTACACTTGAAGTTCGATAAATTGTTGATATTTCTGATATGTAATCACTCGACCTATCAAATAATTCATTCATCCCGGAATTCAGATTTGAGCTCCGACATTGGCCGCCATTTATATGAAACAGTTTGTTGTTTTGGCGACTTAAACGTCGTAACTACAGCTCATTCAAGCCAGTGTTACGACATTTAGGTCGCCAACCAACTTTTTTTCAGCATGCTACTGACGTGGCTAACCGCGTAAGTGGGCGGGACCAGTGATTTGTCAATTGACCAATCGCGGCTGTAAATCAAAGATTTGTTTGTTTGTTTGAATGGGGGTTTACGCCGCTTTCAACAATCTTTCAGTTATATCACGGCGGCTGGAGCACCTAACACTCGAATACTTGTATTTCTCACACCAGTACTATCATTACATCCTTTCCTAGCCCCCAGCTGCTATCCCGCATAGGTCTACGATTATATTGGTGAGAGACAAATAGTCGGAAAGGATGAGTGCCGCCGTCAGGGATCGAACCCGGGACCTCTAGATTCACAGTCCGACGCGCTACCAACTGCGCTATGACGGCGGCCCTGTAAATCAAAGAATAACCCGACCTATCAAATAATTCATTCTGCCCGGAATTCAGATCTGAAATTCTTCATTTGCCGCCATTTGTATGAAACATTTTGTTGATTGGCGACCTTCGAAACTACAGCTTCTTCGATCCGTAGTTACGAGTTTAAGGTCGCCAACCAACCATTTTACTGTCTTTTTACAATTATGCATAACAACGCCGTTTTAAATGGAAGCGGGACTTCCTGTCGGAGTCATTGGGCGGGTCCAACTGAGTACATTGTAAGTGAGCGGGGCCAGCGATTTGTTAATTATGACGTGCGTTTTGACAGCAAGTATCGCGAATATTCTACATTCAGTAACGCATTTGTAAAATATTCTATAATATTCTTGAAAAATGAAAAAGTCTTACACCACTTGTAGTAAGCAGCCGTACCTTTTGGCGACGGTTCTGTGAAAAGTTATATCATAGATAGAAAGGTGGTTTTTTTTTTGTTTTTTTTTTCTGTTTTTTTTTTTTAGTTGTTTATATGTTGACATGAAGTCCATGTTAAAAATAAGACCTGTTTACACTTGCCATTTCAACGAAAATTGATTGATATACATGTCAACATTCACTCCCGGCTTAATCAATTATTTGATTGGTAAATATTTATCTTCGAATGAAGCAAATACGACTCGCGAGGCCAAATGTACCACCAGTACAGTTTTCTTCGTTTTTTTTTTTTTTTTTTTCATTTATTTATAATTTTAGTGTTAGTTACGCCTGTAAAGATTTAAGCGTTTTGATTGGCTTGTGGCTTTTTTTTTTTTTTTTTTTTTTTTGTGTGTGTGTGTGTGGGGGGGATTGTGTGGGTTTTTTGTTGTTTTTTTTTTTATTTTCTTGACGACATGAAGTTATAAAACTTATAATCAATAAAGAAAAAATGTTGTTTTCATCGAGGTATGGACCTTAAAAATCTTAATTACACTAATGTATGAATCCTTTTCGCGTATTCATACAGCGTGATTACGTTTTTAGGTTCATACCTCCATGAAAAAATATATAATCTTTCTATTTCTTAATCCCTTTCCTATGTTGCTGTATGCGGTCGAGCTTATTGTACCATGTGCACTGGTTTGCCTTGCATTGCCACCTCGGTTGGTGATTGGTTAAAATTACGCAATAGACTAGAATGCCAATCCAATTATTTACTCGGGTGATCTGATCACCGAAGACTTCGGATATTTCGGTACGAAATCGATCGAGTTGTTAGTGGTTAATATGGTTAATTATCGTTCTCCAGATAATACTGAATAAATTCATCGTGCTTTTATATTGTTCTCGTATTAAAATATATATAAATATATATATATATATATCATAATGACTTCCTTCGTCAATGTCACAATATAATTGTAACTACTTCTTACTCAAGCCGAGGTTTACTTTTTATCCCTCATTGTACATTTACAAACACTGTGTTGTTATTATTATCTATTTATTTTCCCTTATATCATTCCTTGTTTAAAGAACACCCTTTTCAAAACTGCAGCTTAAACAAAGCTGCAGTTACGACATTAGGGTGTTTACTTGCGAATATTTTCTAAGGAGGTTAAATACTAAGCAATGCTTCCTATAGTATCGAGTGCACTTTAAACGATACTGTCTTTGATGTTATCTCACGAAGATAATTATTTTAGTGTTTTCCCATTTAGAAGATTATCCGACTTTTAAGTGTACCTGGTAGTACCAGAGACTACCTATATTTCATAAAAAGCCAAGTTTTGGAGTTTCTAATAAGATTTAGCCTATTCCCAGCCCATTTCACGCGCTTCAGAAAAGACAACTTTAGGAAACATTGTGGGAAGAGAGGAAAACGCTAATGACTAGCAATTTCTTTTTTTTTTTTCAGAAATATTTACTGCCCTGTCATCTGCAACTTCTTTCAATTTAGACCAGTTTGGGTTTTTATGCTCCTCGAAGGCGAGCATATAGCCGCCGCTTCGTCTGTCCGTCCATCCGTTTCAGTCCGTCCGTCCTACCCGATATCTCCACAACCCCTAGGCAAAGTTGGATGAAACTTCACATGTGAATTCCTTATGGTATTGGGCCCAAGTACTTTTCCCGTGTTTTTGGATAGCTCCAAGGTTAAGATCACAGTTCAAGGTCAATTGTCAAAATTGACCTTGTCCACAGATAGCTCCTTCAATTATGGATGAACTTCGAAATAACTTGGTACAATTGTCCCAAATCATGAATTGATGTAGCATTTGAAAAAAATGAGGTAGATCCAAGGTCATGGTCACTGCTCAAGGTCAAACGTTGAAATTAAGCATTTCAAGAGTAAAGCTCCTTCAATTATGGATGGATTTCGAAATTACTTTACACAATTATTCACTAGTATGAGTAGATGTGCAGTTCGAAATAAATATTCTGATAGCTCCAATGTCAAGGTCACATCCCAAGGTCAAAAGTTAGATTTTAGCATTCCATGAGCATAACTCTTTCAATTATATTAGGTTATCAATATGACTTGTCACAATTGTTTCCAGTCATGAGAAGATGTGCAGTTTAAAAAGGAATCAGATAGCTCAAAGGTCAAGGTCCTTGAAGAAATTGCTTTTATCATTTTACACAATGTTTTCCAAATTGTTCGTCTCTCACCGCATTTCTCTCCATCCCCAACTTTATACGCTGACTGTTTGGGCTAAAAGCACGTTTTACAGAAGGCCTAATGTTTATAATTAATAATGATAGTATTTACATATAACTGGTTCTGGATGAATACCAACGTGAACAACCGAGTTTGAAGAACAAGTTCACCATTAACCCATTCCCACACAAATGACGCTTTTAGACGCCTCTCAATATAAAAGCTTTGGAAAACATTGTGGAAAATGAAGAAATTGCTTGTCACAAGCAATTTCTTCATTTTCCACAATATTTTCCTTCTAAAAAGACGAAAAAATCCGAATTTTCATCAAGTTTAGATTATCGTCTGCAACCCCTTTCAATTTGGATCAATCTAAAATTTTCTTGGTGGTAATGGATTAATCAATCGCGGCTGTCATTCAAAGAAAAAAGCGGCCAATTAAATCATTCATTTTGATGGGAAGTACAATTGACCGGTAGCGCGTCGGACTGTCAATCTAGAGGTCCTGGGATCGATCCCCGACGGCGGCACTCATCCTTTCCGACTATTTGTCTCCCACCAATGGGACGATAATCGTAGACCTATGTGGGATAGCAGCTGGAGGCTAGGAAAGGATGTGATGGCGGTACCGGTGTGAGAAATACCAGGAAGCCATTGTTAGGTGCTCCAGCCGCCGCGATATAACTGAAAGATTATTGAAAGCGGCGTAAACCCCCAATCAAACAAACAAACAATTGACCGATCTCGTCTACATCCTTTCTCTCTGCCAAATGTTTGTTTTACGGAACACACGGGGATCCCATTACTCGTTCTGGCTCAAATATATTAATTTTCGAAACACCAAAAGCGGCCACCTCTCGTGGATCTGATGAATCTGCATGATCTGCTGGGTCTGATCTGTTTTTTTTTTGTTGTTGTTGTTGTTGTTTTTTTTAATATCTTTTTAAACGGATTACCCTTTTCGATCCTCTTCGCGTGATGCTTCATTAAATGATTTCGGCAAATTTGAATCCAATAAAATAGACATACAGGAATCCATCATTAATAAGATAGTCGGGTTCAAAAATGTCGTCTTCTGCAGACCCAAACCTCATATTAACTACAGCTTATCTAAGTTGTAGCTACGAGGTTTTGGTCGACTATCGCCCATCGATAATAGGTACTATCTTTTATTGAAAGATAATACCTATCATCAAAACTCTTTCTTATTTCCTTTCAGCGCTAACAGTTAAATACATCACCAAGCGGTTTATTATAGAGTACGATCCATTTATAGGTAAGATTAGAGATATCTTTCTCTTTGTGAATAAACCTGCATAACATGTAGAATCTTCGACACGATGCAAAAAAACTCGTAATGATATCTTTAACCCTTTCCCGTTTTTTTTTTTTTTTTTGTTTTTTTTTTTTGTTATTTTTTTTTTGTTGTTGTTGTTGTTGTTGTTTTCTTAATTTAAGACTGGTCGAAATTGAATGGTGTTATAGACGATGATGAAAACTGAACCATCCTATATGGTCGAAAATATTGCGGAAAAAGAAGAAATTGCGTTTTACAAGCAATTTCTTCTTTTTCCCACAATGTTTTCTCAAGTATAAAATCCCGGGTTTGTAAAGGAGAGGGTTAATGTTGTAGTTCAGATGTATTGACAGCCTTATAACAAAATATGAACCCTGTGATGAAGCATTCAAAGTTCGACTTCCAGTCTATGCTCTTGAAGAAAAGCACATTTAAGGAGGTCCAACTATTCTTTCCTTTTCCACCGGCGGTTGCCGTGCTATAGTGCGTAAAATATTTAAGCGGTTGTTATAACCGTATACATCATGCGTTGATTTTAGGCTAGTATGAGAAGTTGTTTGGGAAAGGGTTAATCGTCTTTAGACCTATCCAACAGAATGTCCTTTGCATACCAAATTTACCATGTAATATTGTTATATCAATGTTTGAACATTTAAAGAAAAGAAAACAAAACAAAACAAAAAACATGTATGACAAATTTTTTGCAAATCTTTTTTAATTAATATTAAAGAACGTACAGGGGGTAAGCATCAAGAGGAGGAGAGAAACGCTAGTAACTAGCTTTCTCCATTTCTCTGAAAGCTTTTCCAAAAACTACGTTCAAGTACACTGAGCGCCAAATCCAGGTTTTGTATTGGGAAACTGCTTACGAAATGTGAATATTATCGGGGCAGCGTAGGAGATGCACAGTATGCTCATTATTGACACACTGTTACTTACCTACACTGTGCAACATTAAATTTAAGAGATCCCAAAAATCAGCTTTGTGGTTTTTTTGGGTTTTTTTTTTTTTTCGACAAAGCTGATTGATAATTGGGAAACACCATCCTGGAAATATGCACTCCTTGCTTGAATTTCAAGCTATAGCTTGTCCAAAATGGAAAAATATAATTATAAATGCAAGTATATGAATGTATTTGTGCCATTTTGTTTATATTTTGTCTACATTATGTAACGCCATGGTGATTTTTGGACATGATACCAACATTTGAAATATTGAGTTTGATTGATAGGTCTAAAGAGGATTGACTGTACTATGTATATTAACTAAAAAATCTGAATGCATAAGCATATTCCAATAACTTAAACTTCACCTGTCACTCTAGTCCTACCTCTCTTCCATATTAACACCGAAACATCTTTACTAACCAAAAACATTTCACGTTTATAATATGCCATGTTTATTGTTATTCTTTGAAATTGTAAAACATTGTAAAATTTGTATGACAAGAAGCTCGAAAGAGCTTACGTCTAATAAAATTGTCTATGTCTATGTATTCATGATTGACCGATCCCCGTTGTCAAACAAAAATCGTTAGACCAATCAAATAATTCATTCAGTCCGGAGTTATACCAATCAAATAATTCATTCAGTCCGGAGTCGCTATATTTTTTTTCATACATTTTTGTAAAGCCATTCTCTAGCCATTGTTTTTATGGATATGGAGATATTTGACGGATCGCCGGTATCAATAAGGAAAAAGTCAATTGACCAATCAAATCATTGATGTTAAACGTTAATGAAGTTTGTACTTATTCATATATATTGAGATTTTTTTTAGAATTTTTGTTGGGCGGCTCAAACGTCGAAACTACAGCTCATCTAAGCTTTAGTAACGTCATTTAGGTCTTCAACCAATCATTTTACTTGGTTGATGCATATCATTTCCATAACTTTAAAAAAAACTACAAAGGATAACCACCAGAAGCTCTTAAATGATTATATCAGAGAGTTTGACAAGTCGTCATTGGACACTCAAATCATGCAGTTGGTTACGATAGTCCAACAGCCCTAGGACGTTGTACTGGCTAACCCAAACCCACATATTGACGCCTTTTCACGGCCTCCAAAGAAAAAAAAAGAAAACAATGCGGAAAATTAAGAAATTGCTAGCGAGCAATTTCTTCATTTTCCACAATGTTTTCTATCCTAAAAGACACATATTTTACAAATTCCGCCAACTTTAAATTGTCGTCTGCAACTTCTTTGAATTTGGATCAGTTTAAAATTTTGTCGTCTGGTATTGGGTTAAGACATCTGATCCGTTCTAGTTTTTAAATTATGTTTAACCTTTTATTTTCAGAAGACATATATACCAAGCAGGAGACAATAGACGGTCAGGACTTCATTGTAAATGTGATGGATACTTATGAAAAGGTGTGTTAAGTGTGTCATCCTTAATTGCCTACTGCGGATTTCGGTTAATCGCAACATCGACACCCCCCCCCCCCGCAAAAAACGAGAGAAAAAAGAAATACACACAAACACACTAAACGAACTTTTTGCTATGAAAAAAATATTATATGTGCAAATTATAACTAAGTAGTAAACTGCCATTATCTGGTTGGTTAATTGATTGATTGATTGATTGAATGGGGTTTGTCGCCGCTTTGAACAGTATTACAGTCATATCGCAGCGGCTGGAGCACCTAACAATGGATTCCTGGTATTTCTCACACCAGTTCTACCACTACATCCTTTCTCAGCCTCCAGCTGCTATCCCACTTAGGTTAACGATTATCCATCCGTTGGTGAGAGTTAAATGTCGGAAAGAATATGTGCCGCCACCGGTGATCGAATCCATGACATCCCATGAATGAAGATTAGGAGTCTGACGCGCTATCGACTGCGCTATGACGGCGGCTGCCATTATCTGGGCTGTTATCCAGTGGAATTTAATGTACTTAAAAAAAGAGAAAAGCATACATTTTCATTTTTCTCATAGGAAAATAATTGGGATTGGTTTTGAATTTTATTTGTCTTAAAAGGTGGAATAACGTCGGTGCGCGAGCAAAATGACGTATCTACCGATTTATTAAAGCTGTAGTTACAAACTTTTGCTCGCGCATCGACGGTAGGCTGTTGAAAATTCTGCAAAATCAATATAACACTTGGGCCATTGAGACTAAAAAACTTATCCCGTACTCAATTGAGAATGTGCTCAAACTTCAAGTTTACCTATTATCAGGCGATAAAAATGTATTCTGGTCTAAATTCAAAGAACTTGCAAACGATGATTTCAAGTTTATGATATTTTAAAAATTTGTCTATCTAGATAGAAAACAATGTGGAAAATGAAGAAATTATAATTTCCACATTGTTTTGCTGGACGTATTTCTTACGGTGCGTAAAAAGGCGGGATTCTGTGCGAATGGGTGGAATATATAGAATATTTGTTTCGTTTGAGATTTTACTGTAGATTTAATGTTATATATAGCAATTAACCTACATATTTTTAACCCGTCCCTGTTTAATTCCTGGCTTTTACGTCCCTGTTTTATAATGCTTTAGAAAGCATTGTAGGAAAAGAAGAAATTGCTTGTAACAAGCAATTTCTTCTTTTTGCCACAATATTTTCTATCTTACTGAATGATTCTTTTTCAAATAAGTTTTACTTTAGATTGTCGTCTGCAAAACCTTTGAATTTGGACCAGTCTACGATTTAAAAAAATAAAAAAACAGGAAAGGGTTAAATGGTTCTTACTTTTCAATTTGAACGGATTTCGACATTTCGAATGCAGCTTCTTTCATTTTAGAGTAGCCTTACACTCTATAGCCTGTTTATGAGTTAAATCAATACTAGACGGCAAAATTTAGACTGGACCAAATTGAAAGGGGTTGCAGACGACAATTTAAAGTTGATAAATTCGAGTTTTTTCAATTGTCTGGGTAGAAAGCATTGTGTAAAATGAAGAAATTGCTTGTTACAAGCAATTTCTTCATTTTACACAATGCCTTCCCAAATGTTTTTCTTAAGGGGCGTCCAAAAGCGTCACTGTGTGGGAACGGGTTAAATCATCTGACAACATTTACATCTGACCCATTCCCACACAATCCCGTTTTTACACCCAAAAGAAGAAAAAGCTTTGGAAACATTGTGGAAAATGAAGAAATTGCTTGTTATAAGCAATTTCTTCATTATCCACATTTTTTTCTGACCCAATAGACTTTTTTTCCATTAGCTGAAAGTTGTCGTCATCAACTTCTTTGAATCTGGACCAGTCATATGTTTGTCTTCTGTGTAACGGATTAAGGAGCAGTAAATTTAAGTATTTTAATGGCAGTTCCAGTATAAGCTGTTATCCAGCTTTCTGTGTACAAAATACCAAACACGAGCTTTATTCTGAACGGGTTAATCTCAAAATGAAAAATACGACAAATAATTCTAATTTAAATGAAATTATCTTTATTTTTGTGCGTCTTTTTAAACTTCAGGATGATTCCAACAGCAATCGTTATTTACGGTGGGCGGATGGATACATGATTGTGTACAGTATAACAGATAGGACCAGTTTTGAGCGGGCCAGGGACTACTTTCACAAAATAACAGAATATCTCAGGACTTCCAGTAAAGATTGTCCAATAGCGCTTATAGGAAATAAAATTGATCTTGAGAGATATAGGTATGCACTTAATTCCACCTCTTTCTATTTCATTTTCATTTGCAAATTATGCTCACACAAATACACCCTTCTTGACAGAATCGCAGCGCTGGGCGAATCGATCTAATTGGCTTATTAACCGATCACCGTAAAATAGGCTATCTATTGATACATTTTATCATTTATTTAGACCGGAAGTAAAAGGCTGACCTCCGACATTCACATATTTAAGTTTTGTTTAAGACTTAAAGGTGGCTACTACAACTTGTGCAAGTTGCAGTTACGATGTTTATGCCACCCGATACGATTTGTTTTTAACTCACCAGGGCACGAAGTGCTTTTCACTCACCAGAGCACGAAGTCCATCAAAGAGTATGAAAAACGCTCAATAGGAACATGTTCAAATATCTTCCTCTCCAAATGCATAAGCTGTAATACATTCATGTTTAGTTTATAGTACATCCAGATTGTTCTCTACCAAGGTTGCTAAGATTAGACCTATTGGGTCAAAATGACCCTGTCCCAGGGGTCCAAGTTTGGTAAAACGCTCAGTTAGAGTTATATCAAATTCTTCTCCACTTAACTCTGTTCCATATTAAAAGAAGTTGCATACAGTAATTAAAAGTTGGTTGAAATCTAAACACAAAGAAATCGTGGTCCTCTTGTTTATATATCTCTGCCATATATCTTCTAAAATATCGCCTATCCAGCTTTTATTTATTTTATTTCTTTTCAATGACAGAGAGGGATGACGGTCTCTTGTTCCAAGCGCTAATTATTTCCAGAGTGCCACCATAAATTCAATACCGATCGAAAGGTGTTTTTTGTGCTGACATGAAGCAACTGGCGGATAGCAGGCCTGCAAACACAGCTCCGACAGGAAGTTCCAATTCGATATAAAACGGCGTCATTTTGAAAATTTATGGCCAATTTATTTTCATTTTCACAGACTTACCCGTTTATCTCATTACCTTTATCTACTTTCTATTTCAGACAAATAAGTCGAGCAGACGGACAGTCACTAGCAAGTGAATTTGATGCACTATTTTACGAGTGTAATGCGGCTGAGGAGTATGCATTTTTCACGGACTGGTTCACGCTATTCAGTTAGAGCGCGGTGAGCGGTGTATAACCTACCAACCACTGTTTATAACAGAAGACAGATTTAGAACCCGACCAAGATCACCTCGCAATAATTCCGACAAGAAAGACGACAAATCGGGATCAAAGAAAAACACGTCTAGTTTTAAACTGTTCAACAAAAGTTTTAAAATATTCAATTGATCATCAATATTATTCTACGACAGAAGAATACGTTAATGGAAACAAAATTCTTTCTTGGATATTCCAAAAGTTGAGTGCGTGGAATTGGGGAAAACGTATTAGGATAATCGCCGCTATATGTGCATATAAAACATGCGAATTAGATAGGGGATGAACTTTAAACTCCAATATTCATCTAAAACATTTGGTTTGGCATCTTAAACGTGTTAACTTTACCTCGTTTAAGCAATAGTTATAACGCTTTAATCGTCAACTAACCATATCATTTTTTTTATATATGGTACCGACAATACATTGTGCAAAATAATGGAGTTTAATATCTAAGATGAACTTCCAATCAGGGATCAGTGGGCGTGACCAGCCATCCGTCGAATGGATAGACTATTGAACTCAGAAAAAACATATATAAAGAATTTTTGTATAAAATTTCAAATTAAATGACTTATAATTCTGATTTGTGTAGCCTATGGGTCATTTCAGTGACTTTGGCCCCTACGAATATGGTGTAACCCTTTCCCGTACAATCACTGGTTTTTACGTCCCTGTGATTTTATACTTGAGAAAACATTTTGGGAAAAGAAGAAATTGCTTTCTACCCTACTGATAGGTTATTTTTCAAATAAAATAGACTTTAAATTGTCGTCTGCAAAACCTTTGAATTTGGACAGGTCTAAAATTTTGTAAAACTGGAAAGGGTTAAGAAATGAATATATGTTTTTCAGTGGGGTATGAAGCTCAAAACTTATTCACTCAGTAGTTAGAATCGTTTTATATAGTTAAATTTATCAAAATATCACATAATTCAAGTTATGTCTCCCAAAATCCATGCAATCTGGTTGGCTGAAAGATTTGTTTCATTCCTATATGAAAAAAAAATGGAAATGCGGAACATATTTCGTAGTTCGAAAAGTAAGTTCATAAAATATTTGTTATAAACTGGTAAAACATTAGCTTATATGATAACTTTTTATACATTGATGATAATATTAGATTATAAGAAATGTTTTTATGTATGGTAAGAAACTAATAATCTTATCACGTTTACTTCATGATCCCTCCTAGCGTAATTAAAGGAACGCTGACCCCGCCTACTGCCTCCGACAGAACGTTCTAAATCGATATAAGACGACGTTATTTTGCAATATTTGTGGCCAGTAACATGTAACTTAAATATAAATAGTTGGTTGACGACATAAACGCCGTAACTACAGCTTTAAAAAGCTGTAGTTACCGCGTTTAAATCGCCATACCAACAAAGTTGTTTCTTATAAATGTTGGTGTTCAAACTCACTTCCTGTCTAAATGAATTGTTTGATGGGTCGATTTTTTCTTTGACTGACACTCGCTTCGGTCAATTTTTACACGGTGTTGATACTTGCCGCTTTCCCAAGATTGAATCATTTTAACTTTACGGGCGACATTTCATGCAAGGCCCTTTCAATTAAGTAATATCACAGATGAGCGTCTCAGTTTACTTGTTTTCTGCTCGGAACAGATTCGCCTTTCTTTAAGATTTTCGTGCAAAATCTAAAATACCGTAAACCTGTCCTTTTTTTAATGACAGTGTCTTTACAAGGTTTTGGGATGGTGTAGGCCACAAATGTTAAATTCGCAGATTTTTGTGCCGTTTATGTGTATTTGAATTGAAAAGACAATGTGCTATAGGTAGGTCAGATCGTGGCATTTCTCATTTTTATCAAAATGCAAGGTCATAGAAAAAGTACCAACGCAAAATCCGAGATAAAACACTGTTTCACAATTCCTAAACATTCTTAAATGCAAATTTTTACATACAAATGATTTTGGCATCAAACCGAAATAAATACGTAGGCACAAATAAACCAGTCATACGGTACATTTATTTCTTGACAGAAAATCTACATCAACAATTCGTTCAGGATGACTGAACACTAAACAAAGATGGTACCCAGCTTTACACTACTCTTTCGACAATGAATGCCGAGTTATAGAGAGGGTGTGGTCGTATGTGTTCGCAACACAGAGCTGTGTTTGGGTTAATATGGCATCGTGTTTCTCTTAAAATCCGCTTTTGACAGGTGGCCGATCTTGCTCGAGCGACCTACTCTATTAAGCGACCACTTCAATTAAGCGATCACAACCAAAATCACCTTTTCTAAATCAAAAGCTCTCATAAAGAACCGGTCGTATTCGCTTAAAACCATGATTATACATTTATACCTATTGGAACTCATTAGAATTGTCTCAAATGAGTTCCAACGACATAGGATTAAGCAAGAAGTCTATGATAATTCTTTTATGCAATCGAATCAATCCTTCATATATTTTCAAAAAGTGTATTAAGCGACCACTTTTTGGTCGTCCCTCGAGTGGTCGCTTTATACAATATTTACTAGATCTATATTTTCACGCGCAAAGCAATTCTGAACGAGAGTATGTTATTTGTGTATTTCTACTTTTTTCACGACTTCCTACTGCCATAATGTTCTGTGATATATGAACAATAAAAATATTGCGGATATGATCTGTTATAAAGACGTTATCTTTTTTCCAATCAAACACGCCCCTCGTAAATAATACACATGGCACAAAGGTGGCTCTTATCTGGGAAACAGGATATCAGTTCAGGGAGATGTCGATTTTCTCCAAACAAAAGTGTTAACCCATATAGTGTTGAACTCGGAATATTCCTGTTTTTGGCAGGAGGTATAGACAAAGATCAGCCTGCACACATGTGCAGTCTGATCTTTGTCTACACTCTCTGATTGTCCCTTTAGAGCCAGAGTTATTTACAATATAAAATTTCAAAACAGAAATCAATATAAAATTACATGTAGTACTTCCAGTCTTTTCAGACCTTTTATTTTAATTCAGTTTTGAAGAGAATTTTATTCAGCATGACTAGGGTTAATATATTTTCTTCTTTTTAACCATATGCTATACAATACCCGATCTTCAAAACAGTGAAATATCATTATAAGTAAATACTGCTAGAAAAGAAGAAACGGCTTGCCAAGATGCCGGCCCACAAAGTCCTCCATACCAGAATGCATTTGCTTTCCATATTACAAGTTTCGGATTATAGCCTTAATCTTTTTCCCACTTTGAACCAGACTGAAAATTGTCGTGCAGTAAAGTGGTAAACAATAATAAAGCAAAAAAAGAGAGTTGGTGTACTAAAGACGATTGACGGTCATCCGACCGTGACCCATGGTGTAGGCTAATGATCAGACTGCACGTATGGGCAGGCTTACTTTTGTCTATACCTCCTGCCAAAAACAATGATATTCTAGGTTCATTATGGCAAAGGTTAATCACTCTTAACATTGATTTCGAAAATAATGCTATTGTGTAACACAACTGAGCCATTGTAACTTTTAATAAACTTAAACCAACTTTTAATTAATCCCTTTATCACATCCTTACCATCAATAAATTGCAGAATGAGTAGCTGTCAGTTAGAGATCAACCATTCTTCAATTAAATTATACAAGTCAATCTTGCTCGAGCCATCACCTCTATTAAGCGACCACTTGCATTAAGCGACCACAATCAAAATTTCCTTTCAATTTGAAATAAGATGCGGTCTTATTTGCTAAAAGCATACAATAAATAAATCCAATGTTGTTGGAACCAATTAGACTAGTCTCATTGAGACGATTCTGATTAGTCCCAACAACATAGGTTTTAGCGAGAATTCTGCTATCGCTTGTGTACGCAATCGAATCAATCCAGGGTTCTCCCCAGGCTCTTATGGCCCCGATACGCCTTTATAAGTTAAGAAACTTTGCTGATACGCTTAAATTTGGTCACCGATACAGCTTAATTTTCAGCTGAAGAAAGGGTCAAGCAAACCATTAAAACTGGTTGCAGAAGCGTGGCCACGACAAGCTCTTTATCTATAGTGTTGTATACTACGTATTACATAACATATCTATTGATAAGACCCTTACACTCTTACTAACTTTGATTGGTGATTATTGAATTTTTTCTCGCGTTTCCCACTGGTACCTCGCTATCATTCACCAAGGATGATGGGTACCAATATGTAAACAATGAATTCAAATTGGCCACTCGGTTTCGGAAAATTGTCCCTTCGGCTGGGATTGCCCTAGTTAAAAGTAAAAGATGTGGTTATTTGATGTGACAACTATTAAACTAAAGCCATAGTGGTTTAAAATTTAATTTTTTGAAGGAAAGATTAATTGTGTCAGTTTATTTCATACATTAATCGCTGAAAACATACCCTTTTCGCGATCTTTTTTCCTTACGAGAATTTGCCAAAATAATAAACACAGATTTGTATAGAAGCCATCCTATGTTATACTTAGCTCTTGTTTTAACTCAGTTTAATAATTACACACGTGTATCTTCTGGATTAAGTCCATTTGTTTTTTATCCAACATGGAGGGTATTATCTCACACATTCGTAACCTGGTTTGTTCAACCCATTTTTCAATAAATTTGTTTTAAAAGTTTGATGAAAAATATTATTATACTTTTAGTAATCATCTAATAATATCTCATCCTCTCACGTTTTTTGCTCAAAAAGAAATAATACCCCCATAAAAATCAAAGTGCTGAAAGCACTTCAAGCCTTAGACCAATTAGGGATGTTTTTAATAAAAAGTAATGGTTTGATAATCATTAAGAATCAGGAAAAGATAATTCACTCTATAATAATTGGAAAACAAAATCCTCTTTTGAAAACCAAAGTGCCGAAATCACTTAAAGAAGAGAAGAGTAAAGACACTTGTTTATAAATTTGATCAAGTTTCATGTTATAATTTGAGAATAAAGGTTAAGACAGGACACTGTCGATATATTATACTTTCTTTTATTAACTTATTGTAATCAAAGAGCTGAAAGTACTGTTAGAAGAATAGTTACAGTGTCAGACAGTCAAAGGCTTCTGAATGGGCAAATAATGAGCATTTCAAATTTTACACAGAGAATCTAATGGAGCTCCTTAAGATGCAAAATTTGAAAATGAAACCAGGTATTTCACACAGGAACCTTATAAATTCTTTTTTGAAAGTACTGATAATAATTTCTATTTTTTTCTGAAGAATGGCATTTTTTTCAATCCATTACTCCATGCTTTTTTAAAGAGTCCTCAAGGGTATGTTTTTTGGACAGACTTGATAAAATGGCCAAGCATGAAAAGCTATTCCTATCTAATAGACAAGCAAATGACACTTTTTTTACTCATTCCTTTGAGACTTTTGGGTATATTCTTTCATTATCTTTCCTTTTCACATGCTTTTTAATTGGACAATTTAGTGCCCTTTCTAACAAATAGGATAGAGAGGTAAAATAAGCTGAGTAATGTCACAATTGGTTGGTAACAAAATAAGCCTCAGAGTAGATAAATCAATTTATAATAATTAAAAAGTTGAAGAATATTATTCAAGAATAACTCTCAATAAAGAAAAAACAAGATGTCAATAATCAAGCTAAAAAGCACTTTTAATGACCTATATTATGTATAGTCATACCAAGATGTTAGCAGACAACATACCGCGCATTTGCCACTACGCCTTCAAAAATTTCTGGGGAGAACCCTGCAATCCATTGACATATTTCACATAAATGTGTTTTAAGCGACCATTTTGGACGTCCCATAAGTTTTCGCTTAATACAAGTGATATTGTATTTTCGATTTTCTTTTCTTTGTACGATTATAGCTGTGTATAAATTCTTTCTCGGTAAGGAACATTTCTCCAAGCTGACAGTATTCTAGTCTTTCAATAATTCACATAAAGATCGTTTTCAAGCGGATTTTAATAACCATCATAAATATCATAATTATGTTGTAATTAGTTTTAGAAAATCTCAAGTTTAGTAAGAGGATGAGACTATATTTACCTTCAAAAATATGGTCGTCTACTATGACCCTTTCTTTTTCTCATTTATGTGAACGACATGTCCGAGTGTATGACATCTACACAACGTCTCTTTGTCGTTGACTCTCTTGATCTATAGTACTATCTACACAAATGAAGACTCTATAACACAGCAGGAAGATCTAAAAAATACGAGTGTAGGCAAGCGTGTGGTTAATACGAGAGTAGGGAAGGGTGTAGTTGATAGGAGTGTGGGAATGCGTGTATTTAATCAGACTGGTACCACTATTCACTTTTAAATTAAAGTCGACCGCGGTAACAGTCTAATAGTTGACACATAACATGACAAAGATTTTCTTCGTGTGACTTAAACGCAATCGTTCATCGTCAAAACATATGAAGTTACATGTGACAATGGCTAATATATTGCAATCCTGAAATTCCGATTCCCCAAGTAGAGAACACCAATCTTATCAACCTATCAAACCAATAGAAAACAGTATCAGCAGCAAAATACAATGGTTTTACCATTTCATTAGATCTTTACACACGTGACCTTACTTTTAAAAAAAGCTATCAATACACCAGTTAGGATTCGTATGGAGAAAACTAGTTGAATTGTTCAGTATCAGTTAAAAACAAATGCTACAAGTCACCTTTTAGACACATTCTAAATTATTTCATCATATTAGTGATTATAATGGAAACAGTAGTAGATTCTTGGTAACAAAGAAGACGACCAAAGAAAGTCTTTATACTGTATAAAATGGTTCTATAAGCCATCGTCATATAATCTACAACTGGGATAATTCCAATACATAAAACATATCTTCGTGGCCACAGCATGAAATTCCATGTTCCGCATTCAAAGATGTTTAAGAGATGAAGAGAATATTTTTGTCAGGTATGAAACGAAAAAACTAGTTATATTGTATGAAGTCGTGAAGCGGATTCATACATAAGCGTGTTTAGTTTTTTGTTCTTTTCATACACCCATGAAAAAATTCTCTTCCCTTTTTAGGTCACCTGACCGAATGGTCATGGTGACCTATTGCGATCATCGTTTGTCCGTCGTCGTGCGTCGTGCGTCGTCCGTCGTGCGTCGTCCGTCGTCCGACGTCCGTTAACTTTTATACATTTTCATCTTCTTCTCAAGAACTACTGGGCGGATTTCAACCAAACTTGGTAGAAAGCATCATTGGGGGATGCCAATTCAAGTTTGTGAAAATAGGGGTTCTGGGGGTCATAGGGGCCAAAAAGGGGTAATTTTTGGTACTTCTTTAAAAATCTTCTTCTAATAAACCGTTAATGCCAGAGCTTAAATATTTTGTGTGCATGACAACTAGGACAGGTATATTATAAATTGTGAAATTCATGCCCCTGGGGTCATGTATGGGGCCACACCCAGAGGTCAAAGTTCATCATGTTAAAAAATTCTAATTTTCATCTTCTTCTGATGAAGTACAAAGCCAATTTCAAACAAACTTGTTGAAAAGCATCATTTGGTAATGGTTATTTGGATTTGTGAAAATAAAAAGGCTAGGGGGTCAGGGGGCCCTAAAATGGGGACCAAAAGGGGGTAATTTTTGGTAACTTTTAAATATTTCATCTTCTTCTCAAGAACTACTGGGCGGATTTCAACCAAACTTGGTAGAAAGCATCATTGGGGGATGCCAATTCAAGTTTGTGAAAATAGGGGTTCTGGGGGTCATAGGGGCCCAAATAGGGGCCAAAAAGGGGGTAATTTTTGGTACTTCTTTAAAAAATCTTCTTCTAATAAACCGTTAATGCTAGAGCTTAAATATTTTGTGTGCATGACAACTAGGACAGGTATATTATAAATTGTGAAATTCATGCCCCTGGGGTCATGTATGGGGCCACATCCAGAGGTCAAAGTTCATCATGTTAAAAAATTCTAATGTTCATCTTAATCTGATGAAGTACAAAGCCAATTTCAAACAAACTTGTTAAAAAGCATCATTTGGTAATGGTTATTTGGATTTGTGAAAATAAAAAGGCTAGGGGGTCAGGGGGCCCTAAAATGGGGACCAAAAGGGGGTAATTTTTGGTAACTTTTAAATATTTCATCTTCTTCTCAAGAACTACTGGGCGGATTTCAACCAAACTTGGTAGAAAGCATCATTGGGGGATGCCAATTCAAGTTTGTGAAAATAGGGGTTCTGGGGGTCAAAGGGGCCCAAATAGGGGCCAAAAAGGGGTAATTTTTGGTACTTCTTTAAAAATCTTCTTCTAATAAACCGTTAATGCAAGAGCTTAAATATTTTGTGTGCATGACAACTAGGACAGGTATATTATAAATTGTGAAATTCATGCCCCTGGGGTCATGTATGGGGTCACACCCAGAGGTCAAAGTTCATCATGTTAAAAAATTCACATTTTCACCTTCTTCTGATGAAGTACTAAGCCAATATCAAACTAACTTGGTGAAAAGCATCATTGGGTACTGATCATACAGATTTGTGAAAATTAAAAGGCTGGAGGTCAGGGGTGCCTAAAATGGGGACCAAAAGGGGGTCATTTTTGGTAACTTTTAAACATTTTCATCTTCTTCTCAAGAACTACTGAGGGGATTTCAACCAAACCTTTTTCTAATTCTTTCAAACAAAATCACTTGTCTTGGTGCTCTTTTACTCAGGTGACCGTTAAGGCCCACTGGGCCTCTTGTTATAATCTACTGACATCAAGCGAATAAATAATAGAAAAAATACAATATTTTACAAGTTTTGATACATTTTTTATGGAACTGTTTTTTGTGCAAGCATACAATAGCTTCGCGCGCAAACTTTTGTTCATTGAGGTATTTCTCTCTCTCTCTCTCTCTCTCTCTCTCTCTCTCTCTCTCTCTCTCTCTCTCTCTCTCTCTCTCTCTCTCTCTCTCTCTCTCTCTCTCTCTGTCCCTCCTACCAATCAGAACGATCATTTTTGATAGACGAAACTAAAAATTAAATTACTACTATTTAAAAGAGACTTTCTTCCCCAGTCACATTTTACTCATCATAACAATTATACAGCACTTTACAACAAACTAAAGTTAAACCATTCCAACTCAATGACGCTTTTTGACGCCGACCAGAAGAAAAGCTTTAGAAGATATTGTAGAAAATAAAGATCCTGTTTTTACAGGCGATTTCTGCATTATCAACAGTGTTTTCTACCTCAAAAGAGAAAGTGTTTCTTTATTCCACCAAAAGACTTGTCGTCTGCAACTTCTTTTAATTTAGACAAGTCTAAAAAATGTCTGGTAATTGGCTAAAGGTTCCACCATCGGATTCATTGAGGCGCGTCTTGACCCTTTCCTGCACAATCCCTTGATTTTACGTCCCAGTGATTTTATACTCGAGAAAACAATGTTGGGAAAGAAGAAATTGCTTGTATCAAGCAATTTCTTCTTTTCCCACAATGTTTTCTAACCTGTATGTTGATTACTTTTCAAAATACACCCACTTTTAATTGTCGTCTGCAACTTCTATCAAATAGGACCGGTCTAAAATTTTGAAAAACGGGAAAGGGTTAAGCATATTTTCGGTTTGAAGATATAACGAATTTCAGCAATTTGTAAATGCTGCACACCTACAAATGACGGGTCGTGGCTGTCGATCAAAGAATCAATGGACCAATCAGATAACGATTAATACTGGAAGCAACCTTTTAGATCCGACATTGACAGTTTTTTTGTGAAGCTTTTTTATTGGTTTGGGCACTTAAACGTCGTTATTTAAGCTGTAGTTTCGACGTTTGGATTGCAAGCCAACATTTGTTTCATTTTTGTTCTGTGTTACTGTCCATATATTTATTTTTCTTTAAATTGAAGCCGTTTGATTTTGAAGTAGAACTTTCTGTTGGAGTAAGAGGGCAAAACGGATTGATTGATAATTTCCGTTTATTTATCGTCGCTACCGTAGCACATGCCCTTATGAGCGACGCCCCAAGAAGACGGTTAGTTGTTACGGGGGATAGTGCAAGGATACAGGACGAAACTGCTGAGAGCTCCGCCTGGTTCTTTAACGTGCTCGATGGATAGCATCGTCACACGGGGCCTCGGTTTAACGTCACGTCCGAAAGACAATTAGTTTTGTTAGTTGATATGGTCAGCCCAGGGCTCGAACCCGTGATCTTGAGGTTTGAAGTCAAGTGCTCTACCAGCTGAGCTAATCGGGCTGACTTGGCAAACCAGTGACTTTTATACTCCCAGACGCATGTACAGAAGTAGCACCGCTAATAAAATACTATTTGTTTTAGGAATGTAGTTTACCTGAATTGACCAATCGCGGCTGTCAATCAAGGAATACATCGATCAATATAATCATTCATTCAGCCCGGAATTAAGATTCCGCTCTTTTTGTTGTTAAGCTTTTTTGTTGGTTTGGCGACTTAAACGTCGTAACTACAGCTTTTTTCAAGCTCGTTAAGCTCGCCAACCAACTATTCTTGCCATAAATTTCGCAAAATAACGCCGATAAAAATCGAGGCGGGAGTCGATGGGCGTGGCAAAAGAAGTAAGAGGGCAGGGCCAGCGTTAAGAAAGTGTACTCATTTAAAACAAACAAACAAACAAACAACGAAAAACAACGTAGCCTATATATAAAGGAACAATTTCAACCGAATCCAACGCTGGTGAAAAAATATCAAGATTTATAGTACTAATGTAAATGGTCCGAGTATGTTTTTTGAACAATGGTTTGTTAGGAAACGAGAGCCAAGAGCCGGATTCAGACTGCCGTTACTATTTACAGGGTTGGTGCGAATTTTTTAGACCATTGTAAAGCCAGAACAATCTATAGTCTGACAAAACTGATACAGTTCGCACCGTCTAGGATAAGTTGTCCGTTTTGTGCAAAGGGTCATAGAAACTTATATATAAATTACTAATTTATGTAAATCTGTGAATCCGTTGAGAAATAGTCTTCCAGCACTTTCGACGCTTTGATCATGATCTCTATTAGATCATCGGGAAATGCAGGATAAGTCCTTAGATGACCGACGTGATCTTGTACGGGCTTTCGGGGGATGTAGTGCTTCGTCTGTGCTTGTCCATCAGGCTTATACTAATAATTTCTGGTGCAAGAAAAAGTGTGTGTTTCTACATGCGTTATTGTACTGAATTATACAATGATAAAAGTAAGGCCATTCCTAAACAATGCTGCTTTTTACACTCTTTGAGAAAAACAACTTGGGATTCGTCTCAACAATTTCTTCGTCTTCCATCATGTTTTCTTTTTCCATGAAAGTCAAATAATTGAGAGAAAAAAACAACTGGAAATTTCGTTTGACCGCTTGTATTAAGTTTATGCGGCTTTTTAACAGACTTTGAAGGAAATATTATAGCTCTCAACTTTCAGATTCTTAAATTTAATACATTTGTAAGAATGATTTAAAATTGGCTTAGATTGATACCGAAGTCACCTTAAACAAAGCTTACCTTACAAATTGACAGTGGTGTCAAAATATCAGTGACGTATCTAAAACCTAGCAATTCGTATTTTTGTGCCTGTTTGCTGAAATCAACACGGTGGTCCGTCCCGGTCGAGAAACACACAAGAAACTCTTCGCTAACATATTTATGTCTTCTCTTACTGTGAGGTTCTTGACGAAGACAATGCCGTTGAATGCGACACCTACCAGAGATGGTTTCACATCAAATGTCAAGATATTACTAATGAAACCTATTATGATCTTGTAGCTCGAGACGCATCATTCTCCTGGATCTGCTCAATCTGTCAAGCCCAAAATTTCTCAAGACATTCGAATCTTTCAATTTCTTCTTTTTCACCCCAGAATAGCTACAATGTTTTGAGTGAGCAGTCCGACTTGCAACATCCAAGTACCACCTCCGGAAATACAGCACAGAGACAGAGATCTAAACAAAATAATATTCCTTTTCAGCTTTAAGTAATTTCATTTAATTGCCAGTCCATTGTCAACAAAAAGCAGAATTTCTTTGTATGATAGATCAACATAAACCTGATATAGTTGTAGGTACAGAATCCTGGTTTAATAGACAGCATGCAGATTGCAGATCTTTAGGATATACACCCTTTAGATTAGACAGGTCAACCAAAGGTGGAGGAGTATTCATCCTGGTTAAAGATAATTTCCTTGCAACAGAGCAGAAACAACTTAAGACTAATTGTGAAATTATTTGGATTAAATTACAGATCAAATCATGTAAACCTCTTTATATCGCAGCCTACTACAGACCGAAAGAATTAGACATCCACAGCTTTAACAAATGCAAAAAGTCCTTAGACCTGACAAGAAACCTTAAAGGATCTTTTGGGGTGCTAGGTGATTTTAACTTCCCAAAATTCTCATGGAGCAGTGATCATGTACCGGTCTTAAAGTCAGTATGCAGTTATACCAACTTGTATGAAGAATTTAATGACTTGCTTTCAGATTTCAACCTAACTCAGATGGCACCAAACAACACCAGAGGAGAAAATACACTGGACCTTTTCCTAACATCAAACCACACCTTAATTAAGAATGTAAAATGTCTTCCAGGTATATCGGACCATAGTATTGTCTCTATTTTTGCACATACAAAGCCACAGATCACCAAACAACAACCTAGTCAGGTTCATCTGTACAAAAAAGCTGACTGGGGTAGCTTTAAAATCTACATGGAGCAAGTTAAAAATGAAATGCTGAAAGACCATCACTCTAAATCTGTTGAAGAATTTTGGTTAAAAGTTTCAGATGCAATCTCCACATGTATCGAGAAATATGTTCCAACAAAACGACTTGGCCACAAGAGATCACTTCCATGGATTACACAGCCTATAAAACGATTAATCAGAAAAAGGGATCAACTCTATTTCAGATTGAAGAAAGAAGGAAACAACAAGATGAAGACTGATCTCCAGGCTCTAAAAAGAAACATCAAGAATCAAATAAAAGTCTCCTACAATAATTATATTGAAAACATTTTAGGCATAGATGGAACCACTGAAGACAAAGAGAAAGCCACAAGATTTAACAATAAGAAACTTTTCAGTCTGATAAACAATGCCAAGTAAGACGCAACAGGAGTACCCCCCCCCCCCCTTCTCGATAAAATTTCTCTGGCTCAGTCCTGCCTTTCATCTATGAGACAAAATGTACTTTCTTCCTCTTTCAGCAAATACCCAGTTATGCCGAACATTACCATTTGCACTAGTGGAGTACAAAAACTTATTGCCAACCTGAAACCAGACAAAGCAGCAGGACCAGACAATATCAAACCTCTTGTACTAAAAATCTTATGTTATCAAATTTCCCCTATCTTACAGATTCTCTTTCAGAAATCCCTAGACACAGGCACTCTCCCCAAGGCTTGGACAAAAGCAAACGTGACTCCACTCTTCAAGAAAGGAAACAAAGAAGATCCTGCAAATTACAGACCTATATCTTTAACATGTATACTGTGTAAAGTTCTAGAACATATTGTAGCCTCAAATCCAACTGAACATTTTGACAACAATAATATCCTTTATGACTTGCAGCATGGTTTTAGAGAAAGGCGTTCATGTGAAACCCAGCTACTTCAACTGACCGACCATCTTGCCAGAAATCTGACTGAAGGAAAACAAACTAATTTAGTTTTGTTAGACTTCAGCAAGGCTTTTGACAAAGTTAGCCACTTAAAACTTTTGTATAAATTGCGGGAACATGGTGCTACCTGAGCCGCCGTCATAGCGCAGTTGGTAGCGCGTCGGACTTTCAATCTAGAGGTCCCGGGTTCGATTCCCGACGGCGTCACTCATTCTTTCCGACTATTTGTCTCTCACCAATGGGTCGATAATCGTAGACCTATGTGGGATAGCAGCTGGAGGCTAGGAAAGGATGTAATGGTAGTACTGGTGTGAGAAATACCAGGATTCCATTGTTAGGTGCTCCAGCCGCCGCGATATAACTGAAAGATTGTTGAAAGCGGCGTAAAACCCCATTCAAACAAAATACCTTTTGTAGATTAAATCTTTTCTGATAGGCAGAACACAAAAAGTAGTCTTAGAAGGTGGATGCTCATCAGAAGTACCAGTCACGTCTGGAGTACCTCAGGGACCTGTACTTGGCCCTCTTTTGTTTCTTTTGTATATAAATGACCTTCCGAATACCATCATATCCCAAGTTCGTTTGTTTGAAGATGACACTGCCGTTTACTTAGCTATAAACAACAAGCAAGACTGTTTGATCCTACAAGAAGATCTAGACAAGTTAATGCAGTGGCGAAAAGTGAGAAATGGAGTTTAACCCCAGCAAATGCATTGCCCTAAATATTACTAAATAGAAGATTTCCTTTGATTACATGTTACATGGACAAGTACTAGAGACTGTGGACAATGCCAAATACCTAGGAGTTACAATATCTGGAGATATTTCCTGGAACAAACACATTGACAATATAACATCAAATGCTAGTAAAACTTTAGGTTTTCTCCGCAGAAACATCCAGACCAAAAATAAGAAGATCAGAGAAACAGGGTACAAAATTTTAGTGAGACCCCAGGTAGAATACGCATCAACAGTTTGGAACCCCTACACAAAAAACCTATATCAACTAAGTGGAAAAAGTACAACGTAGAGCGGCAAGATGGGTTCAAAATAATTTCTCTTATTATGACAGTGTTACCTGCATGCAGAAGGGGTTTGGCTGGGAAACTCTTCAATACAGACGAGACATTTCCAGAGTCACCATGTTTTATGAAATCGTTAATAATTTTGTTGCAGTGCCAGTACCAGCTTATCTAAGAGAGTAGTGAGGCCCACCCGACATATGCACACAGCATCTTTCAGACAGATCCACACAAACGCAGCCTACTTTTAATATTCTTTTTTCCCTACACAGTGATACTATATGGAACAGCCTACCAGAAACAATGTACAGCGACCTGATATTGCAGCGTTCAAAAAGAGTCTCCATTCTTTTCAGATAGTGAGCCGTCCCTGAATAACCAAAATATGTTTAATCAGCTCTTTTAATTTAACACTCACAGTACTTTTAAAATTTGGCACCCTAACAAATGTCTAACAGTTTTTATTCCAGCACAGACGCGCACCTGCCAGTAATACCCGAAAGGGGAGTTGGGCAGTATATATAGAGAGATAGAACGTATCTTATTACTTGTCAGCCCGATTAGCTCAGTTGGTAGAGCACTTGACTTCAAACCTCAAGATCACGGGTTCGAGCCCTGGGCTGACCATATCAACTAATAAACTAATTGTCTTTCGGATGTGACGTTAAACCGAGGCCCCGTGTGACGATGCTATCCATCGAGCACGTTAAAGAACAAGGCGGAGCTTTCAGCAGTTTCGTCCTGTATCCTTGCACTATCCCCCGTAACAACTAACAGTCTTCTGGGGGCGTAGCTCATATGGGCATGTGCTACGGTAGCGACGATAAATAAACGGAAATACACACATCATATTACTTTTTTTTCTTTTTAGTCAACCCGATTAGCTCAGTTGGTAGAGCACTTGACTTCAAACCTCAAGAACACGGGTTCAACCCTGGGCTGACCATATCAACTAACAAACTAAATGTCTTTCCGATGAGACGTTAAACCGAGGCCCCGTGTGACGGTGCTATATACCGAGCACGTTAAAGAACCAAGCGGACCTCTCAGCAGTTTCGTCCTGTATCCTTGCACTATCCCCCGTAACAACTAACCGTTTTCTTGGGGCGTCGCTCATATGAGCATGTCCTACGGTAGCGACGATAAGTAAACATACACTCTTACTACTTTGATCCCAATTGAACGAAAGATAACTCTGTCAGCATTTTTAGAGAAGTGGGCGGGGCCTACGAGCAGTACAGCGTTGCAGATGACAAAAAGTCAATACCAAACAAAACGCCGGTTCTGTCAAAACATGCTAAAATGATTCATTGACGAAAAAAGATTATTCTAGATGGTTTTGAGGATTCAATTATAGGCCGATATATTCATTAAAGGTATATTACATATTGCTTTTTAAATGTGAACATTTTATTTGGGGTCTGTTCAGTTTAATATGACAAGTAGGAAGACCTGTCGAGTTTTCTGTTTTCACTTTTTCGCTGTCAGATTTAGTTGTCAGAAATGACTTTAATTCATTGTCACACAATGACGCTTTGTGGCACCCTGAAGATATATGATCACGTAAAACTTTGCGGGAAAGGGAGAGTCGCTTGTAAAATGCAATTCGTCTTCCTTGGTAAGGCCAGGAGTCATTACTGAACTGTGTTGCAGGTTGGTAGATGAACAAGCAATTTCTCCTTTAATCACAACGTTTTCTATCCTATTTTCACTTGTTTCCAATTTTTAGCTCAATTTGAAATGTCATATTCCAATTCGGACAAGTCTAAATATTATTGTATTTTCAACAAGCAATTTCTACATTTTCAACCTCATTTTCTAACCAAAAAGGCCAAGATGTTCATAAACAATTTCTTCTTAAAATTGTCATCTACATCTTATTTGAATTTGGACCAGTCTAAAATTTTGAAGTAAGGTAATGCATTAAGCTATGGCTGGTTGTTATGAGTTTCAACACCACAATGAATCAATAATATCCTTGAGTTTCCCGTATTTGAGCAGTCTGCGGTATTTGACTCTGACTTTAAAAAGATCATAATAAGAGATTACGTGAGACTGCATCAAATCATTACTGTATAAGTGCACATACTCAAAGTTATAGCCTAAGCTGCTCGAATATGACTGCTTGGATCTTAAACCCTTTTTGCATGAAGTGCAGTCTGATGTTAGTCTACACCACCTGCTTGATTTTTTAAAGTCAGAGTTGTTTACATATTTAAAATTTGACTTTTCTAAATAAGTTTTGACCTACAACAAGTAATTTCAGTTGTTGATTTTCACAATTTCAAAATTGATTTTATTCAGCATGACAAGGGTTTATATTGATTCTTGACTTACATAAACAATGTATAAGTAGAGGAATCAGGATGCTAATCTTATTGAAATATGCTACCAATTCACTTTTACATCTTCATCTCTTATAATATGTAAATTAAGGTCCGCAATTTTATATGCATTTTTCCTTCAAAATATGAACCTTTTTAGTCTGCAAAGTGGGAGAGTGGATATAGGAATGGACTCTGTCTGTCAGTCTGTTAACCTATCAGCTGCTTTTTGTCTGCTCAGTATCACTCAAGTACTAGCTTTGTCCAATTTTCAAAATACTTAGCACAATGGTGAATCTTGAGGTCTCCAACTAGTGAGTCAATTTCTTAGCTTTTATGTCAACTGTGTATACATGTTGGGGTATTTTTGAAGAAATTTGTATCTATGTCATATCTTAACCCTTTCCTGTTCAATCCCTGGTTTTTACTTCCCTTTGATTTTATAATTGAGAAAACATTGTAGAAAAAGAAGAAATTGCTTGTAACAAGTATTTTCTTCTTTTTCCACAATGTTTTCTACCCTACTGAATGTTTATTTTTTCAAATCAAATCCACTCTAAATTTTTGTCTGCAAAACCTTTGAATTTGGATCAGTCTGAAATTTTTGCAAACAGGAAAGGGTTAAAAATAACCTGATCTCCAACAATTGTGCTCAATCATAGCCTAAAATGCTCATAATGCATTTCTTAGTCTATTTCAAATTCATTCCATAGGTATGGCCAGCCCAAAAAGTAGGTTTCTGGGTCAAACCTTACATAACCCTCTTAAATTAATCCGGCCACTATTTTGTGAATCAATTTCTCGTATTTCGATCTATCAAAATGTGAATATCAAATCTGACAGGAATTCTTGATAAAACTTCTCAAAAGTGATTAGATCTTAGGGTCTTGTTAGAGATCAGGTAATATAGGTCCATTATTATCCCCTTTCAATTTACACACTTTGAAATGTTTACTCTGCTAGCTCTGTCAATTTCAACTAGCCATTTTAACTTGCCTATTGAAAGTTGATTAATAAACAATTCTGGCACATACAAGCAGATGGTAACTATGTGATTAATATCAGATAACACTGATTTGCTGTCAATACAGGAATATTCTTTGCTCTGCATGATAAGGATTAATAAATACTGGTATTTGCTGATCATCTCAAAAAGCTTGGTCAGTACCTACGAACGCAATGCATGAAGAAGACTCAAATCAGCCTGTGTTGATGTGCTGGCTCATTTGAGTCTTTGCTACCCAAGTGTGTAAAGTGTCAATTTCAAAATTAACCTTTGTCATGCTAAACCCGGAATATTCCTGTTTTGACAGGATCTATAAAGAAAGATCAGCCTACACATATGTGTAATTTGATGTTATTCTATACTACCTGTTTTATCTACTTTAAACCAAAGTTGTTTATAGAAACTAATTTCAAAAGAAATGTTGACCCCAAACCAAGCCATCCAGTGCTTTCAGTCCTTTGTTTTTAATGCAATTCTGAGAAATCTTTTTATTGAGAATGACAAGGGTCAATAAGTGTTTGTATGGTGAAATGATTTCAGATGGCAAAACAAGTGACACAAGATACATTCGATGGTGTTGTCAAAGAGAATGTTCAGGAGTTTGAAATGTCTGTGGAAGAGGCAATCAATGATGCTGTTCAACAGTTTGAATCTCAGGTATTAAACTAAATACACATAGTGGCTACACTGACTAGTGAAGTTAGAATAGTTGCTAACACCAACAGTTATAAAAATACAGTAGAACCTCAGTAATTCGAACGTCACTAGTTCGTAGGTATGTGTTCGTTCGTATACTTTACGTGGTCCCGATCTTTTTCCTTCTTTATCTTTGTTAGAAAACTCTGACTAGTTCGAACATCAGTGGTTCGTAGTTCATAGGCTATTTCAAGTCCTGAAAGTATGATTATAACACAAACTCCTATGTCTAATTCGTAGGTTGGATCCTATCATGGACTTACAATGTGTCACAAATCAACATCTAACTTGATTTTCACACCTGGTGATCTGTTTGAATATAATCTGTTATTTCATTCCTTTAATTAAAAGGGGCTGTTTGGTTTGAATTGTGGGTAATTAATCGAATAAAGGTTCCTGTAGTTATCGCTAAAAATTTTCTTTAAATTGCCCCACCCCATTGAAATAAGTGGCTTTGGTAATTTAGATATTCTAACCGTTTTAGTTTAATCTACAGTTGCTTTCTCCACAATTGGCGGTGCATAGTTTCATGATTTGATGATAAAAAAACTCTGAGCGCTTTGATCCAAATGCAAAGGGAAACCACTCTGATAATAGTAGAAATTTGATAAAAGCACTATGCTTAAAAAATGCCCATTATAACACGGAAATCACATAATAAAAATACAAGATGAGTAAATTTTCATTTATGCTTTCATGAACTAATATCTGTGGGCCCTTTAAATAGTAACCAATTAAAAATCAACCCATAAGTGGGGGACAGAACAAGACCGTGTCCAATTCCGAGTATCTCAATCAGCAGACCACTCGCCCTCCTTTTTGTTCGTACTACGCTTAGTTCGTATAAATTCCCTCGGTCCCTTGGGCTACGAACTACCGAGGTTTTACTGTAATGACATTTTTGTGGTTACAACCAAGAAAAAAAACAAGCAGTTTCTTCATTTCTCTCGTTATTTTCTACCCAGAAAGACAGATAATTATGATTCTCTCAACTTGATACTGTCATCTGCAACTGCTTTTTACTTGGACCATTCTAAAGTCTTTGTTGTCTGGTAAAGGGTTATCCATGAGAAATGCTCTTCAATCATGGGTTGTCATAGGTTTGATCCCCAGGGATGGCAATTATCCTCTCTGACATTTGTCTCTTACCAATGGGTGGATAATCGTAAACCTAAGTTGGATAGGAGCTGAAGGATAGTAAGGATGTAATGGTGGTACTGGTGCGAGATATACCAGGAATCTATTGTTAGGTGCTCCAGCCACAGCAATGAGACTATAAAATTGTTAAAAGCGGTGTTAAACCGCATTCAAACAAAAAAAACATGAGAAATGCTGTGTCAGTTGAATGAAGTTGGCCTTATCTGAAAAAACTAGTAATAATTGGAAAGAAATTTTAATTGAACAGATCTTTTGCTAAGTTATTTCACAAACAAAAGAGTTAGCCCAGGAGAATTCCAAAGAATGTTTTTTAGGAGAAGTAAAATAATGGCAAGGAAAAAGATCAATGGCTCATTGTATCAGACCTAAAGAGTTACCATGAGTATTTATTAGGAGAAACACAATAATGGATGGAAAAAGATCAACGGTTCATTGTATCAGACCTTCAAGAGTTACCATGATTATATTTATTAGGAGAAACGCATGGGAAAAGATCAATGGTTCATCGGATATTATCAAATGCTGTTTAGTGATGGGCTGATGATCGATAATAATCAATAATCAGTTGGTTTGGGCTTCCGATTACGATAATCGACTAAGAAATTTCATAATCGATTAATTGGTTTGTAACACATTACCTGACTTTTGATAAATATGCAAAACATTGCAACCATAGTGTGTCATGTTCTTAGAATTGACCCCCTTTGCTGAAATGAATCTTCCATCTATGAGTTTTAAGCTTTCATATTTGACTAGAGGGAGGAGGATGCAGGATATAAACCCAAACTCAAATTTTATTTATGTTTTTCATAATCGATGGTCATATGATTATTTGTAAGAGATGAATCTTCCTTTTGAAAGGAGATCTAATCAATATTAGCTACAGAAAATTAAGATTGCTGTTTGTTTGCACTTGATTATAATTTGGTTAATAGTGGCAATCATTTATTTTCCATGGTGGACTTAGTGAATTTTTTCTTTGACTCCTTGCAAGTTTCAGATATGTGAGTCCTTTGGTACTCGAAGATCGCAGTCACTGCTTGATATGAAGGTACAAACCATTGACACATATGTTATGTCAATTGGGGAGACCAATGTCACTAATTTGGTTTTGCTACTTCTTGTTAACTAGTAATAAACTTTACCTAGGGAATGCAAATCATTTTAACCCTGTCTTGAGAATGAACCAGGTCTCCATAAATAAATAATCAACAGTTTCAAACTCATGCAAGCTCTCAAGTTTTAAAACAAATGATAAAAATATCATTGCATAAATCATAAAAAAAATCAAAGTAGGAGGCAGTAGTGTAATGCCAAAGCATACCATAGCATATATACATAGAGTACTGAATATATTTCAAAGAAACCAATTATGTTATCGATCATTTGATTTATTCTTCTGACTAAAAACTGATGATTGATTATGATTTGGAACCAATTGCCCAACACTATTGCTGTTGCAGTCAAGAAATAACACCCTTTCTAAATCATTTTTAGGATATACCATGATTACCATCATTTTTTGCCACCAGTAAGCTTGTCTTTTCTTTCTATTTTTCTACCATATGAGATACTTAATTTTCAAACAATACGCTCTTTTAATGAATAAATCTCTGGTTCTTTGTACATGAACATACTTATACATGTACTTTGTTGTGAGAAATTAGTTTTTTAATAATATGTTTGTAATTTTGATTTATCTTCAGGGAGTTAACCTTGGTATGATTGTAAAAGATCCCAGCTTATATGATGCTAATGGTGAAAAGACAGTACATCCAGTCATAAAGGCTTTAGAAGATCTCAGGACTTCATTGGATAAAACAGACATAGAATCTGAGACTAAAGATAATCTTGATGTAATAAAGAAGGAGTGTGATATTGACTTAACTCGGAGGTGTTTTGTTGGGAAGAATAAAGCATATGAATTATTATTGAAATCATTGAAGGTTCATCTTGACAGTGAAGAAATGTTAATTAAAGTATTAGACACCATGTGTTCACTCTGTAATGGTCAGCCAGATCTTCTAGATGAAGAAGGGGGAGAACTCCTCATGAAAATAATGAAGGAGAAAACTGAGGATAAATCCATCACAACTTTAATCGTTAAACTAGTGAGACTTAATTGTATTAAACATGAAACTAACCGTAGAATTTTTGTTAAGAATGGGCTAATAAAAGAACTAGTTAGAGTTGTTGTTAGGAATAGAAATGAGCCAGAGATAGTAAAGGAAGTGTCATATGGACTGCGTGTGTTAACACAAGATGATGATATTCGAGTTCCCTTTGGGTCAGCTCATGAAAATGCCAAACAAATTGTGTTAGAAGGAGATGCTCTGAAATGGCTCCTAGAAATCTGTAAAGGTAAGCCTTGCAACATTTTGATGATCTTGTATGGTGTAAAGGTGTGATTGAGAAGGAATAAATACCTATTTTAAGGAAGGGAGAGGAATGATGTTTTTGTTCTATCTTTAAGTTATCAAGCTGTGTGCTGTTTTTCCTGTCTTTAAATTTCATTTTTATTGTTAAGAGTTTATATAAATTGAAAATCGAAAGGCACTCATTTTCATATAATATGCAAAACCTTTTCAAAGCCCTCTTCGGCAGTTGTTTGTATGACATTCATGTAATTCTGGAATAGCTTTTGTAACACTTTTCGACACAATTCAAAAGTTTTGGAAAAAATTGTTGAAAAACTAAACATTATGGTCTGGAAAATCTTCCTGTGAAACAGACTAGAATTTGTTATTTGGTAATTGGTTAACCCATTCCCACACATTGTCGCTTTTAAACGCCCCTCAAATTAAACGGCGGCATTCTTCCTTTCCGACTATTTGTCTCTCACCAATGGGTTGATAATCGTAGACCTATGTGGGATAGCAGCTGGAGGCTAGGAAAGGATGTAATGGTAGTACTGGTGTTAGAAATACCAGGAATCCATTGTTAGGTGCTCCAGCCACAGCAATGAGACTGTAAAATTGTTAAAAGCGGCGTAAAACCCCATTCAAACAAACAAACAAAATAAAAGCTTTTGAAAATAAAGTGGATAATGAAGAAATTGCTTGTAACAATTTCTTCATTATCCACAATGCTTTCTATCCAAAAAGACGAAAAAATTGAAAATTCCATCACTCTGAAATTGTCGTCTGCAGCTTCTTTCCATTTGGGCCAGTCTAAAATTTCACCATGTTGGAATGGGTTAACTGCTTGGAAATCTACAAGTGAATGTAGAAATATAAATCTATGTTTCAGAAAATGTACACAATTATTCCACAAAGTCAATCATTTTTCTCAATCCCTTTCCATTACAGATTATACCAATGACCTTGGTGTTCAAGGTGAACTGTTCACTACCCTCAGTAAGCTGGTTGTAAGAAATGAGTTTTGTAAAGAAGTGAAGGATCTAGGAGGATTAGATCTAATTCTGAAATCATTCCAGGAGAATATCACAAACAAGGTATGGATACAAAAGCATTAGGTCTAATAATGTTATATACTTGACCTGTTATGTTAAAAGCAGGAGAGTGAGTTGTTTGACTAGCATGGCGTATTTCTGTTTTTATCCCATTCCCACACACAAAAAAATTTAAGATTTTAAAGAAGTTGCTGACGACAATTTTTTGTTGTTGAAACTTTAAGTTTCTTTGTTTTTTGGGGTAGAAAACATTGTGGATAATGAAGAAACTGCTTGTAACAAGCAATTTCTTCATTTTCCACGATGTTTTCCTAAGCTTTTTTCTTTAGAGGCATTAAAAAGCGAGATTGTCTGGGAATGAGTTAAGCTTAAGAAAACATTGTGAGAAATGAAGAAATTTCTTTAAATCAGGACTTTATTTATTTCCCACTATATTTTCTGCCTAAAAAGACAAGGAATTTTGAAATTTTAGATTTCCCTCAACTTAAAACTTTTGTCTGCTACTTTGTTCATTTTTTACCAGTCATGAATTCCGGCATGCAAAAATGGGTTAAAGAAAATTTAAGAAATTATTTTCTTTTTTAGAGTATAGTTAAGCAAGCCCTAGGACTGTTAAAAGCTCTAGCTGGAAATGACGACATCAAGATAGATATAGTGAGGTCAGATGGAATACCCCTGATACTGTCAGCTATGACTCAACATCAAGGTAAGAGAGATATGTAGAATCTTTCATGTGATTTACTCTGGAACAATGTGTTCTTAGCCCATTCCCACTTGATCCCTGCTTTTTATACCCCTCAAGAATAAAGCTTTGGGAAACATCATGGAAAATGAAGAAATTGCTTGTATCAAGCAATTTCTTCATTATCCACAATGTTTTCTATCCAAAAAAACAAAAAGAAGTAAGATTCAATCAACTTGAAATTTTCATCTGCAGCCTAAAACTTTATTGTGTGGAAATGGGTAAACAGAGTTTTGAAAAAAAATTTTGTCAGCAAGTTAGGCAAGCTAAACCCATTCCCACACAATAACCCTTTTTGACGTCCCTAATAAAAAATCTTTGGAAACATAGTGAAAATTTCTTCATTATCCACAATGTTTTCTACTCCAAAAGTAAAAAAAAAATCTGAAATTCCACAAACTGAATTTTGTTGTCTGCAATGTGTGTGAAATTGTACCAGTCTATAATGTGTCGTCTGGTCATGTGTTAATGACTTTTCTATTTTAGAATCAGTTAAGATCAGCCTGTCTCAAAAAAAGTTGTATAATAGATTCGTTTTCTTAAATAATCAACAATTCTATACGTCAATTCACATGAAGGATGATTGTACCCATGTGCAAGACAAGGATATTTGTCATGGCTGTAATTATGCGATGGTGGTGGTAATTATGTGAGAAAACAATTTACCAGACAACAACTTTTGGAATGGTAAAAATTAAAAGAGGTTATACATTTTTGAAAATGCAAGTATAGTAGAATCCTGTTGGTTGCAACACCAATCTACAAATGTTTTTGTTGCAAATTATTAGAAATTGCAATTAAAAAGGAACTATTTGTTCTACAAATATAATGTTTGTGCATGAAGCTAGTTGAAATTATGCAGTTAACCCATTCCTACATAAAATCCCGATTTTGTATGTCCCTTAAGAAAACAGCTTTAGAAAACATTGTGGACACTGAAGAAATTGCTTGTTCAATGTTCTATGTTCAATGTATTTCAATTTACCATATTTCTCCTAATAAATGTTCACAGAAGCAATGCAAAACACAGACAGGGAGCTTTTGTTTTGAACCTAATTTTTTAAAAGTTATATTTTTTTGCACACAGAATAACAATTCTATCAAACAGATATATTTATATTTTTTCAAACAGGATAATAATTCTATCAAATGGATTTGTTTTGATCGCTAATTAGTGAAAATCATCTTCAAGTAGGTGGAAAATTTATTTGTAAATATCTCCGAGGGAGCTACTATTAGGGATGGAGCATTGATTAGGAGAAATATGGTAGGAAAACTTCTTTCTTAAGATTAGAATAGTAATGTTTTAAAAGGAAAATTTTGCAGCTATTTAGATTATTTTTAACCCTTTCCTGTTCAATCCCTGGTTTTTACTTCCCTGTCAATTTATAATTGATAAAACATTGTAGAAAAAGAAGAAATTGCCTGTGACAAGCAATTTCTTCATTTTTTGTCACAATATTTTCTATCGTCCTGAACTGGTAATTTTGGGTCACATGCATTGGGCACTTTTTACATTTTTGACCTCTTCTTAAGAACCCTTAGATGGATTCCAACAAAACTTGGCAGGAAGCATCCTTATGGGAAGGCACTTCAGATTTGTACACGTCATGGAGTAATCTCCCCAGGGGCAAAAAGGGTACATCTTTAAAAATCTTCTTGTCATGAACCGGCTATCAGATTGGAATTCACATTTGGTATTTAGAGTCTTTAGGACAAGGACTATCAAGTTTGTACAAGAAAAAAAAGCTGTCGAGAAATGGCAGTGCTGGGGGGGGGGGGAAGCAAGATGGGGAGGGATGGTGCATAAGTGTACATATTGACAACTTGAAAAAAAAATTCTACCAAGCCAAAAGTTTTACATCTCTGAATTTTGGTATGTGGCACCATCTAGCAGACCTCTATCAATATTGAATAACTTATAACCCCAGGGTCAAAATTAGCCCATTCTAGGGACACAAGTTTAACATAGGCTTATACATTTGTATAGTGAAAAGTTTGAAAATCTTCTTCTCCCTATGAAGAAGGCTTAGAGCTTTGATATTTGGTATGTAGCATCATCTGGTGGATTTCTATCAACATTGTATAAATTATGGCCCAAGAGATAGAATTAGCCCATACCCCGACGTTACAGGTTTTACATAGGCTTAGATAGTGAAAACTTTAACTTTGTTCTATTCTAAAACAGGATGGTCTAGAACTTTGATATTTGGAATGTATCATCATCTGGTCGACCTCTATCAAGAATTTATTAATTTTGGCCCTAGAGTCATAATTAGCCTATCCCCGGACATCACAAGTTTTACATAGGGCTTATAAAGTAAAAATTTAAAAAACTCTTCTTCTTCCAAACAGGAGGGCCTAGAACTTTGATATTTGGTATACAGCATCATCTGGTGGACTATCAAGAATGTACAAATTATGGCCCCAGGATCAAAATTAGCCCATTAACAGACATCACAAGTGTAACATAGGCTTATAATGTGAAAACTTTAAAAATCTTCTTCTCTCAAACAGATATATCTAGAGCTTCCCAAATAGCTGCATGAGGATGTCTTGCATGAGGATGTCTCACACTTATTCTAGGTCTAAGACAGCCAGACCATGCTGGACTAGGAATGACCAACCACTAATATGATGTAATATTTCGCATATTTATATTGCAGGAATTCCCCAAATAGCTGCAGGAGGTTGTCTGACTCTGGCAACTCTAGTTCTAAGACAGCCAGACCATTGTGGATTAGTAATGACCAACAATGGTCACCAAGTCATTTTACAGGCTATGAAGATACACAAAGAGGATGAGTCTGTTCAGGTAACTTTTTAAGCCGCATATATTAACCTTTTCATGCTTTGCCCAGAATATTCCTGTTTTTATGCTCTCCGATGGGTGAGCAAATAGCCACTGCTTCTTCTGTCCACCTGTCATTTTGTCTGTCCATCTGCCTAGATTTCTTTACAACCCTTGAGCCTCATTGGATGAAACTTAACATTTGAACTCCTTACAATATTGCGTGGACACCTGTTTTTCCTGGGTTATGGGTAGGTCAAAGGTGAAGGTCACAGTTCAAGGTCAAATGATAAAAATTTGCTTTTCCAGGGTTTAGTTCCCTCAATAAAGGATGGATTCCAATAAAACTTGGCAAAGTTGACCTCTATTATGAGGGGATGTGTCTTTTGAAACAAATTTTCACCTAGACCCAAGGTCAAGGTCACAGTTCAAGGTCAAACATAAAAAAATATTAAGTATAGCTCCCTCAATTATGGATTGATTTTGAAATAACTTTGCACAATTGTTTTCTATCATGAGTACACCTGCCATTTGAAACATATTTTCAGATAGCTACTTTTGTTCAAAGTTCATGATCACACTTAGCGGGCTAAGGTTGAGATAAAGGGGGATAATATCTATACTACCTTCTTTTGAAGATACATTGCTTGTATTTGAGTTTTATGGACTTTTCATTGATACGCAGCTTATGATGGTCATATGTCTCAGTTCAAGGTCATTTGATAAGGTAAAGATACACTCTCAGGGTCAAGATATAAGGCTGTTTTAGTGGCATTCATTTTTAGCTCAGCTTTTTTTTGGAAAAAAAACGAGGTATTGCAATAGCCTTGGTGTTGTCGTTGTTGTAGTCGTCGTCGTGCGAAAACTTCGATATTTTGTGATATTTCTGGTTCTACCAAAGGCATTCACTTGAAACTTGGCATACATCTTCACTATCAAAAGAGCAATCTATTCTATCAAGGGGGATAACTCTAAATGCATTTTGTCCACTATCCAGCACCCAACAGCTGAGCGTAGGCACCTATAGGCGGTGGTCTTGTTACTTACACATACATGTACTTATTATAGTCATTTGATTTCTAAAGCTCAAGCATTATATTCTTATTTTCATTTTTTATGGTCCTATGTATATGATAAGATAATGTCAGATAATGAACATGTCATGTTTAGGTCTTTCAGCAAATTATTGTTAGTGCCTATATAAATATACGTTCTTATGGATTTGTATCAAGCCTTCGCTTTGTTCTAAGAAGTAAACATCAACACATAAATATGAATTATCATTTCTCAGCAACCTTTTGTTTTTTAAGCATATTTCTAGGATTTATCGTTTCAAGATTCTTTCAATATTGAACTGACAATTCACAAACTAATGCTATTGATCAAAAATTGATTGACAAATCAAATTATTCATTTACACTTGAATTACTGACTCCGACATTAACGTTCGCCCTTGTCATGCTGAACCCAGAATATTCCTGCTTTGGCAGGAGGTATAGGCAAAGATCAGACTGTGTATATGTGTAGTCTGATCTTAGTCTACAACACCTGCTTGTCCCGTTTAAACCAGAATTTTTTTTTAAGATAAATTTTCAGAAGAAATTTTTACCTACAATTGGTGCTTCCAGTGCTTTCAGCACTTTGATTTTAATTCAAATCTGTAGAGGATTTATAATGCAGCATGACAAGGGTTAACCATTTTGCTTATTCAGATTATTCAAGCTGTTGTAATAATGATGGAGTTGCCTAACAAGTATTTGCATTTTGTTTAATGTCACTGATCACTTGCTTTACAAAATGATGCCGTTTATTACCTCAGTCAAAAATAGAAAAAATAGGACTGCCTCGATGGCTGAGTGGTATATTTGCTTGACTCGTGATCTGAAGGTCACTGGTTCGAGCCCCACCTTCACCGGGGTGTGTTTATGGGAAAAACACTTAATAGCCAGCCCCAGTCTATCCAGCTGTAGAATTGGGTAGCAGTTCGGTTTGACCACTGCCTCTCTTTCAGGGACGTGAAAACATCTGGATAGTGGGTTTCGAGAGCGACTCTATAAGCTTGAAGCTTTCGTTGCAATCGAACTAAAGTAAATTTGTATAAACTAAACTAAAATCGAAATACTTTGTTGGAAATCAATGGGCGTGGCCAGCAGTCCCTTAGTTGACCAATATCTGGCCCCATCCACGTACTTCTTTTGCAACGCCCACTATCTTCGATTTTAAACTGTGTTTATTTGTAAAATTTGTGGCCATTAGCATGTAACATATAAGTAGAAGAGTTGGTTGGCAACCTAAATGTCGTAACTACAGCTTGAATAACCTGTAGTTACAATGTTTAAGACGCCAAATCAACAAATATGTTTCACAAAAATGGAGGCCAATGTCAGCAGAGTTCTTAGTTCAATTCTGGACTAAATGAATGATTTGATTGTTTGATAGATTCTTGGATTGACAGCTGTGATTGTTCAATTGTTGTAAGGAATATATCTTTCAATATTGTTACAGAAAAATGGATGTATGGCCATCAGGAACGTTGTAGCTAGAACTAGGGAGTACTGTGATCAATTTCTAGAATTTGGAGCTGAGGAGATTATTAATCAGTCAAGGACTGTCAAAAACTGTGAGGATGAAGCCAAAGCTGCACTGCGAGATCTGGGATGTCATGTTGACCTGAAGGAAAGATGGACTGGACAAAGAGGGGGCTTACAATAATCTTGACCAAGCTTGTACAGTTTCTAAAAAAGTTGTGTTGCTGGCAAAATTTTATTTATTAATTTTTCACTTATTATAGGCAATAGATATTGGTTCTAATTGTTTGGCTATGTGTGATAATCCCTAAAGGATTTACCATTACTTTCTCTATTCCCTTTCTGTAAAGCTTATGAAACTTGACAATATATCCCTCATCACCAATTTGGATAAACTTTTATGAATGAATTGCCTCTTTTTGTCAGGGATGTCAGTTCAACAGAGGTTGTATTTAATGTTTAACAATACAATTATCAACTCAAGAAATGAAAATAACAATAAATGTTTGTTTGACTATGCAATGTAAAGGTAATTTATGAACCTTGAACTTTTTGCTGGGTAAGTGCTCTTAACCCATTCCTACTCAGCAATGCTTTTAGACGCCCTCAAGGGAAAAAGCTTTGGAAAACATTGTGGAAAATGAAAAAATTGCTTGTTACAAGCAATTTCTTCATTTTCCACAATGTTTTCTACCCAGAGAGTTGAAAAAATCCAAAATTAAATAACATTTAAATTGTCATCTGTAACATCTTTCAATTTGGGCCGGTCTAAAATTTTGTCGCCTGGTAATGGGTTAATCCATTTCAGATGTCAGAATTTTTGACTGGTCCAAATTCAAAAAAGATGCAGACAACAATTTCTTCAATTTGGAAAATGAAGAAATTTCTTTTTTTTTTCCCTAACCTTTTCCTGAGGCTCATAAAAAGCAGGATTTAGTGGGAATGGGTAAAAGTATAAGTGCATTAATCTTTTAGAAGATATTATTTTAGGCTTTTCAAAATTTGAAGTAGGTGGAAAGCAACAATCCAAAGTATGTAGTACATGTATAAAAAAAGTGAGCACTTAACCCTTTTCATGCTGAACCTGGAATATTCTTGCTTTGGCAGGAGGTGTAGACAAATATCAGCCTGCACATATGTGCAGTCTAATCTTAGTCTAAATCACATGCGTGTACCTTTTAAACAAGAATTGTTTATAAGATAAATTTTTAAAAGTAGTATTAACCCTTGTCATGCTGAACCCGGAATATTCCTGTTTTGGCAGGAGGTATAGACAAAGATCAGCCTGCACATAAGTGCAGTCTGATCTTGATCTACACCTCCTGCTTGTCCCTTTTCAGCAAAAGTTATTTGAATAATCAATTTTCAACAGAAATATTGACCCTCATTACGACCTACCATTGCTGTCAGCCCTTTGAATTCAAATCAATTCTCTCTCGGATTTTAATTCAGCATGACAAGGGTTAACCTACATTTGGTGCTTCCAGTGATTTCAGACCTTTTGATTTGAAGGATAATTTTCAGAGGAATTATAATGCAGAATGACAAGGGTCAATAAGTTTATAGGGTAAAAAAAAACATAGAGGGATTTGGGAAGTTGCTTGTTCTGACTGTTCATTTGTTGTTGTTTGTTTTGATAAGGTTTAAATAATGTTATTTGGTTTGCAGTTAGTAAGACATAAACCTAGATCAGCGTAGCGTTTGCTCACTAATCTGGTTATGTCGCATTTTGTGCAAGAGCCTACACTGTCAGTCATTGAAATGATTAGAAAAGAGGTAACTCTTTAGAGCAAGATATAAAATAATTTCTCTACAGCAAAAAGACAGTAAATATAGTTTATTGTTATTAAAACTTTACCTTTTTCACCTAAATTTCATTAAATGAATTGTACCTAAATGCTTACATCAATTCAATTCTAGATTTTTTTAATACATGCTTAAACCCATCCCTACACAATGACACTTTTTGACGCCCCAAAGTAAAAAAGCTTTGGCAAAATATTGTTGAAAATAAAGAAATATTGCTTGTTTCAAGCAATTTTTTCATTATACACAATGTTTTTTACTGAAAAGTTTAAAAAAAAAAAAACTCAACTAAAATTTGCTGTCTACAACATCTTTCAAGCTGGTACGGTCTAAAATTTTCTTGTCTGGTGATGAAGTGCTAGCTGCTTTAATTTTAATAATTATGATTATTCAATGAGGCATGGTTTAGTAAAGAGTTTGAAATGTTGGGAAAAATTTGATGAACTGTAATCTATACAAAAAATTATGAAATAAAAATTACCTTTGTATAAAGCTTGTGAATACCTTAGTATTCATACAGCATTATTTTTTATTCAAACAAAAACCTCTTGAGATTGAATCGATGTATATTTCTCTTACGTGATTATTTACTGTTGTAATAATAAACAACTTATTTTAAAATCTTAATATGGTTGTGTTTCATCTGTATAGAATCATACCTAATAAACAAGTAGAATGATTGTGACTCACCTAAGGAAATGTTTGAAATGGTATATTTACTAAACCCTTTTGGACCTAAGGAAATGTTTGAAATGGTATATTTACTAAACCCTTTTGGACCAAGTCCTACTGTTTCACGACACTCGGGAAAAAAATCTAAAAAACTTGTTGCAAGCAATTCCTCATTCTAATATCACTGGTTTGTACGTATGTGTTGTTCTTATAATTTCCACGGCCCCGATGTTTTCCTTCCTTTTCTTTGTTTAAAAACTCTTTTTAATTCAAAAATCAGTGGTTAGTGGTTCATAGCCAATTTCAAGTTCCCAAAGTATGGTTTTATCACAAAATCCTAATTTTAAATTAGTAGGTGTGATTAATACTGTCATGGATAAAATGCCTTTTACCATGATTTTCATACCTTCTGATTTGTATGTATAAATTATTATGTACCTTTGATTAAAAGGGGATATTTGTAATATAGATAATTATTGAGTGAAGGTTCCCTTATTCATTGTCAAAAATCGATCACATTAATATAAATTTTCATCATTTAGATTATATAACCATTTCATTATGCTGCTCAAAGGGCCAGCATATAGCCGCTGCTTTGTCTGACCTCCTTCTGTTTTCCTTCTGTCTGCCCCAATATCTCCATAACTCTTGGGCTAAATTGTATAAAACTTCACATGTGAATACCTTTTGATATTGCACCAACACTTTATACCCCTTTTGCATAGCTCTAAAGTCAAAGATCAAAGATTAAAATTGACCTCATCCACAGCATTTCAAAATAACTTGGCACAATTTTTCTTTGTCATGAGTAGATGTACCATTTGAAAAAAAAATACTGGCTCCAATGTAAAGGTCACAGCTCATGGTCAAATTGTGAAATTAAGAATTTCCAGAGTATAGCTCCTTCAACTATGGATTGATTTTGAAATAACTATACAAAATTGTTCTCTACCATGAGTAGTTTTGCAATTTGAAACAAATTTTCAGAGCTCCAATTTTAAGGTCACAGCTCAAGGTCAAACATGAACATTAAGTATTTACAGAGCATAGCTCCTTCAATAATGCATTGATTTTGTAATAACAACTCTATCATAAGAAGTTGTGCCATTTCCACTTTTTTCCAGATAGCTCCAAGGTCACACCAAAGGTCGAAAGTTTAAATCAAGCATAGCTTGTCCAGTGCATAGCTCCTTCAATTATAGATAGGTTTCAATTTAACAAGGCACAATTGTTCTCAGGCATGAGATTGATTGATTGAATATGGTTTAACACCACTTTTAACAATAATTCAGTCATACCGCAGCAGCTGTAGAACCAGTCCTAACAATGGTTTCCTGGAATTTCTCGCACTAGTGCTACCACTACATCCTTTCCTAGCCTCCAGGTGCTAGTCCACTTAGGTTTACGATTATCCACCCTTTCGTGAAAGATAAATTTTTGAAAGGATATGTGCGGCCGCTGAGGATCAAACCCATGACATCCAATGATTGAAAATTGGGAGTCTGATGCTCTACTGACGCCATGACGGCGATTCAGTCATGAGAAGATATGCCATTTGGAAAAAAAATCAAGTAGCTCAAAGGTCAATTTCACAGCTCAAGGTCAGAAGTTGAAATTGACCTAGTGCAGAACATAGCATCTAAAATTAGGGATGTTTTTCAAAATAATTTTACACAAGATGTGTTCTCTATCACATTAGATATGATGGCTCTTGTTTTAATCTGTAGCTTTTTATCTTCAAACAATAAATGTGGGGGGCATACTCAGCAATATTAGAGATAAATCAACAGTCTGTAAATCAAAAACACAACTTTATTATGGCAAGTTTATCATATAAATAGAGTATGTACATAATCAAATTTACAAGTTCTTTCCCCCCCCCCCCAAAAAGAATGATCCTTAACCAATTACTATACCACAATATTTTGAACGGGTCAAGTTTGAAAGAATAGCAAACAACAATCTTAGGCTTAAGAAAATTAAAAGTTTTATGCCTGACTGGCTAGAAAAAATTGTGAGAAAATTGAGACATGCAGTTTCTCCTTTTTTACAGGTTTTCTAAACCATTATGCAGGATTGTGTAATAATAGGTTAACCACAAATTCGGACTTTGAAAAAGTCTTTTTAAAAGAAAGCAAGAATATCCTTTGTCCAGTAAGTCAATGTACAAGTCAATTTAACTTTAGGCGTAACAATGGCTTTGATAAACCCATAAACAGATAGCAGAGTGGCAAATTGCTACAATACACGCTTCAATATGTTACCAATCAATCTAAGTCTCTTTCTTTAATGCCAAAAATAGACAATTTCCGAGAAAAAAAAGCATCATTGCGCACATGAGTTATATGGCATCATGATGATGACAAATGTCTTGATTGCTGCTTAGATGGTGTTCAGTAAATGGAAATGAACTAAATCTTTCAAAAAAGTGTCTTTATCATTTTGATAATTTCACTGTTCAACCTCAATAATCCACAGGAAAGCATTAAACCATCATGCTGTTTGACACCCCTCAAGAACAAGAGGGCCGCTGGCCCTGGGGCCCTCACCTGAGATAAAGGCTCTTTTTCTTTCAACAGTCTAATTTCATGTTAAGGTTAGGATTATGAAACAAGTGGGCCACAATTACATATAAAGACTATGAACCTGGGGATCCAAAAGTCTAAATTACAAATTCCAAGGCTTTAGTACTGATTTGAAAGAAGGAAAAAACTTTTTCCATGGGTTATAATTTCAGAAATAAGAAAGAAGTCTGTGAACTGATGCTTCATGCCTATACCCCCGCCCCCATGGGTCCGCCCCTGGAGACCCTGAGGATCATGATTTTAGCTATTTTGTAAGAGATCAATATACTGATGCTTCATGCAAAATATCAAGGCTCTATGCCTTCTGGGTCAGGAGGAGAAGATTCTTAAAGATTATTTTGAAATTTCACTTTTGTTGCCATGGCAACCAGAGTTTTTAACAGATTTCAATTCTTTTAGGTAATTTTGAAGGGGACCACCTAAACTACATTTCTGCCAAATTTGGTTCAAATCAGCTTAGTGGTTTGGGAGGAGATGTCATTTAAAAAATCGTTCTTATTTTCTATATAAACCCAACCCCCCTGGGGTTAGGCCCCTGGGGACCCCAAGATCATGATTTTAGCTATTTTTAAAGAGGTCAATATACTGATGCTTCATGCAAAATATCAAGGCTCTACGCCTTCTGGGTCAGGAGGAGAAGATTTTTAAAGATTATTTTAAAATTTCACTTTTGTTGCCATGGCTACCAGAGTTTTTAACGGATTTCAATTCTTTTAGGTTTTTTTGAAGGGGACCACCTAAGCTACATTTCTGCCAAATTTGGTTCAAATCGGCCCAGTGGTTTGGGAGGAGATGTCATTTAAAAATCGTTCTTTATTTCTATATAAACCCCACCCCCCTGGGGTTCGGCCCCTGGTACCCGAGGATCATGATTTTAGCTATTTTTAAAGAGGTCAATATACTGATGCTTCGTGCAAAATATCAAGGCTCTACGCCTTCTGGGTCAGGAGGACGACGCACGGCGAACGAACGCCAGACAAAAGGGGATCACAATAGCTCACTTGAGCACTACGTGCTCAGGTGAGCTAAAAAGCTTGAGTTAACATTGTGGAAAATAAAGAAACAAGCAATTTCTTCATTTTCCACGTTTTCTACACAAAAAGACAAAGAATTTCTAAATTCCAAAAATTCTAAAAACTGTTGTCTGCATCTTCTTTATATTTGGACGAAAGTTTGGTCTAAAATTTTGTTGTCTGGTAATTGGCTAAAGAAAATGTTGGTATTGTTCTTTGTTGTGGTCACTTTGCTTATCAGTAACCTATCAGATGACAAATTTTAGAATAGCCAAAACTGAAAAAAGTTATAGATGACATTTTGAAAAAAATTAAACCTGAAATAGTTAGGGTCATAAAGGATAACAAAAAATATTCTTGCATTTCTTTAACCAATTACCAAACGGCGAAATTTTAGACTAGCCCAAATTGAAAGGAGTTGCAGACGACAATTTCAAGTTAAGGAAATTTTAGATTTCTTTCACTTTCTGAAAGGAAAACATTGTGTAAAATGAAGAAATTGCTTGTTACAAGCAATTAATTCATTTTCCACAATGTTTTCACAATTGTTTTTCTTGAGGGGCGTCAGAAAGCGTCATTGTGTGGGAATGGGTTAAGAGGATGTAAAGGGAGGAATGGTCTTGTTATGGGTTAAAACTTTAATGCCTTGAAATTACTGAATCAAGAAAATATTTACAAACAATCTATACTCGTCTTTGTACATGCATTTATCAGGGACTAGGAATATGAATTTACACTAACTACAAATTTGAATTTATTTTTGAACTGCTACCGACATTGTGCCGATTCAAAATTTAATCTTATCTTATTCAATAATCTTTCAAAAGAAATCAATCTTTAATCTCAAACCTTTGTCCATTACCAGATGCAAAAAATTTAGACTGCTCCAAACTGAAAGAAGATGCAGATGACAGAGTGCTAAAAATTTAGACTGGTCCAAACTGAAAGAAGATGCAGATGACAGAGTGCTAAAATTGGTAAAAAAGTGCCAAATAGGGTAGAAAAACATTGCAACAATATGAGAAACTGCTTGTAACAAGCAATTTCACCATTTCCCAACATTTTCCAGAGCAATATTTGGCGTCAAAAAGTGTGATTGTTTGGTAGGGCTAAATTTTGAAAGAAATCTTGACAGAGTCTAAGGCCAAGATTTCAAGTACAATGTAATTCTTCTATTATTCCTCACAGATACACAGCATATTACCACAGACTGGTCAATATTGAATCAAAATTCATGAAATATGTGAACATTCTTATACACCACAAACACAACATGACACCTTTAAAACCTATTACAAGGCAATAATATTTTAGTGTTTCTGTGTTAACCCGTTCCCACTCAATTACACTTTTTACACCCTTTAAATATGCTTTGAAAAACATTGCGGACAATAAAAAATTGCTTGAAACAAGCAATTTATTCATTGTCCACAATGTTTTCTGCCCTACAAGACAAAGACTTTTTAGATTTCATCGACAGAAAATTGTTATCTGCAACTTCATTTATTTTGGACCAGTCTAAAATTTTGTCATTTTTGAATTGTTTAATTTTGAGTTCTCTAGAAATGGCAGATGCTGTTTGTCTCTTTTATTATAGTGAGACAATAATATATTTAACTCTTGACAGGATTTGGACTCGTATGAAAAATTTTGAGACTTCCAATTTCGAAAGGTGCAGATGGTAATTGAAAGTTGGACTTTGGACACAAGTGACTTTCTGTGGAAATATTTTATATGGTACAAACAATTTATTTTCTATTACAAAGTTTTCAAAACACTTTTCCAGTATAAGTTTTCAAAAAGCTGTATTGAGATAGGTCATACCATTACCAGATGACAAATCTTAAATTAGTACGAAAAGAGATTTCAAACGACAATTCAAAATCTACATTGAAAAATTCATGCCTAATGAAATAGACAATACTAGAGAAAAGGGGGAATTGCTTGTTTTAAGCAATTTCTCCTTTCCCAGCAATGTTTTCAAAACTGGAATTTCCTGAAGGCATTAAATGCTGGAATTCAGTGGTAATGTGTTAAGAGTACATAGAATGCCTTATATCAAACATCGACAGGTCAGAGCAAAACAGTTGTAACTGCCTATATACATATCGTCGTTGTCATAAAACGTTGTGACTACAGCTTAAATCAAGCTGTAGTTACGGCATTTTAGAACGACAACGACGATATACCCCGTTACAACTGTTTCATACTGCCCCTCGTTAGCATATGTTAGCATTAATCTCAGAAATAGGAGACTTTTTCAATCAGAACCAATTCTTTGGTATCCATTTTGTACACTCTTTCCTGATTGATCCTTTTTCTTCTTAAAGCAAACAAAAAGTCCTCCAAACAGAATTAACACAACCGGTATACCCAATCCAGTTGAAATAATGATGATTACTATGGTTGATACTTTGTCTACCGGAGGAACACCGAATCCTAGAGAGGCAGTCCTGAAATATTGAAATACAAACTTTCTAAACTAATTACCAGACAAGAAATTTTTTGACTAGCTCCAAGTTGACAAATTTCTAGATATGAAAATTGTCTCTTAGGTGCTTACTTAATACAAGTTGGATACAAGGCACACAAAAAGCAATTTTATCTAAGCAGGTCAAGGTTACTTGCACAGTGAAAGTCTTCAGAGTTGTTAGGAAAATTTAAAGTAGTATCATTCACAACTAGAGGTGATTATGAACAAGTGTCCGAAGTTTCATCAAAATCAACTCTATTGTTACAGAGCATCATCCAAAAAAGAAAATGTTGATTTATGGAGTAAAGGCGGCCACTTTGAAAGCTTGGTGATTCCTCTAATCAATATTGTTTGTTTATTTAAAACATATTTTTAAATGGTCATGATAATCGGAGATACCAGTAGAACAATTATACAATATTTGTATGTCAAATCCTTATTTTCTCGGATAAAACCACTTATAAATGTATTTTCTATAAAACCAATCACAAACCAAAAGGTCGCACAGGGACATCATGCTAAGCCTGCCAAATAATTGTTCTCGAGCTGTGACCTTGACCTTGAAGCTATCCAAAAATTTGTTACAAATAGTACATTCACTTATAATGGAGAACAATCAAGCCACGTCATTTTAACCAAAGTTTGTAACTCCTTTCAATTTTGACCAGTCTAAAATTTTGTTGTCTGAAAACAATTTAAAGGTTATAAAATTTTAGATATTTTCAACTTTCTGGTTGAAAACTTTGTGGAAAATAAAGAAATTGCTTGGTTCAAGCAGTTTCTTTATTTTGCACAATGTTTTCCCAAATTGTTTTTCTTAACCCATTCCAACTCAATCCCTCCTTTTTACGCCCCTCAATAAAACAGTTTTAGAAAACATTGTGGAAAATGAAGAAATTGCTTGTTACAAGCAATTTCTTCATTATCCACAATGTTTTCTATCCCAAAAGATGAGAAAAAATTAAAATTCCATCAACCTCAAAATGTCGTCTGCAGCTTCTTTCAATTTGGACCAGTCTAAAATTTTGCCGTGTGGGAATGGGTTAAGGGGCGTCCAAAAGCGTCATTGTGTGGGAAAGGGTTAAAAGCCATAAAAAAAGTAGTAGATACGCTCAAGATAAATTCCTATGGACTTGCACACTAATGCACTAACACACAATCAAAAACTTGTGATCTTGACAACAATGTCTCACTTACAACAAGTATGCTCAACAAAACCTGCCTTAACCCATTCCCACACGATAAAATTTTGGACCAGTCCAAATTCAAAGAAGTTGCAGACGACAAATTTAAGTTGATGAAATCTTAAAATCTTTGTCTTTTAGGTTAGAAAACATTGTGGATTATGAAGAAATTGCTTGTAACAAGCAATTTCTTCATTCTCCACAATGTTTTCTAAAGCTTTCATATTGAGGGGCTTTTAAAAGCGTCACCCTTTTGGACGCCCCTCAAGAAAATCAATTGGAAAACATTGTGTAGAATGAAGAAATTGCTTGTAATACAATCTATTCATAAAGTTGAACAAATCTAAAAATTCATAAACTTTAGATTCTCGTCTTCAACTCCTTTCAGTCTAAAATTTTGCCATCTGGTAATGGGTTAAAAATGTATAGAATCACTTGTTGAATGACAACATCATGACATTATCTACGCAAAATATATTGCAAATTCTAATCTTCGGAATTTAAAAATACTTTCTTTAGAGATGAAGATTATCATGGAGGTATGAACAGAAAAAACTAATCACACTGTATGAATACACAAAACATATTAATACAGAAGTCTGATTAGGTTTTTCGGTGCATACCTCCATGTAAACAAAAAATTTTCTCATCTTTCTTATAATCTAACAGCACTGAGCGAAAGGAACAAAAACTTTACAAATTTGATACTTTTTTGTATGAGACTATTTTGTTCATTAGCATACAAAATTGCTGCGTGGTTAAATTTTTTTTAATGGGGTAAGAAACTAAAAGTTAATTTATAAAACCATCATTTTTGGGAGAAAAAGAATGTGTAACTTCATTTTCATTATCATGTCTAGAACAGAAAAGTTATAAAACTTGCCAAGTCTCATATAATTACTTATATGTGTACTATTCTAGACTTGGTTAACGTGTTCACATACCATCCCCCTCTTGTATGCCCCCCCCCCAACAAAAGTTAGGGAGAACATTATGCATAATGCAGAAATTGCTTGCAACAAGCACGTTTCTTCAATATTCTAGACTTGGTTAATGTGTTCTCATACCATCTCCCTCTTGTATGCCCCCCCCCCTTCCCAAAACAAAAGTTAGGGAGAACATTATGCATAATGCAGAAATTGCTTGCAACAAGCATGTTTCTTCATTATTCTAGACTTGGTTAATATGTTCTAATACCATCCCCCTCTTGTATGCCCCCCTTCCCTTAACAAAAGTTAGGGAAAACATTATGCATAATGCAGAAATTGCTTGCAACAAGCAATTTCTTCATTATGCATAATGTTTTCTACCCCAAAAAGACACATTTTTAAAATCTAATCAACTAAATTTTGTTGTCTGCAACTTTTTTGAACTAAGATAAGTCTAAAATTTTGTTGTCTGTTAACAGGGTTAGTTCAGCCTCTGACACAGAAAATCCATGAACAAACTCTTTCCATGAATGGAGCAATAAAAACACTTACCAAGTTAAGACCTGTGTCTTATTATATCCTCCATCCTGAGTTAAACCAAATGACAGATTTAAAGCAGCATTATTCATCATGTAATTAGAAATGGCATCACCATTCACTGCATAAAGTATTGTTGATTTCATTCTGTTTGTATTTTCATCAGTATTTTTCTGCATGTTTTGTTTATAATTTCTTATAAATGTAGCAACCCCTCTTGAACGAGACAAGTCTTTATAACAGACCGGTTTCCACTGTAAATAACCTGCATTCTCTGCTCCTTTGTCTGACTGGAAATTGTATATCTGTAGAAAACAACAAGATGTGTTATTGAATTGGTGAAAAATGTGAAGTAAACTACAATTTAACCCATTCCCACATGGCAAGAAATTAGACAGGTCCAAATTAAAAGAAGATGCAGGCGCCAATTTGAATTTTATAGAATTTCAAATTTTGTCGTAGAAAACATTGTGGATAATGAAGAAATCCAAAACTTTTTTCTTTGGGGGGCATTAAAAGGAGGAATTGTGTGGGAATGGGTTAAATGATACTAAGGGGACTGAAGAAAATAAATCATTATCAAAATATTCTTACATAAATACAAATTTTCTTTTCTAAATACCACTAATTTTTCATTTCATGTACAATATAAATTGTCATCTACAACTTCTTTGAATTTGGACTAGTCTAAACTTTTGTTGGTTGGTAATGGGTGTTAGTAATTCATAATTGTGGTATGAAATAATACTTTGCTATGAAAAAATTAACACAATAATATTTTTTCCTTAAAATATAAAATTTTCAATAATGATTTAAAGAAAATTCAAATATACTTAACTGTGTCATTCATTCTACTTCAATTTGGGCCCTAATTGATGGATTTGGTTATGCCCCTACCTTTGACATGATAGTTTGACCGAGTTTTCAAGAAATATAAGTCTTCAAAAAAATGGCAAAAGGCATATGCCGAAAGTAATTTTTTGGTTGGTGACCCAAGTGATGTAATATCATTTACACTGCCAAACCAACAAAAAGGCATGGCATAAACTTTGGAGGCTATAATTCACTTATAGTTCTAAATGAATGATTTGACTGGTCTGTCAAACTTTTTTTGACAGCTGCAATCAATTAATTCCCACACAACCCTGCTTTTGGACACCTCGGGGGAAAAAAAGCCTGCAAAACATTGTGGAAAATGGAAAAAATCTTCATTATCCACAATGTTTTCTTCCTAAAAAATATATAAAAATTTACATAATATATCATCAGCTTGAAACTGTCTTCAGTAACTTCTTTGAAATTGAACCAGTCTAAATGTTTGTTGTGTGGGAATATGTTAAATTTCAATTCAAAACACTTTCAGAGGTAATTAATAAGTTGTTTGGTTGTTGAATATTTAACTCTTTTTATGCTGAACCTGATTTCCTTTTAGTAGGAGGCATAGAAAATATCGGTCTGTAGATAAATGCAATTTGATCGTAGAATACACCACCAGATTGTCAATTTAAGCCAAAATGGTTCTTAAGATATAATCTTTAAAGAAATACTGACCCTGACTACCAAACCTACAGAGCTATCAGTCTGTCAATTTTTATGAAATCTTGAAATAAGATTTTTTTTCAGCATGACAATAGATTTTTGATTTCATAAAAATTACACATACATAAAACACGCCAGGAGTATATTCATCATCTATAGATTTCGTATTGTAAACGTCTAGTGGAGTCTTGTCATCTACAACCATTATGACCTCTATCGCAAATCGTGACTTTGTGAAGTTAGTCCAAACATGGTCTATCGTTAAATCAAACTGTGTAATGTTCTCGCTGTATTCTAGATGAGGTAGATCATCCTCCCGACCAGACTTACTGTACGGCTTTAGCTGAAAACAAAGTTCGCTACATTAAGTGAATCCTATATCAAGTGACCACTCAAGGGACGACCATAAAGTGGTCTCTTAAGAGTCTGAATGTGGTCACTTAAAACACATCTCGCTAAATCCTTTGTTGTTGGAACTCCTTAAAAATCGTCTCTGAAAGTGAGAAATTTCTAATGAGTTCCAACAACATTGGATATAGGTATGATATGTTTTTAAGTTGGAATGCGGAGCAATTCCAACTTAGATTTAACAAAACTGCAAAATGAACACAAGACAATTTCATTTCGGGTTTTTTGATTAAACAAATCACGTGATCTCTTAAATATGAATACACCTTGGGTTACTTCTAATCTCAACTTGCCACGGACAATCAGTAAGTTGTAGCCGAAGACAATAATATGGCACATGTAAAGGATGATATAACAAGGTGCCAAATTGTCACAAGATACGCCCGTCACACTGCTTAATATAAGCTGGGGGTTTGAATAGAACTGAGGTTATTTTGAATGAATATTTTTTGTCAAACAAAGAATGAAAAACAACAAAGGACAATAACTCAAAATATACGTTAGGTAGAGTTATGGTTCTTGTACACTGCACTCAAACTTGGTGAGCTCTATCCATCCATGAAGTTTCATGATTCTAGCTATTATACTTTTAGAGATATACTCTGGACAAGATTCAAGTATGAAAAACAACAAAGGGCAATCACTCAAAAAATAGGATAGGTAGAGTTATGGTTCTTGTACACTGCACTCCCACTTGGTGAGATCTATCCATCCATGAAATTTCATGATTCTAGCTATTATACTTTTAGAGATATACTCCGGACAAGATTCAAGTATGAAAAACAACAAAGGGCAATAACTCCAAAAATAGAATAGGTAGAGTTATGGTTCTTGTGCACTGCACTCCCACTTGGTGAGATCTATACACCCATGAAATTTCATGATTCTAGCTATTATACTTTTAGAGATATACTCTGGACAAGATTCAAGTATGAAAAACAACAAAGGGCAATAACTTCAAAAATAAGCTAGGTAGAGTTATGGTTCTTGTACACTGCACTCCCACTTGGTGAGCTCTATCCATCCATGAAATTTCATGATTCTAGCTGTTATACTTTTAGAGATACACTCTGGACAAGATTCAAGTATGAAAAACAACAAAGGGCAATAACTCAAAAAATAGGCCAGGTAGAGTTATGGTTCTTGTGCACTGCACTCCCCCTTGGTGAGATCTATACACCCATGAAATTTCATGATCCTAGCTATTATACTTTTAGAGATTTACTCCGGACAAGATTCAAGTATGAAAAACAACAAAGGGCAATAACTCAAAAAATAGGCCAGGTAGAGTTATGGTTATTGTGCACTGCACTCCCCCTTGGTGAGATCTATACACCCATGAAATTTCATGATCCTAGCTATTATGCTTATAGAGATATACTCCGGACAAGATTCAAGTATGAAAAACAACAAAGGGCAATAACTCCAAAAATAGAATAGGTAGAGTTATGGTTCTTGTGCACTGCACTCACCCTTGGTGAGATCTATACACCCATGAAATTTCATGATTCTAGCTATTATACTTTTAGAGATATACTCTGGACAAGATTCAAGTATGAAAAACAACAAAGGGCAATAACTTCAAGAATAGGCTAGGTAGAGTTATGGTTCTTGTACACTGCACTCCCACTTGGTGAGCTCTATCCATCCATGAAATTTCATGATTCTAGCTATTATACTTTTAGAGATACACTCTGGACAAGATTCAAGTATGAAAAACAACAAAGGGCAATAACTCAAAAAAAAGGCCAGGTAGAGTTATGGTTCTTGTGCACTGCACTCCCCCTTGGTGAGATCTATACACCCATGAAATTTCATGATCCTAGCTATTATACTTTTAGAGATTTACTCCGGACAAGATTCAAGTATGAAAAACAACAAAGCGCAAAAACTCAAAAAATAGGCCAGGTAGAGTTATGGTTCTTGTGCACTGCACTCCCCCTTGGTGAGATCTATACACCCATGAAATTTCATGATCCTAGCTATTATACTTATAGAGATATACTCCGGACAAGATTCAAGTATGAAAAACAACAAAGGGCAATAACTCAAAAAATAGACCAGGTAGAGTTATGGTTCTTGTGCACTGCACTCCCCCTTGGTGAGATCTATACTCCCATGAAATTTCATGATCCTAGCTATTATACTTTTAGAGATATACTCTGGACAAGATTCAAGTATGAAAAACAACAAAGGGCAATAACTCAAAAAATAGGCCAGGTAGAGTTATGGTTCTTGTGCACTGCACTCCCCCTTGGTGAGATCTATACACCCATGAAATTTCATGATCCTAGCTATTATACTTTTAGAGATTTACTCCGGACAAGATTCAAGTATGAAAAACAGCAAAGGGCAATAACTCAAAAAATAGGCCAGGTAGAGTTATGGTTATTGTGCACTGCACTCCCCCTTGGTGAGATCTATACACCCATGAAATTTCATGATCCTAGCTATTATGCTTATAGAGATATACTCCGGACAAGATTCAAGTATGAAAAACAACAAAGGGCAATAACTCCAAAAATAGAATAGGTAGAGTTATGGTTCTTGTGCACTGCACTCACCCTTGGTGAGATCTATACACCCATGAAATTTCATGATTCTAGCTATTATACTTTTAGAGATATACTCTGGACAAATTCAAGTATGAAAAACAACAAAGGGCAATAACTTCAAAAATAGGCTAGGTAGAGTTATGGTTCTTGTACACTGCACTCCCACTTGGTGAGCTCTATCCATCCATGAAATTTCATGATTCTAGCTATTATACTTTTAGAGATACACTCTGGACAAGATTCAAGTATGAAAAACAACAAAGGGCAATAACTCAAAAAAAAGGCCAGGTAGAGTTATGGTTCTTGTGTACTGCACTCCCCCTTGGTGAGATCTATACACCCATGAAATTTCATGATCCTAGCTATTATACTTTTAGAGATTTACTCCGGACAAGATTCAAGTATGAAAAACAACAAAGCGCAAAAACTCAAAAAATAGGCTAGGTAGAGTTATGGTTCTTGGACACTGCACTCCCACTTGGTGAGCTCTATCCATCCATGAAATTTCATGATCCTAGCTATTATACTTATAGAGATATACTCCGGACAAGATTCAAGTATGAAAAACAACAAAGGGCAATAACTCAAAAAATAGACCAGGTAGAGTTATGGTTCTTGTGCACTGCACTCCCCCTTGGTGAGATCTATACTCCCATGAAATTTCATGATCCTAGCTATTATACTTTTAGAGATATACTCTGGACAAGATTCAAGTATGAAAAACAACAAAGGGCAAAAACTTTAAAAAAAATAGGCTAGGTAGAGTTATGGTTCTTGTGCACTGCACTCCCCCTTGGTGAGATCTATACACCCATGAAATTTCATGATCCTAGCTATTAAACTTTTAGAGATTTACTCTGGACAAGATTCAAGTATGAAAAACAACAAAGGGCAATAACTCAAAAAATAGGCCTGGTAGAGTTATGGTTATTGTGCACTGCACTCTGTATTGATAAGAAGAATATAACTGCCAAGTTTAAAGTCAATCGGACTTAGGATGACAGAGTTATGCTCCGGACAAAGAAGTGGACACCGCCCGGACGCCCGGACAACCGGACGCCTGGACACCACGGGTGATCCCATAATACGTCCCGTCTTTGACGGGTGTATAAAAATTCATTTTGAGACTTCTAAACATGCTTTAGTTTGCTTTAGATTATTGAAAAATAAGGTAATAATCAGCGCAGTAATTTGTTTTTTGTGAGTCGCTGTCCTGTGTTTGGTAATCACGTGATCTCAAGAGACATGTGGTAGTCAACAATGTTTACAAATACGTCTCAAGTCGCAAATGCATTTTTACAATAATCATGCTGCCCAGTGCTTTCAAAACATTCTAGAGCGATTAAGGGGGATTGTAGGCATCAAGCAAACACGATTATTGTGGGATTTACAGCTTTTACTCAATAAAAATCAAATAGATGCAAAACGAAAGCAGAAGATTTTAAAAATTAAAATGTAAACATATCAACTTCCAGTTTCTACTTATACATGTATACTAAATAATTACGCTTTATCATGTCATTATTTACAAGTTTAAATCAATAATAACACATCAAACCTTTAACAAGTGTCATCTAGCTTTCAGCTTGGTCCTTTTTACTTAAGATTTTTTACGGTTCTAAAGCCGAATAACGAATAAGGAAAAATGTGCGACTACAGGGCGCCGAAGATAACTTGATACTATCTTCATCATATTATAGGAATTTTTAGGAAAAGGGCAAAACTACCATGTGCAAACAATAACGTTACAATAACGTTAAAGTCTTTTTTCTCTTTTGAATTTTACTCATAACGCTTTAAATATTCTTTTTCCTAAGTCTAAACCGGTATTTCTCATCGATCCCCATGAAATGTGTTTCTGCGCATTCTCGCAAATTTCCACGTACACTCATAAACTTAAAGTGAAAATCTACGCAAGTTTAGTATAATCGTTCAAGAATTGGCCGAATTGAAGTTCAAATAATCATCAAGGTCATTGATTTCTTACTGTAGAAGCAGTTATTCTCTGTTTTCAAGATTCTAAAAGGAGTTCACGTATTACAGTTGATCAAAAGGAGAATGTTATGCTTGAAAATTCTAATTTTGCTGTGCGTGACACAAGCTTATAACCCATTCCAACACGATAGAATTTTAGACTGGCCCAAATTCAAAGAAGTATCAGACGACAATTGCAAGTTGATGAAATCTTTAAAATCCTGGTCTTTTTGGACACAAAACATTGTGGATAATGAAGAAATTGCTTGTAACAAGCAATTTCTTCATTTTCCACAATGTTTTCCAAAGCTTTCATAATGAGGGTCATTTAAAAGCGTCACTGTCTGGGAATGGATTAAGACAATGCTAGTTTTTGATTTCTGTATGTGGATTGATGTTTTTGTGCATTATTCAAGCACATATGTACACGAATGGGAATGCTGGTTTAACCCATTCCAACACAACCCCCCTTTTTACGCACCTAAAGAAAAGACTTGAGGAAAACAAGGTTGAAGATGATGAAATTTCTTGTTACAAACAATTTCTTCATTTTCAACCTTATTTTCTACTCAAAATGTTTTCTACCTCAATAGACAAAGATTTTACAGATTTCATTAACTTTAAATTGTTGTCTGCAACTTCTTTGAATTCAGATTGGTCTAAAATTTTATCGTTTGGGAATTGGTTAACATATACTGTGCATGTTTCACTTAAAAAAAAGTAAATAATGGAGATACTTTATGCATGACAATTTTTTATTATTTTGAAGACTGACAATCCTGCTAGAATTTTTCACCTTTTCCCACAGCATTCAAAGCCTATTGATCCTCTTGTCCTAACGGAACATATGGCCCACCCATAAAGGCCATGTTTTTCTAAACATATGGCCCACCCATAAAAGCCATGTTTTTCTAAACATATGGCCCACCCATAAAGCCATGTTTTTCTAAACATCTTTTTCTCTCACAGAATCTGATAAAGGGCCATCCAAAGATCATTTAGGTGATGATTTGCTGAAATCTGTGAAGTGTTATTTTGAGAATATTTTCAAAACTTTCTTTGCATACCATAAATGAAAATTAGCAATACCAACAAGGTGCCAAATTGTCACAAGATACGCCCGTCACACTGCTTAATATTAACTGGAGGTTTGAATAGAACTGAGGTTATTTTGAATGAGAGATCTATCCATCAATGAAATTTCATGTTTCTAGCTATTTTACTTTTAGAGATATACTCCGGACAAGATTCAAGTATGAAAAACAACAAAGGGCAATAACTCAAAAAATAGGCTAGGTAGAGTTATGGTTCTTTTACACTGCACTCCCACTTGGTGAGCTCTATCCATCCATGAAATTTCATTATTCTAGCTATTATACTTTAAGAGATATACTCCGGACAAGAATCAAGTATGAAAAACAGCAAAGGGCAATAACTAAAAAAATAGGCGAGGTAGAGTTATGGTTCTTGTGCACTGCACTCCCCCTTGGTGAGATCTATACACCCATAAAGTTAAGTGATCCTAGCTATTAAACTTTTAGAGATATACTCCGGACAAGATTCAAGTATGAAAAACAACAAAGGGCGATAACTCAAAAAAATAGGCCAGGTTTAGTTATGGTTCTTGTACACTGCACTCCCACTCAGTGAGCTTTATCAATCCATGAAATTTCATGATTATAGCTATTATACTTTTAATGATATACTCCGGACAAGATTCAAGAATGAAAAAACAACAAAGGGCAATAACTCAAAAAATAGGCTAGGTAGAGTTATGGTTCTTGTACACTGCACTCCCACTTGGTGAGCTCTATCCATCCATGAAATGGCATGATTCTAGCTATTATACTTTCAGAGATATACTCGGGACAAGATTCAAGTATGAAAAACAACAAAGGGCAATAACTCAAAAAATAGGCTAGGTAGAGTTATGGTTCTTGGACACTGCACTCCCACTTGGTGAGCTCTATCCATCCATGAAATTTCATTATTCTAGCTATTATACTTTTAGAGATATACTCCGGACAAGATTCAAGTATGAAAAACAACAAAGGGCAATAACTCAATAAATAGGCGAGGTAGAGTTATGGTTCTTGTGCACTGCACTCCCACTTGGTGAGATCTATACACCCATAAAGTTTAGTGATCCTAGCTTTAATACCTTTAGAGATATACTCCGGACAAGATTCAAGTATGAAAAACAACAAAGGGCAATAACTCAAAAAATAGGCCAGGTAGAGTTATGGTTATTGCCCACTGCACTCCGTATTGATGAGAAGAATATAACTGCCAAGTTTAAAGTCAATCGGACTTACAGTGACAGAGTTATGCTCCGGACTAAGAAGTGGACACCGCCCGGACAACCAGACGCCCGGACGACCGGATGCCCGGACACCCGGACGACCTGACACCCAGACGCCACGGGTGATCCCATAATACGTCCCGTCTTCGACAGGCGTATAATAAAAGCGGTGTTTCATCTGATCATAAATTTTCATTGCATCTGAAAAAGGGTCACCTAAGAATAATTCAAGTGGAATATAGTAAAATTTCAGCCAGTGGTTTCTGAGAAGAGGATTTTCAAAGTTTTAACTTTATTCCATACATGGAAATTATACCCACCTATAAAAGCATGTTTCCCTTTCAATTGTATTTTTTCAATGCATCTGACAAATTGTCATTCCAGGGTCATTTCTGTGATTGTTTTGATTATCCAGTAAGTGGTTTCAGGGAAGATCTTCAAAGTTTTTACATTAACCCATTCCCACTCAAGCCCTCCTTTTTACGCGCCTCAATTGTAGAGCTTTGGAAAAACAATGTGGAAAATGAAGAAATTGCTTGTATCAAGCAATTTCTTCATTATCCACAATGTTTTCTACCTAAAAAGGCAAAAAAAATTAAAATTCCATCAACTTGAAATTGTCGTCTGCAACTTCTTTCAATTTGGACCGGTCTAAAAATTTGTTGTTTGGGAATGGGTTAAAATATGAATTGAAAATAGTCTCACCCTTAAAATCTATGTTTTTCATCTGATTAAAATTCTTTGTTATCTAATATAGGTTTATACAAGGATCAATCATATGAAATTTAGTAGAAATTTATGCAACACTTTTTGAGGAGAAGATTTTTAAAGTAAAGTCTATGTGCGGACAAACACACAGATGGACATACACAATGCCATGACAATAGCTTGCTGGCATTAAGCTCATACTTGTACAATTACTTTAACCCATAAGAAAACATTTTTGCATATTTATGATCTAGCAAAAAAACAACTATGGTTATTAATTATTGTTAGAAAAGGAGAAATTACCTTTAACAAGTAATTTCTTCTTCTCTCACAATGTTTTCTTTTCTTCTATTTTTCCTATCTAAACACTTTGATTGACATCTGGAAATTTTTTCTCTAGTTAACTGTAAGTTAACTAGTTAACCCATTCCAACTCAATCCCTCCTTTTTACGCCCCTCAAGAGAAAAACTTTGGAAAACATTGTGGATAATGAAGAAATTGCTTGTATCAAGCAATTTCTTCATAATCCACAATGTTTTCTATCCAAAAGGATGAAGAAATTCAAAATTCCTTCAACTTGAAATTGTCGTCTGCAGCTTCTTTCAATTTGGACCAGTCTAAAATTTTGCTGTGTTGGAATGGGTTAAAGATAATGATTTATCCTTGTCATGCTGAATAAAGTCTTTTCAGTCTTGCATTAAAATCGAAAGGCTGAAAGCACTGGTAGCACTTGTTTTGATCTTGATAATTAATTTCATGAACAACTCTGGTTTGAAAAGGAGAGACAGGAGATGTAGACTAAGATCAGACTGCAGGTATCTGCAGGCTGATCTTTTTCTATACCTCCTGAGAAAATCCGATTATTCAGGGTTTAGCATGTAAAGGGTTAATAATTTCATACATGTTTCTTTGGTTATTTGGTTCTCAAGAGTTTTCAGTATCTTACTTTTATTGAAAATTTCCCATCATACTGCCATAGTTCAGTCATTGACGTATTTGCTGCTTTAATCTCCACTGTATTTCCGTCATCTTGATTGTCTAAATTTTCCCAATCCAGATCGTTCATGCCGTAAATATTCCAGTTTGTAGAATTGTGGGTATATTTGTCAAGATCAGAGTAGTCCTTTGTATCATTGTAGTCTATCAGCTGTAAACAGGATTTAACTAATTCCCAGACAACAAAAATTTCAGTCTCGTCCAAATTCAAAGCTCAGTTCAGTGAAATTTTGACATTTTAAGCAATTTCTTCGTTTTCTACAATGTTTTCCAAATTTTTTTCCATGTGCAATAATGTGTAAAAGGACACATGTTTTGTGAGTTCAAGATGCTCAAAAATATCCTATGCAAGTCCCAATGACACTCTTGGGTTCAATTTCAAAGGAAGGTCATAAATGTCTGACAGTTTGTTTAAGCTGGTGTACCTTCACCTGTTCCCACACAATGATGCCCCCCACCCCCCAAAACAAAAACATTTTGGAAAATATTGAAGAATGAAGAATTTGCTTGTTGTAAACAATGTTTTCTACCCATAGAGTTGAAAAAATCTAATATTTCATGAACTTTAAATTGTCGTCAGGTAACGGGTTAAAAGTTAAATATTTATTTTGCAAAACAATATAACCATACTTAAAAAGAACAGTCAATGTTGAAATCATTACCACATGAAATAATCTTAGACCAGTCTTAATTGAAAGAACTTGCAGACGCATATTGGCAAGGTTTAGAAATGTACAAATTAACACATAAACCCTGCATTTTGATACATTATGGAATAATAGCTTTCAAGAAAATCATTGGTAACAAGCAAATTCTCCTTTTTATACAATGTTTTCAATACATGCCACTTATTTTAAAGTTTGTATCCACTTTGGATTTATGTCTATATTTCAGTCAAATTGGATCAGTCTAGAATTTTGTCTTCTAGTAATAGGTTTGATTATGCATGTATTGAGCTAAATACCTTTGTAAACAGCAGGCTGTAAGTGTAGATAACATTTCCCGACGTGAACTCAATAGATTTATCTCGTAAAGTCTCATTCATAAAATCTTCCCAGTTTACAGTAACATCTGTACCAGGCTTTGTGTAGGCTACCAGTATGGTAGGATAACCTGTTAAGAGTGTGAAACAAACAAGTTTTTATTCTAACTGTTTATCACACAAGCCCACAATTTCAACGCCCCTGTAAAGTAATATTGAAGAAAACACTGTGGGAAAAGGATAAATTGCTTGTTACAAGCAAATCCTTCTTTTTCTCTAGTATAAAATGTCTTTCTAACCTATTAGATGTGTTTGTTTCTGTAAACACCAACTTTCGATTTTGTGTGCAATTTTATCAAGAGACATAATAGTTTAAAGTATGATTGATTAAAAAATTATAAGTACAAATTCTTAACCCCAAACCAGATCACAACATTTTAGACTAGTCCAATTTCAAAGAAGTTGCAGATGACAAATTTAGGAATATGAAAAAATAAAAATCTTTGTTGTTTGGGTAGAAAACATTGTGGATGATGAAAATACTGTTACAAATACAAATATTTTATTGGTTTAGAATCTAAACATAGGATTGTCAACATAGGACCAAATACAAAGATTACAATATATGTAATAAATGAGAAAATGTATCCATAATCCGATACTGTTACAAGTACAATGTAGTTTCTTTCTATTACACAATATTTTTCGCAGCTCTTTTCCTTGAGAGGTTTAAAAAGCTGGACTGTATGTGAATGTAATAACCCATTTCCAGATGACTAAATTCTAAACTGATCTAAATTGAAAGAAGTTGGAGACATCAATTTTAAAGTGGTCAAATTCAAAATGTTCATATTTTTTGTCTCTTTGGGTAGAAAACATTGTGGACATTTAAGAAATTGCTTGTTTCATACAATTTCATCAATGTCCACAATGTTTTCCAAAGCTTTTGTTTTCTCTTGAGGAGAGTAAAATGCTGGATTGTTTGGGAAAGTCTGAAATTTTACCTACAGTACACACAAGGTAATGAAGTGACTTTGTCTTTGAAAGTGCAAAAGAACAATGCTGAAATTTTACCTAAAGTAGATACAAGGTAATGAAGTTGGATTGTGTGGGAATGTGTTAACCCATTAATAGACGGCAAGATTTTAGACTGGCCCAAATTGAAAGAAACAGCAGAAGACAACTTAAACTTAATGAAATTATGGATTTTGTCAACTTTCTGGGTAGAAAACATTGTGAAATATGAAGAAATTGCTTGTGACAAGCAATTTCTTCATTTACCACAATGTTTTCCAAAGCTTTTTTCATTGGGGGTGTCTAAAGGCGTCTCTGAGTTGGGATGGGTTAAATACCAATGTTGAAGTTTTACCTAAAGTAGATACAAGGTAGTGAAGTTGGATTGTGTGGGAATGTGTTAAATACCAATGTTGAAGTTTTACCTAAAGTAGATACAAGATAGTGAAGTTGGATTGTTTGGGAATGTGTTAAATACCAATGTTGAAGTTTTACCTAAAGTAGATACAAGATAGTGAAGTTGGATTGTGTGGGAATGTGTTAAATACCAATGTTGAAGTTTTACCTAAAGTAGATACAAGATAGTGAAGCTCATCAGTCTTTCCTCTTGCTGATATGTGTGCAATAGTAAACTCTGGGTCTGTTGAATTTGATGGTTGCAGAATTTCTTTCTTTATCTAAAATAGATAACACATTTCTTAACATTTTACTGCACAAAGAAATTCTAGACTGTTTCAAAATGAAAAGGGCACAGACAAGAATTCAAAATACAGTCTAACCAGGCTTAAGAAAGGCTTAAGAAAGTGTTCAAGGGATTTGCCAAAATTGCATGAATAGGACAGATGCTTGATTAACCCATTACCAGAAGACAAATTTTGAGACTGGTCCAAATTAAAAGGAATTACAGACGAGAATTTCAAGTTTATGAAATTTTAGATTTTTTTCACTTGTCTGGGTAGAAAACATTGTGGAAAATGAAGAAATTGCTTGTGGCAAGCAATTTTTTTCATTTTACACAATGTTTTCCTAACTGTTTTTTTGAGGGGCATCCAAAAGCCTCACTGAGTGGAGATGGGTTAACCCATGACCAGACAACAAAACTTTAGAGTTGTCCAATTAAAAAACTGTTTTGGACAACAATTTTTAATTGGTGAAATCTTAAACACTTTTGTCATTTTGGGCAGAAAACATTATGGGAAATGAAGATATTACTTGATAAAAGCAATTTCTTCATTTTCAACATTGTTTCCCACAGCTGTTTTCTTGAGAGACATCAAAAAGAAAGATTGTGTTGGGATGGCAAGGAGGGGTTCAGGGCAGGGGAAAAAAAGAATAATTGGCAGGGAAATATTGAAGTTCAGTAAGAAACTGCTTTTGGTATTAATATTTTCGATATTACAAGGGTAATATTACTCTAGTGTAATATGTATGCAAACTAATTCCATGCCTATGGTAACACCTTTTCATTACAGTCTAAATGACGTCATAACACTGTAATGACTTCATTTCAAAAGCATTTAAAACAAGTTTATAGATACATAGGCAATTGCCCCCTTACTAGATTCGGATATCAAATTTGATAAGGTTTCCTTCTAAAACTACTGTGCTTGAATAGAAAAATCTTGTCAATGAAATCAGAAAATAAAGAAACTTGGGATAAACAGTATCTAAATATTTTTTTGAGTGTAATTAAATTGTAAGAAGTGTTTTGATTCAATCAAATAACCCATTTCTAGACGACAAAATTTTAGACTAGTCCAAATTCATAGGATTTGCAGACGACAATTTAAAGTTAATGAAGTTTTAGGTTTTTTCAACTTTCTGGAAAGAAAACATTGTGTAAAATGAAGAAATTGCTTGTTACAAGCAATTTCTTTATTTTTCACAATGTTTTCCAAATTGCTTTTCTTTAGGGGCGTCCAAAAGCGTCACTGTGTGGAAATTGGTTAAATGAAATTGATTTTTTTTTAATTCTATAACCCACACTTCTGTAGATAAGGGTATAGTATCTGTAAGTCCATTCATAAAGTTGTTTGTCTGTAATAAAGAAATCTTTTACAAAGCAAGGTAGAATACCTCAGAAAGATAAATGGAATTGGTATAGATTTCTCTACAATACAGTTCTAGACTAATCCTTTTTCCCCTATATCACAGAATTACAAAGGTCAAAACATTTTGTTTAACCCTTTCCTGGACAAACCCGGGATTTTATGTCACTGTAATTTTATACATGCGAAAACATTGTGGAAAAAGAAGAAATTGCTTGTAACAAGCAATTTCTCCTTTTCCCACTTTATTTTCTACCACATAGGATGGCCAGATTTCAAATTGCATGCATTTTTCATTGTCGTCTGCAAACTCTTTCAAAATGGACCAGTCTAAAATTTCATAAAACAGGAAAGGATTAATATGAATTGGTCAATCAATCCCAATCAGCCTATGCACAGGATGTTATCTTTTTATTTTTAGCTCTCCTGAGCACAAAGTGCTCTGGGTGAGCTATCGTGATTGGTCATCGTCCAGCATCCGTCAATCTGTCAGTCCGTCCGTCCATTCACAATTACAAAAAAATCTTCTCCTCCTAAACTAACCATGGAATTTCAACAAAACTTCACAGAAATGATCCTTAGGTCAAGCTCTTTCAAAATACTTTAAAGAATCGAAATCCATGAAGAACTTCAGATACCCTGGCAACCAATATAAAAATCTTAAAAAATCTTCTCCCAAACCATTAGGCTTAGAGATTCGATATTTGGTCTAAATCATCATCTATTGACCCTCTACCAAAATACTTCAAAGAATTAGGGCATCTTGAAAATTAGCCCTTTTCTGTGTGATCCCTGATTTTACATAGAAATGAAGAAGGAAATCTTTAAAAATCTTCTCCTCCAAAACCATTAGGCCTAGAGCTTTTATATTTGGTAGGTATCATCATCGATTGACCCTCTACAAATTTATTTCAAAGAATATCAGTATCTTGAAAATTAGCCCTTTTCTGTGTGATCCCTGATTTTACAAAGGAATAAAGAAGGAAATCTTAGAAAATCCTCTTCTCCAAAAGCATAAGGCCTTTAGCTTTTATATTTGGTATGTATCATCATCTATTCATTCTACAAAAATACTTCAAAGAATTCCTGTCTCTTAAAGACTGCCGTCATAGCGCAGTTGATAGCGCGTCAGAATGTCAATCTAGGGGTCTGCCCTACGGTGGCACTCAGCATTTCCGACTATTTGTCTCCCACCAATGGGTAGATAATCATAGACCTATGTGGGATAGCAGCTGGAGGCTAGAAAAGGATGTGATGGCGGTACAGGTGTAGGAAATAACAGGAATCCATTATTAGGTGCTCCAGCCGCGGCGATATAACTGAAAGATTGTTGAAAGCGACATAAAACCCCATTCAAACAAACTAACTGTCTTTTGAAAATAAGTCCTTTTTTGTGTGATCCCTGATTTTATCAAGGAATAAAGAAGGAAATCTTAAAAAATCTTCTTCTCCCAAACCATAAGGCCTATAGCTTTTATATTTGATATGTATCATCATCTATTGACATTCTACCAAAATACCTCAAAGAATTCCTGTCTTCTGAAAATTAGTCCTTTTCTGTGCGATCCCCGATTTTACAAAGGAATAAAGAAGGAAATATTAGAAAATCTCCTTCTCCCAAACCATAGGGCCTATAACTTTTATATTTGGTATGTATCATCATCTATTGACATTCTACAAAAATACTTTAAAGAATTCCTGTCTTCTGAAAATTAGTCTTTTTTTGTGTGATGCCTGCTTTTGCATATGAATAAAGAAGGAAATCTTTTTTCCATAACCATAAGGCATAGAGCTTTTATCTTTGGTGCATATTAAAACTTATTGACCCTTTACCCAAATTCTTTGTAGAATTACAGAATTCTGGAAATACCGGTAAGCCATTTTCTATGCAATCTAAGATTTTAGAAATTAATAATGAAGGATAATTTTGAAAATCTTCTCCTTCTAAACCATAAGGCCTAGGGCCTTGATATTATGTATAAATCATCATCTATTGACCCTCTTCTAAAATACTTCCAGGTTTGGGCCTTGATATTTTGTTAATATCATAAAGCCTTGAGCCGTCATACTCAGGGGAGCGATATAGGACCATCATGGTCCTCTTTATCTCTTGTTTAAATATTTGTTTTTGCGTAAAAAGTTCTGCATCCATACATCAAATTGTCGGATGACCACCAAAATCTCATAACTACAATTCGAATAAAGCTGTAGTGCAGAGGTTTTAGTAGCCCCTCAACAATATCATTATCTGATTCATTCCTGAGAAATAGATAAAATGGTTTCTTTTCAGTTAGCCTTTTTAAGCTACTACTGGGTCCTGGAAGGTTTAAAAGATGTGCGGAATCTCTCATTTGTTTCTTATGAGTAATAATTCTCAAAAAATATTGCTTATCTCATATTGTCCAAGTTTCTTTAATGATCAGGACTCTGCAGAGTGGGCGACTCAGGCGAAAAAGTCGCCTGGTTTCCTAAAACTTCGCCTGATTTGCTGATCAAAGTGAAGTCGTATTCGCCTGGAATTTTCAGGAAGTTGCCTGTATACGATAGGTGATAACCTAATCTGGCCCAGTGGCTTTAAAAGTAGGGGACAGTGTGCAATTATACAACTGCCAGTCGGAAGCCCTTTGATCGTATTTCAAGCGTGTATCGATAGTCACAAGGCCAGCAGATTATCAGAAAGAGGAGTACGTTCTGGCAGCTAATAGTCGACATGCTCGCTTCATTCACACCTACGCTGATTGGTTTCGGCAATGCTTTGTATACTATCGGCACCAGAAATCTTTATTTAAAATCTTTTCCCTTCTTAAGTTTTAATTATTTCTGTAAATTAAGTTATCATCAGTCTACGAGATTTGTTGCTTACTGTCACGTAATGAGAATAATGGCCGACATTTACGGACGCCCTGTCATTTACCAGAAGTCAAAATTTTGTTAAATTTGAAATCTTGATGAAAAAAAATTCTGCCAAAAATGTACGTAGAGTAAATTCATTTTTCATTAGAATCCTTTAATTTGAATTATCTGCTTTAATTGTAACAAGTGAAGAAATTTATCGCAAACAATTTAAAGGCTGCTACGATCTTTTCCTGAGTTTCTTGTTATAATACATTCTTTCCAAAAACTTAATTTCACTTGTGTTGGTAATAATTCCTTTAAATAACATGTAATCCTATAAAATTGAGCAAATTATCCTGTGTTAACTTTAAACCTCTGCATGTACAGTCTGGTTTTGTGTACTCAGCAGTAACCCTTACCCTTTACACACTATAACTGACTTAATCACAGAGGACCTTTTATGACCAATTAATGACAATTTTTATCCATTTGTATATGTTATCAGGTAAAGTTGACAGACTTTGACTCATTACCACACAATTCCCCATTTTGACATCTTGAAATGTTTTAATGGGAAACTGTGAAAAAAGGAGGAAAAGGTTGCAGCAAGCAATTTATCCTTTCCCCACATCTTTCTACCCTCTTTGGCACCTTCTTCTTATTTAAGCTCACTTTGAAATATCTTATTGAGCTTCTTTCAATTTGTACCAGTCTGAATTTTTTTTCTTCTGGTAATGGTTTGATTAAATACATGTTGTTACAATAAAATCTTTTCTCATTTTCTGCTTCAAATAGTAACACTACTCATTTCATTCAGACCGCCTATAAACTATTTGCATTCTTTTATTAGTTGACTTTTTTATCATATATGAATCTATTATGAAATATTAAAGAAAAAAAAATTCAGAACCAAACTCTTGAACTCTCAAACCTAAAAAAAGAAAAATACAAAATATTTGTTCACAGGAATAAGATCTTTATTGAGGACTGAAAGAATAAGCAGTATTTGCTATGTTTATTGCATAATACATAATATAAAATGCAACTACTTGGTTGTAAAGCTATTTTATTTTCTGATAGAAATGAGGAATACGCGCAAAAGCTCAATTTTTAACGCAATCCACTTCTCCTGAAAGTCTCACCAATTCTCCCCATTTCCCAATTCTCAGACTAGTGAGAAGTGACACTTCTCCCCAAATTCTGGGACGCTGCAGAGCCCTGATGATATCTTAATAATTTGTAGACTGGCATTGGAAAAGGATCATCTTTGAAAAGCAACTAGTTGTTTATCTTGAAAGCTATTTTGACTGTGATTAAGTGATTTGGTTTAACATAACTTTCAGTAGTATTTTAGGTATAATCACTGTTGGATATGTGCAAAAACCATGGATTCCTGTCATTTTTCATACCAGGACTTATAGAATTGCAAAAATGAATTTGAGCCATTAGCTGCTCAGCCAACTTAATAGGCAAATTTCTTCTTGTATTTCCATCTGTGAAAAACAATTGACATGTCAGGCAATGGTACTTTTTGCCCAACTTGGTGTTGTGCTCAGGGCTCTAGAATATAAAACATCCTGTATTACCTATTAAGACAACCAGGGTAGGCGAGAGGTTGTGCTTAAAATAAGTTTTTATTGGGAATATTCCATTTTCTACAGCAAAATCGGTATTTAACTCTACTACGCCGGTCATCATCAGCACTTTCAGAACTTTTATTAAAAGAGTAATTAAGTTTATTTGAAAAGTTACACCATTTCTTCTGTCAATTTACGCAGAAATAAGACTGGTCATCTAGTTTTTTGTTTGATTCTAGCACAGAAATACAAACATACCGTTCGATCTGCCCAAATAATTTGTGTTTGTAGGAGAAAAAACAAAATGCATCTTAAAGCCATGGCCGCCGACATTTTGTTTGTCATGTGAACTTTACGTCACATGACCATGTGAAGGGGTCACTCCTTTACGTTTTTTTTTCATTGAGCCATGAACGCGTGTAGACTATGTGTGGTGGCGCATGATTAAATTGGAACACTTTTTGTAAAGTAAAGACTCTTAACCCGTTCCCACTCAATCCCTCCTTTTTACGCCCCTCAACGAAAAAGCTTTGGAAAACATTGTGGAAAATGAAGAAATTGCTTGGATCAAGCAATTTCTTCATTATCCACAATGTTTTCTATCTGAAAAGACGAAAAAATTTAAAATTCCATCAACTTGAAATTGTCATCTGCAGCTCCTCTCAATTTGGACTGGTCTAAAATTCCACTGTGTTGGAATGGGTTAAACGAAAGGCTCTGATGTCGCCGGCTTTCTAAGCCTTGCAGAGAGAATAAAATTGTCAACTAGAATAGACTGGTAACGTCAAGATTTGAACTGCTGTTTATTCAATGAAATTCTTAGTTTTTCTACGTTTTTTTTTTTTTTTTTTTTTTGACGGGGGGGGGGGGGTCATGAGATATTTATCAACAAATAAATCAACATGTATACGGACGGGTAAATCGTATTTTGAGCAAGTTTGAATGTAAATGGTCAGTGACAACTTTCCATCTCAGTGAACAATATAAAATTTAGAATATTTGATGTTAGCCTACCTTTACTTAAGACAAAGGGTTTACTATAATTACAACTATTCATTCAAATTACGTCTATATCCCAGCTATATGTTTATAAGACTCTATTTGTTCGTTCACTCATTCATTCATAAATCCATCCACACAGTGTTGACGATTTAAGTTTTACAAACAAGTCAACTATAAACAAGAGTACCTGGGGGCCTTATCGGTTACCTGAGTCCACTGAAAAGGCACAAAAAAACAGATTAAAGTCCACCAGATTATGCTACGTACCAAATATCAAAGTTCAGGGCCCTCCTGTATGGAGGCCGGATTTTGTTTTAAAGTTTCACTCTATAAGCCTATGTTAGACTTATGCCGAGTTCTCAAAGTAGAAGGAAAATAACTCACTAAATAATTGAAAGGCTCCGCGTTTTTTGAAACAGTGGTCGCATCTACGCTAAGCGGGTTATTGGTAGGCGTTTTCGTAGCTAAGAGGAGTCTTTATGCGCTCTATGAATAATATAGAATCCTTGTATTACGCCATTTTCAAAATGTACAGTTGTTTTTTGGAGGCAGGCTTATGAAAAATAATAAATCGAACCAAACTGGTCTCTTGCTCTTCTAATATAGTAACAGCCCACTGGATTTTCCAAAATAGGTAACGCTGATGGATATCTACAAAGTCCACCAAAAACTGTGCATTGAAGGATTGAAAGGTAAAAATGCGGATTTTCGGTCATGCATGTGAACAAATTTCACTTGTCAGGTTCCAAATCATCGTAACCACAGCCCCTAATTGCTTTGGCTACGGTACCAGACCCCCCGTCCTCACTAGTGAAGGGATATCAAGATGACCTTTTTAGCTAGAAAAGCGTTATCTTTGATAGCTTAAGTTAACAGACAAAATTCGGAGGTCGACTCAAAGTTCAACGAGTGCAAAATGCCACTGGAGGCTTAATCACTACATCCGTTAAATGCTTACGCCGTAAAAAGTAGTGCGTTCTTATTTATTTCGGGAATATTGCAACCTCTGCCAACAAGTTCATCTTCTAGGCATTTTAGCTCAATTGAGTACATTTTGTTAAAAATTACTCTGTTCGGAGTCTTCAAAGAAGTTGCAGACGACAATTTCAAATTGTTGAATTTCTTGGATATTTACCTCTATAGGTTGAAAACAATGTAGAAAATGAAGAAATTGCTTGTAACAAGCAATTTCTTCAATTACCACAATGTTTTCCATAACTATTTTCTTAAGGGGCGTAAAAAGAAGGGATAGTGTGGGAATTGGTTAACTCCTTAGTTACTTTAACATGATCGTTTTTTATCGTGATAACATTTACTAGATAAAAAAGCTTACAGTACTTTTCAGTACTTTGATTCTTTCTTAGGTAAGTAGAACGTTCGCCGTCCTAGGTACAAGAACGATGGCGTGCCGGTTTGTATTTATCACAAATGGCCATAGCACAGCGGATTTGATCATATTTCAGAGCAATGTTGTTGTGAAACAACCAGAATGATAATGAACATGTGAAATTAAAAAAGTTTTGTTACACCACATATCTTTTGAAATATTCGTAGTCCGAAGGTTTTAATTGTAACAATCAGAATAAGCAGCATTTTCGACATAGTAAACTGAAACCGATTGTGTTTCTTTTCTTCTTCGGAAATAGATGGATAAATAAAGTGAACTTTAAATGAAAAGTGTCAAAACGTATTGTAAATTAGACCATGATTACATTCTTTCATTTATATGTAATAGATTATCAATCTACCTGTTCGCCTTTCATGTGTTTCCCGTGTATCATCAGCACAAGGCTTGGGCTCTAAAATGTCCTGTCCATATATAGACATACCAGCGTGACCGGTGGTGCTGCCAGGATTCGAATCCCCAACCCTCATTTTCTACCAGAGTCCGACCCTTTAACCATTACTGATATATTATTGACAGAGGTCCATGAGATGATGCTACATACCAAATATCAAAGCTCTGGGCCATTCTGTTTGAGAGAAGATTTTTAAAGTTTTAACTATATAAGCCTACGTTGAATTTGTGACATCCGGGAATGGGCTAATTTTAATCCTGGGGCAATAGCTTGTACAATCTTGATAGAGGTCCACAAGAGGATGCTGTATACCAAATATCAAAGTTCTAGGTCCCCCTGTTTGGGAGAAGATTTTTAAAAGTTTTACAATATAAGCCTATATTCACCCTGGGGTATAATTTATACAGTATAGATAGAGGTCCACTAGATGATGCCACATACCAAATATCAGAGCTGTAGGTCTTTTGGTTTGGTAGAAAAGGAATTTTCAAAGTTGTCACTATTGTCACTATGTAAACTTATGTACCCCCCTACTAGATAAGCGTTTTGTTAAACTTGTGACGTCCGGGAATGGGCTAATTCTGTCTCTTGGGCCATGATTTAAACAATCTTGATAGAAATTCACCAGATGATGCTACATATCAAATATGAAAGCTCTAGGCCCTCTAGCTTGGGAGACAAGACTTTTGAAATTTTCACAATATGAGCCTATGTTAAACTTGTCCGGGAACGGGCAAATTTTTACCCCGAGGTTATAATTTATACAGTATAGATAGAGGTCCACTCTAGATAATGCCACATACCAAATATCAGAGTTGTATTTTCAAAGTTGTCAATATGTAAGCTTATGTACTCCACCAACCTCTGCCCCCCCCCCCCCAGCACGGCCATTTCTCGAAAGATTTTTTTCTTGTACTAACTTGATAGTCCTTGCACTAAAGACTTTTAATACAAAATGTGAATCTAATCTGACAGCCGGTTCATGACAAGATTTTTAAGGATGTACCCTTTATGTCCCCTTATGGGCCCCAATGGGAGATAACTCCATAACGTGTACAAATCTGAAGCACCTTCCCATAAGGATGCTTCCTGCCAAGTTTGGTTGAAATCCACCCAAGGGTTCTTAAGAAGAAGTCGAAAATGTAAAAAGTTAACACACGACGCCGGACAAAACACGATCGCAATAGGTCACCATGACCTTCGGTCAGGTGACCAAAAAAATTAACGCACGACGCCAGACAAAACACGATCGCAATAAGTCACCTTGAACTTCAGTCAGGTGACCTAAAAATACAAGACATGTTTGTGAAACATCAAGCCCCCATAATAGCCTTTTTGGGAAACATGACCTTACCTTTGGTAGCTGCATGTGCCACAATGCAAAATATGGGCATAGTATCTTAAATAGACTAAAAGAAATTGTAAACGTTTAGGTTACATGTATTTGGTTAAGTTTTGCCCCAGTTTGACCTTGCAAAATGATTTTGTCAAGACCTCAACGTTGGTATCCGAGATGCAAATCGTTGAGATCTACCATCATGCCAAGTATGGGCATTGTATGTTGAGTAGACTTACACTAATTGTAAATGGTTTTTTTTTTGATAAGTATTCAGAAATGTAACCATGACAATCGAGATCCATCATCATGCCTAATATTGGCATTCTACATTGGATAAGTAAATGTTAAGTATTTTGCAGACAGACAGAATGACCGTCAGACAACGGCAGAGCAACTCGCCCAATTGATCTTTCAATACAGGGGCATAGAAATGACAAGAATTATTTAGCTTAGCACATTATTTACCATTTGAAACCATCAGATTAACCCATTACCAGACTGTAAAATTTTAGACTGGTCTAGAATAAAGGAACAGTGGAGGACAGTTGAAAAGTGATGAAATTTTAGATTATTCTACATTTCCAGATTGAAAACTTAGAGGAAAATGAAGAGATTGCTTTGTTCAAGCAATTTCTTCATTTTTCAAAATATTTTCCCAGTTGTTTTTCTTGAGGGGCATCAAAAAGCATCATTGTATGGGAACAGGTTAACTCATACTACACAATACCTTCTATCAACGCCCCTTAACAATCAATGGAAAGCATGTTAGGAAAAGGAGCCTTCTTTTCCTACAATGTTGTCAACAGTCGATTATATTTTCAAATACTAATTGTTTCAATTTTGGCCCGTCTAGAATTTAGTCAAATCCTATCGTCTGGTACGTTTAACCATTACAAGACAACTTCATTTAATGCTGGCGAACATTCATAGAAGTTGCAGACAATAAATTAAAGCTGATGAAATTTTGAGAAGTCTTTTAATCTATAGGTTGAAAATGTTGCAAGCAATTTATTCATTTTCAACAAAAGCTGGTCACAGTCATGGAACAAATGCCCCCAAAGGAGAGGGTCAAGCATGTGGCACTTTGATTTATTTTGTAAACACAACAACATGCATTTGTGAGCTATACGTCTGGGGTTTTTTATAAATGAAATTTTAATGCATATTATAATTTCTATAAATACAGAATGAAATCGAGAAATGCATTATGGACGGATTTTTCTGAGGTCAAAAGTAGGTCAAAGGTCAAGGTCACTGGGTCAAGGTCATGTAAAGTGGTCCACCTAATTAAGCATCTGTCCAAATATGGAAGCAATCCATTGAAGAATAAGAGAGAAAATACAATTTAACCATTCCGGACGCAATTTAACCATTCTGGACGCCCCTTTGACCCCAGATTGTGACCTTGACCTTTGAGATAGGAACCTGAGTCTTATTCCCGACACGTCGTCTGAAGGTGATGAACAATTGTATGAAAGAAATTTGTACCTGCGTGCATGATAAAAGAAGTTACAGAGCGGTCACTGCAAAAAGTGCCAATTTTTTATCTTTGACCCCAGATTGTGACCTTGATCTTTGAGATAGGAACCTTGGGTTTTTAGCGACACGTCGTCTGAAGGTAGTGAACATTTGTATGAAAGAAATTTGTACCTGCTTGCATGATTATAGAAGTTACAGAGCAGACACAGCAAAAAGTGCCAATTTTTTATCTTTGACCCCAGATTGTGACCTTGACCTTTGAGATAGGAACCTCGGTCTTTTTCGCGACACGTTGTCTGAAGGTGGTGAACATTTTTATGAAAGAAGTTTGTACCTGCGTGCATGATTATAGAAGTTACAGAGCGGACACATCAAAAAGTCCCCATATTTGACCTTTGACCCCAGATTATGACCTTGATTCTTGAGAAAGGAACCCGAGTCTTTTTTGCGGTGAACATTTGTGCAAAGTTATATTGAAATCCACTATTGCATGTAGAGGTTACAGAGTAGACACGAAAGCTGAACAACTGACAGACGGACGGACAGTTCGATTACTATATGCCTCCCTTTTGGGGCATAAAAATGTTTTCCAAAGCCCTTTCTCAACGGGGCGTAAAAAACTAGAACTGTCGCCTGTAAGGGCTGACGAATACCCCCACTGATACCTCTTTTTAAATGAGGCCAAATTGTAACCATTGAAATGTTGGCCATTCATGATTTATCAAGTGGACAATTTTTTTAAAAATTTCAAGGAGTTGTAATGACTGTGTAAAACAAGATGTGTTTGTGAAACACCATTCCCCCAAAACAGGAATTCTTTTGAAATGGGTGATTTTTGTTGTTTTTTTTCCTTTGTTTTAGGGAAAAGGGTTAAAATTTTGACCTTGACCTTGATGAAATGACCTTCCCCAGTTGCACCTTGTTGAGACCTATCTACATACCAAATATTAGCATTGTTACTAGGGATGAAGTTGTAGGAAAATGTTTAGCTGGCAGGTTAGGTTTAGTAGACAGACAGACAGACACTGGTAAAACAACATGCGCCTATTGATCTATCGATGTGGGGGCATAAAAATTTTGTTCAACATTGAAGATGGAATTGCAGATTTCTAGCAATGTTGAACATGGTGTTTATGTTCTGGAATAAACATATGAACCACTTTATTTTTTTAATCTGTCAACCTGTTCAGCAGTTATGATGTATTCTCTATATATAATATATAAGGAAAAAAATCAAAGGGGCTTAACTCCTGAAACGTTTGATTAATCATTATGAAAATTGCAGGTGCACAAGTTCCAATTGCAAGGAAGATTTCCGTAAAGTTTCAGAAAAAAGGTCTGGAAATGTGGGAGGAGATGAGGACACAAAATTGTCCACGGACAGACAGACGGATAACCTAATTCCAGTATATCCCCATAGCTTCGTACATGTGAACCACTTTTACTTTTTTAATCTGTCAACCTGTTCAAGAAATAAAATCAAAGGGGCATAACTCCTAAAACAGTTAATTATTATGAAAACTGCAGGTGCACAAGTTCCCATTGCAAGGAAGATTTTGGTAAAGTTTCAGCAAATTTGGTCTGGAAATGTGGGAGATGAGGACACTAAATTATGTCCACGGACGGACAGACAACCTAATTCCAGTATACCCCCAAATAACTTTGCTGTGGGGGGTATAAAATCATTTTTGGGGATTAGGTTAAGAGATTTTCTGGTATTTCATAAAACATAACAAGACTTATCTTCAAAAGTTTAATGCCAATGATAACCTCTAGAAACATAGAACACATACAGAAAGCAAGAAATTTGATCCAAATTCAGAAAAATAAATGAAAATTCACTTTTCACAGCATATCAATCTTTTGTCATTTATGTAACATACATGTCATATCAGTTTGTTATCACGAGATACATTATTACAATTAAAATTTCTGCGCAAAATAATATCACCAATAAATTATTACAATAAGAATTTCAGAAAATTTTCAAATCCAATATCGCCATTGTTGGAATGGATCAAGATGCCTCTACAACTGGTGGTGACCGGGTATGCCTCTCTTAATGTTATTCTCCATGAAACCCTATGTTGTGGTTACTCAAATGAATCATTTCAATGAGACTTCTAATGAGTACCCAAAACATCAGGTTTGGAACTCCATCTGTAGTCCTGTTACATGTCAGTTTCTGGAGGTAATCACTACATTTCACTTTGTAGCCTTCTTAGCCTTTGTAGCTTTCTTAGGTGGAGCCTGAAAAGAAACAAGACACTAAATACTAATGCACCAAAACAGTCAGCTTTTCATAATTTGACATTGATTAGTGACCATGGATGTTTGATTGATACACATCTACTAATGTCAATGTCATCTGACAAGGTTTATGTTCAAACCAAATCATTTAAGAGATGAAGAGAATATTTTTTGTTTTCATGGAGGTATGAACATAAAAACCTAATCACACTGTATGAATACGCGAAGCGGATTCATACATTGTGTGATTAGGTTTTTCGGTTCATACCTCCATGAAAATAAAAAAATATTCTTTTCATTTCTTATAATTTAATAGCATCGAGCGAAAAATGCAACAACTTAACAAAATTTGATACCTTTTTGTAGTGAACTATTTTGTGCAGAAGCATTCAAAATGGCTGCGTACTCAAAATTTTGTTCATGGAGGTATGAATTAAATTTTTCTACCAATCAGATCTCTCGTTTTTGATAGACGAAACTAACAATTAAATTATTTTACAATGATTGGGAAACAAGTTCTTGTCATGCAGAAAATAAAATTCTCAACAGGCATTAAATTGAATGATTGATTTAATGGGGTTTAACACCACTTTTAACAGAATTTCAGTGATATTGCTACGACTGGAATTACAGGCATTAAGCCAAATGGCGGAGAAGACTGGAAGTGGGTTAGAATCTCTTAAAAATTTATCTTTAATGTTGGACATGGCCATCCCCCGCAATAAAAGCTTGATAGTAAACCGAGTTGTGATTCTTGTACACTGCCCTTCTCCTAAATGAGATCTATCTACCTATAAAGTTTCAAGTTGATAGCTATTATACTTCAGAGATATGCCCTGGACAAAATCTAAGTCTTTAAAACAAAAGAGGGCAATAACTCCAAAATTTAGCAAGCAAGAGTTGTGGTTCTTATGCACTGCACTTCATCTCCATGAGATCTATCCACCTATGACGTTTCAACTTGATAGCATTTATACTTTCAGAGATATGCCCCAGACAAAATCTAAGTCTTTAAAACAACAAACGGCAATAACTTGATAATTAGGCAAGCAAGAGTTGTGGTTCTTATGCACTGCACGTCTCCACAAAGAGATCTCTCCACCTATGACGTTTCAAGTTGATGCCATTTATACTTTCAATGATGAGCCCCAGACAAAATCAAAGTCTTCAAAATAACAAGGGACAACTTGATAGCATTTATACTTTCAGAGATATGCCCCAGACAAAATCCAAGACTTTAAAACAACAAACGGCAATAACTCCAAAATCATGCAAGCAAGAGTTGCGGTTCTTGTGTACTGCACACTTCCTCCATGAGATCTATCCACCTATGAAGTTTCAAGTTGATTAAATTTTCTACTTTAGGAAATATGCTCCGGACAAAATCAAAGTTTTTGAAATAACAAGGGGCAATAACTCCAAAATTATGCAAGCAAGAATTGAGGTTCTTGTTTACTGCACTTCTCCTCCATGAGATCTATCTATCCACCTTTGCCGAAACAGGGGTGGAGGGGTGGGTTTCGGGGGGATAAGAAGGTGGTGTAGACTATTATTAGACTGCACATATGTGCAGGTTTGTATTTTATGTGCAATATGTATACCTTCAGCCCTTTACGTTTCCTCTCCAAGATCTCTTCTCTCCTCTTCTTCCTGTCTTCTGTCAACTTCCTTGCTGTTTTTAGCATGACCTTATGGTATGGATTCAGACGACACATTACACGATAGTTCTTCAGTGGATTCTTCTTGAGAACTCTTCTCTCTACCTTTTTACTGAAATAGACGATTAAAATATTATTTAACCTTTTACCAGACGGCAAAATTCTAGACTGGTCCAAATTGAAAGGCCTTGCAGATGTCAATTTACATTTCATGAAATTTTAGATATTTTCAACTTTTTGGGTAGAAAACATTGTGTAAAATGAAGAATTTGCTTGTTTTCCCAATTTTTTTTTTTTCAGATGGTGTGTGTGTGTTGTCGATTGATTGATTGAATGGGGTTTAACGCCACATTTAACAGTATTTCAGTCATATCGCAGAGGCTGGAGCACCTACCAATTGATTCCTGGTATTTCTCACACCAGTACTACCACTACATACTTTCCTAGCCTCCAGCTGCTATCCCACTTAGGTTTACATTTATCCACCCATTGGTGAGAGACAACTGTAGGAAAGAATATGTGCCACGGCCGGGCATCGAACCCATGATCAAAGATTAGGAGTCTGGCGGGCTACCGACTGCGCTGTGACGTCAGCAGGGGGTTGTCAAAAAGCATCATTGTGTAGGAATGGAATAATCAGCATGTACTGTTTTAACCAATCACTAGACTACTGATCCTAATGGAAAGAAGCTGCAGTCCACATTTTTTAGAGTGCTTGTAAATTGAAAATCTACTAGACTATCTTTGAATTGGATCAATTTCCCCTTCCAAATGGTTCTATGTTGCAGAAAGAAAAAAACCAAAACATTTTGATACTGAAACAAAGGCCAAAGCTCTGATAAAAGTATAAGGACCATAACCCAAGTAAGATATACACATCTTTGGTTGATACAGAGTGCACACATAAAAATTTAAGTCAAACATGGTATAAAACATAAACAAAAGGAGAAATTGCTGGAGAAATTGCTTGGTACAAGCAATTTCTCCTTTTCCCACCAAGTTTTCCTTAACAATTTTCCAAGGTATCAAAAAGCGGCATTGTGTGGTAATGGGTTAATCCAACTTCAAACAGAAGCATTAAAACACAATATGAAATGGCACCACACACATGCCTGCATTTTTTTGTAAATAATCTAGACACTAGAGAGATAAATTGATTTGAAAAATGCTAACAATTTATGTTGAAGACAATATTTTAAAATCACTTTTTTTTTGGGGGGGGGGAGCATTCCCAAGATGAAACAAGGAATTAGGAAAATAGGTTGTCGACAATATTTCAAAGAAGGGCCATCCAGTAATAAAGCATATTACTGATTAAATCATTTGTATCAGGGTTTACACCACTTTCAACTTTATTTCAATTTTATTGTAGTTACTCATCACCTAACCTTAGATTTCCATCATTTCTCATACTAGTACAACCAAAATATTCAATCAAAACTTCCAGCTACCCATTCTTATGTGCTCTACTCATCATTCACCCGCTGGTGAGAGACACATCATGTATGTTGCTGTGACTTTTGTAGAGGTAAGGTTTGAGTCATGACTCATGAAAATCATGATTGAGTTGATGTTCCTTGCACTCATTGTGATGTTTGACAATAAATTTGAATTTGAAATTTGACACTCCACTTCAGCCTAAATGCTTCTTACTTTCTTCTATCCAATAACTTGAGGCACTTGAGCGCCTGTATTGCTCCACAGGCATGAATGTATTGATAAAGCAAATTTTTTCATGAATTTAAAATAAAATGAATATAATGAAAATAAATCTAAATCATTGAAATCTTTGAAAAAGTTCTAGAGAACCATCTCAAACTTTTCATTGTTTATACAAGTCAAGTTATGTAAAATTCATAATGTAAAATTTTCACTACATATATAGAATTTAGCCCTGCCCATTATGGCCATTTTTTTCATCCAATCAAAACTCTTTTTTATAATCTGCTGAAAGGTCACCCAAGGATCGATCAGGTCAAATTTGGTTGATATCTATCCACTTGTTTCTTAGAAGATTTTCAAAGATTTAACCATATATGGAAATAGCCCCGCCCATTAGAGCAATGTTTTTCTTCCAATCAAAATTCTTTGAAGGAATCTGATAGAGGTTCACCATAGGATTTTTTCTGTGAAATTTTGTTGCAATCCATTTCACTTGTTTCTGAGAAGAAGAATTTCAAAGCTTTTACCATATATGGAAATTAGCCCCGCCCATAAGAGCCATGTTTTCATTCCAATCAAAATTCTTTGAAGGACTCTGATAAAGGTTCACCATAGGATAATTTCTTTGAAATTTGATTGAAATCCATCCACTGGGTTCTAAGGAGAAGATTTTCAAAGATTTTACCATATATGGAAAATAGCCCTGATCATTAAAGCCATGTTTCTCATCCAATCAAAATTCTTTGAAAGAATCTGATAAAGGTTCATCCAAGGATCATTTCTTTGAAATTAGGTTGAAATCCATCCACCGGTTTCTGAGAAGATTATCAAAGTTTTCATCATATATGGAAATTAGCACTGCCCATTTAAGCAATGTTATTCATATGATCAAAATTACTTGAAGGAATTTGATAAAGGTTCACCCGAAGATCATTTCTGTGAAATTCGGTTGAAATCCATCAACTGGTTTCTGAGAAGAAGAATTTCAAAGCTATCACCATGTATGGAAATTAGCACTGCCCATTAAAGCAATGCTTTTCATCCTATCAAAATTCTTTAAAGGAATCTGATAGAGGGTCACCCAATAGAGCTGTAACGATACACTCGAATATTCGGTGAATCGAATATTTTTTTACCAGCGAGTAGATATCGTATTCGTCTGTCTGAGAACCGAATATTGGCGAATACAAAATGTGAAATATTTTTCCGGGATGCAAAGTGCAAAAAAATATCCGAGAGGTCATAGATATCCAACATGCACACGCTATAGCGACGGTTTCATCAAATTTATGAAGAAGACGTAAATCCTTAAAGCCTAGGCAGCTCCCGTAGTCGATTGACAGAGGGCGCCTCTGATGCAACTGAATACATATTCAAGATACTAAATCAAAGAATTTCTATTTCACTGGTGACAGCTATTTATTTGTTGTCTACAAGTGGTATTTTGAGAAGTGAATGATAGATTAACTGGACAATCGACGCATGACTTCGACCGTGAACGGTCAGACCTCTGTTAATACCAACAATCAAAAATCATCTTTTTTAAGTCAAAGTCTTAGATCTACTAAACCTTTTAAATCAAGATTTTCAATTCAAATTCTAGTATTTATGGCCTAATTTTTCTATCTTATTGACCATTACGTGCAGGTTCTGAAGAAATTGAATGACATAATCTTTCCGAGCAAAGACCATTGTCTTCAATTATGCAACATATAAATTACCTCCCTTTAAAAAATTAAAAGGTAAGCTATGGCGGCATGTCCAATATAACTTGAATGTTGGCTAAAATTTAAATATTTCGTCTTTTCATTATAAGTGATCAATTCTGGTGACAAAAAATTTCATATTAATTGGTAAATTTGTAACAGATAGAAGTTTACACCATAATTCAAAATATACAAATTTAAAAGTACAAATACGTGAAATCCAAAATATAGAGGCAATTAATTTGAAATGATCCAGCATCAAACAATGATGATCTTGACTTCACCCTTTGTTAGGCTTGAATTTGCCATACACCTTTGATTGTAGTTGCAGAAATAATAAAATAGTTAACTAAAAACAGCTGTCTGTATCACAGATAGTCATAAGTTTGTTTCATTCTTTACTCAAAGAAATAAATAGATAAATATGTCTGTTCCTGGAAAAAGTTGTATTCATGAATAAATATTCATATTCATGACCCTGTATCGTGATCTGTATTCGTATTCGTCACTTTCTGTATCGTTACAGCCCTATCACCCAATGATCATTTCTGTGAAATTTGGTTGAAATCTGCTCAGTACTTTCTGAGAAGATTTTCAAAGTAAAAGTTTACGGAGGGAGGGAGGGACTGACGAACGAACACACACATGACAGACACAATGCCATTACTATAGCTTTCTGGCTTTCAGCCAGTATAGCTAAAAACAAATGCATCTAGCTCGTTGATTTTCCGTGCAAGTACAAAAAATATACACAAATGGAAATATTTAAACAAGAGCACCACCTACTTTTGCTATTGGGTGCTGGATAGTAGGTTAAAGGATCTAAAGTTACCCCCTTGATAGTATAGGTTGCTCTTTTGATAGTGAACAATAGTGCCAAGTTTCAAGTGAATACCTTTAGTAGAACCAGCAATATCACAAAATGTCGAATTTTTTGCACAACGACGACAACAACAATGACGATGACACCAAGGCTATAGCAATACCTCTAGTTTTCTCCATAAACAGCCGAGCTAAAAAGGAGCATAATTCATACAAAATGCCCCTTGAATATGACCTTCATCAATGACAAACTTTGATTAAAGTAGATGACCTGTGAAATACAAGGTTCCTAAGTACAGTTACAGTAGAACCTTAAATACAATTACAATTCTGACATCGTGGCCATAGCAATTACTCTACTGTAACTCATTTGAATTAGTATCCACCTAAAATACGTTGTCTCACAATGCTTTAACCCATTCCAACACAGTGATGCCTTTGGACCCCCTCCAAGAAAAACAATTAGGAGGGAAAACATTGTGTAAATGAAGAAATTGCTTGTATAAACAATTATTTCATTTTACAGTTTTCTATCTTTCATAAACTTTTAGTTGTCCTCTGCAACAGCTTTAAACTTGGACCAATCTTAACTTATACTGTCTTGTAATGGTTTAAAGAAACTTGAAGTTTTGCTATACTTACATAGGATCCCTTATGGCTCCCTGTATCTCATCACTCTTTAATAAACGCATTAAATCAAGATGGGTCATTTTGGTAGTTGGTAAACTGAAAAACAGACATAGTATCAAATGATTGACAAAGGCTTTGTGTGAGCTGGTGTTGTCATCAAAGTACATGTAATGATCACTAATAAACAATTTACAAAAAAGAACTTTCAACCCATTACCATATAAGCCCTCTTTTTTAATGCCCCTCGGTAGTTAGATGTTTAGGCTGCTCGCAAATAATTTGCCTTCTGTTTCACGCTTCTTACCATGTTTCAAAAATGTTCTTTTTATCTCAGTCAAACTGTATTGTTTCAGAGTCATGGTTTGTTTGTTTGAATGGGGTTTAACGCTGCTTTCAACAATCTTTCAGTTATATCGTGACGGCTGGAGCACCTAATAATGGATGCCTGGTATTTCTCACACCAGTACTTCCATCACATCCCTTCCTAGCCTCCAGCTGCTTTCCCACATAGGTCTACGATTATCGACCCATTGGTGGGAGACAAATAGTCGGAAAGGATGAGTGCCGCCGTCAGGGATCGAACCCGAGACCTCTAGATTGACAGTCTGACACGCTACCAACTGCACTATGACGGCGGCTTTTCAGAGTCATGGGGCAGAGCTAGCAATTAACTCTTGTCATGCTTTATAAATTACCTTACTGAATTGCTGTCAATCAACCCTTCTCTGTACAGTCCCTGGTTTTATGTCTATGTGATTTTATTCTTCAGAAAATATTGTGAAAAGAGAATAATTTGCTTGTGACAAGCAATTTCTTCTTTTTTCACACTATTTTCTACCACATATGATGGTTTTGTTTTAAATTGCTCTCACTTACCACTGTCGTCTGCAACATCATTCAAATTGGCCAAGTCTAAAATTTCGAAAAAACAGAAAGGAACCATCTTAGAGGTGCAAACTGTAATGAACCAGCTCAGATTGCACATGCTGATCAAGAATAAAACATTACCCTTAGATCATTCTGAACGGATGATGGTCATTCTACCTTAAAACATGTTTACTTTTTGAAATCCTATCTTGAATGACCTCTGCTAGATCAATACTGCTGAATCAATACCCAAAATGTTTTTGCTTAATTCCGAAGTAGTCCCTTACCCATGACAGATAATAAATAAATGTACTTACATATAGTTATCTTTTTCAGTAGATTTTTTGGTAAAAGTTCCATAAATTTTATCCAGTTTTGAAAAAGCTGATTGTGTCCAGATACAAAATCTGCCAACATGTCCTCCTGGAGCTATTTTTAAAAGGTTTAACTGGTCTACATTTATCAGGGTTATACCTGCAATGAAAAAAAAATATATGTCATGTTTACTCCAATATGGTCAATTCTTAACATATTAACTAATTACCACAAAATCATGCATACACAGATATATAGCAAACTATGGTAAACACAATACTTGGTAAAGAAATTGCTTCTAAAAAGTAGTTACTCTATTTCTTACATTGTTTTCTATCTCATATGGCCCTTCATTTTCAATTTAAACCACTTTTCCTTTGTCTTCTGAGACCTCATTCAATTTGGACCTATCAAATATTTTGTTCTTGGTTACAAGTAGACAAATGTTGCAGTAGTCAAAAATAGCTAACCATAATCTGAGAGATTTTGAATAACAAAGTGGTAATTAACTCGTCATGCTGATCCCAGAATATTCCAGTTTTTGCAGAAGGTATAGACAATGATCAGCCTACACACAAGTGCAGTCAGATCTCAGTCTACACCTCCTGTTTGTCTCCTTCAATCCAGAGTTATGAAATTATTTCTTATTCTTATTTTTAACCTTAACTATCGCTTCCAGTGCTTTCAGGCTTTGATTTTAATGCAAAATTTAGATAAAGATTTAATTCAGCATGACAAGGGTTAACACATTTCCTCTTTTTAAGGCCCTCATAAAAAGAAACAAGATTTTGACACAGTGTAATCCACTGCACTGGTGTTTCTAGAATTTGTTAATTTGACCTTAAACTGTACACTTGATCTTAAACAAGAGGACCATGATGGTCCTATATTGCTCCCCTGTGTATGATGGCTAAAGGCTGTATGATATGATATACAAAATATCAAAGCCCTACACCTTATCAATTTGGAGAAGAAGATTTTTCAAAGTTTTTTTCCTCTAATCCTAGGTATAGTGAAGATCCAACCATGTTGAACTAATTTCACGGCAAGTACGGCAATTCTTTGAAGTGCTTCAGTAGAGGGTCAATAGGCCTGAATACATACCAAATATCAAAGCTCTAGGCCTAATGGTTTAGAAGGAGAACATTTTCTCTGATATCCTTCTTTATTCCTTTCTGGAATTGCACAGAAAAGGGCTTATTTTCAGAATATAGTAATTCTATGAAGTATTTTAGTACAGGGTCAATAGGTATTATCACACACTAAATATCAAAGCTCTAGGCCTTATGGTTTAGGAGAAGATTTTTAAAGTTTTCCTTCTTTATTTCTATGTAAAATCAGGGATCGCACAGAAAAGGGCTAATTCTCAAAATACGGTAATTCTTTGAAGTATTTTGGTAGAGGGTCAGTAGATGATGATTTATACAAAATATCGAAGCTCTAGGCCTTATGGTAAAGGAGTAGAAGATTTTAAAGATTTCCCACTTTATTTCTATGCAAAAATAGGGATCACACAGAAAAGGGCTAATTTTCGAAATACTGTAATTCTTTTAAATATTTTTGTAGAGGGTCAATACATAATGATTTTTACAAAATATCAAAGCTGTAGACCTTATGGTTTGGGAGAAGAAGAGTTTAAAAGTTTTCCTTCTTTATTTCTATGTAAAATCAGGAATCACAAAGAAAAGGGCTAATTCTTTGAGGAATTTTGTACAGGGTCAATAGATGATGATGTATACCAAATATCAAGGCTCTAGGCCTTATGGTTTGGGAGAAGATTTTTATAGTAAAATCAAGGTTCGCACAGAAAAGGGCTAATTTTCAGAGTACGATAATTCTTTGAAGTATTATAGCAGAGGGTCAATAGATGATGATTTGTACCATTTATCAAAGCTCTAGGCCTTACGGCTTGGGGGGGGGGAGTTTTTTCACTCCGTTGCCATGGCAACCAGAGTTCTTCATGGCTTTCAATTCTTTGAAGTATTTGAAAAAGCATGACCTAAGGATCATTTGTGAAGTTTGGTTGAAATTCCATGATAAGTTTAGGGGGAGAATATTTTTTGTAATTGTGAACAGACGGACGGATGGACGGGCGCCAGACGATGACCGATCACAATAGCTCACCCTGTGCTCAGGTGAGCTAAAAAAGTAGCTGCAAACATCATTCTGCACATGGTCTCATCTAGGTTCACCATGTAATGGAATATATGCTACAGACAAGGCAAATTTGATCAATTGACCTTGAACTGTGATCTTGACCTTGAAAGTGTGTTATGTTACAGAATCTCCTGCTGTGCAAGCCACCTCATTAAGTTGCATTAGCATATGAAGTTATTACAGGGTTCATACAGACAAAACCAAGTGAAATTCAAGGACTTTTCAAGGACTTTTCAAGGACAAATCTTACCTTTTTCAAGGACTTATTATTCAGTAATACAAAGGTGCCGTAGATTATTAGTTTACCCAACTGCCAGTCAAGTGCCAATCCACACGTGACCCTAATTTGCAGTTAGCCATAGTTTGAGCTTGACCCAACTTCGAGTATTGAGTTTTGTAAGCTATTTGCAATGGAGGATCGGTTTGACTTACACACGTTCTAAATGGACATCTTATACTGCCCCAATTTAAATTGCTGTTACTCGTGAAACAAATTTCTTTTACTATAATATGGGATGGGCATATAAATCGAGACATGAACAGACTTCAGTTGCCGTCCGTATAAAGTCGGAATAGCTCAGCACAACGCTTTTATGAAATTATTTTTCACAAGTGAGCGCATGAGACCAGCTTTGAAATTTGTAAAAAAAAGTCGCGTCGATAATATATGTTTTATATTTTTTCATTCACGATAAAAAAAACGTAGCCGGTAGAAATCAAATAATAAGTGGAAATCCACAGAAAGCAGATAATTTGAATATAAACAAAAACAACTGCATAATAAAATCACTAGTTTTGTCAATAAAGTTAGAGAAACAAGGAACCATGAAATCTTACTTCAGGGTTGGAAAAGATCCGAATAATTAATTGCAAATCAACTACAATTCATAAATGACGAAGATTTGCGCACAAATTCTACTCTGGAAAAAAGTGCAACACGTGGGCGACCCACTCGAGTTTGTCTTGTCGGTCTTTTTGATGTACGTCACGACCCTGCGATCCCATAGAGTAAAATGGACTGACCCGACGTTTTTGTGACGTCAGCTGTGTTTTTCCATCAACAAAGGCTCGTGTTGAGAGAAAATCGCTATGACTGTGTTAGATTAACAGAGCTTTGGATAACTAGTTCATGAAAAAGTACATCATTACTATAATTAAATCAGCGGCGGGAGAGGTGGCATTGTCCCGGACCGATTTAAATTTCCAAATTTTCGATAGGAAAGATCTACGATGGTTACTTTCTTCATAATTGGGTTTTCTTTTTCGTACGAATCGGGGCGTATTGGGAGAAAAAGATGTTCGTGTTTTCTGTCAATTCTACGTGATTCAAGTACATTTCTACTTTTCGGACACGCTGAGGAGTGCGGCCACCATTTTGGAAGGGAAGCAACTCAAAATTCCGATTCGTGCCATACATATTCGGCCTATACCTACATTATGGCGCTCTCGCCGATTTTTTTATCATCATTCAAACGTGCCGATATTCTTTTTAAATGCTCACTTTTGATTTTGAGACCGAAGCTAACTGCCTGGAATACCGGAAAAGTGTAATTCAAGTGCTTTTCAAGGCCAATGGCTATTTTTCAAGTGCTTTTCAAGGCAAATTTAGTTTTCAAGGGCTTTTCAAGACAGCCCTTCATTTTCAAGTACTTTTCAAGCCTGTGCGAACCCTGTATTAGGAATATTTAAGATATGCTTCAAACAAGGAGAAATGGGTCCTCTGCCCTTGAACAGGAAATTCAACCTAGAAGATATGTCACCAAATCTCGCTCACAGCAAACCACCTTGTCAAGTTGCACTAGCGTGACAAATTCATTTTGCAATCTATGAATATCACAGATATGAACACAACAAGGCAAATTTGGTTATTTGACCATGATCTGGAACCTTGACCTTGAAGGTAGGTCAACAAAGTTTGAATTCTGCAAACCGCCATATCAAATTGCATGAGCTTGTCAATTTATTTTGAAATCCATCTATAAATATCAAAGATATGTACCATACAGGGGAATTTGGTTATTTGAACTTGAAGGCAAGTCACTAAATCTTTCATTCTGCACACCGTCCCATCAAGTTGCACAACTTTTGTCAATCAATTTTGAAAACATCGATAAGCATCAAAAAGACATGCTCTGGACTAAGTGAAATTAGTCATTTGACGATATGGCTACCAGTTCTTCAACTCTGCATACGGCCTCATCAAGTTGCAAAAGTGAATCAATTTATCATAAACATTGAAGATATGCTCCAGACAAGGTAAATTTGTTCATTTGACCTTGCAACTTGACCTTGACCATGAAGGAAGGCCATCATATTTTGAGCACTGGCATGGCAATACAGATTTTTGCCCTTGTCTCGGGACAACTAAGACATGATTTTCTAATTGTTCTGAATCAAAGTAACTCGTCTGGAAAAAAGTAGCGACAAAATTTGAGAAAACATTGTGATCAATGAAGGAAATGATGGACTCCAGCCATAACAGAATGAGAGAGTCTCAAGGGAATTCCTAAAATCCCCTCTTGCTTTGTGACAGCGGATTAATTATGTCAACTTAAATGGGCGAAATGCCCTCTTCTATTATGTTCCAGCACTTGATATGCATCAGAAAGGTCAGGTGTCTGATCATTTCTTAATCAGTAACACGGACCAATATTCATCATGTTGTTTTTAATTATCCTGTGAATATTCTATTTAAATCCTCACTTAAATGTCTTGAATACTACAAAGTTGTAGTTAACACATTAATTCCATCAACCAACCATTTGACATTTTTATGCTCCTAGAAGGGTTTGCAAGTATAGCCGACACCCCATCCGTCTCTCCGTAGATCTACCTCGATTTCTCCATAAACCCTTTGGCCAAATTGGTGGATATATATGAATTCATAATATTACACCAATGCATTTTTTCCAGTTTTTGAAAAGTTCCAAGGTCAAGGTCACAGTTCAATTCAAACATTAAAATTGAGCTTGCCCAGAGCATAGCTCCTTCAATTATGGATGGATTTTAAGATAACTTGGCATAACTGTCCTATTTCATGAGTAGATGTGCCATTTGAAAAAAAAAACAACATTCAGATAGCTCCAAGGTCAAGGTCATGGCTTAAGATTGAACTTAAAAATGAAGCATTCCAGAGCATAGTTCCTTCAATTAGGGATGGATTTGAATATATCTTCTTCTGTCTGTCTGAACTCTTTTCCCCATATGTTATACTTTTTGTGACGGGGCTAAATTTGGGGAGCATAATGGACTCCAGCCTTTTCCAGCATTTTCTTCATTTATCATGTTTTCTATGCTTCAATAGGTATACACATTATGCAAATTTTCCAAAATTATCTTTATACCTTTTTTGTTCCATTCCGCGATTTGCCATTGTTTTTACAAGTGACAAGTGGCCTTGAAAAATACTTGGACAAGTTGGGCATTGCAATTCCACATCTCTGACAAGCACTGAACATTGTCCAATTAAGATGCACCATTGTGCCTTATGTTTTGGAAAATCGGACAAAGCCCTTAAAAGAAACAGATAACAGAATGAAGAAGTCTCAAGGGCATTCCTAAAATCCCCTCTTGCTTTGTGACAGCGGATTAATTATGATGTCAATTTAAATGGGCATAATGCACTCTTCCATTATCTTTCAGCACTTGATATGCATCAGAAAGGTCAGGTGTCTGATCATTTCTTAATCAGTAACACGGACCAATATTCATCATGTTGTTTTCAATTATCCTGTGCATATTCTATTTGAATCTTCACTTGAATGTCTTAAATACTACAAAGTAGTAGTTAACACATTAATTCCATCAACCAACCATTTGACATTTTATGCTCCCAGAGGGGTTTGCAAGTATAGCCGACACCCCATCCGTCTTTCCATAGATCTACCTCGATTTCTCCATTACCCTTTGGCCAAATTGGAGGATACTAATATAACACCAATGCATTTTTCCAAGTTTTTGAAAAGTTCCAAGGTCAAGGTCACAGTTCAATTCAAACATTGAAATTGAGCTTGCCCAGAGCATAGCTCCTTCAATTATGGATGGATTTTAAGATAACTTGGCACAACTGTTCTATTTTGTGAGTAGATGTGCCATTTGAGAAAAACATTCAGATAGCCCCAAGGTCAGGGTCACAGCTTAAGATTGAACTTAAAAATTAAGCTTGTCCAGAGCATTGTTTGTTCAATTAGGGATGGATTTGAATATATCTTCATCTGTCTGCCTGTCTGAACTCTTTTCCCCATATGTTATACTTTTTGTGACAAGGCTAAATTCGGGGAGCACAATCCATCTCTGATGGCAATTGTTACATGTTAATGACCATAACAGTTGCGCGGGGATATAGTCTGATCTTAGTCTACATCATCACCTGTTTGTCCCTTTTCAGTCAGAGGTATAATCTGATTAGTACAAGTGTTGATATTTATATAATTTAATTTTTAGTTTCGTCTATCAAAAACGAGCGACCTGATTGGTCGAAAAATTTAATTCATACCTCCATGAACAAAATTTTGAGCACGCAGCCATTTTAAATGCTTCCGCACAAAATAGTTCCATACAAAAAGGTATCAAAATTTGTGAAGATGTTGCATTTTTCACTCGATGCTATTAAATTATAAGAAATGAAGGGAATATTTTTTGTTTTCATGGAGTTATGAACCGAAAAACCTAATCACACTTATGTATGAACCCGCTTCACGTATTCATACAGTGTGATTAGGTTTTTCGGTTCAAACCTCCATGAAAACAAAAAATATTCTCTTCATCTCTTAAATACCACTTTTTTTTCCCCCAAGATATCAGAGAAAACATTGACATCAGTGTATCAGAAACACAGAATTCCAAAGAGACATCATTTTATCTTGAGGTAAATCATTTTAGACCTAGCTCTACCTTACTGCTATATATGGAAGCTTCATCAACCAATTACCACACTATGCCGCTTTTTGACACCCTTAAATTAAAGGGCTGAAAGCAATTGAAGGCCTAATTGGGGGTCATAACTTTATATTGAATATCATTTTAAATTTAATTTTTAACAGGAGCATGGAAAATATAAAAGGGCCATCGACCCTTAAGGCTCAACAGAGATATGAAACATTTAAGCTTGGTGACTTGTTGTAAGAAGATATTTTATTATATTTTGTATATATAAGAGAACATTGAACTCTGACATTGGCCAACATCTTTGTTAAGCATTTTTGTTGGTTTTGCGACTAAAATGTCTAAACAACAACTTATTCAGGTTGTTAACCCTTGTCATGCCGAACCCGGAATATTCTGGTTTTGGCAGGAGGTGTAGACTAAGATCAGACTGCACTTATGTGCAGGATGATCTTAGTCTACATCTCCTGCTCATACTTTTCCTTCCCGAGTTGTTTGTGAGGTTGATTTCTAAAAGAATTATTGATTTTTGAACAAAAAGTTCTATCAGTGCTTTCAGTACTTTGATTTGACAGCAATTCAGTAAGGTAATTTATACAGCATGACAAGGGTTAAGATATTAATATTGTCAACCAAGTTTGAAATTTTTGTTACATGTTACTGACCATAAACTTTGCAAAATAACCCCCATTTTATTTTTCAAGCCAAACTTCCTGTAGGTCAGTGGGCATGGGTAGTGGTCTGTCTTTGTTGGGAAAGGAATAACATTTTTTGACGGCCATCACCACCTCTTATTTATAGTTTTACAAAGCTGGATGTTAACCCTTGTCATGCTGAACACAGACTCAGAAAAGACCTGTTTAAGCAGGAGCTAGTTTGATCTTAGTCTACACCACCACCTGTTTGTCCCTTTGCAGTAAGAATTGTTCATAAAACTATTTCAAAAATAGATATTGACCATAAACTAGTATTTTGATTGTTTTCATCCATTTGAAATCATGTACAAATGTACTTCATTATGCATGACAAGGGTTTTAATGCATATACCAACATATAAATATATTTTGAAAACTAAGGAATAATTTGATTAGCACAAGTGTTGATAATTATATTCCGCTTTTTTTCCCCAAGATATCAGAGAAAACATTGACATCAGTGTATCAGAAACACAGAATTCCAAAGAGACATCATTTTATCTTGAGATTAATACATCATTTTGGATATTCCATCCTTCCTAGCTCTAGCTTACTTGGAGTATTGCTATAGCCTTTGGAGTTATATTTAACTGATTACCACACACACAATGACACTTTTTTGACACACGGAAGAAATCTTATCATGGAAATCTTTGTGGGAAAAACCCTTTTTAGAACATATATCAAAATTTAAGGACTGAAATTTTAAACGGGAGTAATGCATGTTGATGCAAATCCTCCGCTGTTCATTAGCTTGATAGCGGGTAGACTAGGAGATACAGATGGGTCAAGAAACAGCTGACAGAATAACAGACAGGGCATTCCTATAATCCCTTCTTGCATGGTGCGAGTGTGTGCGGGGGAGGGGGGAGCATTTTTTATGACACCAATTTAAATGGGAAAAATTTAATGCTTTTTCATCATGTTTCAACATTTGTTGTGCATCCATCAGATAGGTCAGGTGTCTGATCATTTCTAAATCAGTAACACGGACCAATATTCATCATGATGATTTTAATTATTCTGTGCATATTCTATATAAGTCTGATAAGTCCTGCCTTGCCCAATTTATTTTGCTATTCATAATTCCATGAGCAAGTTCTAAAAAGATTTATCCATGGAGCATGCCTGCAAAATTTAGTTCAAATTAAGCAGGTGGCCAAGGAGGAAAAGACGCCCCCATTTTTTATTACATTTCATTACATTTTTAAAAAATTCATCAATTTGAAATTGTCCTCTGTAACTTCTCTGAATTTGGACAAGTCTAAAACTTTGTTATTTGGTATTGGGTTAAAAGACAAAAGAGTGCTACATACCATGATCAGACTGACCTGATGGGTCAGAAGCAAAGGCCTGAATTCATTATTATCAAGTTGATATTTTGAAGTAACATTATTATCTAATGATTCTTACATATCAATACCAGAGAATATCACAATAGCATACCAGAAAGATTGGTTGTCCTATTACATTGAGTCAATAACACAGACCTGTATTCATCATCTGATTTGTACATGGTCAAATACTAGAGGATATCATAATACCATACATCAGAAAGGTCGGTTATCTGATCACAATGGTTCAGTAACACGGACCAGAATTCATCATTATCAAGAAGAAACATAAATATCTGATGATTTGTACATATTTTTATATAAGACAGTATCACGATACCACATTTCAGAAGGGTCGGTTGTCTGATCACATTGGGTCAGTAACACGGACCTGTATTCATCATTATCAAGTTGAAATTAAGAGAAAACATTTCTAATTGTGTTTATGTATAAATACCAGAGAATATATTTCATATCAGAAAGGTCAGTTGTCGTATCACATTGGGTCAGTAACACGGACCTATATTCATCATTGTCAAGAGGAAACATACATATCAGATTATTTATACATTTTTATATTCTAGAAAATAGTGCTCCTAATAAGCTGGTGCAACATATTCTATGTCCAAAAAATCAGGAAAAAACATCTGGAAAATCTGACATGAACGAAAACAAGCTAAAGAAAAAAATCCTGAATTCAACAATTGTTTGTTTTCCAAAGTCACTAGATAATAGGATTGAAAAAAAACAGTATTTGCGTTTGCTCTTTGATAGAATACCTTCTGGTAAAATTGAATCAATACACAGTTTACCAAAATATCTCCACGACGACTAGCACTGATGGACAATTGACACAGGGTGTACATGATTCATAGCTGGTTCAATAACCAAGCCATTGCTCATCTTTAAACTATTTCTTTGATAGTCAATAAATTGGGAACTTGCCGGGCCAAAATCAGGAAGGTCAGTAGGCATTGGACTATAACTGTTAAATATCTCATTCAAGTCAATATTGTAAACTACTTTTTAGGTTCATATCTATTTGTCTATAAGGTGCAGGACAGACTTTATTGCAGGCATAGAACAGAGCGTCAAAAATACACATATGTTTGGCATTTTGAATAAACAATGTCCGTCACAGATGTCCAAGTTACCCTATTGCTCTAGTTAGTTTCCGAGAGTTTTTCTCCATTTCGATGATGTCACCAAAGTTTTCTGTAGTAAATACAATAGCTGTTTTTGGCTGGTACTGACATTTTTCTATTGTAGATGAAATCAGATCCCCTTCTTCCCAATGAATTCAAGTTTAGAAAGAGTTAAAGGTTTAAATACATCATTTCAGTGACAAATATTCTTGTTTGATTACAGAATTAGTAAGAATAGAAGGAACATTAGTACCAGCTGAAAATCGGGGAGGTTGATTGATTGAATGGGGTTCAACGCCACTCTTAACAGTATTTCAGTCATAACATGCAGCTGAAGCACCTAACCATGGTATTTCTCATACCATTACTACCACTACATCCATTCCTAGCCTCCAGCTCCTCATCCCACTTAGGTTTATGATTACCTACCTATTGGTTAAGCGAATTTAAGAAAGAATATTTGTCACGATCGAGGATCGAACATGAGGTCTCATTACTGCATTGGAATCCTACACACTTTCACTGTGCTTTGGCCGTGGCCTTGCAGATACGGGAGGCAGTAAGAAAAGAGAATTCCTATAATTTGTGAAATTTTCCTGAAAACCTGAAATTGCAACTTGAAATTCCTGAAATTTGTCCTAAATGATAGCACTGAGAGAATATCACAATACCACATATCAGAAAGGTCGGTTGTCTGATCACATTGAGTCAGTAACACGGACCTGTATTCATCATTTTTCATCCTTAACTTACAATAATAACTAATTCTGCAAATAAATGTAAGAGAAAAAATCTACGATTCGCAGTCAAAGATTAAAAGATCATGCTAAATGATCGTGATAGGTCTTTAATAAAATTCCAAACAACCAAATTTTTTATTTGTCAAATTTCAAAGCTGCAGAAAACAAAAGGTGATAAATATTAATTTTTGTCTTCGGGGACGATAATATAGTAGAAATTTAGAAACTGTTTGGTACGAGCATTTTTTGATTTTCCAAGTTTTCCTTAAGCTGTTTTCTTTAAGGGTTGTACAGGATGGTGTTGGAATATGCTAATGGGAGGGCATACTTTGCTCAGTGGTATTGATTGATTGATTGAATGAAGTTTAACACCGCTTTTAACAGTATTTCAGTCATACTGTGGCAGCTGGAGCCCCTAACAATCGATTCCTTGTATTTCTCACATTAGTACTACCACTTCATCCTTTCCTAGTCGCTGCTATCCCACTCACTCAATACAGACTAATGAATAGAGAGGTGCCATAGGAAATGACAGATTCTTGGCCTCACTGTTATTCATGTAGGTATGTCATTACTTTTAGCTCACTAGATCAGATAACATGATTCTCATCAAGTGTACAGAAACACGGAATTCACTTGATATCATCATATTGAGAGAGCTCAATATAGCATTGAATCTACTTCAGCTGAACTTATATTACATACCAAAGATGAATGCCCTTGGCCATATAGTTTAGGAGGATAAGACTTATGAACTTGCTAGAATTGAGTTTGTTGGATTTTTTTTCAACTTTAGACCTCTTCGGTAGGGCCTCTTTTTACCTCAAGGGTACAATTTTTCACAACTTTGTAGAGAACCATGTGGCTATATGAAACATAAATGCCCTTGGTATTGTAGTTTATGAAAAAATGTTTTCCAAAGGTTTACTAAAATTTCCCATCTTCAAATACCATTACAATGGAATTAAATTCTTTTACAACTTTTGTAAAACTTTACCCAGTCACCATTCCTGCCAAGTTTCAGCTTGATCAGGTAACTGGTTTAGAAGACTTTTAAGAAATTGTTGACGTACAGACATATGACCAACAATCACTGATCACAATAGTTCAGCTCAGTTGAGCTTAAAATCTTGCAAACTGAGAGTAAAATTACTTAAGCTTTCAGCAGAGACTAAAAAACTGTTGGAAAGGAGGGACAGATGGAGTTCTTCTTAATCCTATGTTTCTGATATACAAATCACTCTCAGTCATATTTTATTGTCTATTTTCAATTTGGACAAATCTGTTTATAGGGTAATTAGGTGAATTCTTTACCTGGTATGTTTCTGAATGCTCTGACAATTCCATTATCTTTATTATAAATAACAAGGGGACCCTTTCTCTTGATTCTACGTCTGTTTCGCATTTTACCTTTACCAGCTCGGAACCTTTTGGATTTGTATACCTAAAATTATAATTACAAATGAAAGTCACTGAAACTAGTATTCTTGCATGAGTACTTATTCCCCTCACAAACATTTGTTTGAAAAGGGCTTAATGCCACTTAGCATTTCAGTTATTGTGGCGGCTGGAGCACCTACCTGAGGATTCCTGGTTCTTCTCTCTCCAGTCCAAAATTCCTTTCCAAGCCTCCAGCTGCTCATCCTACTTAGGTTTAAGATTATCCGCCCATTGGTGGGAGAAAACGTCAAAAGAAATATTTGACTCAACAGAGGAGGGAACTCCAGACCTCATGATTGAGAGTTTGACACGGTACCAACTGAGGTATGGCCGTGACCCCATCAGCATTTAAACGCTCATGTAGTGCAGTTGACCTTAGACCTATATCGCCAAAAACAATAGGGCATCTACATAAGGTTAAATGGCAAGTTGGAGCAAAGAAACGGCTGTCAATCAAATGTGCCCTTGACCTTTGACCTATGTGACCCCCCCCCCCCAAAAACAATGTCACTTCCTTGGATCATTGGCAATAATTGTATGAAATTTGATGGTTGCAGGACAATCCATTCTATAGTTCAACATTGGAAAACGAGACTACAAAATTTGCAGTTGTGTTTATTTTCCTGTTATCCACACCATGATGTTGCAGATGACAATTTTTTGTTTTTAATTGTTGATTTTTTTTTTGTACTTTATTATTAGAAATTTAAAGAATTGGCGTAGAAAACATCATTAATTAAAAGCATTTTTTTTCATCTACCACAAAGTTTCCCAAGGCTTTTATGAGGTGCACAATAAAGCAGGTTTGTGTGGTAATGAACTGAAAAACAAATCTTGATCATGATGAAAGGGTTTGTTTAACCCATTCCCAGATGACAAGATTTTTGACTGGTCCAAATTCAAATAGTTGCAGACAACAATTTGATTGTTCAATTAAATAGGGTAAAACGTCATTTCTAACCATATTTCAGTCATATCACGGCGGCTTGAGCGCCAAATAACCATGGATTCCTGGTATTTCTCACACCAGTACTACCACTACATCATCTCCTAGCCTCCTGCTACCATCCCACTTAGGTTTACAATTATCAACCCATTGGTGAGAGATAAATGTCGGAAAGGATATGTGCCACCACCAAGGATTGAACCAATCACATCCCATGATTGAAGATTGGGAGCCTGACGCACTACCAACTGCACTATCATGGGGGCAGACAACAAATTGAACTTGATTTGAACTTGATGTCTTCATTTTGTCTTCCGAGGTTGAAAACATGTGGATAAGGAAGAAATTGCTTGGAACAAGTAATATCTGCATTCTCCAAAATGTTTTCAAAGTTCTTTTTCTTGCGGGCATCAAAAAGCAGCTTTGTATGGGAATGGATTATAAATATCTCATAACACAACTTCTTCCAATACCTACCTTCAGAATATCTGTGTATGCTCTCAACTTTCTCAACAAAGCTACGGCTTCTCTTGTCTTCTTGTATTCTTCTATTTTATCACTGATCACTAATGGGATTTCAGGCACCTGTTCTATCTTGTGGCCTGGAAGAGATTTTGAGGGGTAAAACTCCAGAAAGTGCCTCATTTACCTATACCATGACTTGCTTTTTGATGCCCTGATGTCATGGGAAAAGAATTGCTTGTAACAAACAGTTTCTCCTTTTCTGACATTGTTATCTTATGTGGCAGGCCTGGAATTTCCCAGAAAATTCGACTCGCAATTTTTTGCAAGTGGCTTTTGAAACAACTTGCAAACAGTCAAATTCACTTGCAATTTTAGTATTAGTGGTTATACAGGTTTAGCTATAGAAAAATAAAATCATATATTATTAAATGAGTTATTCTTTTATTGTGAAAAAATCTTCAAAGAAAAAACAAGTTGATCTAACATTAATTTATTTCCAGACAACACAACTTTAGACTAGTCAATATTATAAGAAGTTGCTTACAGCTGCTCTTCTAGAGCTTTCAATCCTTTGTTTTTATGCAATTATGAAAGGGATTTCATCCAGCATGAAAAAGGTTAAACCTACTAACATAATGGAGAGAGTGGTAAGTGAACATGACATCTTGAAAATTTATTTTTCTGATCGAAATTGATATTTAGATCTTGGAGATTCATTTACGTATGCATTCTTTTCACTTGTCACAAAGGTTGACTTGTTAAAATATTTGACACAGTGATTGATCAAAAAACTTAATCATTTGAAGGCTCAGTTTCTGTTTTTTTATGCTTTAAACCTAATAATTTCGACATGCAGACGATAAAAGTAACACAAAGCATAAAGCTCGGAAGCTAACACTAAAATACTGGATATTGTTGCCCATATCTTGCAGAAATTGATAAAATGATCACAGACCTTTGTTTCTGGTATGGTCATTGATCGATGACAATTTTTTCATCCTTTAAAATTATTCAGAAATGTTAATTGACTTTTTTCCATCCATTGGTTTCTGAGAAGAGGATTCTTAACAATTGATGAGTTAACAAATCACTACAGTACACTGATCCCGGGAAATAATGTCGTATCTAGACTAGACCAGTACCGCCGTCGACTTAATCAAAGCTTTTTTGTTAAAGTCGACAGTGGTACTAGTGACTAGTCTATATCTAGACTTCCTGTTTAGGAAAAAATGTAAAAAAAGACAAGATCCGAAGGAGAAGCATAAATCGGTTTAGCCTAGTGCAAAAAAAAAGAATGAAAAAATAATATGAGTGACATCTTTTTCTGCTGATCAATTTAATTCACTCTCAAAAATATTCGAGTTGCAGAAAAAATCACTTGCAATCTTCATTTTTAACTCGCAAATTGCGAGTACGCGAGCTGAAATTCGAGCCCTGTGTGGGACAAATTTTCACACACTGTAATGTCGTCTGCAATGTATTTGACCAGTCTGAAATTTTGATACCTGGTACTGGGTGAACAATAGTTTTACAATAACCCATTCATAATTGATAGCGTGACATCATGATAATTGATTATATAATATAATTAACTATTATATAATTCAATCCTGGAATTCCATCTGTAACAGCCACATGTACTTCAAATTTTTCTGTGCAGATTGGAATGATGAATCTAACATTCTAATCAAAACTACCCTGAACTATTCAACATGCCGATATTGCAGGGTTTGTGTTGGACTTGTAAACCAGGTTTTGGACCCCCCCCCCCCCAATTTCTTTTATCAATTTCTTCCTGGTTAATATGGTACAGGACAATTTGGTTATCAATTCTAAAACACATTTTCAGGGGCATGGAATTCCCATGCCGGACTTATCCGACATGGGCTTTTCCACTAGCAGACAAGCACATTTTTCAAGTCCACTTGTCCAGGGCCAAGTAAATACCATGGCAAGCCTTTGAATCAGACAAAATGGATCTCCAATACAACTTATTATATATTTGAAAATTAAAGTGAAGATGTATATCAATTGATTGAATGGGGTTTTCACCACTTTCAACAATATTTCAGTCACATGGTGGCAGCTGGAGCGCCAAATAACCATGGATTCCTGGTATTTCTCACACCAGTACTACCACATCCTTTCGAAGCCTCCAGATGCTCATCCCATTTAAGTTTAAAATTATCCACCCATTGGTATATGACAAATGTCAAAAAGGATATTTGCAGCGACTAGGATCGAACCCAGGACCCCAGGACTAGGAGTCCTATACCATTGTGCTATGACCACAACTGAAGATGTTTATTGATAATGAATAAAATCATGCTGGGTTGTATGTTTTCCTAAAATTTATCTATTCACCTTTTTTTCATTTCACTTCTTGACAAGTAGAAAATTGTCTTGCTTATCCAGTGGCAAGTGGAGAAAATGTATTTCCACACCTCTCTTTTTTTTTTGTAAATTTAGGCTTTTTGTTGGTGATTTTTTTCAATTAAATCAAGCTTGAACAGAATTATCATTTTCAAGATTTGCTTACCTTTAGACATAACAAGAGCAGGAACTCCAGAAGCAGCAATGGCCGAGCAAAGAGCATAACGTTTTTGGTTCACATTGATTTTCCTGTGCCATCTTCTGTATGTTTTGGTGGGGGCAAACATTCTTCCTCCACGACACATGTTTCCAAAGGCTCCCTGGCCGGATCTGTGGGTACCACCACCCCTTACACGGGGAATACGTGCCACAGCTCTACCTGTACCCCAAGATTCTGCAGACGTCTGGTGACCTAGTGAAATTGGACAGGGGAATGTTTATTGATATTCTAATTCAGATGATTTATAATAGCTGTTAACAAATGTCAATGAATATATTACTATTTCAAATTTGCATTTAACCCATTTCTGTTTAATCCCTGGTTTTTATGTCCCTGTGGTTTTATACTTGAGAAAACTGGGGGAAAAAAGAAAATGCTTGTTACACTTGTAACAAGCAATTTATTCTTTTTTCCACAACATTTTCTACCCTACTAAATAACTATTTTTCAGATACAATCAACTTGTCATCTGCAAAACCTTTGAATTTGGACTGGTCTAAAAGACTATGAGCATTTAAAGGCTGTATACAGATTCAATATTTCTTTTTAAAATTGACATTTTGAACAATGGTTTAAAAAGAGCAACCAGGAGTTGTAGACTGAAATCAGACTGCATTACCTCCCGCCCAAAGAGATACATTCTGGTTTCAGCATGACAAGGGTTTAAAACAATTAAGAGATGTTGGATTACAGCATTATCCATGACCCTCTGTTTCTATGATTTTTTTAGGAATGAGCCCCAAAACTGCTTGGACAGCCTTCTTCTGTCTTCTTTGATAGGGGTTATTATACAGCAAAATGCCCCCATATTTTGAAAGACGAGGGAAAACCCTGGATTAACCCATTAACATCCTAATTGAAGACTGGTCCAAATTTAAAGAAGTTGCAGACGACAATTTTAAGTTTGTGGAATTTCAGATTCTTGATTTTTACGTTTTCCAATGCCTTTCTCTTCAGAGACAGGATTATGTGGGAAGGGGTTAAACCCTGAATCAACTTTTATCTAACATACCAGCATATTTATTAACAGCATATGGTTGGCGACTGTTCTTCTTCATTTCAAAGTGAACAAAGTTCACGATGTCTGGCCTAATTGGGGCCCTGAAGACAGCTGGCAGAGTAATATTTGTTTCGGACTTCTCACCCTGATCATTGTACACGGATATTAATGGACGAGCCTGAAAGTAGATGAAGTATCTTGAAGTGAATTCTCCCTATGAAATTTGTGCTAGTTCCTTGATAATTGTGACCCTTTAGCTTTGAAAAGGCATGACTCCTATTACATGGGAACATTTGTAATTTTCAAAGTTTTCATTAAAATATATTCCTTAGTTGATCAGTCAAAAAAGTTCCAGGAGAGGATTCTAGAACTTTTAGCAGTAGTCATATAATATTGACATGACCATTTATAGCTTTTTAAGAATAGGGATAAATGTAAATTTCAGTTCAGTAGACAAATATATGTTAATAAGTTGACTGTACAAATTGTAAGTTGTGTAAATAGTACAAACACAAGTTTAATACCAAAATGGACCTTAACCAATTATCTATCCATGTAAATAAATGTAGATCTAAAGTAAGTCGGATATTTTATGTATTTAAGCCTCAATTCGCTGCACCATCAGAAACACAGTTTTTTGGCCATTTTGAATCAAATGTCGGCCATTTTTGCTGTTTGACAGCGAGATCTCTTGAGATCTCGGGTTTCTCGCCAAAATGATAGCAAATGAGAAATCAGGTCACCATATTTGGAATACATAGTATTTTTTGAAAACAGGACAGTTCTGATAGAAAATAAGAAAAAAGTTGTATGAAAGTAATTCAAGAGTTAAATGAATTTGATAGATGAAATAAAGATATTGAAGATTCAGTATCTCTGACGATACAATTTTATCAATGGTAGGTAAAAACGGGTACTTCAATTTTTTACGAGCTCCTGTTTTGACAGCATGACAATAGTGAGCAATGTGACATAATAATAGATCACATGACCAACCAAATGTCATGGCCGCCAAACTGAGGAAATATTTTATGAACTGGAAAGAAACCAGCATTAAACGATTGATACAATCGATATTTTTATTATTTTGATAGAATTTGTCCATTATATTAACCCTTGTCATGCTGAACCCGGAATATTCCTGTTTGGGCAGAAGGTATAGACAAAGATCAGCCTGCACATATGTGCAGTCTGATTTTGTCTACACCATCTGCTTGCCCCTTTCAAGCCAGAATTGTTTATAAAATTGGTTTTCAAAGGTAATTTTGACCTTCAACTAGTGCATCCGGAATTTTGGTGCTTTGATTTTAGTGCAATTCTGAACAGGATTATATTCAGCATGACAAAGTTAAGGTATGTAAGGAATTCATCCATAGAGAGTCGCTTATCACAAAACATACAATATTAGGATTTGCAACAAAGCGCAAAGATGAAAGTCATAGCCCTTGCCAGCAGATTATCAGAGAGAGGGCTACGGTATCGCAGCTAATTTGGCCCATACTTTTTTTAATTTGGCGAAAGTGAGGGCGACGACTTTTTTCTAGCCAGAGCTAACTCTGGGAAAACAGTGTAAAATTCAGAAATTTTAAGAAATGTTTTCTACCCAGAGAAAATATCTAAAATTTCATTGGCTTTAAATTGTCGTCTGCAACTCCCTTTAATTTGGACCAGTCTAAAATTTAGCCATCTGGTAATGGCTTAAATGCAAATGACTTAATTCATATAATTATATTTCAAAAAACCATATGACAAATTACTGATGATATCACTCAATACTAAATGACGTAATTATTTAAGAAACTCGGAGTTGGTGAGCGGTTCGCTTCCCGTATCATTTCACCTGTCGGGTTGCCGGTCGCGAAAAGTGATGACCGTCTCGTTGACACGTGGTGTATCTTTTTCAATTTGAACATAAAAAATCAATGTCAGACAGCCAAAGAAAGGAAACTTGTACAATTATTGATATTAAGTATCACAGAGCATTGGAGGCAAATCGAGCTATTGGAAAGATCATTTACCATGACGGAGAGCAAAATTTCGTCTCCTCTCTCGGGAACTCTAGAAGAAAAAGGATCTACTTGCAGTTTTGCGGATGAATATTGATGATTGATATACCGGATGAGATGTTTGTACGTGATATATGATAATCATATAATAAATTATTGAAAACATAAAATATTTCTTGAAGATTTAATTATAGTCAGCTTTTGAAAATACAGACTTTGAAATTTCCACAGTGTTACTATTTTCTTTTAATTAAAATGTACTGCGGTCTAGGAACCAAAACTCTTTTTTATATTTTTCTGGTTATCTTTGCTTGGCGTATTCGAGATAAACTTAAGTATTTATCTTAACTTTCCATATTTCTATCGAAAATTGTTAAAAGGCATATAAAATGATAATAACTTAGAAGTTACAGATTCATAAAGTCCACACTTACAAACCCTATGTATTACAATACACAAATGCCAACAAACTGTATTCCTATTCGATTAACTCCAGTAACAAAATTATTACAACCGAAGCTACAATTTACATCAGCTGGATTTGTTGAAAAAAATTCTCGAACTTGAACAAGTACTTCACAAATGAAATTATGTCACTTGCATTAGTTGCATACGGTTCGAGTGACGAGAGCGAAGGAAGTGACAGCGAAGAAAACAGTCAACAAAAATCGACAGTAAATGGTGGGGCAAATCTCTCAATAAACCAAAGCAATGATGGCACTACAGATTCCAGGGATCTGGCTGTGGATAGATCATTAGATGGAAAGTTACGAGGTATAGAGTTCAAAATTAATCTTAATGGACTAGGTATGTTAACTCAAGTATCTCAAAATTGAAAGCATACTGTCAGTTCTTGACATTCAGGGATTTTTTAGATTCATAGGCGTATACAGGGCCAAGTAGCTGCGATATCGTAGCCCTCTTTCTGATAATCTGCCTCGCCAGCAGATTATCAGAAAGAGGGCTACGATATCGCAGCTAAGGGCCAAGCACAGGGAGCAGTTACGTATGCTGTAGGGCTGTAACGATACAGAAAGTGACGAATACGAATACAGATCACGATACAGGGTCATGAATATGAATATTTATTCATGAATACAACTTATTCCAGGAACAGACATGTTTATCCGTATATTTCTTTGTTTGAATGGGGTTTAACGCCGCTTTTAACAATCTTTCAGTTATATCGCGGCGGCTGGAGCACCTAACAATGGATTCCTGGTATTTCTCACACCAGTACCGCCATTACATCCTTTCCTAGCCTCCAGCTGCTATCCCACATAGGTCTACGATTATCGACCCATTGGTGAGAGACAAATAGTCAGAAAGGATGAGTGCCGCCGTCGGGAATCGAACCCGGGACCTCTAGATTGACAGTCCGACGCGCTACCAACTGCGCTATGACGGCGGCTGGTATATTTCTTTGAGTAAAGAATGAAACAGACAATGCCTATCTGTGATACGGACAGCTGTTTTAAGTTATCTATTTTATTATTTCTGCAACAGCAATCAAAGCAAATTCAAGCCTAACAAAGGGTGAACCATGATCCATCGTTGTTTGAAGCTGGATCATTTCAAATAACTTGCCTCTTAATGATGGATTTCACGTATTTGTACTTTAAATATGTATATTTTGAATTATGTTGTAAACTTCTATCTGTTACAAACTTACCAATTAATATGAAAATTTTTGTCACCAGAATTGATCACTTATAATGAAAAGACGAAATATTTAAATTTTAGCCAACATTCAAGGTATATTGGACTTGCAGCCATGGCTTATATTTCATTTTTTAAAGGGAGGTAATTTATATGTTGCATAATTGAAGACAATTGGTCTTTGCTCGGAAAAATTATGTCATTCAATTTCTTCAAAATCTGCACTTAATGGTCAATAAAATAGAAAAATTAGGCCATAAATACTAGAATTTGAATTGAAAATCTTGATTTAAAAGGTTTAGTAGAACTAAGACTGACTTAAAAAAGATGATTTTTGATTGTTAGTATTAACAGAGGTCTGACTGTTGACGGTCAAAGTCATGCGTCGATTGTCCAGTTAATCTATCATTTACTACCCAAAATGCCACTTGTAGACAACAAATAAATAGCTGTCACCAATGAAATAGAAATTCTTTGATTTAGTATCTAGAATATGCATTCAGTTGCATCAGAGGCGCCCTGTGTCAATCGACTAGGCTTTAAGGATTTACGTCTTTCTTCATAAATTTGATGAAACCGCCGTTATAGCTTGTGCATGTTGGATATCTATGACCTCTTGGATATTTTTTTGAGTCGCTGAAGCTGAAAGCTTCGGAAGCGACTCATTGCTATCGCACGATATTTGTTAAGCAAAGTCCCGAACCAATTTCCACCCCTGAATGCCTATGCTATAACTCTGCCATTGTATCTTGATGTGATAAATAAGAACAATTAAGATAAATCTAGAAGATTGATGTTTTTATATTTAACAGTTTTGAATCAAAACAAGCGTTAACTTTGTCATTGTTTTAGTTTTAAACGCGAACTACTTATAGCGCGGAAAAAGCCAAAGTACGTACTAAAATTGAGGTCGACAGTTCTTATGAAATGACCATACTTCCCTATGTATTTTGCATAATGTCATAATCGTTTTGCATTTTCAAATAAAGTAGATGTTAAAATTCATTTTAAATCAAAATTGAGTGTGTAAACCATTTCTATTCATCATTTCGCGGAGGTAGAATAAATCATCCGCGTAGTTAGGGACTGTGTTACTATTTACCCATGGACACCCAAGGACACCAAAACGGCCCGAAGTCAAAATGATCAAATGCCAAAGAAGCCCGTACTTTTGTCGGAATGACCTGAAAGTGATTGTCAAAACGGATCAAAAGGAAATTTTCAAAAAGTAGATCTTGAAAAATTATTCAAATATAAACTTTTATGAAGAATTTCTGATTTTGGACCAAATGCAAATACAAGTTTGGGCCGTTTTGACTTTCGGTCGTTTTGACTGTAAACCAGGACACCCTGAGATGCCTGACATATGTAATAATATTTTTATATAATTAGTTATATATAAGTAAATCTTAATAACATTGCATTTAACCTTCGACTCCATTTAAGATTAGCGTGATTCTTGTTAAAAAATTTAGAAAACTTAAAATCCATGTCCATTCTGGCAATTTTTTATTTATATTCTTTTTAATTCTATTTTTTATTTTAATTGAGAATGTTTATTTCTTAATCTAACCGTATTTCCTGTTTACAAATGAGTAGGACATTCACGAATCATAAATTGGAAAAAACGCCCCGGGTTGATTTTATCAATCTTAACAATTCTTTTACCACTGGGCTCATAGAGTTACCATGGCCGTTGTTAGCAAACCGAGGGAGGCCCAGGGTAACGAATACGTTCTTGATGTGAGAAATTTAGAAAGCCAGTTTGATTTATATTTTCCGTAAGTAAAATAGAAAGAATCTCAAGGTACTGAAGGCGTTGTCTCCGGGTGAAAAACAACAACAACAACAACAACAAAATTTACCGACGAAATTGTAAGCATTTGTAAAGCTTCAAAGGAATTACTTTGTGGATGATTGATATTGATTGCACAGAATAGGGGCAATGAATCCAGTTGTGAATAGTTTAATTTCAAAGTATTGGGGAAATTCAGATACGAACTGATCGCCTGGAATACATATATATGAAATCTATAGGTATTACTTTATTTTGCGGAGCTTGATATGGCATCGTCGTTGCTTTGAATGCATTTAAATGAATGAAAAAAATATACGTATAGCGAGAAAAGCAAAACAAACCAAACATAGTCTTAATTGTCCAAGTACCGGGTTGATAATTGAAAAATGGTAAGTTAGTTCACAAGGTTGTAAAAATCATCTCGAATGAAACAATCTAGGCCACATAAAGTAAATGTTCGATAAAAACAAACAATTGTCGCTGTCAAGCTCTCAATTTGAACGAGAGCACTTTGAACTAAAATTTCCGTCGCAATAAAGCCGAAAGAGTCCCGAGGTAATGCACACGTTCAGTACAGCGAAAAGATAAATATCTATGTCAACAGCGGCACTCATCCTTTCCGACTATTTGTCTCCCACCTATGGGTCGATAATCGTAGACCTATGTGGGATAGCAGCTGGAGGCTAGGAAGGGATGTGATGGCGGTACTGCTGTGAGAAATACCAGGAATCCATTGTTAGGTGCTCCAGTCGCCGCGATATAACTGAAAGATTGTTGAAAGCGGCGTAAACCCTATTCAATCAATCAATCTATGTCAACATTGAGTAAATATTGCCGTCAGAATGAAGCAGAAAGAGTCCTGAGGTACTTGCGTTCCCAAGAAACGAAGCGATCGGCGGAAAATGGGATAAGTGACCAATCGTCATTGGATTTACTCACTGATATTAGATTGTATGATAAGATGAGACACCATATAAAACACGTTTTTCTTTCTTGTCACTGATTCTCTTATCCTAATAAAATTGGAGAAAGGGTTATGCATTCGTATAATTTTAGAAAAGTTATTTCCACTATTTTTCTTTTCCGCTCAAAGTTCTTTTGGGGCGAAATTGTTACAGTGTTTTCTGCTTTTATTTTGGCTTCTAATGCACGACAAAGATGTTCTCAGACTTCACATATATCAATTTCTTTACAAAACATTGGAATTCCTTTCTGGTACAAATATAACTTATTACACTGGGACTTCATATTCGATTATCAGTCCACCGGGTTGATATATGACGATGTGTGGAGTGGAAAAAATTCCATAAACTTCCATTTATAATTGACTAATTAAGAGCGCAACAATATCTTGTCAAACTGTAGGTATGACGTACTTGATAAAAATCCGACGATGTAATATACTTTTTATGGATCTGAAAGCATCTTCTTATTCTTAAGAATTGAAATGAAATTAAGGTCCCGGAGCATTACTATAAATATTCATAAATGTTTATATATGAAAATACTACGGGAATTCAAGGATATATTTTCAAGAATATATTTTCTTGCTTATGGGGAGTCCGAGCGTAGGTGAAACTGTCAAAGAAGTCAATATGCACTTTATACTAAAATTACCGTCATTGCTTATCTTTGAATATATTAAAGTTAAATTACACAGGATGCTCATGGATCTTCTGAAATCATAATTATAATATATTCAAACTGAATTTGTCTCTGTTTACTCGATATGCAATTAAAATAATTTTGACCTTCGGATATCTCTTTTAAATTCATCTCGGGTCAGTCAAACATTATTTGAAGTACGCATCCGTCCGGGGTATGGTTACATACACAGTCAATAACTCTGATTTTTTAATTCAAATCACTTGAATTATCCCCTGGTGCAATCACAAATTGTTCCAATGAATTATGTGTCCCGGACGAGAGATGAAACCAATTCCCGGGGTACACGATGTGGCTAGACAACGTATTGAATACAGATCCAGTGTTATAACTTGTTAATATTGAAAAGGTTTTTCATAATTCAAGCAGTAAGGTTGTGGAATGTTTCTTCTTTTAAAATGACTTTTCTTAAAACTCCTGAACAAAATCTAGTTCCCGGACTTGTAGTGTACTTAACTGTTATACTGGTCAGGCGGACGGACACCGGTAATTTAATTTGTCCAAATATATTTAAAATTTGCATTACATAAAGGGTACTTTCGTTCATCTATCGTCGCTACCGTGGTTGTAAATCAACATCACTCGGGGTCTCTATTTAACGTCTTACCCAAAAGACAATCAGTTTGCTGGTTTGGTCAAGCAAGGGCTCGAGCCCATTATGGTGCGGTTAGAAGTCAAGTGCTCTACCAAATGAGCTTATCGGCTGTCATATACTTCATAAAGAATTTATAAAGCATCTGTATATAACTGCTTGATGATTCCACAAGTTTGAAAGTTCATCGAATAATGTACAATTGTCGAAAATCAATATGCTGAAAGGCCGATCATAGGCATGTTTCAAAGTAGCATACAGTTTATTGAAAAAGCCTTATCAACGGTTATCATATTTTTTTATTTATTCGTATTTCGTAAATGAATAGCGTTACAAGCTTTCTTGTAATGACGAAAAAAACTCGATTTTTCATACGTAGGTTTTGATTTCTGCAACAACAATATTTAGTTACATCATAAAAATATGAATAGAAGTTCGGAAACTTTAATCAATCTATCTACATATACTGCCCAACTCCCCTTTCGGGTATTACTGGCAGGTGAATTGTGTATCGTTACAAACATTTATTTTATACATTTATGTTCAAGCATATGAATAACAATTGGACCCTGTTTGACGATCTTGGGGCCGTTTTAACGCTTTTTAATGAAGAGGCCGGTTTGATTTTATTGGGCCTGTTCGGCCAGGAGCCGATTTGACGATGGGCCGGTTTGACAGGTTCCATGTATTGCTAATTACGGACAGCGCCCATATAAATCAAAATGACTCTCAGTTTAACAGGAGAGTTATTTATTATAATTCCCTACATTCAACTTAATATGTAGCAATAATTCTATATATCAGGTGTCCCGGGGTTTCCCGCGGTAAATAACAATCCGTTTGGGCGAACATTGGATGGTCGGCGACAACAACAAGAATGGAGGCGATTTCAAGTTCATTTTGTACATTCAATATTTTATCGACGTTTATTCATTTTAATAGTCTTGAAATGATGTTTCTTCAATCGAGAAAAATATCATAGAACAAACACCGATATGAATAGCTGTCTTAACGATTAGCGAGGCTACAGTTCTGCCTTTAATAACGGAACCGTCGTTTCCAGTGCATCAAGTTTAGATTGTCATCGGCGTTGAAAAAGGTCAGTGAATACCGTAATCACACACACATAAAGGTAATAACATAAAAACATTGCTTTTTGTTTCTTTCAAAGACAAACAATAATATTTATCAAGTTGTCTTATTCTTTACAAGAGCAACTTCTTTGAATGTTTATAACTTTTTAACTCGGCACCAAGGACCCATCAGGAACCACCAGCAAAAATGTTCAGGACTTCTTAATTTTACCCATGTGATGTGCCGATCTTGTAGCCTATTCAGGACTTCTTAACTTTACCCATGTGATGTGACGATCTTGTAGCCTATTTAAGAATTTTTGTTGGTGTGAAATTGTCAAGAGTCTGAAAACAAGTCATTCCATTAAAATTGGTCAACAATTTTGGAAATTCTATGGGTATGAATAATGATAATTATTATGTTAGGGGTAAAATATGTGTGCTAGTTGTTCTTATTGAATTACTTTGGAACATCAATATGGACGCATAAAACATTGTTCTAAGAAAGGGATTTATACATCTGAATCTGACAAATAATGATTGATAAACATTTCTTAAACAATGGCACCAAATATTGCAGAATTGACTGACCACGGATAAAGAATAATCTGTTCATACCACACCTGGCTAAAAATAGAATGAAAGACAGATGACAGATAGTAAATAAAATACTCTACAGAGCAAGAACTTATTTTTTAGCCCTCCACATTTTTCAAAGGAAAATAATATTCCACAAGAGATATTTACTGCTTTTATGCAACATTAAAAGACATTTTATGCTTTGAAATCTAGAAATGTTATTCATCTTTCTAAACACAAATCAGTTGAATAAAGATATGCATAGAACCTGCAGTATGAAATGAAGTAGCCGCCGTCATAGCGCAGTTGGTAGCGCGTCGCACTGTCAATCTAAAGGTCCCGGGTTCGATCCCCGACGGCGGCACTCATCCTTTCCGACTATTTGTCTCTCACCAATGGGTCGATAATCGTAGACCTATGTGAGATAGCAGCTGGAGGCTAGGAAGGGATGTAATGGTAGTACTGGTGTGAGAAATACCAGGAATCCATTGTTAGGTGCTCCAGCCGCCGCGATATGACTGAAATACTGTTAAAAGCGGCGTTAAACCCCATTCAATCAATCAATCAATGAAATGAAGTAAAGTGCAAGAAATGAAAGTCTTTTTCAACATGCTTCCATGCGCTCTAGAGGTCACATTCTAAGCTCAAACCATTAACAATTGTCTTCATGGGGAGTCATAGCCATGCTACTGATCATGTGGGTATATTCAGGACCTGGATATGTCCTTTGGCAAGGCGTTCAGTCACAACATAGAACTAGAGATACTGAGCAAGTACATGATTGATTGATTAAATGAAGTTTAACGCAACTCAATTTAACAGTATTATAGTCACACAGCAGCTGGCGCCTTGGAATCCTGGTATTTCTGAAACCAGTACAACCACCACATTCTCTGAGTCTCAAGCTGCTCATCCCACAAAAGTTTATGGCTATCCAAACATTGGTGGGCTAACATATGTCGGACAGGAAGTTTGCTGTTGCCGAGGATTAAACCCTGGACCCCACGACTAGGAGTCCTATGTACTACCAATGTGCTATGACCATGGCTGAAGTACATGAATAGGTGAACTTGGCCGTGATATAACTGAAATGTTGTTCTTTGAACAGTGTTATACCACCATTTAATTAAATGAAAAAAGGCCTAGCTTCATTAACAGAATTTACATGATTTAATCCGCTTTATGCATGAAATTAATCTCAAGTGATCAAAGGCCAACAGCCTGAGGTTAATGCTCAATAGCCAATACAAAACAATTTGTTTGTTATGGCGACTCTCAGGCCCTTCAGGGCTTTGATTTCACTTTGCATCCCGGAAAAATATTTCACATTTTGTATTCGCCAATATTCGGTTCTCAGACAGACGAATACGATACGTACTCGCCGGAAAAAAAATATTCAATTCATCGAATATTCGAGTGTATCGTTACAGCTCTAGTATGCTGGATATTAGCTAAAATGACCCAAAAGTCAAACCAGGCCTTTTAGAAATACTATATGTAGTGGGGCTCGGATATCAAAAAACGCTCTTTTGAGTTAATGCATCTTTAATAATCTTCGTTAGTTATCAATGTCAGAAAGCTGATGATTCTCAACAATTGAGCTGACCGTTCTTCAAGCCCGCACAACTAAAAACTGATTTGAAAAACGGTCTTTGCAAAACATTTACGTCATTTTGACGTCGCATGAACGTCGCGCGTATTTTAGTACGGCGCGACGCTACGTTACGTCGAAATGCACTCCTAAGAGCTAGGACGCTCTTACACTCCCCTCTATGAAATCACATCATTTCATAAATAAAAGGCAATTAAGTGCGAAGGTAAATTCTTAAAAGAAATGCTTTTGAAATCATAAACCATTTGAAATAATGTAATTAACAATGATCTTGCACTATAAATCTTGAAATATTTCTGGTACTTATAATACAATTAATCATTTTAAAACATATTGAATTAATATAAGACCTTTGTAATTTACATGTCAATGCAAAGCAATTACACCCCTTCTAAAAGACAAAGCCTTGTGACCGGTTTTACTAATTTTGACCCTTTTGTTTTGACCACACAACTACGCACATGCCCGTCTCGGCCAGTTCTGACGTCCTCGACAACGCCCATCGGCCATTGTCCCCTCGGAATCTTGTCGTCAGCTACTAATACAAGGTCTCCAGCACGCAAATCACGAGTAAGCCGTCTCCATTTTTGACGTTTTTGTAATGTAGGTAAGTATTCCCTTATCCAACGCCTCCAGAACACGTTTATCAAGTACTGAGTTTCCTTCCATAATTGTTTGGTTGATGAATGTTCACTGTTGTTAGTTACGTATGGAATATGAGACTCTGATTTCATCATTAACAACATGTTTGGTGTTAACGGTAACGGGTCACTATGATCACGACTCACTTGTGTAATAGGCCTACTATTTAGAATGTTTTCAGTTTCTGTCATTAATGTCAACAACTGTTCATCATTAAGTAACTGTTCCTTGACAATCGACTTCAATACTGTCCTTGTAGATCGAATCAGTCTTTCCCACAATCCACCCATATGACTTGCACTCAATGGGTTGAAATGCCACTCAATATCCCGTTTCACCATTTCACGTCCTATCTTTGACTGGTTCCAATTATTGAAGCATCTCCTGAGTTCACGGTCCCCACTTACGAGATTTGTCCCATTGTCACTATATACCTTCTCCGGCAAGCCTCTTCTACTCACAAAACGTTGAAAAGCCGCTAAGAACGATTCCGTAGTCAACGTATGCGCCACTTCTAAGTGTACCGCTCTAGTAGTTAAACACGAAAATAGACATCCGTATCTTTTCGTGGTCGTATCTTGTGTCTTAATCATTAAGGGGCCGAAGTAATCTATTCCAACGTAGGTGAATGGGGGTTTGTTGGGGGTCATCTGTTCCTTTAGTAAAGGGGCCATTTGTTGTCTAAGTAAAGGAGCATGCGCACGTTTACATACTATACAACTTCCAAGCATTCTTTTAACGACACTCTGTCCTCGTAGAATCCAGTACTTTCGTCTGAGAATAGCAAGCACCTGCTCTCTACCAACATGTCCGTGTGTTTCATGAATATGACGTATAATCAGTTTCGATATGTGATCCGACTGTGGTACGATAATAGGGCAAGTTTTCACATCTATTGGTAGCCTTCGTCCCTGCACACGAATTAGTCCATTTTCAATAATAGGATTAAGCGAAGCGAGTTTGCTATCTTTTTTCACGTGATTCTTTGCATTAAGATCTTCAATCTCTCCCTGGAAATGCCGATACTGCACGTGTGTAATCAAGGCACGCTCCGCCGCTCTAACGTCTTCGACGGTAAGTTCTCCTTTTTTCACTTTTACGTCACTGTCCACGTATTTATTCACACAGTACACTTGAAATCGTAATAACCAAGCTACACATCGTCTGAGCTTTGTCCAATCAGAGAAATAGTCAATAATTTTGCTTAGTCCGTTTTCTGTTACGGTCGCGTTTACCGTTACGTTTTTCTTCCGTTCAACGTCACCCTCCGGGATCCTGTACTCACACACGTTTCGAGGCCAATAGTCATCCGACTTCAATAAAAATGACGGTCTGTATAACCATTTATAAAGTTTTTTTGGTATCTGCTCCACTAATTCCCCTGGACGCAATATCTGCTGGGTTCGAATCTGTATCTACGTGTTTCCACTGGCTTGGTTTGGTAGCGTCATGAATAATGCGTAATCGATTTCCAACAAATGTCTTAAATCTAGTTGTCATGTTATTGATATAGCCTAGTACTATCGTTGAGTCTGTCCAGAACATTACGGATTCGACGTCCAGTTCGAGCTCCTCTGATAACATACCGTATAGTTGACAGGCAAGAGTGGCTGCTGAAAGTTCGAGCCTCGGTATCGACATCTGTTTAATTGGTGCCAGGCGAGATTTTCCGATGACAAGTGGGCAGACGACATTTCCCTTCACATCTTCTAGACGTAGGTACGCACATGCCCCATATCCAGCCTCCGACCCGTCACAGAATAAATGTAACTGCGTGCTCTTCATTTCTTGAAAGTGGGTTGGCTTGTAGCAGCGATTAATTTGAATCCGTCCAATTGATGGAATAGAAGATAACCATTGATTCCAATCCGACCTTTCCGGGGCAGGAATGTCCTCATCCCAACCAATCCCTTTACGACACAAATTCTGAATTATGGCTTTCGCGCGCAAAGTGATAGGAGCAACGTATCCTAGGGGATCGAAGATCGAGCTCGCAATAGATAGTAATCCCCGTCTTGTGGGTGGCTTTTCTGTGATTTTCACATTAAATTGTATTGTGTCCTTGTTCACATCCCATCCTACACCTAATGCCCGGTCACACGGTAAATCAACGTTCGGTCCAAGATTGATCTCCGATGGCGCCCTCTCCGATTCTGGTATTGCGTTTAGAACCTTCCGACTGTTACTTAGCCACTTTGTGAGTCGGAATCCTCCCCTTTCATTAAACTTTGTAGATTTTCGGCCAATTGTATGGCTTTGTCTTCACTAGGTACCGATTTCAGGCAGTCGTCTACATAAAAATTTCGCTCAACTGTTTGAATAACATCCTCTTCATACAGGCCGCGATTGTCACTAGCTGTTCTCTTCAACGCATATGCTGTACAGCTCGGAGAAGATGTCGCACCAAACAAATGTACACGCATGCAGTATGTTTTTAATGGTTTGTTCATGTCCCCATTAGGCCACCATAGAAACCTCAAAGAGTCACAGTCCCTTTCTGTAACGTTAACTTGATGAAACATAGCCTCTATATCTGCGGCTAAGGCTATTTTCTCCTGTCTAAACCGTATCACTACGCCAACTAAATTGTTCATTAAGTCTGGACCCTGTAGCAGTTGACTGTTTAGTGATATTCCTTTATATTTCGCGGCACAATCAAACACAACTCTCACTTTTCCCGGCTTATTTGCATTCAAAACGGGGTGATGGGGTAAATACCAAGTTTTGCTGGTAACTATCGAAGGCACATCAACATCTGTAGCATAGCCATTTTCAATATAGCTATTCATAGCGGTTGAATACATCTCGTGCAATTTCGGATCACGTGACAGTTTACGTTTTAACTGCGTAAGTCTCGCCTGCGCAAGCGGCAAATCATTTGGTAGGGCTTTACTTTCGTCTCTCCATGGAAGATCCATCTTATAATGTCCATCCTGGTGTACGATAGATGATTTCATCTTATCCAAGGCCATAGTGTCTTCTACTGACATGCATTCCTTTTCTGTCATAATCCCGTCCCTGAAATCGGTTGTCCACAGCCTTTCTAATTGTTCTTGCAACACATTGTCACTTGACTGTTGGAAATTTACGCTTGCCGAAGGAGTCGAACTCGCATCTCCGATAGGTCCTCGAACAGCCCATCCAAGTTTTGATCGAATCGCATAAGGCTGATCCTCGTTTCCCGAGCGAACTTCCACCGGAATATGAGCCTCAGGTGCGTCTGTGCCGATTAATAGCATGACGTCACTGACGTTAACGTCGGGAATTTGGATATCCGACAGGTATGAAACGTTCCGAATGTCCTTAATGGTAGCGGCAGAACGAAGTGAAATTGGTAACTTCTTCACCGTCCAGACGTTTTTAATTGTAATTGTGCCATCACCATACGCAGAACTCACGTTTAGATCGACTTCACGTCCATGTACGTCATTTCCTGTTGAATTCACGGTTGATATTTGGAAAGTTATCCGTTTACCAGTACATCCTATTTTCTTCAATAATCTTTCGTCACATAGGGTTTTGTCAGAGCCGTCATCCAATAACGCGTGCGTGTGGAAGGATCTGCCGTTTTTACACTGAATCTTTACGGGAATAATTCCTAAACAAGTTTTTACACGAGATCCCTTTGATGTCGCGCAATTCACTGACGGTTGTACGGCTTCATTGTCATCTCTGATCCGAGTCCAGCTGTGCAGTAGTGTGTGGTGCTTACCTGAACATTCACTAACCTTACACATTTTCTCTTTTCGGCATTTCCTAGACATGTGATTTCTTTTAAGACAATTAAAGCATAACCTGTTCTTTACAACAAATTTTTGCCTATCTTCTAATTTCATGTTCGTGAATTTACGACAACTACTAAGATCTGCACATTTGCCGGAACAACAACCACATTCTCTGTCGTCCTCAGAGAACGAAGACAATGTGGTTATTTTCTTTCTATGTACATTTTCAGATGACAAATTTTCAGGTTTTGTGTACTTTTGCTTCGAACTTTCCTGAGCAACGTCGATGCCGTAAATTGAGCGGGCTACGCGCGCTCTTTCATCTACAAATTTCATCAAGTTCTTAAAACATGGCTCTTTACTAGTTTCATAAATAGAGTGCGCAGTATCGGCCCATTTTGTCCTAAGATGCAAAGGCAAACGTCTAACAATTTTTCTTAAGTTCTCAGAATTATCAACGTCAGACACAAATCCTACCTGCGATAATGTTATTTGGCATTTTTGCATATCCAGCGCTAACTTCAATAACCCATCAACATCTGAAGCCTGAATCTGTGGACCAGTCAATAATTTATCAATACAGGTTCTAGCAATAACATGAGATCGGCCATAACGAGAGCATAGAATAGATCTAGCTTGTTCATAACCTTCGTTAGAGTCCATCAAAACAAAATCCTCAATTCTGGCTTTTATAACTTTCCTCTAGATTTTCAATCACACTTGAGTTCTCACAGTTATCTACGCATGTGAAATGCGCTGTTTTGAAATGTTCATATCTGGAGCATAATGATAAATAAAGTTTGTCTACCTTCTCTTTGTTCTCCTTGTTGACCATATGCTTCTCGAGGTCCTTATACAGTCTCGTAAGTTGCGCCAGATGCGTTGACCGTTGCTTCTTTGCTGTCTCGATATCCATTTTTATCTCTTATCGTCAAATAGCTTGTTGAGAATTGTAGTGGGGCTCGGATATCAAAAAACGCTCTTTTGAGTTAATGTATCTTTAATAATCTTCGTTAGTTATCAATGTCAGAAAGCTGATGATTCTCAACAATTGAGCTGACCGTTCTTCAAGCCCACACAACTAAAAACTGATTTGAAAAAACGGTCATTGCAAAACATTTACGTCATTTTGACGTCGCGTGAACGTCGCGCGTATTTTAGTACGGCGCGACGCTACGTTACGTCGAAATGCACTCCTAAGAGCAAGGTCGCTCTTACACTATATATAGACAAGGGATACAACTCAGAATTCCTCAGATCCCACCCCTGTCTGTTTTAAACACCTCTGAAAATTACACTTCTTTGTTTACACATTTTACAGTTGTGCATATTCGTCAAACATATACTCATTTGTAACCTTGACTCATCCATTCCACAAAAACTATACAGCTTTCAGAATACAGACAAGTTTCTTACAGAAATACTCCTCAATTTTGTCCGTTTGTCGAGAAGTAGCACCTTCATTTTTCATCAGTAAATAGCAAATCCAAGATGAGTCACTCATTTCTATTATGCATAGAGCAATGGTAAATAAATAATAAATTAAATACATTTTTACCTTTAAGTAGTTAATTCTGAAGATTGCAGAGCTCTCCTTAGTTTATCAAGTGTTACATCCTTTCTAGAAGTCAAAAGGCAGCTATGTTGTTTTTTTATGATAATGATCCAGAAAGCACAAACGGATGCAAAATTATGTAAAAAGGGGTAATGGACGAGAAAAGCCACAAGCCATAAAGCCATAACTGCTCCGTTTGGGGCCAAGTGCAAATAAAGTGTGACATCAGGGTCAAAAATTCAACTCCAAATGAGATAGGTTTTAATTGTTTTAATTGAAAGTACATATGTCAAATTTTAAAAAAAGGTAAAGCATTTTTCGAGCATGTTATGGTCTTCAGAAAATATCAACCTTTATATAAGGTTAAGATATAATTTTATAACTTTACATAGCATTATTCAAATTGAAAAAAGTATGTAAAAGAAATATACCTTTTATCAACTTTATTACCAAAAGGTAATGAAACATTCAATTCAAATAACAAAGTTTAAGTAGAATTGAATCAATTAACTTTAGAATAAAACAAAGTTGGCCTAGATATTCAAATAAATAAATGAGTTGTGTCCAAATGAAAAATGTTATCAAATTTCTTTTTATCCGTTATGGTTGGGACAAATTGCATATATGCATTATTATGAGAAGATATAAAAGATTTTAACAACCAGTCTTTGCTTATTTCAATCATTAAGCCATTAAATGGTGTGAAAGCTCTTCAGAATTCGCTCTCTATAATAAATTATGCCTTACAGTTTTATTATGAAAGGCTTGGTTCTCAATTTCATTCAACAATACCACCAAATCACTTACATAGCTAGCAAAATGCAAGGTACCATTTAATAATAATAAACTTCTTCATCGCGATATCAATTATGAAACTGTGCTTTAAAAATCAAGAACTAGTACCCAAGATTATTACTCAATTTGCATTCACATTTTTATGGCTATTGATGATTGTTATGGTTGGGACATCTCTCAATGTCAAATTTTAGGATAACTAGCATTAATTAAATGAAACATTCTGGTGTACGAGGGGTGTTTGAGAAGTTTCGGGACAAGTGGCATAACTTCTTTTTTCATGTGTAGTTTCCTACGAAATTTGGAACGAATTTGAACTAACTAGATGCATTGAATAAAAATGTAATTCTGATAATATCAATAACCGCCAACATTTCAGCGTCACTATGGTTACGTCATGTCAGGCTGAGCGGAGCACACAGGTTTTTACTGACGAAATCAAACAATTTCGGTTTAAATTCTTGTGGTTAAGCATAGTACTCACGTCTTATTTCTGTCTACATTTTCTCAAAATATTCCCCTGAATGTTTGATGCACTTTTCCCATCTTACAACCCACGTTTTGAAACATTTTCGGAAGTCCTCAGATGGAATTTTGCGGATCACTTCGCGGACAACAACTGGAAGGTCATCGACGTTGTTGAATCTTTTTCCACGCATGTCAGACTTGATGGTGGGGAAAAGGTAGAAATTTGGTTTTTGTTCATCTGTGAGAATTTGGGGGATCCACCTAGCGCACACTTTACTCATTCCTAGGTTGTTCGCAATCACCTAATGCACTGATGCAGTTCCCAGTCCCACTTTTATTGAAATGTCCCGTACCGTTAGTCTTCTATCACTGTCCAACAAAGTTTTGATCTCGTCCCCCTTCTCTGACGTCGTGTTAGGTTGTCCACTTCTTGGTCTTTTGCGTCTGCTGTTGTTGCTGAACACATTAAACCACTCATATATCCTAGTCCTTGACATTGCATCTTGCCCATACGATCCCGTGATCATATTGTGCGTTTCTTTCCGTGTTTTCTCTAGCAAAACGCAAAATTTTATCGAATATCGCTGTCTAATGTTTTATTCATGTTTGTAGATGTGATTACCACTTGTTTATATTTGAAACCGGAAATGACATTAACTGTCGTCGTATGCATACTGAACTTGACAATTTTTTGCCCATTTTAACGCAATATTAAAAAAGATATGCAACTCGTCCCGAAATTTCTCGAAAACCCCTCGTATTTCCACACCAAACAAATAAAACATGTTCTAACACTGAAAAAATTAACCACAAACCACATTATGGTCCAATTTACACAAAATAATTACAAAATAATTATAAATTATGTTGACAAAAGAAATTTTTAGCGTTTTTTTTAGGAAAAACCGGTATTTCATATCGATCAATCGGAAACAAGTTCTCACACATTTCCCCTCATTTCCACGCATGCTCATAAACGTGAAGTGAAAATCTATGTGATCGCCTCCATCTTGTTTCATCACTGATGAAAAAAATAACTAACTTACTTGCTGAATGCCAACAGCCTCCTTTTAGTCATGAATATCCAGGAACATGTTTTAAAACTTAATATATCGTTGGTAAACTGTCTAATGAATTGTCAAAATGAGAGAAATAATTTCCTCGCGTTTCAAGATAGAATCTAGGTCAGTGGTTGGTGGAGTAAGCGAATACATGTAAACTGTCTGTTAGTGATTTTACCTGGCAGGGCTGGGCAAATTTACACCCCGTATACACAGTATGTAGCATGTTACAACCCTGTTATAGAGGTGATTGAAGCGCCTATTAACCCCATCGTATAAAAACCCTTTAGCCTCTCGAATTCGACTAAATCTTTGAAACGTAACTACTTCAATTGTGATATTAATATGCTCAACGTAAAAGGAATTGAATGTTAGGTTTGATTTCTTGACCTATAATCATTTAACCTTTTACCACCCAACCACAAAATTTTCACGCACTTAAGAAGAAAACGTTGCGATTAATTCAAAATAGCGATTTCGGTAAACAGTAATGGGTCATGATTGATTGAGTAGGCTTTGACGCAACTTTTAATACTATTTCAGTTATATCGGGGCGGCTGAAGCTCCTAACCATGGATTCCTGGTAGTTCACACACTAATACTACCACTACATCCCTATCGAGCCTCCAGCTGCTCCTCCTACTTAGGTGTACGATTTACTCACTCATATTGATGAAATATGCTCGCATTATTGAGCGCGGTTACTGATAAACCAGCAAAACCGCTCTCAGGACTTTCAGTCCTTTGATTTAATTTAATGAACATTGCAAATGTAATGCATGTCCATGTATTTTTTAAACTTTTTGTATTTTCAACAAGACTGTAAAATAACATGAACAAGTTAACTGTGACAAAACTGATCTTTCAACATATTAAAATGCAGTGTTCTAGTCTAGTTTCAATTGATATGATGTATAACCCACTACTATAAAGCCTCTAATTCTAGTTTTTGATTAATTTGAAGCACTTGTCATTTTTACATTTTTTTGGACAACCTTAATTGGGCCTTAATCAATGTGGGGTTTTTTTGTGTGTTTTTAGCGGGTTTTTTTAGGAAAAACCGGTATTTCATATCGATCAACTGGAAACAAGTTCTCACACATTCCCGCTCATTTCCACGCATGCTCATAAACGTGAAGTGAAAATCTATGTGATCTTCTCCATCTTGTTTCATCGCTGATGAAGAAAATAACTTACTTATTGAATGCGAACAGCCTCCTTTTAGTCATGAATATCCAGGAAAATGGTTTAAAACTTAATATATCCTTGGTAAATTGTCTAATGAATTGTCAAAGTGAGAGAAATAATTTTCTCGCGCTTCAAGATAGAATCTAGGTCAGTGGTTGGTGGAATAGGCGAATCCATGTAAACTGTCTGTTAGTGATTTTACCTGGCAGGGCTGGGCAAATTTACACCCCGTATACACAGTATATGTAACACGATAGAGGCGATTGAAGCGCCTGTTAAAGTACTAGTCCAGCCCAGAATTTTTTTTTCTGTTTTCTTTAAATTTAAACAAAGCGATGTTTATATAGGACACTACACTTTATCGCATCATTTAAATATTTGTAGTTTTGCAGTAATTGCTGTGTAAAGTCTCGATTTTTACCTGTTGAGATGTACACTTCCGCTATCGCCACCTGTTAATCTCCGATAATCCGATGACGTCAGCCTCTGTAGAGGTGCTTTATTTACACACTGGGGGAATGGCTAATGAAGACAGTAAGTCTGACACAAGTTGCGATCTTTCACTTTCATGTGGGTCCTCACCATTCGGATCCGATGCCGAATCTTTAGATTTAGAATATGGACAACAGGCAGACATTTACGAATCTATCCAACCTTATAAATATGAACCCTACTTGTCCGATACATCGGACCATGAAACATCCATGCCGGGTGACGAATCGACTAGTGACGAAAGTGGACTTCTCAGTAACGAATGGTAATTGATTGAATTTAACTACTTTATTTAAATAAAAATATAGATTGTATATTTGTTGCAGAAAAAGGACTTATCGTACGTTACGTAAGAAAATCGAGTTTCGTGGCGATTTCCTTTTTCGAACCAGATTACGTTCGCACCTGATTTTATACCTTGATGTACGGCATATTACCTTTCGTGGAAATTTTCAGAATTTTCTTTTAATGAAATATGGCCAGTGGTCGTCTACGCCACCCGTCCTCAGACACAAAATGCCTTTTCGAAGAGGGCTTGCTGTAACTTTAAAAATTATAGTCCCTTCGAATTGGAATTTTTCACGATAGTTAACCATTAAAATACGATCCCGCATTTTTACGCATTGTCAAAATATTTATCAATATTTAAGAAAATAAAAAAAAGAAAAGCAGAAATAACTTGGTAGCAATTTCGTCTTTTTTCTAAATGTTTCCTATCCTGTCTGGCACCACACTTTTTAATTTGTGCAAGCTTGGATTTTCGTCTGTAACGCAGTATTTCGATTTTGACTAGTCAACCAATATGTCATAACATGGTTCCACTGACCAAAAAGATATAAAGATTTTTTCCCTTTTTTCAAATCAAAAATCCTGTTAAATAAAACAATGTGGAAAAGGGAGAGATTTCTTGCAAAGCCTGTGTCTTCTTTTCATAAAATGTTTACTTCCAATGGACACAAGGGTGTTTGCAATAATATATTTTAGAATAATCAGTTATGAGATGACCAGTAATATTTGGGTTACCATCAACCCATTATCACACGACAAAATTATGGACTGGTCTAAGTTCAAAGAATTTGCAGACGACTATTTTTACGTGGAGAAATTCAAAAGAATGTCTTTCTAGGTAGAAAACATTGTAAATCATTGATTTAGGGTTACGATTAACCCATTATCACATGACAAAACCGCGGACTGGTCTAAGTTCAAAAATTTTGCAGACGATTATTTTTACTTTATGAATTTAAATAGCTTTGTCCTTTAAGGTGGAAAACATTGCAAATAATAACGGAACAGCATCCTTGTTGAACCAGCTTTGGAGCAATACCCATGTGTTCTTTTTCAAAAAAAAAAAAAAATATGTAAAAGGAAAGCAATCTCTTTCAAAATGATCCGAACAAAGCATAGAATAATTCGTTGGTCCAGCCCATACCCGTTTGACTTTTACGAAATCTGTCCACTGTTTTCTACGCACAGCACCTTTCGGAAAAGCGTGAATAGAAACCCCGTCTATATATCTGTTTCCACAATTTGCAGCATCGCAACGCATGCCGCCAGCAAATTTACTAGCACCCTCTTTCGTTCCCTTTTGAATGATTAAATCTTATTCACTTTTATGAGTGATTTTTATGCCAGAAAACTTCCTATTCATACATGTAAACACAGTAAGAGTAAAGCGTCGGTACAGATCGTGACGTCACATGGGGTTATCATCCGAATCGATTTGGAGCTCGCTAATTGGATTTTTCCGTTTGCACACCTGTGCTGATTAACACAAAATCAGCTTTCACATCGCCATCGGAATAGCAGATTAGTAAACAAAAAAGGATAATGGAATAGGAAATGCAAAAAGTAAAAAATGCATATCTGGGCTGGACTAGTCCTTTAACCCCATCGAATAAAACACCCTTTAGTCCTCGAATTCGACTTAATCTTTGAAAAGTTGTGATAATAATATGCTCAACGTAAAAAGAATTGAATGTTAGCTTTGATTTCTTGACCTTTTATCATTTAACCTTTTACCACCCAACCACAAATTTTCACGCACTTAAGAAGAAAACGTTGCGATTAATTCAAAATAGCGATTTCGGTAAACAGTAATGGGTCATGATTGATTGAATAGGCTTTAACGCAACTTTTTATAGTATTTCAGTTATATCGGGGCGGCTGGAGCTCCTAACCATGGACTCCTGGTAGTTCACACACAAATACTACCACTACATCCTTATCGAGACTCCAGCTGCTCCTCCTACTTAGGTCAGTGTACGATTTACTCACTCATATTGATGAAATATGCTCGCATTATTGAGCGCGGTTACTGATAAACCAGCAAAACCGCTCTCAGGACTTTCAGTCCTTTGATTTTTTCATGTTTTACAAGAATTTTTACTCCAATGTTTATCTTGAGTTTGTTCTTTTGAATCCAATTGAGAACTTTTTTGTTCCTTCATTTTTAGCTCCACTGGCTGAAAGCCAGCTAGCTATTGTCATGGCGTGATGACCGCCGTTCAAGCGTCCGTCTGTTCGGTCGTCCATCCATCTGTAAACTTTTCGAAACAATGTCACCCTGGTGTAATATGCAACTCTATATTTAAATCAGTTGGGTTTATCTATATATTTATGCATATCTATGATGCACACACATAAAATCTACTTCAGTAAGCTATCTAATTTTATTGATCTTAATTCTAATAAATAGAATTATGATACATGTCACACAAAAAACTGATATTTTTGGTGTACTTGGCATGTTCAATCTGCTTTAACTCTTGAACTGGTTATTAGATTTCCCAGAAATTTTCAACACTTTGCCATTGAATTTGATTATTTAAAAAAATAAACATTCATTAGTTGTTTTTCTTTTAATTTGGGACATATTAGTTATTTCATGTTGATGACATGAAAATGCACCCTTATTTGCACTTGGCCACAGTGCCTTTTGAGCTAATGGGTTTGCTTTCAGCTGTGTCTGGTAATCATGCACATCGTCTAAGCCTGCACATGTTATAAAATGCCATATAATTTGAGAAAAATGATGAAAAATTGTAAAAGTAAATTACCTCATTGTTTTTATTTCTAAAATTAGAAAATTTGCCTCATTCTAAGACAATCATTGATAATTCAAAAGGAAATAGGATCTCAATATTGAAGCCATATTTCTCTTTTTCATTTTTACTCTTCAAATAGCACGAAAGATCCATTCTTTTGATCACTGCACAGGTTAAGCCAACAAACAGGTGTTGAAAAATCATGAAGGTGTCACTGTTTATGACTGGATTTTGTAATGTTACTGTCATTTTGGTCTATCTGAAAAAACATATTACAAAATTGAAGTGGTTGGTAACTTCTGTCATGTAACGGGTATTGTTTGTGTACATGCAATATGTTTTCACATTTTTTGTGCACTTAACCTTAAGATTAATTAGACAGCACTGTATATGTTGGAAAAATTACTTAAGCGTTCGATGTTGTAAGGGATCAGTTCCACTCATAACAGAGGTCATCTAGAAGTGCTCACATCACTGCCTCTAACTCTCTTGGTTGAGCGTTTGAACAAAGTTTTGGGTTTGAGTGTGACTGATGGCAAGCAATGTCTTGGGTCACTGCTTCATTTTATGGAGATGTAGAAATAGTTAACAGTGATTGAATCTCCCCTCTCTAAAATGACAAAAGTTTGACTAAGTCTGGAATTCATATAATAATAGTTTAGTAAAAAGTTACATTAGGTTTATAGTCTATGCTTTGCACATTCAACCTATATATACTTTACACTTTAAGCCCAGATCATTGAATTGCAAGTCAGATGTTTACAGCATACCTGGCAGTCACCACACATCCCACTTACCACTAGACCATGGATTCTACTAGGAATTGAACAAAAATATTTGGAAAGAGATTGTATACTTAACCAATTCCTGCTTTTTTACACTCACAAGAAATTAGCTTTTGAAGACCTGGTGGACAATTGCGAACAAAGTAACAAACAATTTCTTCATTTTCATCAATGGTTTCTACCCCGCTAGACAAAGATTTTTGTTTTTTCAAAATTGTCATCCACAACCTCTTTGGACCAGTCTAACCGTTTTCTCGTATGTTAATGGGTTAGATACTGTTGAAGCCATTTCAGCATTTGAATATTTGTTTTTATTAGCTCCACTGGATGAAAGCCAGAGAGCTATTGTCATGGGGTGATGTCCGTCAAGCGTCTGTCCGTCCGTCTTTAAACTTTTTCTTTAAAAATCTTCTCCTCAGAAGGTACTGAACAGATTTCAACCAAATTTCACAGAAATGATCCTTGGGTGACCCTCTATCAGATTCCTTCAAAGAATTTTGATCGGATGAAAAACATGGCTTTAATGGATGGGGTTAATTTCCACATTTGGTAAAAGCTTTGAAATTCTTTTTCTAGGAAACCAGTTGGATGGCTTTTAACCAAATTTTTACCAAATTGATTGTTTAGTGACTCTCTGTCAGATTATCAAAAAGAATATTGATCATAAGTAAATATGGCTTAATTGGGCAGGGCTTATTTCCATAAATGGTATACACTGAAAATGGATTGTTGATGGATTTCAACCAAATTTTATAGGAATGATCCTCAGATGACTGTTTGTCAGATTCCTTCATATGATTTTGCTTGGTTGAAAAGCTTGGCTATTAGGGTTGTAGCTTATGTCTATATATGGTATACAATAAAAATACCTTTTCATCTTCCCCAGTGAATGAATTATACATAACTTAACTTGACTTTTGTAAAACAAAAAAATTTAAATGTTTCTCTAGAACTATTTCAAAGATTTCAGTGACTTAGGTTTATTTTACTTATATCAGTTTATATTGATTTCATGAAAAATTTGGTTAATCAGTACATTCATGCCTGTGGAGCGTTACGGGCACTCAAGCACCTGTAGTTCATGGCTTGTACATGTATGTGCTTTCTTTTTCAACTATAAACTAAATCCTACTTATTATAAGAAAATGAAGGAAAACAAAGAGCAAAAGAAAAAAGCATTTGATAGGCCAAGTTTCTTTTATGTGATATTGTTTACAAATTTTGAATATTACCATAATTCATCAAAAAATTTGGATTGACACACTAAAATATTTTCTATATAGGCAATTACCAAAGCCTGTGTCTAAAACCATGGATCAATTGTCATCATTGCTGAAATAGCCAATATCATTGCCATTTTCACTTAAGAATGGGTTCTATGAACTATCTGTTTTATTTCTATCCATTCCTTTTTAGGCTCACTGTTCAAAAGAAAATAGACTATCCTGTGAGGACAGCAGGAATTATTGTTTATTGTATTCTAAAAAGATTTGCTAAACCCATCCAAAGTGACAAAATTTTAGACTGGTCAAAATTTAAAGATTCTATAGACGACAATCTTAAGCTTATGAAATTTGATTTTTATGCCCATGCATCAGAAGATCGGGGGCATATTATTTTACAGTTGTATGTCTGTCTGTCTGCAAAACTTAACCAAAAAACTTAACATTGCTTACTTAATTACCACCAGCCTATTCAAGATACAATTCTCATATTTGGCATGATTATACATCTCCATAATACGTATCTCCTCATGTCAAGGTCATGTGATAAGGTCAAGGTCACATACCAAGGTCAAATGTTTAGTCCTAGGGGGGGGGGGGGGGGCATTGTGTTTCCAAAACACATCTTGTTTTTAGCTCACCTGAGCACAACGTGCTCAAGGTGAGCTTTTGGTATCACCTTTTGTCCGTCGTGCGTCGGAAGGCGTCAACAAATCTTTAAACATCTTCTCCTCAGTAACCACTGGGCGGAATTCAACCAACCTTGGTAGGAATGTTCCTTGGGTTACCCTTCTCAAAAGTTGTTCGTGGATTTTTGATTGACTCCCCAAATATGGGCGTGGCAGGGCGTGGAAGTTTTTTACTTTGAAATCTTTAAACATCTTCTCATCAGTAACCATTGGGCCAATTTCAACCAAATTTGGTATGAATGTTCCTTGGGTGACCCTTTTCAAAAGTTGTTCGTGGAATTTTGATTTATGCATAAATATGGGCGTGGCTGGGCATGGCAGTTTTTGACTTAGAAATCTTTAAACATCTCCTCAGTAACCATTGGGCCAATTTCAACCAAACTTGGCATGAATCTTCCTTGGGTTACCCTTCTCAAACATCTTCTCATCAGTAACCATTGGGCCAATTTCAACCAAATTTGGTATGAATGTTCCTTGGGTGACCCTTTTTAAAAGTTGTTCGTGGAATTTTGATTTATGCATAAATATGGGCGTGGCTTGGCATGGCAGTTTTTGACTTAGAAATCTTTAAACATCTCCTCAGTAACCTTGGGCCAATTTCAACCAAACTTGGCATGAATGTTCCTTGGGTTACCCTTCTCAAAAGTTGTTCGTGGATTTATGATTTATGCCCAAATATGGGCGTGGCAGTTTTTGACTTTGAAATCTTTAAACATCTTCTCCTCCGTTATCATTGGGCCAATTTCAACCAAACTTGGCATGACTGTTCCTTGGGTGCCCCTTTCAAAAGTTGTTCGCGGAAATTTGATTGACTCACAAATATGGGCGTGGCAGGGCGTGGCAGTTTTTAGCGGTTTTTTAGGACAAAACCGGTATTTCACATCGATCAACCGGAAACAAGTTTTCACGAATTTTCCACTCATTTCCACGCATGCTCATAAGCTTGAAGTGAAAATCTATGTGATCGCCTTCATCTTGTTACATCGCTGATGAAGAAAATAACTTACTTGTTGAATGCAAACAACCTCCTATTAGTCGTGAATATCAAGGAAAATAGTTTAAAAAATGGACTTAATATATCCATAGTAAATTGTCTAATGAATTGTCTAAATGAGAGAAATAATCTCCTCACGTTTCAAGATAGAATCTAGGTCAGTGGTTAGTGGAGTTAGCGTATACATGTAAACTAACTTCTAACCCTGTCTGTTTGTTGACCTGACAGGGCTGAGCAAATTTACACTCTGTGTACACAGTATAAGTTGCAAGTTACAACCCTGTTATAGTCGTGATTCAAGCGCCTATTTAACCCCATCGAATAAAACACCTTTTACCTCTCGAATTCGACTATATCTTTAAAACGATCATGTAGTACGTATTGATAATATGCTCAACGCAAAGAATTGAATGTTAGCTTTGATTGCTTTACCTTTTATCATTTAACCTTTTACCACACAACCAGAAATGTCCACGCACTGGTGAAATAATATTAAAGAAAACGTTGTGATAAATTCAAAATAACGATTTCGGTAAACAGTAAAAGGTTCAGAATTATTTGAATGGGGTTTTAACGCAACTTTTAATAGTATTTTAGTTTTATCGGGGCGGCTGGAGCTCCCAACCATGACTTCCTGATAGTTCTCACACCAGTATTACCACTATATCCTTATCAAGCATCCAGCTGCTCATCCCTCCTCAGTGCACGATTTATTTACTCGTCTTGATAATACATGATGGAATTATTGAGCGTGGTTACTGATAAGCAAGCAAAACCGCTCTCAGGACTTTCAGTGCTTTGATTGTCTATGAAATCTTTAAACATCTTCTCCTCAGTAACCATTGGGCCAATTCAACCGAACTTTGCATGAATGTTCCTTGGGTGACTCTTTTCAAAAGTTGTTCGTGGAATTTTGATTTATGCCCAAATATGGGCATGGCAGGGCGTGGCAGTTTTTGACTTTGAAATCTTTAAACATCTTCTCCTCAGTAACCATTTGACCAATTTCAACCAAATTTGGTAGGAATGTTCCTTGGGTGACCCTTTTCAAAAGTTGTTCGCAGAATTTTGTTTCACGCCCAAATCTGGGCGTGGAAGTTTTTGACTTTGAAATCTTTAAACATCTTCTCCTCAGTAACTATTGGGCCAATTTCAACCAAATTTCAGAAAACAATTAAAAGCTTGTTAAATTTTTGGATCTTTTTTACGTTTTGGGAAGAAAACTTTGTGGATAATGAAGAAATTGCTTGAAACAAGCAATTTCGTCTTTTTTTCACAATGCTTTTCAAAGGTTTTTAGCTCCACTGGCCGCTATTGTCATGGCCTTGTCCGTCATGCGTGAGTTTGTCTGTGTGTGTCCCTCTGTCCGTCCTTCCATCTGTTAACTTTTCTTTAAACATCTTCTCCTCCTAAACAAATGGGCAGATTTTAATGAAACTAGCCAGAAATGTTCCTTTTGTCACTCTCTTCATAAATTGTTCAAGAAATTTTTACTCACCCCTAGAAATGGGCGTTGCAGGATGGGGCTTATTTTCATTTTAAAATCTTTAAAAATCTTCTCCTCTCAAACCATTTGGCCGATTTTCATTGAAACTTGGCATGGATGTTCCTTGAGTGACCCTCTACTAAAATTGTTCAAGAATTTTGAATGACACCAAAATTTGGGCGTGGCAGGGTTGGGCTTATTTTCACTTTAAAATCTTTAAAAATCTTCTCCTCTCAAACCATTTGGCCGATTTCATTGAAACTTTGCATGAATGCTCCTTGAGTGACCCTCTACGTAAATTGTTCAAGAAATTTTGTTTGACTCCCCTGAATATGGGTGTAGCAGGCTGGGGCTTATTTCACTTTAAAATCTTTAAAAATCTCTGCCTCCCAAACCATTTGACCCATTTCAACAATACTTGGCATGAATATTCCTTGGTTGACCCTTTATTTGAATTTTTCATAAAATTTTGTTTGACCCCGAAATATAGACGTTGCTTTTATTGCGTTATTTTTCTCTTTAAAATCTTTAGAAATCTTCTCCCAAACCATTTGACCAATCTCAACAAAACTTGCCATGGATGTTCCTTGAGTGACCCTCTACTAAAATTGTTCCAAGAAATTTGAATGACACCAAAATTTGGGCGTGGCAGGGTTGGGTTCATTTTCTCTTTTAAATCTTTAAAAATCTTTTCCTCTCAAACCATTTGGCCGATTTCATTGAAACTTTGCATGAATGCTCCTTGAGTGACCCTCTACGTAAATTGTTCAAGAAATTTTGTTTGACCCCCCCCTGAATATGGGTGTAGCAGGCTGGGGCTTATTTCACTTTAAAATCTTTAAAAATGTCTGCCTCCCAAACCATTTGACCAATCTCAACAATACTTGGCATGAATATTCCTTGGTTGACCCTTTACTTGAATTGTTCATGAAATTTGATTGCACCCTTAATTTTCGCATGGCAGGGCGGGGCTTTTTTATTCTAATATCTAAAAAATTATACTTCCAACTCATTTTACAAAACTTCAATGAAACTTGGCATCAATATTCCTTAGGTGACCCATTACTCAAATTGTTCATGAAATTTTTATGGGCCCATAAATAAGGGTGTTGCAAGGCGTGGCCAATTTTTACTTTGAAAATCTTCTCCTCCCTATCAATTGGACTCATTTCAATGAATCTTGGTATGAATCTTCCATGGATGACCCTTCACTAAAATTGTTCCTGAAAATGTGTTTAGAATAGTTTAGTTGTTGCAATCACCTAAATGTTGGTATTGTTGGTATTGTCTGTAAAGGGTATGCGGGTTAGGGGTTATTAAATATTTTGGTAGAATTTGGGTCAGACCCAGTAAATCATCACAAAATAGTTGTAAAGACACCTCAAAATGCTGTATTCAGTCAGAGTGAGCTTTACTTAGTAGAAATACTAGTTCATCACTTTTAAATATGTAAATGCAAAGAGATGTAAATATTGTGTAAGTTTACATGTGTAGGAATATCTGAATAGGTACATTTTCTAGGACATTGATCTAAGGGAGATAGATGCATCTTATGAAGCTATAGATTTATTTCTTATTACTTCCCTTACAGATATGTATGTTCCAAATACCTAACAAAATCATTTTGATGTACTGACAATAAGTTATGAAAAACATTGTTGCTAAATTAGTCTGCTATAATTTGTTGGAATTCAGATGAAACAAAACCAAAATTTTCAGGTTATGGGAGAAATAAATTCATTTAACAATTTTTAGTTGAATAAGTGTGAGAGTGCTATTCATGGCATTGTCTGTCGCGCGTGTTTCGTCAGTACTTGCATCTGTCCGTCCTTGCATAAATTTTTTCTATCATAGTAATGTGACAAGATCAAAGTCATCTGTCAAGGTCAAAACTTGGCATTTGTGATTTAAAAACACATCTTGTTTATGATATACACCCTTTCTTAACTCACCTGAACACTTCATCATATATACTTAGTCAATAAATTACCAAATTACCAGATGAGAACACAGAGATTTAAAAAACAATGTAGCAAACAAAGAAATTACCAGTAAAAGCAATTTAATCTTTTTCCACATTGTTTCCTTATCAAATTTAGATTGTTATCAGAGTGCATCTTGTTTGATTTCAGGGCCCAAGGTTATAAAACTTTTTTTGTACTCAACTGAGAATTTACTCAAACTTCAAGTTAGAAATACAGTTTTATTTCAACTTTAAATGTAAAGTAACTATTATAAAAAGCAATAATATCAGAATGATATCTTATATTTAAGCATTTGCCATATCATTTCATTAGAAATATTCTAATTTGGAATTTGAGTTAATACTCAATTGAGTATGAAAAAAGTTTTAAAATCTCGTGCACAGATCAGCCATGTGATAATGGGTTAAGTTTTTTTTATCAATGACAGATCTCCCAGAGCCAAAGGCACCATCATCCAGTGTGATTGAGGAGACAGATGAACTAGAAGATGAAGTCAAACCCAAAGCCTCACAACTTGCTGATGCACCAAAACCTCCAGCCAAGAAACTTAGAAAACCAGTACAGATCACAATTCCAGCTCTACCGGTAAGTATTCATTTAGTTGATAAATAGAACATGAAGTCAGACCCATGGCACCACAACTTGCCGATGCACCAAAACCTCCAGCAAAAAGAAATAAAATTACAAAAATCTTTGAAATCTCAGAAACCATTTGATGGTTTTAAACCAAATTTCACAGGAATGATCCTTGGGTGACCTTTTAGCTGATTATTGATCAGATGAAAAATATGGCTTTAATGGGTGGTACTCATTTCCATATATTGCATATACTGAAAACTTTGAGAATCTTCTCATAAACTTGTTGATTGATTTTTAACCAAATTTCATAGGAATGATCCCCAGATAACTCTTTGTAAGATTCCCTCATATAATTTTGATTTGTTAAAAACAAGGCTTTTATGGTGGTGGCTTACGTCCATATATGGTATACAGTGAAAATTTTGAAAGATTTGGTTTACCCATTCCCATACAAGCCCTCCTTTTTACGCCCCTCAAGAAAAAAGCTTTGGAAAACATTGTGGAAAATGAAGAAATTGCTTGTATCAAGCAATTTCTTCATTATCCACAATGATTTCGATCCAAAAAGACAAAGAAAATTTAAATTCCACCAACTTGAAAATATCTCCCGCAGTTTCTTTGAATTTGGACCAGTCTAAAATTTTGTTGAGTTGGAATGGGTTAATACCTTTTCTTCTGATTTATTAGATTTACATAACTTGAACTTTGTTAAAACAATGAAAAGGTCGAACTATTACAAAGATTTCAGTGACTATTATTTTCCAATCTTTGCACACTTGGAAATATTGTCCTGAATTTCAACTTCTTTCTGTTTAAACTAATCTTAAATTTTGTCATCTGATTATGTGTCAAAGAATATTTACAACGTTAATCCTTACAAGTGGTACTGGTATGTCTATTTTTTTAGCTCACCTGAGCACGTAGTGCTCAAGTGAGCTATTGTGATCGTCTTTGTCCGGCGTCCGTCCGGCGTCCGTCGTGCGTCGTCCGTCAACAATTTCTTTAAACGACATCTCCTCCTAAACCACTGGGCCAATTTGAACCAAATTTGGCAGAAATGTTCCTTAGGTGGTCCCCTTCAAAAATAGCTAAAAGAATTGAAATCCGTTAAAAACTCTGGTTGCCATGGCAACAAAAGTGAAATTTTAAAATAATCTTTAAAAATCTTCTCCTCCTGACCCAGAAGGCGTAGAGCCTTGATATTTTGCATGAAGCATCAGTATATTGACCTCTTTCAAAATAGCTAAAATCATGATCCTCGGGTCCCCAGGGGTGTGGGGTTTATATAGAAATAAAGAACAATTTTTTAAATGAAATCTCCTCTCAATCCACTGGGCCGATTTGAACCAAATTTGGCAGAAATGTTCCTTAGGTGGTCCCCTTCAAAAATAGCTAAAAGAATTGAAATCTGTTAAAAACTCTGGTTGCCATGGCAACAAAAGTGAAATTTTAGAATAATCTTTAAAAATCTTCTCCTTCTGATCCAGAAGGCGTAGAGCCTTGATATTTTGCATGAAGCATCAGTATATTGACCTCTTTCAAAATAGCTAAAATCATGATCCTCAGGTCCCCAGGGGCGGAGCCCCAGGGGGGTGGGGTTTATATAGAAATAAAGAATGATTTTTAAATGACATCTCCTCTCAATCCACTGGGCCGATTTGAACCAAATTTGACAGAAATGTTGCTAAGGTGGTCCCCTTCAAAAAAAGCTAAAAGAATTGAAATCCGTTAAAAACTCTGGTTGCCATGGCAACAAAAGTGAAATTTTAAAATAATCTTTAAAAATCTTCTCCTTCTGACCCAGAAGGTGTAGAGCCTTGATATTTTGCATGAAGCATCAGTAAATTGACCTCTTTCAAAAGAGCTAAAATCATGATCCTCGGGTCCCCAGGGGCGGAGCCCCAGGGGGCAGGGGTTTACATAGAAACAAAGAACAATATTTAAATGACACCTCCTCCCAATTCACAGGGCCAATTTGAACCAAATGTGGCAGAAATGTTCCTTAGGTGGTCCCCCTTACAATTAGCTAAAAGAATTGAAATCTGTTAAAAACTCTGGTTGCCATGGCAATAAAAGTGAAATTTCAAAATAATCTTTAAGAATCTTCTCCTCCTGACCCAGAAGGCATACAGCCTTGATATTTTGCATGAAGCATCAGTATATTGACCTCTTACAAAATAGCTTAAATCATGATCCTCGGGTCTCCAGGGGCAGACCCGGGGGGGGGGGGGGGTATAGGCATGAAGCATAAGTTCACAGACTTCTTTCTTATTTCTGAAATTATAACCCATGGAAAAAGTTTCCGCTTTCAAATCGTGGCCCACTTGTTTCATGATCCTAACCTGAACATGAAATTAGACTGTTGAAAGAAAAAGAGCCTTTATCTCAGGTGAGCGCCCCAGGGCTAACGGCCCTCTTGTTTATATATAGGATGAAGAAGAGAAAAGTGATGATTCAGAGCCCATACAGAAAAAACCAAAGATTGGTCCAGCTGCAGTTAGTATCTCCAACTTCTTTTAATTATTATCTCCTCTACATATGGTCCAGCGGGCTAACAGCATGGCCCTTTATGCCTGTGTGCAACCATTAACTTTCAGTTGATTGAGATTGAAAGGGGTTCAACGCCACCTTAATAGTATTTCAGTCATATTGCGGATCACCTAGTAATGGATTCCTGGTATTTCTCACACAAGTACTACCACTACATCTTTTCCTAGCCTCCAGCTGCTATCCCACTTAGGTTTACAAATATCCACCCATTGGTGAGAGACAAATGTTGGAAAATATATGTGCTGCCGCTGGGGATTGAACCCATGACATCCCGTTACTGAAGATTAAGAGTGTGATTTGCTACCGACTGCATTAACTTTTGATATAAACACTACCTCCTCTGAAGGATTGGAAAGATTCCAAATTTCAATGGAATGACCATTGGAACACCTTCTGTCGGACTTAATCCATTCCAACTCAATCCCTCCTATTTACGCCCCTCAAGAAAAAAGCTTTTGAAAACATTGTGGAAAATGAAGAAATTGCTTGTATCAAGCAATTTCTTCATTATCCACAATGTTTTCTATCAAAAAAGACGAAAAAATTCAAAATTCCATCAACTTGAAATTGTCGTCTGCAGCTTCTTTCAATTTGGACCAGTCTAAAATTTTGCTGTGTTGGAATGGGTTAATCAACAAATTTTGTTTAGTTTATGAAATGATTTTTAGCTCTACTGGCCTAAGGCTAAAAGAGCTATAGCAATGGCATGTTTCCTGTATGGCCATCTATGTATCCGACCAGTTGTCTGTCTGTTAACTTTTTCTGGCGAACACTCAAGGGTCCTTGGTTCTTGTTAAAAGCAATTTCTTTATCATCTACAATATTTCTTTCCCAAAAGAGAGAGATTTTTAAACTTCAAATTGTCGTCTGCAACTTCTTTGCATTTGGAGAAGTCTAAATGTTTTATGTCTTGTAATGGAATGAATAAAATATAGAAATATATCACAGCATGAAAATTGTTCTTTATCTTTCCACAATGAGCAAAATCAATAATCTTCATTTGAGAATTTAAATGTGAGTAAGAATTTGATAAGTATTACATTAAAATTTTATGTTCTGTTATTCCCTTCTTTATTGCAGGGTAAATCTGGTTTAACATCATTATTGCCAGCACCAGTTCATGCTGCAAAGAAAGAAGCAGGTAGAATACTCTTGCCTTACAGTTTAACAAGAAAAGTGACTCCAAATCCAACCCCACCCACCAATAAAAAACCAACAGTAATGGCAGATTCACAAAAAACTAAAAGTTTGACAACCAGTCTGGCAGATTATGGTAGTGATAGTGACGAAAATGATGGTAATAGTGATGAACCAGTCAACTTCTTTTCATTAGGGTCTGCATCAGGTACACAAACAAAGACTGTAACACAAGCAAGTTTAGTGAATAAATTAAAATCAGTAGAACAGACTGTGTCACTTCCACCGACTGTGACAAGAACTTCTCTTAATTTACCAGCTCCTATGAAAGACAATATAGAAGTGAACAAGTCTAAAAATGTGGATGTTGTTATAAAAGGTGTGAGTGAACAGGGTGATGTAGTTACGGACGATACAACTAGTGTTAGCCATTGTTATGGACCAACAGTGGATCCAGATGCTCCCCTCAGTTTTAAAGGTGGAGTCTCCCATGGTTACCCCTCATATAGTGGTCACTCTCCAGCTTCTCAAATGATGTATTCAGTGGTAGGTTTGTCTCTTTAACCCATTCCTGTTTTACAAAATTTTAGATTGATCCAAATTCAAATGATATGCAGACAACAACATAGAATTGATTGTATCTGAAAAATAATAATTAAATAGGGTAGAAAATATTGTGGAAATTGAAGAAATTGCTTGTTGCAAGCAATTTCTTCTTTTTCCACAATGTTTCCTTAAGTATAAAATCACAGAGATGTAAAATGCTGGATTGGTACAGGAAAGGGTTAACCCATTCCCACTCAAAAGAATTTTAGACTAACCCAAATTGAAACAATCAAAGCCAGATGATGTGAAATTATTAAGTGTATATTTTTTAAATTAAGTATACAGTATTACTAGATGGCTCTCTACAGAGTTTGCTCTTATAGTATATCATATTCAATGCACAGTTTTAAAGTAACCTGCCAAATATTACCTAGCAAAGCCTCTGTCAATTTCTGACAATCTCAATTTATACATATTAAATGATATACTCAGGGCCCTGCTTTACAAAGTGTAAACTAAGTACATGTAATATTGCAGTGTTCCATAGATCCTTAAAATACTCACTGACCCAATGCAATTCAAATCTGGAGCCCACTTAGGGCCATAGTCCTTCCATTGTAAAATGTACTCTTTAAAAATGACTTATGAGGGATATTTTCTTTTTATCTTGCCTACTTTCAAAGGTAAAGTTTTGATATATAAACTGAATTTTAGGCTTTAACCTGTTCCCACTCAATCCTGCCTTTTTAGCTCACCTGAGCGCGAAGTGCTCAAGTGAGCTATTGTGATCACCTTTCGTCCGGCGTACGGCCGGCGTCCTTCATGCTTCGTCCGTCAACAATTTCTTTAAACGACATCTCCTCCCAAACCACTGGGCCAATTTGAACCAAATTTGGCAGAAATGTTCCTTAGGTGGTCCCCTTTAAAAATTGCTAAAGAATTGAAATCAGTTAAAAACTCTGGTTGCCATGGCAGCAAAAGTGAAATTTTAAAGTTATCTTTAAAAATCTTCTCCTCCTGACCCAGAAGGCGTAGAGCCTTGATATTTTGCATGAAGCATCAGTATATTGACCTCTTTCAAAATAGCTTAAATCATGATCCTCGGGTCGCCAGGGGGGAGCACTGGGAGGGGGGTTATAGGCATAAAGTGTCAGTTCTCAGACTTCAGTCTTATTTCTGAAATTATATCCCATGGATCCAGAGGGAGACTGTTGAAAGAAAAAGTGCCTCAATCTCAGGAGAGTGCCCCAGGGCCATTGGCCCTCTTGATTACACAAATCAAGAAAAAAGGCTTTGGAAACGCATCAGAAAACGTCACTGTGTGTGAGAATGGGTTAAAGCATTATATTAATCACAAAAAAGAGATAAAATGTGATTCATTTTCAATCTCAGTGCAAATTTACATGTTCCATGTTCTGTTTTCTCATAGAATTTTTGGTCTTAAATAAATTCCACTCTTAATTTTATGATTATATACACTTACCATTCCTTTCAGGAATATGCAGGTTCCCACTCATATCCAGAAGTAGACGACGATCAAGCTCTACAACAGGATGAACAGGTGATTTGTAACAAATTTATCCAATTACTAGACAATTTTTTTATGCTCCCAGAAAAAAAATTCGGGGGAGCATATAGTTACCAGCTTGTGCGCGCGTCTGTTCGTCTGTCCCACGTCATATCTCACGAATCCTTGGGTCTAATTGGATGAAACTTCATACAGAATCTTCCTAGGAAATTTCAAAGAGACCTTATTTGATTTTTCTAAATTCAAGGCTGCGTCATGGAAAAAGGGGCCTTGATGTAAAAATTAGTTTTTTGCCAATTTCTCCTAGTCTTTTAGTCAGAATTTTATGAAATTTCATATTTTATTAGCAAATCAGATCCTCTTGAACTTAAACTATGGAAAATTTACGTTAAAAAAAATGTGTCATGGGAAATGGGGCCTTAATGTTACTTAAGTAAGCTCTCTTTTTGTCCTGCAAAAATTTATATTGGCCATAACTTTTGATTGGTTAAAGATATAGTCTTCATATTTTACATGTGCATTGCTTATGCCATGACCTTTCTGTTGGTACTAAGTTCAAGGTCATCTGTCAAGGTCATTTCTTAAGGCCAAAAGTTCGAAAATATCAAATTTAACATTGTCTATAAGTTTACAATGGTAAGTGATATAGCCTTCATATTTCACATGTGCATTGCTTATGACATGACCTTTCTGTTGGTATTAGAATCAAGGTCATTTGTCAAGGTCATTTCTCAAGGGCAAAACTCAAAAATCTTAACTTTAACATCGCCCATAAGTATACAATGGTAAGTGATATAGTCTTCATATTTTACATGTGCTTTGCTTGTGACATTAAATTTCTGTTGGTACTAAGTTCAAGATCATTGGTCAAGGTCAAGGTCAAATTGTCAAGGTCATTAATTTCAAATATACCTCCTTTACAAATTGCCAAAATTTCTTGTTACTTTACATAAATGTTGTTTATTAAGCGCCCTACAGTCCTACACTTAAGTGACTTCCAGCCAGAAATTTTCTGGAGAAAGTAACTGTAAATGAATTTTCTACGGTCAGTTAAATATGCAAACTGACCCTAAATTCACCCCAGGATACCAGATTGTTTCTTCATGGTATATTTACTGATAAGCCCAGGATGTAATTTGAGTAACTTGGCAATAAGTCCAATTCTCGACTTTAGAATTAACATTCACTCTGTACATGTCAGCAAATTCATAGTCGCTCATTATCATAAATTTGCCCTTTGATAAACTGAATAATATGAGTTTGAAAATCAAAGTTGGAAAAGAAGCTATGTCTCATTTTCACACTATGTTTCTTACCTAATTGATATTTTTTTCATTATTAATGCTCTTTAATTTCCTGCCTTTATTCTCTTAATTTATACAAGCCTAAGATACTGGTTCTACAAATGGATTAACCCTATTCATATTGAATCACTGGGACTCCGCTCTCGCAGCCCGCCGTGGTAAATATTGGTGAAATCCGTCATTTTGTAAATCAAGAAATTTCTTCACATAACAAACGGTTTTCCCCCTTTTACAAAGATTCTTAACACCATTTCAAGATGATTTTCACACAATTTAGACATACTTTAAATTACAACCAGCGTCTTTTTAGCTCAAATCGTGCCAAAGGTGAGCTTTTGTGTTCATTGAATATGCATAGTCTGTCGTCTTCCATCAAGCGACGTCAACAATTTCCTCGTTGTCATTCTGGGGGCTACAATTTTGGCTTAAACTTCATGAAACATTGTCAGAATTATTGCCTGGTCACAAAGATGAAGCCTATAGAAAATGGGAACTATATATTGGAAAACAGGGTAAAATGGGGCCTAAATGACAATTTCCTTGTTAGCACTCATGGGGCCACAACTTTGGCCCAATCTTCGTGAAAGTTGGCCAGAAACTTTGTCTAGTCACTAGGATGAACTTTATCCAATATGGGAACATTCCCTTGGTAAACACGGGAAAAGGGACCTTAATGACAATATTGGCCAAGTCTTCATGAAACATGGTCAGAAAGTTTGTCTGGTCACAAAGATGAGCTCTTTTGAAAACGGGGAGTTTTTTTAGGAAACACAGGAAAGGGGGCTCTAATGATAATTTCCTTGTTAGCACAATAGGGGCCACAATTTTGGCTAAATCTTTTTAAACTTGGTCAATTTGCTTGGCACTTTAGAAGGATGAATCCTCTTGGAAATTGGAAGGTTTCATTGGAATACATGGAAAAGGGATTTTAATGATATTGTCCTTGCCAGGGACAAATGAATAAAGTCTTTAAAACTTTGAACTGACATTATTCAGGTGAGCGATTACAATCATCATGGTCATCTTGTTTCAATTTCCAACAGGCTATTATTTTGGTAGTGCAAAATTAGATCATGGTATTATCATGGTATTATTATGTGTTCACAGTATTGATCCTTAGGCCTCGCTCATTTAAAATCGAATCCAAAAATCATGCAAACCAAAAGCAACAATTTAAAAATATTCTTCTTCCACCATAAGGCCTAGAGCTTTCAAATTTTGAATGAAGCATTTCCTTGTGGTACTTTACCAAAATAGTTTTTAATGGATAGTCCGAGGTCATCACAAACCCTATGCGGTAGTCACCCTAATTTTCACAGAGATAAAGAGGCAAATTTTAGTAAATCTTCTCCTTTAGGACCATGAGGCATTGGGCTTTCAAATTTGGCAAGTAGCATCGCCTGATGGTATTCTTATGAAATACTACAAACTAAAGATCTTCAATTAACATAAGCACTGCATGTTGTGGGATCACATTTTGTACAAAGATAAAAAGAAGGAAATATGAAAATCCATCAAAATCCATAAAGCCTAGAGATTTCAAATTTTAAATGTCACTAATCTATAACTTTCTTTATAAACTTAAGTCCTGTGTTGTTTGATCACAAATTTCATATTGAGATGCAAACAATCTTTAAACAATCGTCCTTAACCATGAGACCAAGATATTTCAATTGTAAGCTTCACTGGCTGAAAGCCAGCGAGCTATTGTCATAGCGTTGTGTCCGTCGTTCATCCATCCGTAAACCTTTACTTTAGAAATCTTTTCCTCAGAAAGTACTGAAAAGAATTCAGCCAAATTTCACAAATAATCCTTGTGTGATCCTTTATCAGATTCCTTTTAAAAATATTTGAAAGAATGAAAAATATGGCTTTATTGGTTAGGACTAATGTCCATACATGGTGAAAGCTTTGAAAATCTATTTCTCCGAAATCAGTTGATGGATTTCTACCAAATTTCGCAGGAATGATCCTTGAGGAATTTTTTTATCAGATTCCTTAAAAGTATTTAATAGGTTGAAAAACACAGCTTTAATGGATTGGGCTAATTTCCATATATGGTGAAATCTTCAAAATATTTTCCTCCGAAAGTAGTCGATCTATTTCAATAAAATACTACTGGAATGATCCTTTGGTGACTTTTATCAGATTATATTAAATAATTTTGATGGGATGAAAAACATGTCTTAAATAGGAGGGGCTTATTTCCATATTTTGCATATGGTGAAAATTTTGAAAATTATTTTTCTCAAAAACAAGTACACTGATTTTGACAAAATTTCACTTTCTTCAAACCAATATTGCCATAATATTTCAGAGAACCTAAGAGGTTAGACAAGAATGTTGACTATTGGTCAATCGTTCTGTTTTGTTCACCTATTTTCTCCTAATTAAATTTGAATACATATACACTCAGTATCAGCCAAATGTGTGCACATTCTATTTGGATTACATTCCATTCTTCCATTTACTTCCTCAGAGAAATGGTCTTTTGATTTAAGACCTTTCCTACTTGTTTGCTCTTCAACTACTTTATGGATTTCATTTAAATTGCGCCCAGTATCAAGAAAAATGTGCATTGTCTATTTTGGTTACAACCCATTTATTTTTCTCGGAGATAAGTCTTTTTGTTGTAACTTCTGAAAAAAGCTTTATCCAGTGACATTATGTTTGTTCTTTGACATGCAGCCGTTAGGTGGGTGTATTATTCAATTTCAGTGATAGCGTTAAATGAAGACGTGGTTTTCTTTACCTACACATACGTTTTTTCCTCAATAATCGATTTCAGTTTTGTTTTTGAAAAAATGAAAATATGATAATACACAAAAAGTCATGTGGTCATTTGAAGACGTAGTTAACCCATTACCACACAGTACTGATAATACAAAAATGAATAAAGGACCATATTGATTCAGTACAAGCAGTTTCTGCTTTCATCGCATTGTTTTTAACCCGATCTGGCTTTTATTTTCCAACTGCAACTCGATTTGATTTTTCTTTTCAGCTTCTTTATACCCGAAAAATTTTTGTTTTTGTGTACATATATATAGGAAGCAGTTTGTGGGTAGATAGGTTGGTTGGTCCATCTGTTAGTCTGATGCTTTTTTTTTTGTCAGCGATTCCCCCAAACTACATTTATATTCAAATCTTTATCAAGCAAGGATTTGCATATTCTACTTTAGTTAATTGTGGCCTTTTGTTGAAAATTCTGTGAAAAAAGTTTTAATTTGGTGACATTTTTTTTCTGTGAATTGGAGCGGTGTGTGCTTGTGTTAGGGGTGTATATAAATCACTGTCAGTGATAGGGTGTATTTCAATTTTGAAGTCTGTCTAGAATCGAATTAGATGAGATCAGAACTTGGTTACTTATGGTCGGTATCAAATTAAATTTGCTTGGTAGGGTAGAATCACTATCTGATATGTTGTATAAGAATCCATTATTATGAACTATAGAGACTGTGAAAGCGATAAATATTTAGATTTCAACTTGGCTTACAAATTTCTTTCCAAAATAATTATCTGACTTTTGGCGAGAAGTCATTACTTCTCAATTTACAAACCTAGTTTGATAGGTTTTAGAAAGATGACCTTTAAGAGAAGTGTTTATTAAAACTATGTTTTACCAAAAGATGTTGCCTAATGAGATTTTCTCAATTTGAAATGACATTGAGATATACAAAAGATATAGTTGCTTAACTGACTACCACCCTCACAATTACACTTTTTGACTCCGTCCAAGGAAACAATTTTATGGACATTGTTCCAATGCAAAAATTGTTTGTTGCTTATTTCTTTATTTTCTTAGTTTCCTACCCATAATTTGAAGAAAAAAAAAAACACACTTTCACAAATTTTCAATTGCCTTCTGCAACTCCTTTGAATTTTGACTGGTCTAAAATTCTGCCATCTGGTAGTTTGTTATAAAGAACTACATTTAACACACCCCAATATTGTAATGAATAAATTTAATATGAGTGACCAATCCACTCAAAGGAATCATCTTAACATTACAACAAGCAATCGGATCAATAGAGTCAGTTTATTTAATTCATTCCAACACAGTGGCTTATTTGACGCCCCTCAAGAAAAAAATTGGGAAAACATGGTGTAAAATGAAGAAATTACTTGTAACAAGCAATTTCTCTTTTTTCCAAAATATTTTTAAACAGAAAATATAAAAAAAAATCTAAATTTTCATAAACTTTAAAATGCCGTCTCCAAATCCTTTCAATTTTGACCAATGTAAAATGTTGCTTTCTGGTAATTGATTGATATATACAAACAAACACATTGTACTGTAAAGTAGAATGACTGTGTAATGAACGAAATCTCTCAGGAAAATAAATATTTCTACCAACATCACTAAACTCAGTATAATCTTGGCCATTACTATTTATTTTTCAATATGGTTTGCAACTTTTCATAAGATTGGTAAAAATTATAGTTTTTCTTTAAAGCATATCAGTAGGAATTACAGGCTGGTTATTTAGGCTTAAAACAATTACAATTACCTTTCATATATCTCTGTATTTTACATGACAAATCATTAAATGATGGTGTAACCTTTAACAAATACATTTATACATTTATTAGTCCAAAATCATTTAATATAGTAAGTGGTTGAAATGGAAAATCCATCTCTGAATCTGCTCGGAGAAACATAAAATCAACAGAGTTAAGTTGAGTTGCAACATTGATAAGGTTACAGGGAACTAATACAGTTTCCCGCCATCTGTCACATTTTGTCTAGGGATACTACGGTGATGTAAACAAAGATCAAAGTGACCTCTGATTGGTCCATATAATATCAAGACGAAATCTAACGATTTGATCCGATAAATTGATACTCTGTTAATAACTTAGGAACGAAAAGGATAACATTTTAATGTATTTCGCCTCTTGAGGGGCGGTTTCTATACCCTGGGGTATTTTTCGGTGAATGCAGTAAAACTGGCTGCGCGAAGAGGGTTATCTTAAAAATGACGTCATAAGTCATTGATAAAAGGGATCATGCCATATCACAATTCAGTTATTTTGACGGATGAGTGATTGTTCTTGAATTTGATATATGGTTTGACTCCCTTGCAATTTTTGGGGATGAGCTATGTGCAATTTTCTTATAATGGTCGCCTACGGAAAACGGAATACTTCCCTTTAACCATAAGAGCAAATCTGTGACTTCCTGTTATCAGGATTGTTGATCAAATGGTCGGTGGGTCAGAATAGTTTTATTGCCCCATGCTGTTAAACTCTCCAAGAATGCCAAAATGACCGTTACAGTGATTAGGAGATCTGATTTTATCTCGATTCACTAGTGAATATTTTCAGGCACTAAAGTATCTGACTGCCTAGGTAATGTTTATTTCAATTTTTGACCAATGAACCTTACAATGCTAAAAGGGGGCTTAATGCCATGTAGCTTTACATTTTGTATATTTCCTACTCTAAAATAAATCAGTCTATTGTTTTTGCAAGACTTCTCAAGTAAAAGTCTTCATTTTTTGTATGGAGACATTTTTCATTAATAACTTTGATGGTCAAGGTAAAATATTAACCCTTTACCATATAATGATATTGAATTTTACTAGAATCAGGCCTGTGAAGCGAAACAGATTCCTTCAATGTTTGTCCAACTTCCAAATTTCTTGTGAACTGAACTCTTAAACAATAGTTGCATTCAATAAGAAGTTTTTTTCCAATAATTCCATAAAGTTTTGTGACAAAAGGCTTATTTGGGGAGCATAATCCGTCTCCGACGGCTCTTGTTTTAGACTGGTCTTAAAAGGAATTGCAGACGACAATTCAAAGTTAATGAAATTTTGCATTTCTTCAATTTTATGGGTATAAAAATTGGGTAGAATGAATATGGGTATAAAAATTGTGTAAAATGAAGAAACAAGCAATTTCTTCCTTTTACACAATGTTTTCCCAATTTTGTTTCTTGAGGCTCATCAAAAAGTATCATTGTGCAGTGTTCTGCCGAGGCCGCGATTCCGCGATATTCTCGCGTAAAAAATGTGGATGTCGCATAAAAATTAGCGTAGATGCGAAAATTGTCGCGGCCGAAATTCAGCATTTTTTGTCCTACTTTGGACGTAAAACAAACCCGTTCTTAATAATAGAAATCCATTTTTTCCCAAAATCAGAAAAGAATTATTTTGAATAAACCTGAAAGGAGTGCGGATTTGAAGAAAAGGTCGGCCAATCAGACCTACTTTTTCCGCGATATTTATTTGACACAAACATTGCGTAAAGCATTTCTATAAAGCTATCAATTGACACTTTTACTGGATTCAAATAACCAACAACACAAGGAATGATTTTTATTCACAGTAAGAAATAATTGATTTCTAACTTTTCTGTACTTGGATAAAGTATGAAAGATTATATTTTGATGTCAAAAGAAGTTTGCAGTTGTAAGTGTACCAATATCCGGACATGACATATCGCGACCGTTTTTGTCCAAATTAATCATTGTCAATGGTTGATATAGAGACTAACTTTTACACAAATATTACAGAATTACAAAATCTCTGTTTATAATGATTTAAAATGATTTAAAATAATTTACAGAGCTTTAAAACAATCATAATTGATTTTATTCTGGCCTTTTCCTGTCTTGGAATTACAAGCTCTGATAGGTCACTCAGACCCTTCTCTTGATACTTTTGAATGGCTGGTACAAACTTGATGGACCCAAACTTTATACCTGCAATACATTCTGGTCATGTTTCAGCTTAGACCAGTCTTAAGTATTGTCTACTTGTAAAGTGTTGGAAAGATGTTAGAGATATATTAGTCACAAATGAAACAAAAGAAAGTTTCAGTGAAATTGGCTTTGGGATTATGACTGGTTTAAAGTATGATATGACATTTTATGACTGTCAAACTCGGATTTGACAAAACGCACACACACACAAAAGCCCACAGTAGCTAAATATCTTATAATTCACCAAAGCATTAAATGAAAAAAGAACTAAACTATGCTGCTCTCAATTTTTTGTATAATCGGCAAAACAAGGTTTATGACTGTACCTGAGGTTGAAATTATGCTTTGATGTTAAGTATTACAGTGAAATGGAAGTGTCTCTTTCATTCAGAAAATGTCTCCAAAAATTAAGGGCTGAGGGGACAATTGTCCCCTCTTCTGAAAATCCTTGGCAGAACACTGTTGTGTGAGAATGGGTTTACCATTTGCAAAGGACAGAAGGACAAAGAACAGAATTTTAGACTGGTCTAAATTGAAAGGTTTTGCAGACGTCATTTTCAAGTTGATGAAATATTTGTCATTCTGGGTAGGGAAATAGACGGAAAGTTTTCTCTCCTGAAAGACCAATTTGTTTTAATTTCTTGAAAGCCGCCGTCATAGTGCAGTTGGTAGCGCGTCAGACTGCCAATCTAGAGGTCCCTGGTTCGATCCCAGACAGCGGCACTCATCCTTTCCGACTATTTGTCTCCCACCAGTGGGTCGATAATCGTAGACCTATGTGGGATAGCAGCTGGAGGCTAGGAAAGGATGTGATGGCGGTACTGGTGTGAGAAATACCAGGAATCCATTGTTAGGTGCTCCAGCCGCAGCGATATAACTGAAAGATTTTTTAAAGCGGCGTAAAACCCCTTTCAAAAAAATTTAATTTTTTGAACTTCAAATTGTCATCCACATGTTCTTTCAATTTGGACTAGTCTTAAATTTTATTGTCTGGTTATGGATTAACTCCTTAACAGAAGACAAATTTTAGATTGGTCTAAATTAATGGAAGCTTGCAGATCATAATTTTAAGTACAATAACTTGATCATTAGTGCCATATAGAGTGAAAAAATTATGAGTATCAGAGTTAAGGAGAAATTGCTTGTGACAAACATTTTTACTTTTTCCCATGATATTTTCTCTTCAGTCTTTTAAGATTGAGGATTTTATTGTAATGGCTTAATTTAGCTCAAAATTTGGTCTCAAGACTGTTTGATAGAAAAAGGATTTGCTTTTCAATTCAAACTTTTCAAACTAGGTACGTGTATAAGGAATTGACCAATCTAATCATTCAATTTAATAAGAAGTAAAATGTTTAATCTGATATGGAAATAAAGCATTTTCCATTGTGGATGACTCATACATTGTAGCCACAACTGTAGTGAAGATGTTTAGGTCGTCCGGCAATGATTTCTTTTATATCAGTGACCCTATATTTTGGAATAGTAAGTTGTTTTATTATATACCTATAAAAGATATGAATTAAAACCTGGTTATCTAATACAACTCAACAGAAAAAAAATCTGTATTTAACATGTTCTAAAAAAACATATTCGTCGAGTACCGTTAAACATGGACTATAAAATTCAGAGTCACTGCCCCTGACTGGTGAAGCCATATACATACAGAGTAATATTTGTTTCCACGCTATTTCTTGGAAACCATTAGCTGGATTTTATTGAAACTTTCTGGAAAGCTTCACAACAAAGAGGAGATGTGCATATTGTTAGGGTTATCAGGTTCGACTATTAATTTTAGAGTTACTGCCCCTGATTGATGAAGCCATATACATACAGAGTAATAATCGTTTCTGTGCTATTTCTTGGAAACCACTGGCTGGATTTTAATGAAACTTTGTGGAAAGCTTCACTACAAAGAGGAGATGTGCATATCATAGGGGTTATCCGGTTGACTATAAATTTCAGAGTTATTCCAAGGTCGAATATTAAAATTGACCTTCAATTATTGATGGATTTCAAAATAACTTGGCACAATTGTCCTCTGTAGTGAGCAGATGTACCATTTGAAAATAATTTTCAGATAGCTCCAAGGTCAAGATCACTGCTCAAGGTCAAACATTAAAATAAGCATGTCAAGAGGATAGCCCTTTCAATCATGGATGGATTTCAATATAAATTGGCAAAATTGACTTTTATCATCAGTGTATGTGCCATTTGAAGGAAATATTCAGTTAGGTCCAAGGTCAAGGTCTCAGTTCAAGGTCAGACATTAAAATTAAGCATGTCAAGAGCATGGCTCCTAAAATTATGGATGAATTTTTTAAATAACTTGCAAAAGTTGTTCTCTGTCATGAGTAGATTTGCTATTTGAAACAAATTTTCAGATACCTCCTAGGTCAAACACAGCTCAATGCCGAATATTAAGATTAAGCATGTACAGAGTATAGTTCTCTCAATTGGATTTCGATATAACATGGCACAATGCAGTGATCTCTATTATGAGTTGATGTGCCTTTTGAAAAGAAAACAGAGGCTCCAAGGTCAAGGTCACAGCTTAAGTTCAAACATTAAAATTAAGCATGTCTGGAGCATAGCTCCTAAAATTGTTGACGGATAGCTCCAAGATCAAGGTTACAGCTCAAGGTCATAAATAACATAAATTTTGCATATCTGAATTAGGGCAAGGATAAAGCTGCATCTTAATCTTTTGGTCTGTCTGAATCCTTTTATATTTTTTGTGTCAGGGCTATATTCGGGGAGCATAATCTGTCTCTAATGGCTCTTGTTTGATACATAAAATTCTGTTCAAGGTATATCTCAAAAAAAAAAAAAAAATGAAATTGTGAAATATTATATTTAAATAGAACTTAGTATCAAAAAGTGTAGTGTAAAAGATGTTTTTAGGCTGGCCTAGTTATTTCCTTATGTTGTTTTCTTGCTTAAGTTTGACGGGACTCAATCTATAAAATTATCAGTTATGAAACTTTTAAAGATGGATGGGATAGAACTCACTGAATATAAACAATTAATTCAAGATGGAAGAAATTTTGGACAATTGTAGCTTTGAATAGGATGGCAATGGAAATGCAAATTTCTCACAGATAGATCATGACAGACTGGAAATTATTGCTTAAGAACAGTAACTCTTGTCATTTCTTTCCTCATTCGATTTACTGGTAAGTTTCCAAGCAAATAATCAGCCAATAAAGGCTCTTGTATAACCTGTCTATGGGTTTACCAATTCACAACAATAATGCTTTTTGGCATCCTCAAGGAAAAACGTTATGGAAAACAAAGTGGAAAATGAAAAAATTTCAGCCTCCAGAGACAAAAAAAACAAAATCCCATCAACTATTTTGTCATCTACAACATATTTGAATATAGACCAGTGTAAAATTTTGTCATCTGTAATGGGTTGATTCATTTTTTTTTCAGTTTTTACGATTGCAAGGAAAGAAGCAAAGAGGGAAGGAAGAAATCCATATAATGGATGTCAACGCAGATGATTTCACTAGTCCCACAGAAATCTCAAAATATATATCAGAGGAGCAACCCCATCAGTCACACAGGAAGAAAGACAGCAACATGCCTACACATCAACAAAAACGCAAACACCAGATTCAATATCTTGCTTTCGAGGTGAGTTTTCAAACAACTGTTGAACCATTCCCACGCAATGATGCTTTTCGATGCTCCTTAACCCATTCCCACACGATCCCTCCTTTTTACGCCCTCAAGAAAAGGCTTTGGGAAACATTGTGGAAAATGAAGAAATTGCTTGTTACAAGCAATTTCTTCATTATACACAATGTTTTCATCCAAAAAAAAGAAATAAAATAATAATTTCATCAACTTGAAATTGTTGTCTGCAGCTTCTTTCAATTTGGACAAGTCTAAAATTTTGCTGTGTGGGAATGGGTTTATGAAAACAGTTGACTATTTGAGGCTTTCAATCAAATATCCTGCCAACAGATGAAATTGTTTGTTTAGTCCAGAAATGAGTTTTTAACTCCGACATTCCCTGCCATTTTTGTTAACTTTTTAGCTCACCTGAGCACAAAGTGCGAGGTGAGCTATTGTGATCGGTTGTTGTCCGCCGTCTGTCCGTCCACAATTTCTTTAAAAATCTTCTCCTTCTAAACCAGTAGGCCAATCAAGCTGAAACTTTGCAGGGATGTTCCTTGGGTGAAGTTCTTCAAAAGTTGTTAAAAGAATTTAATTTTGTCAAAAACTCGGGTTGCTGCGGCATTTGAAAATGGGAATCTTTAGTAATTCTTTAAATATCTTTAAAAATCTTCTCCTCCTAAACCAGTGGGCCAATCAAGCTGAAACTTTGCAGGGATGTTCATTGGGTGAAGCTCTTCAAAAGTTGTTAAAAGAATTTAATTCCGTCAAAAACTCGGGTTGCCGTGGCATTTGAAAATGGGAATCTTTAGTAATTCTTTAAATATCTTTAAAAATCTTCTCCTCCTAAACCAGTAGGCCAATCAAGCTGAAACTTTGCAGGAATGTTCCTTGGATGAAGCTCTTTAAAAGTTGTCAAGAGAATTTTATTCCGTGAAAAACTCTAGTAACCACGGCATATAAAAATTGGAAATTTTAGTAAATCTTTGATGTTGTTTTTTTCATATACTACAAGGCCAAAGGCCTTTATATTTTGTAAAGAGCTTAATCATATGGTTTTCTACCAAGTTTTTAAATATTTAATCTCTGGGGTCAAAATTGGCCCACCCCTGAGGTCTGAAGTTTGGAAAAATTCTTAATTAGAGCAATTTCAAAAGGCTTCTTCTCTTAATCTATAAGGTCTAGGATATTCATATTTGGTATGTAGCATAACTAGATGGTTTGGTACTATATCACAAAAAGTTTTCATCCAAGAGTCAAAAACGGCCCTGACTAGGGATCCAAAAATTTGGAAAAACGCAAAAATTGAGTATGTTGAAAAAAATATCTTCATTTTAAGGCGGAAGGCATTTATATTTTGAGTGTAGCATAGCCTGGCTGTTGTCTATCAATTTTGATTAAATTATGCCTGTAGGTTAAAAAACACCCCTTCCCTGGGTGTCCAAAGTTTGTAAAAATGCTCAATTAGACCATGTTCAACAGTCTTCTCCTCCCAATCTACAAAGTCTAAGGCATTCATATTTGATTTATAGCATAACCAGATGGTTCTACACTATGTTAGCTAAAATCTTAGCTCTGGGATAAAACATGGCACTGCCCCCATTTTGTACTATGTTACAGGAAAATATGCTCTTAGGATGAAAAATGTCTCTGCTCCTGGGATTGAAAATTGCATAAATCGCATTGAAAGGATTCTTCTTAAATAGAAATGGAGAAATTGCTTGCTTTCTCACAATGCTTTTTTAAACCTTTTTCCCTGAGGGTGACAAATTCTGGGATAGTTTGGTAATCGATTAAAGTATGAAGCCAAAGGCATTCATTTTCATTTTAAAGCATTACTGGATTGTTTTGTACAAAGCCCAAAATCTTATATTTGTTTTATTTATTTTGCTCAAGTTGTGTCTTTTTTATACAAAAAAGTACTGTAAATTGCAGATGCCTCAGGTGAGCGATTTAGGACCATCATGGTCCTCTTGTTTTTGTTGGTTTTGCAACTGAAACATTGTACTTATAGCTTTTTCAAGCTATAGTTACTACATTTTGCTACCAAACAACCATTCTACCTTTTTGTTTCATGCTACTTGCCATAAATTTGGCAAAATAATGCCGTTTTAAATGGAAGCAGGACTTTCTTTTGGAGTCAGTGGGCGTGGCTAACGCAGTAAGTAAGTTGGGTTAGAGATAGGTCAATTGGGATAGCATTGTGGAAAAAGGAGAAATGCTTGTAACAAGCAATTTCTCCTTTTCCCACAATATTTTCTACCACATAGGATGGTCAGATTTCAAATTGCATGCATTTTTATTGTCGTCTGCAACCTCTTGCAAGTTGGACCAGTCTAAGATTTCATAAAACAGGAAAGGGTTAAAATGGAAGCAGGACTTTCTTTTGGAGTAAGTTGGCGTGGCTAACAGGGTAAGTAAGTTGGGTTAGAGATTGGTCAATTGGGATAGCATTGTGTTAAGTTACAAGCAAATGAATTCTACCCAGAAAAATGAAAAAATCTAAAATTTCATCAACATTAAATTGTTGTCTGCAACTCCTTTCCCTTTTTTTTACAATCTAAACTAAAATTTTGCCATCTGGTGATGGCTCATATTTAAGTCAGTAGGGTGGATTGACAGTAATCTGAGAAGAATAAAAGATCATTTAAATCCCAGCTGTGCCACTGGTCACATGGCCATTTAAAGCAGTGTCACAAAAAGAGGGGGCTAAATGCGAAATTTCTTGTCTCGGCTAGTTGGCGACTGCAACCTGTCAATTTCTCCTGATCACAAGTCCAAGGTCATCTCTCAAGCTCAAATGTCTTGTTGCTTCTGTTCAAACCTGGGATTGCATGTCACTGTGATTTTATTCTTAAGAAAATATTGAGGAAAAAAGGGAAATTGCCTTAACAAACCATTTCTTCTTTGTTCCAAAATATTTTCTACCACATAAGATTTTAATTGAAAATGCTTTCAATTTTCATTTTCGTCTGCATACTCTTTCAACTAGGACCAGTCTAAAATTCAAAAAGCGGAAAAGGGTTAGAAAAGATTGTAGTTTACCCAATTCAAGACAATGATGCTTTTAAACGCCCCTCAAGAAAACAGCTTGGGAAAACATTGTGGGAAATGAAGAAAATACTTGGTTACAAGCAATTTCTTAATTGTCCACAATGTTTCTACCCTAAAAGGCAAAGACTTTCGAAATTAAACCAACTAGAAATTGTTGTCTGCAACTTCTCTCAATTTGGACCAATCTGAAATTTGTTGTGTGGGAATGGGTTAACTGATTGCTGAATGCTTGTTTGGGGAAAGATACTATTACATAGATTTAGTTGACATTTTTTTCCTTGTAAAATGACGTCATACAACAAATAATTATGAATTAGGATTAAAAAATGGTTGATTTTAGACAAGCCTTCTTTCCCTTTTATATTGAAAATTTGTGTCTACAATACTACAATGTATTAGCCTATTACCACACAACAAAGTTTTAGACTGGTCCAAATTCCAAGAAGCTGCAGACAATTTTATTTTTTTGATTTTTTTTTAAATCTTTGTCTTTTGGCATAGAAAACATTGAGGATAATGAAGAAATTGCATGTTACAAGAGTTTTTCTTAAGTGGTGTAAAAAGCAGGATTGTATGGTAACATGTTAAATGATATTGTACTAGATTCTCCTCACATATTAAAATTTGATATTTCCCTTGACCTTCAGTGAACTGTTATGTCTTTCAGGCAAAGGAGAGAGAGTTAGAGCTGAAGAACCAATGGTCAAACAACAAAATGACCAGGAAACAGACACAAGCTAAATATGGATTCTAGATACATTTATACAAACACAAAACCAATTAGTCATTCTTTAACCCATTTCCACATAATGGAGTATTTTGACGCCCCTCAAGAAAAAAGTCTTTGGAAAAGATTGTGGAAAATAACAAGCAATTTCTTCATTATCCACAATAGTTTCTACCCCATAATACAAATATTTTTAATTTTTTATCAACTTTGAATTGTCATCTGCAGCTTCTTTCAATTGAACCAGTCTAAAATTTTCTTGTATGGTAATGGGTGGAATAACAAAACTATCATTCTTTGCATTTCTTAATCTTCAGATGATAAAAAATTTGATCAGCTTAGCAGAAAAACCTGCCTAATTACATTTCATTATGATGGCAAATTCAAATGTTTTGATGATGTCACTATTGTTTGATTATTGCTTAGCTCCTCCAGAAAACTGCTTTGGAAAACGCTGTTGAAAATAAAGTTGCAGATGACACAATTAAAATTGAAAACACTATTGATTTTCCTTTTCTTAAGAAAGTGAGATTTCATCAAAAGTACTAGTAGTTATATTGAATTTCTGATAACATTATTCTCGAAATCAGTACACTATGGCTGTGGAGTAAGTTTAACCCTTGTCATGCTGATTCTGGAATATTACTGTTTTGGCAGTAGGTATAGACCAAGATCAGCCTGCACATATGTGCAGTGTGATCTTAGTCTACAACCCCCGTTGCTTCTTCAACCCAGAGTGGTTTATAAAATTTTTTTTTTAAATAAATTTTGATCCTTAACTAGTGCTCCCTGTGCTTTTAGGCCTTTGATTTTATTGCAATTTCAGATAAGGATTTTATTCAGCCTGATAAGGGTTAATTGCTGCTTGTCTTAACTTTTATGTTCATGCAACTACTTAATACAGTGACACTTTGAAGCCCCAAAGAAAAAAGGCCTTTGGAAAACATTGTGGAAAATGATGGAATTGCTAGTTACAAGCAATTTCTTCATTAAACTCAGTGTTTTGTACCCCAAAAGGCAAAGAATTTTTAGATCTCACCATCAAAAAATTGTGTTTATCAACTTCTTTGAATTTGAAACAGACTAAAATATTCTCATCTGGTGATGGCTTATAGTCCATTACCATTCGATATTGTGGGAAAAAAAGGAAATTGCTTAAAACAATTTTCTTTTCTTTTTTTTCTCTCGATATATTCTGGATTCATACCCTGTATGATTCCTTTGTTTCCAATTAAACACACTTCAAATAATCATCTGCAACCCATTCAAACTTGGTATAGTCTTAATTGCTTTTGTTTGGAAATAAGTTGACCAAGTTCATTCAGATTTATCCCTCTTTTCAAAAGGAATTCTGGGAGGAGCTAGTTACAAATTTAGTTTAAGATACATGCACTTATTTTGCTTAAGTTAAGGATTGTTATAGGGAATCATATTTTTTGTTAAGCTTTTGTAATTTAGCATAGAATAAAACGAACAAGGAATTAATTTTATTTGAATAACACTCCATTCCTGTTAATGGACCTTGTCTATTTCTCCATTCATTATTCAATAATCAATTTGTCCCATCATACTAACTGGAACAATCCTGGGGCAACAAACATTCGACTACTTAATCAGAACCAGCAATTGTCTATCAGGGTTTCTATTTCAAATTAAATGGTTGTCCACGGACAAATCATGTCAACAATCCTTCAAATGTGACCTTGACCTTTGACCTACAGAAATAACTGATTCAAACGGCACTTTAACTTATTGAGGGAAACATCTGTGCCAAATTACATTTGAAATATCTTCATAAATATAGAAGTTATGAATCGAACAAAAGAAAATGACATCTGTCTTGAGTGTTGCCTTGACCTTTTAGTTATAGGAATAAATCCTTCCAATGACACATCTGATCAATAAGCGAAACATTTTATATGAACTTATTCTGAAATCCACCCTTAAATATAGGAGTTGATATTCCGACAAATTGATTGACTTACTTGCCTCAAGCTGGGTATGTAATATAGAAAAGTAGATAAAACGGTAATTCTACATACTGAAAAGTTTCCGAAAGCCTACATGCTATCTAACTACGGTGCCTACCTTTTTTTTGCACTTCTATAGTGCTCTAGCTGAGCTGTTGTGATTGATTGTTGTCTGTCCATCAACAATTACATTAAAAATTCCCTACCCTAACCATCATATCTCAGAACTTCACGCAAATGATATTGAGGTCATATACTATGCATGTTTCAAGGGTAATTTCTCCATAACCATGCAGGCTTGGTGAAACTTAAGTTATAAACTGTCCTTTGTTTATAGCGAACTTTTCTTGAAATTTCGCATTCATGCTGTCTTGTATTCTTCTGTTTTGCAAATAAATACATGCATTTCAAACATAGCTTACCTGACTGAAAACTTGCTGAACAAACATGACAACTTGTCTTAATGAATCATTTATTGTCTCATACCTCATCTATCATTTTATGTCTTGTGGTTGTCTTTGTATTGTTCTGTATATTTTATGCTAAACTGCTGACTATTTCTTATGCATCAATGCATCTTAACCTATTTTCACACAATGATGCAGCTGCCGTCATAGTGCAACCTTCAATCATGGGATGTCATGGGTTTGATCCTCGATGGCAGCTCCTTTGACATTTTTCTCTCACAAAAGGGTGGATAAACGTAAACCTAAGTGGGATAAATAGCTGGAGGCTTGGAAAGGATGTGGTGGTGGTACTGGTGTGAGAAATAGAAATCGATTGTTAGGTGCTCCAGCGTTATAGTGGCGTTAAACCCCATTCAAACAATCAATCAACACAAAGATGCTTTTTGAGGACCCATAAAAAAGGGGTTGACAACATTGTCTTAAAGTGAAGAAATTGCTTGCAAAAATATGTTTCTTTATTTTCCACAATGTTTTCTACAAAAAATCTAAAATTTATCAAACAATAAATTGTCGTCTGTATTTCCGTTCAGTTTGAACAGGTCTAAGATTTTACCGTCTGATAATGGGTTAAAACACCAATCAAAACCTGTATGAAAAACATAGAAAATATAATCAAAATGGCTACCTGACTTCTTTTCAATTGTACAGCCACAAGCATAACATCAACATGTAACCCTTGAAAAAGGTGCGACAAACAATGGACACTCATCAAGAAATAAGCTTTTGAAAACATTGCAGAAAATAAACAAATTGCTTATAACAAGCAATTTCTTCACTTTCCACAATGTTTTCCAAAGCTTTTACATTGAGGTGCGTTTAAAAGTGTCATTGTGTTGGAATATGTCAAGATAACAGAAAAAGGACAAAGGTTTAATTTTGACTCCATCTCGTATTCACAGTTCCTGTTCTCACAATATTTAAAACATGTGTTGATTTTGGTGAAAGTAAGCATGCTGTGCTTGATTCAGGATACTTTTCCTAGGTCAAGGCAGCAATAAAAGGTCAAAAGTCACATTTTACCCCATCTTTATCCCTCTATCCTGATCTCATGTCCATTTTCGAGAGGTGAAGGGTTGGCTTCAATAAATCCCGAGTTCGATTTTCGGGAGCGGATATCAATCTTGGTTCTGTCATTGGCCCACATTTTTGGCGCAAGGACTGGTGTGTTCTCCAGGCAGCAGAATTGAGACGGATTAATTAAGAACTTATTTCCAATTCGATATTAAATGAATAGGTTTAAATTTAATCTTTGACACACTAAAGTCATCTTCATCTTTATGACAGCAAGGGAGCTGGACGTGATTTAGACTCCTACTCTAAATGTCAAGGTCACACCAAAAGGTCATAGATCAAATTTTCGTCTTGTCTATATATCTTACTCTTTGTCAGATTCTCATAATTACAAACTTGCAAACCAGGATGAGAGCATTAGTGCTTTCCTTGATTCAAGCTCTTACTCTTCCCAAATTCCCAAACAACTGACACCCATCAAGAAATAAGCTTTGGAAACATTGCAGAAAATAAACAAATTGCTTATAAGAAGCAATTCCTTTTTTATCCACAATTTTTCTACCCAAAAAGAAAAAAGTTTTTTTTTTAAATTCAATCAACTCAGAATTGTATTCTGCAACTTCTTTCAATTTGGACCCGTCAAGAAATTTTGTCGTATTGTTACAGTCAATGTCATAGCAGATAGGTTGAAGGTTTAATTTTGACCTTGTCTCATCTCTAAGTTCTTTTGGGTCGATTTTCATATCACTCAAGCACTTGTACACCTCAATTATTTTAAGTGTTCTTTGCCTGATTGGAGGTCCCACTCTTAAGTATAAGGTCAAACAGAGGGTCAAAGGTCAAAATTCGACCTTACTTATATTCATTGATTCTATTGCCTGATTCTCATTTTCTAGACGAGTGTACAACATGATGAGAGCATGAGTGCTGTCCTTGATTCAGGCGCCTGTTCTAAGGGTCAAGGTTAGCGAAAAGGGATGAAGGTCAAATTTTGACCTCATACGAAAAAAACAAAGGGTTATGTAACTTGTAAAAATCATATCCCTAGATTAAAATTCTTACCATCATATTTTTTGCACACCCTGTTCTATTTGCACAGAGATTACAATTCTTTCTTGAGTTAAACTCTGAAATTAAAGAAAAATTTAAGAAAGCATTATTTGTAAAGGAATAAAAACTTGGCATTTACCTTAGGCTCAATTACTATTTACATTTAACACATTACCAGACGGCAAAAAAACTTAGACTGGTCCAAATTGAAAAGAGATGCAGACTACATTTTAAAGTTGATAAATTTTTAGATCTTTTCAATTTTCCGATTAGAAAACATTGATTGATTGAATGGATTTAACGCCACTTTAAACAGAATTTCAGTTATATTGCGACGGCTGGAGCACCGAACAATAGATCCCTTGTATTTCTCACACCAGTACTACCACTACATCCTTTCCTAGCCTCCAACTGCGACGGCTGGAGCACCTAACAATAGATCCCTTGTATTTCTCACACCAGTACTACCACTACATCCTTTCGTAGCCTCCAGCTGCTATCCCACTTAGATTTGCGATTATCCACCCATTGGTGAGAGACAAATGTCGGAAAGAATCTGTGCCGCCGCCGGGAATCGAACCCATGACATCCCATTATAGAAGATTAGGAGTCTGACGCGCTACCGACTGCGCCATGACGGTGGCTAGAAAACATTGTGTAAAATGAAGAAATTTCTTTTATTCAACATAGCACATGGTTTGTTGAGAAATGGCTTCGGATGGACGGAAGGATTGATGGGCGAAGAGGCGACTCTATGCAGTATAATTCCTATCAGACCTAAATGGGATCTATCCTATTTCTAACAATCGGCTCCACCTCTCAGAAATTCTCGTTCAAGAAAGTTTTTGTAGCTGACGGGCGTGTTTGTCTTCAACCCATTAACATAATATTCGGGGAGCATATAAATAGAAGTACCGCGGAATAATTCTGTATAAAGTACCCGGAAACGCCATAATGGACCGGAAACATTTCTGTCATCGAGTGCGAAAACCGCAATGAGACTCGAGACTATTAGACCTAAAACTTCCATGTTTGATGTATAGCATTACATTTTGCCGGTCCATCGATAAGGCTGCACTATTACCAAGTCGTGAAGCTGTTGAGTTTACATAGATAGAGAATAAGAAAATAGTGCTCCCAAACCATTATGCCCGTGACTTTCAAACTTTGCTTGTAGTATTGCTTTGTGGTGATTTACTAAATTAATTTGAGTAACATTGTCTTTCCAAATGTACCACTGAATATTTCAAATCAGTTTTGAACTATTACCACATGACAAAAATAAGACTGGCAATAATCTAAGAATTTGCAGACGACAATTCTAAAATGATAGATTTAAAAAAAACTCTGTCTTTTGGGGTAGAAAGCATTGTGAATAATGAAGAAATTGCAATGTAACCATAGTCTTGATTTTGAGAGGCGTTAAAAAGCACGATTGTTTGTGAATGGTTTAAAACTTCAAATTAGCAGGATTCTTTTTAATGAAGGTTTTTAAAAGACATCTATCTGTTATTATAACCTGACACCTTATGTATTCTAATATCGGTTAACACGTAAAGTGAATGTGCAATTAGAAAATAGTGCCCTACAAGATAGAAAGCGTGTTACGCATAATTTCCAGACCAAAAATCTTTTGAATATGATGTTTCAAAAAATGAGGGGAAACTAGATGGTTGTCCCAGGACAAGTGCTGTCGAGCCCGCAAAGTTTTGACCATCAGGTTGACCTTGACCATCAATTTTAGTGTTTGACCTTGAGCTTTGACATGGAACTTGAAGCTATCCTAAAATTTCTTTCAAATAGCACATCTACTGATGATGGAGAATACTTGTGCCATTTTATTTTGAAATCCATTCATAATTGTAGGAGAATTGCTCTTGACAATCACAATTTTAGTGTTTGACCTTGAGCTGTGACCTTGACATTAGAACTAACTGAAAAATTCTTTCAAATGGCACATCTACTTATGGTGGAGAAAAATTGTGCCGATTTATTTGGAAATCCATCCATAAATGTAGAAGTAGTTGTCCGGACAAATTCGAACGAACTAACGCACGTACACCACTGTTTCGGTGGGGGGTGGGGGGCTTTGTTACTAATAAATGATACTGACCTCGTTGGAGGGCGACATGAACGTCATAACTGCTAGTGTAGTTTCATTCCCGGTCTAAATGATCAATTTGATTGGTTGATCTTTAATTATCAATTTACTGATCGCTTACTATACCACTTACCTCCGACAAGGAGACTCAAAATAGATATCAAATGTTATTAGTTCAAAATATAATGCCCAACAAATGTAAATCGCTGGTTGAGTCCTAAACGTCATAATTACACTTTGAACAAGCTGACGTTTAAGTCGCCAGATTTAACAAAGTGTAGGACATAAACGTTTTATGCTAGTATTTCACCGGTCTTAGCGAACTATTTGATTGATTTATTATTTTTCTTTTTTCCTATCTATTCATTTTATCTTATTTATCTATCTATATTTATTGACGCATCAGCGCTGATTATTAAAGAATCGATTACCAATCCAATCATTTATTTGGACGGGAATTAACTTTGAACTTCGGCATTTATGTAAATTGTATTGTTCGTCTGGAGATTTAAACCTTGTAACGTTAGATTCTGCTTATCTAAGCTGTAATTACGCCATTTAGATCGCCATTCAACTTTCTTATTTATACTTTTATTTGTTTATTCATCTATTTATTCATTTATTCAAAAATGTTACCGACCACAATTTTTGCAAAATATTTCAGTTTAATATCTCGTTCGAATTTCCTGTCAGTGGGCGTGGCTTTGGATTCGTCCACTCCATGCGGATATTCGACTTTACCGATTTGATGCTATTCATAGTTCTAAAAAAAATACTAGGATTATGTTAGTTTAGCAATATTTTAGAATTTATGATTCACGAAGAAGTGGTACAGGTATCTTTTTTAAAACTATAATTTACCTTAATAAGCCTGTAAATTCTGATAATGTTTTAATGGCTTATTATTCTACTATTTATGAGCGTTGTTAACTTTATTTTCATGGTTAGATTTATGGAATATCTGTTGTTTTATACCTTGATTGTACCGCATTTCACTGTAATTAAATGAGTCAACCTTTTCTGTCCCTATTGTATTATACTTACGAAAATATTTTGGAAAATAAGACATTGTTTGTAACAAGCAGTTTTTTCTTTCCCTAAAATATTTTGTATCATATAGAGTTGTTACTTTTTAATTGTACTCACTTTATAATGTCGGCTGGATAATTCCATAGTTTTGAAAAAAAGAAAGAAAAAAAGACCTAATAACCCAACAACCAACAAAGGGATAATTATTCGAGATATAGTTCAGCTGCATTCAAATGAATTGCCCATGTCATTAAACCAATCAGGAATCCAAGGAAAAAGAGGCATATCACGAAATTCAATATCAAAATTGGGAAAATCCATATTCCTTTCAAAAAAAAAAATTGGGCTAGATTCACAGATAATACTAATAACACACACACACACACGCGCGCAAAATCGGAAATTCAGACAATGTTGGCCCTTTACGGTCATATATTAATACAATTGCACAAAAAAGGCGAAAGGAAGGAAAATACAAAATTTCTCTCTCTGCCTTAAATGTTATTTCTCAAGTAAAATATTATTGTGGCCAAATTGTTTATGCAAACATATCATTTACTACCAATGTGAGACCTACATGAATCCTATATTGCCAAAAACGAGCGGGAATTCAACTGATAGTAGATCTAATTTGGTGTACTTAAACAGATGAATTTAGAAAAGCGCGTTTTGATTTAATTTGTGTTTTCCACCATATACATGAATTGACTATCGACTGGTGTATGATTTGACAATTGACATCTTTTGTATTAGGATATACAGGTAATACGTTTCCGCGGCGCGTTTTTTTCGTTTCTTGCTTATATATTTTCTATTTCATTTTTATGTCTGTCTGAATTTTTGGATAATTCAAGTGAAGATTTGCCCCCTTCACAACTATCTAAGACTGTTTCATTCAAAGGCAGTATGCTAGAAATTCGTATGTGCACATGTCCTACATGTTGCCAATAGGTCCCATACATAAGACACATGGCTCCTATCTAGGAGTGATATGGTTTTTAATGGGCATGTTAATGTCTGTGTGAGTCCCAAGTGTTACACATAAATGACCATAGGATATATGTCCAAAGTGTAAAGTTGGAACCATTTAGGGCCATTGTGAGGATATACATGTAGTTGCCTATATCGGTCCAAACATGTGTCCCGGATGGGACCTATATAGGTTGTCCACATGGATACCATAGAAATCCCGGTTGCAAATCACACATGGGTCCCAGATGAGTACCTCATATTGGACCCTCATAGAATCACGTATGGGTCTTTAATGGGTCCTAAAATTTAGCTAGCTTGGACACTACTGGTATTCTAAGAAACGACAATTTAATGTCGACCTAGGGCAAAATTCCTTTGAATAATTTTCGAAAAAAATATACGAATAATACTTCTTTCAGCACCAATATATTTGCAAGCCTTTAGAGTTTAGTAATCAAGTGAACTTCTCTAAAATTCCATCGGATAATTTTATCATTTCAAAACACGCATTTATTTGTAATTTTCGAGAAAAAAAAAACACACTTGAATAACCTTACATACACATCAACGTTACAATTTTCTAGATCTTCTCTTACCTTTAAGTAGTCAAAATTCTTTGGTATATCGATGGATCAGTGCGAAACAGCAGTAACTGCCTACATGTTAATAAGCAGTTACAACTGTTTCACTCTGAACCATCGATATGATAGAAGGAATACTATGATGTAGTAGTATTAAACCTGTATTTTAACATAGGACAAAATGACACAATACATTTAATCCACATTACTTTCTATGATGTAGCAGTAGAATTGAAACTGTATTATAACAAAATGTTTATAGGCAGTTACCATCGATATAATAGGAATACAATGATGTAGAAGTTGTAGTAATCTGTATAATAACTAAATACAAAATGACAAGAAACATTAAATCCATATTAAATTCTATGATGTAGTATTTGTAGTAAATATGTACTATAACATAATACAAAACAACACAATACTTTTAATCCTCATTAAATTCTATGATGTAGTATTTGTAGTAAATCTGTATTATAACTTAATACAAAATGACACAATATATTTAATTCACATTAAATTCTATGAGTAGTAGTTGTAGTACATCTGTATTATAACTTAATACAAAATGACACAATATATTTAATTCACATTAAATTCTATGAGTAGTAGTTGTAGTACATCTGTATTATAACTTAATACAAAATGACACAATATATTTAATTCACATTAAATTCTATGAGTAGTAGTTGTAGTAAGTCTGTATTATAACTTAATACAAAATGACACAATATATTTAATTCACATTAAATTCTATGAGTAGTAGTTGTAGTACATCTGTATTATAACTTAATACAAAATGACACAATATATTTAATTCACATTAAATTCTATGAGTAGTAGTTGTAGTACATCTGTATTATAACTTAATACAAAATGACACAATATATTTAATTCACATTAAATTCTATGAGTAGTAGTTGTAGTACATCTGTATTATAACTTAATACAAAATGACACAATATATTTAATTCACATTAAATTCTATGATGTAGTAGTTGTAGTAAGTCTGTATTATAACTTAATACAAAATGACAAAAAAGATTTAATCAACATTGATTTCTATGATGTAATAGTTGTAGTAAATCTGTATTTTAACTTAATACAAAATGACCCAATACATTTAATCCACATTAAATTCTATGATGTAGTAGTTGTAGTAAATATGTTTTATGGTATAATACAAAATGACAAAATACATTCTATGACGTAGTAGTATTAAACCTGTATCATAATAATATACAAAAGGACGCAACACATTTAATCCACATGAAAATCTATGATGTAGTTGTTGTCTTAAACCAGTATTATAATATAATAAAAAATTAAATAATACATTCGTTCAATATTAAATTCTATGATGTAGAAGTAGTAGTATTAGTAGTAAATCTGTATTTTAACAAAATGGCACAACACATTTAATCAACATTCAATTCTATAATGTAGTAGTTGTAGTAAATCTGTATTATAATATAATACAAAATGACAAAATACATTTAAAGCACATTTAGTTCTATGATGTAGAAATAGTAAAACTGAATTATAACTTAATACAAAATGACACAATATATTTAATTCACATTAAATATTATGATGTAGTAGTTGTAGTAAGTCTGTATTATAACTTGATACAAAATGACAAAAAAACATTTAATCCACATTAAATTCTATGATGTAGTATTTGTAGTAAATCTGTATTATAACTTAATACAAAATGACACAATACATTTAATCATCATTGATTTCTAAGATGTATTAGTTGTAGTAAATCTGTATTATAACTTAATACAAAATGACACAATATATTTAATTCACATTAAATTCTATGATGTAGTAGTTGTAGTAAGTCTGTATTATAACTTGATACAAAATGACAAAAAAGATTTAATCAACATTGATTTCTATGATGTAATAGTTGTAGTAAATCTGTATTTTAACTTAATACAAAATGACCCAATACATTTAATCCACATTAAATTCTATGATGTAGTAGTATTAAACATGTATTATGATAATATACAAAATGACGCAATACATTTAATCCCCATGAAAATCTATGATGTAGTATTAACTTGATACACGTATTTAATATTGAGTACTGTGATATATTAGTAACTCTGGTTTAAAAGGGACAAAGGTTGCACTTATTTGCAGGCTGATCTTTGTCTATACCTCCTGCAAAACAGGAATATTCCATGTTCAGCAAAACCTGTATAACAACAATAACATAATAAATATTTTCCATATCAAGCACTTTGATCTTGTAGTAATACAAAACCTGTATCACAACGATAACATTGTACATGTTGATAAGATTCTCATCAACTGGTGTTCAAGTCTAACCAAATACTGCTAAAAATGCACAGTTTGGGAATTGCAGAAGGAACTCACGAGGAACTGCCAAAGATTTGCAATATCTTATAACAATCCAGTAATTTCATTTCTTATTTGTCTTCGAAACATATAATCTATAGCTCTTAGACATTTGATATATTAACTTAGTTTTGAACCAGATTTAAGAGCGCAAAATTTAGACACAAAAATGTCAGTACAAATTTATTAATAATATATAATGGAGCATGTCCATTAATCTAAAGAAAAATTGCACCGATTTTTAATGATTCCAAGCAGTTAATATAAATCTATTACGCCTACGACCAAATATGTGAAATAAGACTGATATAAAAACCACATGATTTCGTCAGAACAGATGATATTTGCCTGGAGAACTGGACGAATAAATCATGGTAAAATTTTATTTTACATGTAGTTTTAGTTTTTGATACTAGTATACAATACGCACAAAACAGTACTTAAAATTGTACCATGTGCGCGACATTTTCATTTATTACATGTTTGCAAGAACCCCATGCAAATAAGCCTTTGTATCCAAATAGTCTGATCAGAGTCACCATTCGCTCAGCAGATAGGCAATTGACCAATCGCGGTTGTCAATCAAGGAATAAACCCACCAATCAAACAATCTATTCAGCCCGGACTTGACCTTGTCAACTCCAACTTTGGCGCCATTTTTGTTTACCTCTATCGTTGGTTTGGGGACTTAAACGTCGTAACTACAGCTTATTCAAGCTGTATTTACGACGTTTAGGTCACCAACCAACCATTTTACTTTTTTGTTACATCATACTGGCAATAAAATTTGCAAAATAACGCCGTTAAAAATCAAAGGGGGACTTCCTGTCGGATTTGGTTTCCGTGGCCCACAACGACAGTGGGCGGGGCCAGCGATTGGGCAATTACTCAAAGCTTCTTAAGATGATCACCTAATGTTCTAAATGTGCTTTGTTGAAGCCAGAACTGCCCAGTGTGGGCGTTTCATACACATATTAAACGTTTAGAAATGTCACACCACTACCACCACTACCACTACATCCTTTTCTAGCCCCCAGCTGCTATCCCACTTAGGTTTACGATCATCCACCCAATGAGGAGAGACAAATGTCGGAAAGAATATGTGCTGCCGCCGGGGATCGAGCCCATGACATCCCATTGTTGAAGATTTGGAGTCTGACGCGCTACCGACTGCGCTATGACGGCGGCCCCAAAAATTAATGAGATGAAATAGATATCCTTGTTCAAGACCGATTCACATAACATAATTTTCCTAGATGGTGTTCTTATCGTTTGTTTTTACTTTGCAGGCACCAGCGGTTAAATTATTGATGCTTCTACTAGTATATTTACCCTTTGACACTTGCTACAATGCCGAAATAAAGATACATCATGAGAATGGAGAGCCTTTAAACTTGATGAAGCTAGTTCGACAGTACTCATTGATATGCCCTATTACATCATTCTGTATGGAAGGGACAAGGGAAATGGTGGGAATTAACGAGATCGAATACAAGAATTTGGTAAGATTTCCTAGCGACTGTGTGAAATGCACATGTGCAAAAGCTTGTCTTGAAACAAAGACATGTTGTCCTGACGCGCCATTTGCCTATGAGAAACACGAATGTCTCGATGTAACAATTTGGAGTATTGACAACAACACGCATGGACCAGATTATCTGATAAAAAATTCGTGTTCAAACAATGTAGACACTACCATACGACGATTGTGTGAAAGTGATGCTGCAGATTTACAACCTCTATACTCTCCAAACACAACGATCACCTACAAAAATGAATTTTGTGCGAAATGTAATGGCCTCGACACAAACTCTATGCTGCCATGGCCTATAAAGATGATGTGTCTTAGGGAAACAACGAGCGATATTCAGATGGTTCTCAGAAACTGTATTTTTATATATTCACCGACCGGATTCCAGTCTGGTCTTAGCTGTCATCAGCCATCCCAACACCAGATTACATTGTTCAATTCATGTAATATAACTGGTCTTTGGAAAGCATTTGATTCCGACATTGACTTCGCATGCAAACATTTCAACCAGCCTTATGGAAAATTTAGAAACGTGTACTGTTATATCTGCAATCCCGGTAAAACTTCTTTAGAGGTAAAGGCAGATGAACTAATTGACGCATGTCCAAGTACAAATAATCCGAGAAGGCTCACGAATCTTTGCGGTTCCAGCAACGTAACCAGCCGTCTCCACCCATACAAGAATATTTACTGTGAAATGTGTAATTTAGGATATGTATTTGAAAACAAAACGGGACCGATTAAAATTAGGCAGATCTCAGACCCACCTTCGTCCAAATCAACTATTTTAGAAATTACGATCAAAGCTGATGACGACACGGCGAAGATTGTAAAGGATATTGCTAACCTGTTAGTTCACCAACCTGGCATTAAATTCAACATCCAGAAGGATCCTCCTTCAGGGCTACGTATAGGAAACATCACTTCGTTAGTGCAACAATATGCGTCAGTTTGTGGGTTTGTCAGCGTGTGTAACAGATCCTATTTAAACGATCTACCAAAAGACGACCTCCCGTTATACCGACCTTGTCCACGATGTGACTGCCATGATCACTGTGTTACAGGACCATTCCCATGTTGCATCGATAAGGTCTTAGATGAAAAGCTTTACCAATGTGTTGACCAGTCTAATTTTCTATCAATGTCGTTTCCAGAAACGATTCAAGAAGAAAAGTATCACGGGTCTTTGACAAAGAAGACATATGCACTTGTATCTGAATGTCCTAAGAGCGCAGATCAGCAATTTAGGTTCAGATGTTTGGGCACAGATACCACGGACATTCTCGAAAACATTCCTATTGTCAGTTCTTCTAGTGTCGCATTTAGGAATATATACTGTGCGGAATGTTATCATGAATTCTCAAAAAAAGAAAACAAAATCTACTTGGAATTTTTGTGTGACTCATTCTTCGAAAACGTTCTATTTAACTCTCTGGAAAGAATGTTCGAAACGGCTGCGAAACTTCGCTGTCACATTGCCTCCACTTTACCTGACGAAAACCTTTGTTATGACCCAAACGTGGATAAAATAAATGGTATGATAACTAAATGTAATGTTACAGGTTCATGGAAATCTGAGAATAATGATATGAGGCAAGCTTGTGAACAAACTGATCAAGTTGGTATTATGAATTTGAACCTGTATCAATACCAACTAATTGAATATAACTACAAGAACCCTTTTTGTGCTCTCTGTAACCAAGAGGTCAGCAACATGCATGAGAATTCTGAAATTTTGACGAACTGTACAATACCAGCATACTTTACACATTTTAAAGAGAAGGATTTCGTAACGGAACTCTGCGAAAAAATGCCAGTCTACGACTGGTGGGGGCGTTACAAAAATGTGTACTGCTTCAATTGTTACTATACCATTCCAGGCTACAATAATGTGACCATTTTCGGCAAGACAACGTTCATTTGGTACAGTCATGTGTCCCCAGACAACCAAGTCCGATCATTCTCCTACCGTACTTTGTTCTCTATTTCGAAAGAGGATCTAAATCAGGCAATTCACGAAGTTAACATACAGTGTGAAAATGGAGCATTTGACCATGAAAAGGTAATTCGTTTGAAAGCTGCCCTTGTACCCACAGGGACTTGTCACAGTTGATTTTTATAATATATACGTAATCATAGACGATATTCATATCTTTTTACTTACATCTATAGCAGTATTTGTCGTTCTTTAGGCTTAGCGTACCGAATTTGCTTCAAATTACTACCAGTCGTTTACCATATACGAAATGCGGCACAGAACTAGTTTAGGTTATTTACAATAAAAGCCATTTCTTTTGCCATTCTATGCCAATTAATATTATAAGTCTAACCACAGATTTACAGATAAGCCAAAAACAAAATCGTTTTTTGACGAAAATATTTTCCCAAATAAAATTGTATTTTCGTACTTTTAAATAAACTTCGGCATCTACGTTTAAACGCCTACATTGAGATTGTAATATTTTTTGTAGATACTGCACAAGTAACCTACTTACTGATAAATAGCACTTTACTTACAAATTACTTATTTTTGTTAATCAAAATATATTACAGTCAATCCTTAAATATTTCATTCCAATAAACAATTATCCTAATTGAAAATCAATTTTACAAGTCATCAAACCAATTAGGTGTTTTTCCCGACCTTTTTTGTCGAAAAGTAATGAATGGTATGAATACCATAGAAAGTTCATCGTAAAGGGCCTGTCACACTGGGTCGGCGATGCCGCGGCACTGTTACACCGATTTGAAAATTTTCGAGCGTAGTGTGGGCGCCGTGAAATTGCTAAATCATCATAGGAGCGTAGTTGGTGCGCAGTGTCATCACCTAGAACGCTGGGGTCGACGCAGAGCGAGGGGAACGGTGCGCACTTTCACCATGCATAAAAATATAGCCCTGGGATCGCGACTTGAGCGCAGTTAGACCGTCGTGAGGTCGCTCACAACATCGCAGTAGTGCAGCGATATCAAGGTTTGAGCGTAGTGAGAACGACATAGAAGGCAGTGGCGCGTTTACGACGACTTCTGTTATCTACGCGACTTTGCTCCGTCTCTACTGCACTCCCTCGCCGTTTCTATTGTGATGTTAGGAATAAACGTGACCAACAGAAAAACAGGAATCCATTGTTAGATGCTCAAGCCGCCGCGATATAACTGAAGTACTATTAAAAGTGGCGTTAACCCCTATTCAATCAATCAATCAATCAATCAGGCGCGCGAACAAGCCAGTAGACTGGCCAAGAGAGCGTAGTGCAATCGACGTTTCATCTTCATGAGCGCGGTGAAAGCGTCATAGGAGCATAGTGAATACTGTAGGAAAATAATACTTTGCCGTTGAAACGCAGTAGACCCTCCAAAAAATCGTTTTAGTAGCGCCATGGCATCGCCATAAGCATCGTGAAAACACCCAGTATCTCTCTTCCCCCCCCCCCCCCCAAAGTATGCATAATTTTTCCAGCGACATCGCTGCGATCTGGAGAATTCTTGAGCGCCTATGAAGCGCTGTACAATCGCCGTCCAGTTTGATAGTTTAGCCCTTAAAAGTCCAATTATTATAAAATCAATATTTTCTTTTACCAAGATGCTAGTTATCTTACCGAAACAAATTTTGCCACTTGGAAAGCATTTGATAGTTTAGATCTTATTGAATATCGCGTTTACCATTGGGTGGAATTTAACCTTCATTTCAACCTATGTTTTATTTCTTGTTTAATCCAGGATGAGTGTGTAGATTTTTCCTGCATCGGTACACGAATCCTGCAGGACGGACGGTGTGTACATGCGTTTGATTCACTCGAACAGGTCGGGATCATGTTCAACCTTATCCTAAAGTTACCAGAGAGGAAGGCGGAGACCGGCGACAATTCTACCGTGACGATTTACCCTTCGGACGTTTGTTCGACAATCATGAATAATGTTAGGTGGCGACTCAGTCGAGTTCAAATCGTAAACGTAGATTTTCTACAATGTGAAATACGCGCAACGTCGTGTGTTGAAACTAAAACAGAGAATACATCTTACAGCTCAGAATGGAAAATTTCCCAGAATGCCTTTCTTGAGATAGAATTCCGAATTTACGCAGAGTTTACAAACAACCTTACTTTACTAGAAGATACCATAATAGATACATTTGATGAAAAGTTTGTCATAAACAATTCACATTTCATTCAACATTATTACAATATTGGACATTTGGTTGTATTCAGCTGTGCCGAGAATTTTAAATTAAGTTTAAAAATATTTTATGGATACAGAAGATTATACAGACGAAACAAGTGCCCTCTTGTTAAATTTCTCAAGACAGCTGAAGTATATTTTGATGAAGGGTCCGATACGCTTTTTATAAACAAAGAAAATACGAAAATACCTGGCAATGACGTCGAAAGAGTTTCGCGTGACGGTCAGCATTACTATCTTATTTGTAAAGATTCACTTCCTTCAGGCTTAGGTCATCGGGGCAAACCATCTGGTCTGCTTAAAAATGAATTGTTTGACAGAATCTACATTTTATTCAGCTCATGCTGTACAGGGTTATCTCTTCTTGGTTTATTTTTTACGTTTATGACCTACTGTTTGTTCTCAGATCTGCGCACAGTTCCCGGAAAAAACAACATGCATCTGTCATTATGTTTATTTCTTGCACAAGGTGGTCTGCAATATTCGTTAATTTTGACGAATCATTACAACTCAATACAGTGTAAAGTCACTGGGGTTATAATCCACTATTTCTGGCTGGCCTCTTTCTGTGCCATGAACACCTGCTCATATCACATGTTTAAGGTATTTTGCACAAAAGAGATAAATTTCCAGTCAACTTCACACCAGAAGTTTCGACTTGCCTGTAAATATGCATTTTACATTTATCTTTTCCCGTTCATAAATGTTGTAACTGTTATAATTGTCCAGCTATTCCGTTCTGACTTAACAAGTATTGGATATGGTGAGAAGTTTTGCTTTATTGGTGGTTTCTATGCTCGGATGTTCAGCTTTATCGTTCCCACCGGTCTTATCACTTTGATGAATTTTTTCTTCTATATCTTGACATTTTACCGCCTTAAAACATCCCCGAGAGTAAGTAGTTCTGGCAAAGACAGGCAAAATCTCATCATTTACACCAAGTTGTGCAGTATTACTGGGATTTTGTGGCCAGTTGTGTTTGTTGACGCTGTATTTGAGATATCCGTGTTTTCTTTTCTCGCCACTTTCCTTACGACCACCCAGGGAGTGTTTATTTTCTTCTCGTTCGTTTGTAACAGAAGGGTTATCGGAATGTACAGAAAACTCGGAGTCGATGATTCTGAAGTATCAGGCCAATCAGTACCCCGTACTTTACCAACAACAAACAATCAGAGATACGCCGAGTTCACCAGCACAACAAATTAAGTACATGTAGATAATAGAATCTAAAAAAAAAACAAAAACAAAAAAAACTCATTTTTGTCAACGATTCCTTTATCTTTTTGTAATAGTATTCATCGCCATGTTGAATCATTCAGGCCTTTGTGTATAATTGTGTGGCTTTGTATCTGTATACGCGGTAAAAACCTTTATTTGCAGAATTCTATAGAACGGTGACATGTGTCGACATCATTCTTGCGCTCTCATATGAATATATCTTTTAACCACCTATAGAGATCACATACAGTATGACTTTTCATTTGGATGAAAGTAACAACAAAGAATGAGCGCCTGTATTCTCGTGTTGAGCTTGTTGTTATCCATACGCTTTTAGTGTTATCGCATGTTTTACCTTTGATGTTTGTGGTAAAATAACAAGTGTCTTTCTTTGTTTGATATTCTCGTTTGTCCTCGGAAAATGATACATTTTCAGGCTTGTGCCAACCCCGGGGTTTCAGACGCTTAATTCAATACGTTATCCGCTTTAGTAGTATTGCAAATCGCAATGCATCGTTTCCCATTCTTTCAATTACATGTATGTACAATTTTGAACGCAAGGTTTCTGTGGCTCGTTTGTCAAGTTTCTTTTTGCAGGGTCAAAGCTTAAAATGACATTTTCTTGCTTTATTAAAAATATTTTTGAGCTTTGCATTCATCGGAATGGGTTGCCTTGCATTTCTTTTAGTATGTGGTTGTTCAGTTCATAGAATAAGAGATTAAAATTTCTTTTTCAATTTATAACTTCTTTCTTCCACTCTATCTTTTCTGTCAGTACTTTTATTTAAATTGATTGATTGAATGGGGCATAACGCCACTTTTAATAGTATTTCAGTTATATCGGAGCACCTAACAGTGTATTTCTCACACGAGTACTACCACTACATCCTTTCCTAGCCTCCAGCTGCTATCCCACTTAGGTTTACGATTATTCGCCAAATGGTGAGAGACAAATGTCGGAAAGGATATGTGCCGCCGCCGGGGATCGAAACCATGATAGAAGACTGGGGTCTGACGCGTTACCGACTGCTCTATGACGGCGGTACTTTTATTCAAAAATGATGTTGATTAGAGTCGTTACTTTAAATACGGTCGCAGTCAAGAAATCAACTGCAAAGAGACTTGCAGACGATGTAATCCGTGAATTTAACTCACGAAAACTGGCTATAAGATCACTACTTTGAGGACTCCCGATTAAAGATTATCCTCTACAAATTTACTATTAACCCATTCCCACTCAATCCCTCCTTTTTACGCCCCTCAACAAAAAAGCTTTGGAAAACATTGTGGAAAATGAAGAAATTGCTTGGATCAAGCAATTTCTTCATTATCCACAATGTTTTCTATCCACAAAGACGAAAAAATTAAAAATTCCAACAACTTGAAAATGTTGTCTGCGGCTCCTTTAAATTTGGACAGGTCTAAAATTCCACTGTGTTGGAATGGGTTAAATACTATTCTCCTTCCCCCCTTTTCATGAAATTGGATAGCTATTTAAGACAAAGAGAATAATTGTTGTTGTTGTTTTCATGGAGGTATGAAACTGAAAAACTAATCACACTGTATGATTCCGCGGATACATACACAAGCGGCTTTGGATTTTTCGTTTCATACCTCCATAAAAATAAAAAAATACTCTCTTTATCTCTTATGATTAAATAGCATCAAGCGGAATAACAAATACTTTACAAAATTGGAAGCATTTCTTATTAAACTATTTTACGTAAGCATGCAAAATACCTGTGTTCTCAAATTTTTGTACATGAAAGTATTTTTCGGCCAATAAGAATGCTCATTTTTGGTAGACCAAACTAACAATTGAATTTTTTATTGATTTGTCCCATGTACTTCGCACTGATCTAGTTTGTATAGTAGCCTTTCTCGTGGCCCTGTAGAGAAATCTAGCTCGCTTTTCTACATTTTAGTTTCCCCTGGACTAAGTCTGTGACCCCACAGTGAAATTTTAGACCGGTCCATATTGAAAGAAGTTGCAGATGACAATTTCAAGTTGTTGATTTTTTTTAAATGTTTGTCTCTTTTGGTAGAAAACAATGTAGACAAGCATTTTCTTCATCTTCCATATTGTATTCCAGAACTATTTACTTGAGGAACGTTAAAACGAGGAATTGTGTAGGAATTGGTTAAGAGTTGTAAACGGATTGGTTTAGCATGAGTTCAGTTGTTTAATCTTGATGGAATCAAGAAAAGTGCTACTGTGATTATGAGTTAAGATTGTATAATCATTTTTTCATCTGAGCTATTGCCTGGGCCAGTGTTTGACTCGTAAACCATCTGCACTAAAAGATCTTAATTTTCTATTTTGACCCTTTTAAAAGAAATTTCTAGGTGTCAAAACAGGGAATTGATATCTCTCGACTTTTCAGTAAATCATCAAATGTAACTCTGTTAACTTCATATTTTCATAAGACATTTATAAGATTGAATCAACACATAATAATTTAATTGTTAGTTTCGTCTATCAAAAACGAGCGATCTGATTGGTCGAAAAATTTAATTCATACCTCCACGAACAAAATTTTGAGTACGAAGCCATTTTGAATGCTTCCGCACAAAATAGTTCACTACAAAAAGGTATCAAAATTTGTTAAGTTGTTGCATTTTTCGCTCGATGCTATTAAATTATAAGAAATGAAGATAATATTTTTTGTTTTCATGGAGGTATGAACCGAAAAACCTAATCACACTGTATGAATACGCGAAGCGGATTCATACATTGTGTGATTAGGTTTTTTCGGTTCATACCTCCATGAAAACAAAAAATATTCTCTTCATCTCATAACAAGAAAAGAAATTTCATACATTTACTTTGACCCTTCCAATTTTCATAGTCAATGAGTCAATTACTCCACAGTTTCAAATGCCAAGACAAGCCCTATATCACCATACAGGCATTAGTTTGTAGGTGGCTGAAGACTGGAAAACATATATACAAGAGGGCTATGAAGGCCCCATTTTTCACTTGGGTTTACTGTCCAGTCAAACAATCTGAGACATTTGAGCAGTAAATGAGATTACTGTGTCAAAACATGTTTCTTATTGATCTGGTGTTTGACCCCACATGACTTTATTCGAATCCTTAGATTTTATCAAGTCAAAAGCTCTGACCATTTTCATGTTGAGCTAAAAGGCCATCTACAATGACTAAAAGAATTGAACGAGTGACCTAGTTTATGACCCGAAGTAACCCATCTTTGAACTTGTCAGAGAATTATTAAGACAAAAATTCTGACCAATTTTCAAATTGGTAGAGCTAAAAAATAAGGCCTTTAGAATATCTGTTTTTCTAGTTATCTAGCTTTTGTCCCCAAGTGAACAAATCCGAAATTGCAAAGATTAGTGCAGTGGAAACAAAAATTAATATTCTGGCCCTATTCAAGGTTGATTGAGCTAAGAAAGCTATGGACTATATTTAAGTTTTTTCTAAGAATTGCCCTTGGGCATTGTTTTAATTCCAAGTGTTCTAATTTCGTAGATGTCTAAGATTTCAGCAAGACAAATATTCTGAAACTTGTCGCGGTTTTTTTGTAGCTCAAAATAAGAACTATAGCGTGTTTACAAAGTTTTTGAAAGTAGCTTAGTGATCTAGTTTTTAACCTCGTTGGTTGAATGGGGTTTATCGCCACTTTTAACAGTATTTCAGTTATATTGCGGCGGCTGGAGCACGTAACAATGGTTTCCTGGTATTTCTCGCACCGGTACTACCACTACATCCTTTCCTAGCCTCCAGCTGCTATCCCACGTAGGTTTACGATTATCCACTCATTGGTGAGAGACAAATGTCGGAAGGATATGTGAAGCCAACGGGGATCGAACCCATGACATCCCGTGGTTGAAGATTTGGAGTCTGATGCGCTACCGACTGCGCTATGACGGCGGCCGATTCAATTTGGAAGTTATCCAACAAGCAATTTCTTCATTTTACAAAATGTTTTCTCAATTGCTTTTCTTATAGGGGCGTCCAAAAGCGTCACTGTTTGGGAATGGGTTAATTCAAGGAAGGAATCTGATAAAAAAACACCAAAAGATCATTTCTATGGAAAAAGAGTTGTTTCTAAGTAGATTTTCAAAGTTTTCACTATATTTCACATATGAAAATGAACCCTGCCCATTTCTTTTTTGATCAACCAAAATTTCTTGAAGGAATCTGATAAAAGGTTTCATAAGGAACACTACTGTAAAATTTGGATGAAATCTGTGCAGTACTCTCCGAGAAGATTGTTTATGAATGGACAAATGTCCCTATAACCAACATAGTGCTATGGCAATAACTTACTGGCTTTCAAAGAAATTTCAACCGAACTTGGCAGGAAGTATTCCCATGGAAAAGGCGCTTCAGATTTGTACACGCCATGGCTCCAGGGTCAGAATTAGCCGGTTCCCGGTCGTAACAAGTTTAAAATAGGCTTATATAGTGAAAACTTTTCAATCTTCTTCTTCGAAACAGAAAGGCCTAGAGCTTTGATATTTGGTAAGTAGCATCATCTGGTAAACCTCTAATTCTATCAAGATTGTATGATTTATGGCCCCAGGGCCAGAATTAGTCCCTCTCCTGACGTCACAAGTTTTAAAAAGGCTTTTATAGTGAAAAAAATTAAAAATCTTCTTCCCCCAAACAGGAGGGCCTAGAGCTTTGGTATTTGGTATGTAGCATCATCTAGTGGACCTCTATCGAGGTGGTAAAGGTTATGGATCCAGGGTCAGAATTAGCCCATTCAAAGACATCACTAGTTTAACATAGGCTTACATAGTAAAAACTTTAAAATATTCTCAAAATCAGGATGGGCTAGAGCTTTGATATTTGGTTTGTAGCATCGTCTGGTTGACCTCTATAAAGATTGTATAAATCGTGGCCAAAGGGTTAGAATAAGCCCTTCCCCAGACGTTACAAATTTTACATAAGTCTTATATTGTGAAAATTTTAAAAATCTTCTCCCGAATAGGAGGGCCTATAGCTTTGATATTATGTATACAGCATCATCTGGTGGACCTCTTTCAAGGTTATGATTAATGGCCGCAGGGTCAGAATAAGCCCATCCCCAGACGTCACAAGTTTTACATAGGTCTTATATAGTGAAATTAAAAAAAAAACAAAAACAGAAAGGCCTAGAGCTTTGATGTTTGGTTCGTAGCATCATCTGGTAGACTTCTATCTGTTTTTGTATTCTTTGGACTCAGGTGACTGATAAGGCCCTATGGGTCTCATGTTATCTACAGTGACACAATATCAATATTATGTCTTGGATATACTGTCGAGTAATAAAATTTTAACCAAGTTTTAAGGTATTTGAGTCAGAAATATAGCCTCATCACTGTTTACTAAGTTAATCAAAAGTTTTATCTAGTTTTGACTCCAAACGACTCGATATTTAGCTTATCTGAAATATTTAAAAGACAAACATTTTGACCAAATATTAAGACATTTGAGCCACAAATATAGCTGCTAGAGTGCAAAGTGTTTATAAAATCAAACAAAGTGGCCATCCTTTTGACCAACAGAACCCACTATCTATCTTCTCTGAAGTATCATTCAGATAAATACGTTCTAACACAATATGAAGACTTTTTGACCAAAATATGACCTCAAGAGTGTAAATAAGGTATTGTTTCGATTTGTACTATTGTCCTACTTTTTTACTTTATCTGACCAAATTTTGGTGTTGAATAAAATATTATTAAGACAAACATACTGACCAAGTTTAAAGAAATTTGACATATTTTGACATAAATTGTATACTCTGGTACACATGATGTTTGCCCACAATGGACAACAAAGCTCATCTTAAGCACTTTCATCTTTGTGCTCAGGTGATTTGTTTGTTTGGATCGAGTTTAACACCGATTTTACAGTATTTCAGTCGTGTCACTATGGTGAGCTCAGGTGAACCAAGATTTGTTTCAAATGGCTCACCTGCAAACAACTGTACTTGATTATTGTGAAATCTATCAATAAAGGTAGGAATCACACACCACACATGCTCAATTTTGATATTTGGCCTTGAACTTGCAACGAGGCTATCTAAACCTACTCATGATAACAACAAATGATTTTAAAATCGGTCCATAAATGAAGAAGCATTTCTAGATGCACAACACCAAAACAATATCCTTACTCTTATCAGTGGAATAATAGAAGACAGGCAGATAATAAGACTATCACAGTGAAATATTACCCTTATCATGCTGAAATAGGAATAGATATATTTCTGTTTTGACAGGGAGTTTAGCAAAATATCAGCCTGCACATATTCATACAGTGTGATTACCGTTAGTTTTTATTTTCATACCTCTATGAAAACAAAAAAATATTCTCTTTATTTCTTAACTTATCACCAAATAGCAAACTTTTAGACTGGTCAAAACTGAAATGCATTGCAGACGACAATTCAAAATTTATGATTTTTTCTCCAACTTTCTTGATAGAAAAAAATGTTTTCCCTATTTTCTTCTCAAAGGGTTAAAAAACATCATTGAGTGGAAATGGGTTAAGTAAATTTCATGCCAACCCCTGAAATTAATCTGAACTGACATCTGATGGATAGCTGGTCACCTGAACTAAACTTCTATTAGATAGTTTAACCCTTTCTTTTTTTTTTTAAATTTAGACTGCTTCAAATTGAAAGAGATTGTAGACAAGAATGACAAGGTGCCAAATTGTCACAAGATACGCCCGTCACATGGCTTAATATTAACTGGGGGGTTGAAACGAACTGATGTTATTTCGAATGAATATTTTTTGTCACACAAAGTATGAAAAACAACAAAGGGCAATAACTCAAAAAAAAGGCCAGGTAGAGTTATGGTTCTTGTGCACTGCACTCCCACTTGGTGAGCTTTATCCATCCATGAAATTTCATGATTCTAGCTATAATACTTTTAGAGATATACTCCGGACAAGATTCAAGTATGAAAAACAACAAAGGGCAATAACTCAAAAAATAGGCCAGGTAGAGTAATGGTTATTGTGCACTGCACTCCCCCTTGGTGAGATCTATACACCCATGAAATTTCATTTTCCTAGCTATAATACTTTTAGAGTTATACTCCGGACAAGATTCAAGTATGAAAAACGACAAAGGGCAATAACTCAAAAAATAGGCCAGGTAGAGTTATGGTTTTTGTGCACTGCACCCCCCCCCCCCCTTGGTAAGATCTATAAACCCATGAAGTTTCATCATCCTAGCTATTATACTTTTAGAGATATACTCCAGATAAGATTCAAATATGAAAAACAACAAAGGGCAATAACTCAAAAAAGGCTAGGTAGAGTTATGGTTCTTGTACACTGCACTCCTAGTTGGTGACCTCTATCCATCCATGAAATTTCATGATTCTAGCTATAATACTTTTAGAGATATACTCCGGACAAGATTCAAGTATGAAAAACAACAAAGGGCAATAACTCAATAAATAGGCCAGGTAGAGTTATGGCTCTTGTGCACTGCACTCCCCCTTGGTGAGATCTATCCATCCATTAAGTTTCATGATCCTAGCTATAATACTTTTAGAGATATACTCCGGACAAGATTCAAGTATGAAAAACAACAAAGGGCAATAACTCAAAAAATAGGCCAGGTAGAGTTATGGTTATTGTGCACTGCACTCCCCCTTGGTGAGATCTATACACCCATGAAGTTTCATGATCCTAGCTATAATACTTTTAGAGATATACTCCGGACAAGATTCAAGTATGAAAAACAACAAAGGGCAATAACTCAAAAAATAGGCCAGGTAGAGTAATGGTTCTTGTGCACTGCACTCCCCCTTGGTGAGATCTATACAACCATGAAGTTTCATGATCCTAGCTACAATACTTTTAGAGATATACTCCGGACAAGATTCAAGTATGAAAAACAACAAAGGGCAATAACTCAAAAAATAGGCCAGGTAGAGTTATGGTTCTTGTGCACTGCACTCCCCCTTGGTGAGATCTATACACCCATGAAGTTTCATGATCCTAGCTATAATACTTTTAGAGATATACTCCGGACAAGATTCAAGTATGAAAAACAACAAAGGGCAATAACTCAAAAAATAGGCCAGGTAGAGTAATGGTTCTTGTGCACTGCACTCCGTATTGATGAGAAGAATATAACTGCCAAGTTTAAAGTCAATCGGACTAACGGTGACAGAGTTATGCTCCGGACAAAGAAGTGGACACCGCCCGGACGCCCGGACACCACGGGTGATCCCATAATACGTCCCGTCTTCGACGGGCGTATAAAAATTGGATGCAAACCATCCTGTGGTAGATAATGTTGTGGGAAAAGTAGGAATTACTTGTCTGAAGTGTAAAATCACAGTGACATAAAATCCCAGGTTTGTACAGGAAAGGGTTAATTGGAGTATCATTGCCATAAGATCGCATTTAAATGAGTAGACAATACTCTTTATTAAAGGGCCATAACTCTGTAAAAAGAAAATGGTCAAAATCAAATCACCATATACACTTCTCTGCTTGATACAGGGTCTATCTGTAATGTATTCAAAAGCTGCTGACAAATGAGCAAACAAGATAGATGGTATGAACAGACCAACTGACTGAAAAGCTGACTCCTATATACCCCCCCCCCCCCCCCAAAAAAAAAAGTTTAGGGTGTATTATGACCAAGTAACAAAAAGTTACAGAAAAGGATTTTGTAATGGATTAAAGGTCAAGGTCAATGGGTCAAGGTCATTGCCCCAAATGAATGCCCATCTTTTGTATAATATGAGCCTACCTAGCACTTGTTATTAAAGAGATATACAACTTTTAACCAATTCTGGATGCTGACACTGACGTCATGTCCAAGGGTTTGACAATAGCTCATCAGAGACCTTTATTGGGGGGGGGGGGGTTAAAGGTCTTTACTACAGTTTAACCCATTACCACATGGCAAAATTTTAGAGAGGTCCAAATTGACAGGAGTTGCAGATGACAATATAGAGTTTGTGAAATTTTAAGATTTTTCAACTTTTTGGATAGAAAACATACTGTAAAATGAAGAAATTGCTTGTTTTCTTAATCATTTTTCTTACAGGGCATTAAAAAGCGTCACTGTGTGGGAATAGGTTAAATAAGCCTACCAACAAAAATGAATTACAAAAATGTCGGATATCAACTTTGCAATCCTGGCCTAATTGGTCAATAAATATTTTGATTGAGGGGTGTAATCTGTCAATTGGCATGTTAAATAACAAAAGTATCAAAATACATTGTATATAAAAGGTTTTATTTACAAGTATCCTTAATAACAGTAGTTACAAAAAATATTGCATCAAAGATTGAACACAGTTCAGGAAAAAGACAAAGCAGTAACTAATAATTGAGCCTGTAAACGACATTTTAACCCTGTCCTGTTTTTCAAAGCTTAGGACTTGCCAAATTTAAAAGGAGTTGCAGTCGACATCTAAAAGTGACTGCATTTTGAAAAGTAACAAACCTTTAGGGTAGAAAATATTGTGGGAAAAAAAGAAATTGCTTGTTACAAGCAATTTCTTCTTTTCCCACAATGTTTTCTCAAGAATTACATGGAGGTAAAAACCAAGGATTGAAAAGGTCAAACAATTACACCTATACACATAGTAAAGATCCAGATCAGCCTGCATATCTATATAGTTGGATATAAATTTCTACTAGGTACTCTGTGTGTCTTCAGATACAGACAAAAAGTTATATCATCCCTTTGAGAAAAGAAGAAATTGCTTGTGACAAGCAATTTCTCTTTTTCCCTTCGATATTTTTCCATGATTGTGTTTCTTCAGAGTGTTAGAAAGCGTCACTGTGTGGTACTGGGTTAACAAAGGATGAAAATTATGAAATTCATCCAAAAGTAAGGAAATTATGTTGCTTTAGTGCTCAATTTATACAAATTTACCTTTTGAACTTGTCCTTTAATGAAGCCAATCCTTAAACTGGTTTCAAAAGGCATATCTGTTCATAATAGAGAACAAAAGTGCCAGATGACTTTCAAGTTCATCCATAAATATACCACTTATGCATCAGACAAGCTCAGTTTTGCTTTTTGGCCTTGGACTATAACCTTTGAGGTTTTTTTTACCTTTTTTGCGTCCCTTTGATTAAATAAAAATACAGTAGAAAAAAAGAAATAAGCAATTTCTTCTTTTTCTACAATATTTTCTACCCTACTAAGTGGTCATTTTTCAAATTGAATCTACTTTGAATTTTCATCCTTGAAAAAATTGAATTTGGACAGGTCTAAAATTTTGCAAAACAGGACAGGGTCACTGTTATCTCAAATCTGTTTCAAATAGCACATGTACTCATGATGAAGAAGTACTCCACCCATATAGGATTTATTTAAACCCACTACCAGATGGCAAAATTTTAGACTAATCCAAATCGAAAGGAGTTGCAAATGACAATTTACAGGTTATGAAATTTTAGATTTTCAGATTTTAAATTTTTTCATGGGGGAGGGGATCCTAACCAAAAATGATGTTGTCAGTTGAAGATCAAAATGCCATAACTACAGCTTGAACAAAGCTGTAGTTGCAACATCTTGGTTAACCCATTACCACTTGATAAAATTTTAGACCAGTCCAAATTCAAAGAAGTTGCAGATGACAATTTTAAGTTGATGTAATCTTTAAAATCTTGGGTCTTTTTGGGTAGAAAACATTGTGGATAATGGAGAAATTGCTTGCTTGTTTTGCAACTTAAACCTTGTAACCACAAGCTGTAGTTACAACATTTACGTGGCAACTAACCTTTGTATTTATTGTTATAAGTCATAAATTTGCCAATATAACATCTTTTAGTATCAACGTGGAAATTCCTGTTAGAGTTAGTTTGCCGGGCCAGTTGGGTCACTGGGTGGGGCCAGTGATCGATCAATTAAAAAGCATCATGAATACAGCTTGATTCAAATATCCATTTGATAAACATATTAACATAAACAAAACATGATTCAAATGTTTTAGCAAGCAAAAAGATAGAGCCTATCTAAGAAACAACAATAAAATCAATTTTCAGCGTCTAAACCATATGATTATGAATGGAAACATGCAATTTATTTTCCTGCAACAAATTGAAATGAGAGTGAATGAAGTTAAGTATTACAAAGTTATAACCACCAACCCATTTCCAAACAACCAAATTTTGGACAATTCAAAATTTTAAGGGGTTGACGGTAGCATTATATAGATTCTTTAGAACTTTTACTATAGAAAATATTGTAGAAAAGGGAGAAATTGTCTAATTGCTAAATTTCTCCTTTTCCCACAATGCTTTCATAGACGTATAAGTCAACCAATCCTGCTTTTTTAACAACCTTCAGGAATTCAGTCATTCAAATTGATTTAGGAAAAGGAAAAATGTTCATTGCAAGTAATTTCCTATGTCCCAACATTTTCCTACTCTGTGTACTCTTATTGGAAAAGGTCATCTGCAACCTCCTAAAGCATAGATTAGTCCAAACTTTTGTTGTCTTGTAACACCCCCCACAAATAAACAGGATTGAGATCTAAAGTTGTGGTCCCAAATACCATTTACCTATTACCACATTATCCCTTACTAAGATACACTCAAGAAAAATAGTTATGGAAAACAATAAGATAAAAGAAACCAGAGTTGCTCCGGTGCCTGTATAGCCCTATCGGCCTGAATTATCTTAATAGAAAGCCCCCGAACAAATTTGAATAAATAAAATCTTTGAGGACTACACATTCTCACTAAATTCTACTTTTTCAAATGCCTAAACAATAAAACTTAGAAAACATTGTGAGATAATGAAGAAATTGCTTGTTACATTTTCTCCTTTTTCTTTATTATTTTCTACGATAGAAGTCAGATTTTTTGAATTTCACTAATAAAGAATTGTTGTCTGTCAATTCTTTCAATTTGGACTGTTTTGACATTTTGTCGTGTGGAAAAAGCCCTGCTCATAAAAGTCATGTTTCTCATCGGATGAATTTTTTTCAAGTCTGATAAAGGGTCAACAAAGGAACATTCCAGTGTAATTTAGTCAAAATTGAAGTCTGCTATCTCATTGTCGAATATGTTACTCTACTTAAGAGATGAAGAGAATATTTTTTTTTAATGGAGGTATGAACCAAAAAACCTAATCACACTGTATGAATACGCGAAGCGGATTCATACAGTGTGTGATTAGGTTTTTCGGTTCATACCTCCATGAAAACAAAAAATATTCTCTTCATTTCTTATAATTTAATAGCATCGAGCGAAAAATGCAACAACTTAACAAATTTTGATACCTTTTTGTATGGAACTATTTTGTGCGGAAGCATATAAAATGGCTGCGTGCTCAAAATTTTGTTCATGGAGGTATGAATTAAATTTTTTGACCAATCAGAACGCTCGTTTTTGATAGACGAAACTAACAATTAAATTATATATCTATATTTTACAATATACCACAAAGGAAAATTAGCCCTACCCAAGAGAGCCATGTTTTCATCTAATCAACTCTTTATGAGGAATCAGACAAAGGGTCACTAAAGGATCAATCTGGTTTAATTTGTTGAAATTCTGAGAGCAGTTTCTTAGAAGAAAGTTGTAAAATGAGAAGTTTTAGGAGGACACAATACTATGACAAACACCCACTTGCCTTTGGAAATAGAGCTTACATGACAGGTAATTTTGCAGCAAATTGAATTAAATACAAAATTTGTAGATAATAAACAACAGCAAATTTAAAATGCAAAAATATCACATTATTCTGTTGTCAAGATGTCTATTTATTAAAACATGTCTTATCATTTGAAAGATTGTGGTAAAAGGAGAAATTGCTTGTTGAATTAGATTTCTCCTCATACAAAGGTATTTCATTTGATATAAGGTTACAGTACCCACGATATACAAGAAATATGTTCACAATCTGGAAACTGTTAATGATAATTTTCTATTTTTTCTTAACCACAAGCTGCTAAAATTTGTACTTGCAAATAAAATGAACCATACAGTATCATTTCCTCCAAAGTTTGAAGGCTTCTAGATAGATCAATAAGCATATCATTGAACACTTGGCTCTAGAAAAATGTGATTAAAAATGTAAGAAATACAATAAATATATAACAAGTAATCAAATATAAAGCACTTTGGAAAACATAAGCCTTCTATATAGCAAAGAAAATATCATAAAACATACATTCAAGTATCAGAGAACATATTTCAGCAATAGCTACATGTTTGTATCAAATTTTACCCTGGCAAATATAACAAGAGGACCATGATGGTCCTAGATCGCTCACCTGAATTGTCTTCTGTTAAAAAAATGCAACTACAGAGAAATAACTATTACTAGTTTCATGAAGATTGAGCCAAAACTGTGACTTCTATATTGTAAACAAAGAAATAATCGACAAAAGAATTGTCATTATGGCCCCTTTTTCTGTGTTTTCCTATAGAATCTTCCCATAATCTATATGGTTCATTTCTATGACCTAACAGTTATCCTGACCTAGTTTCATGACAATTGAGCAAAAATTATGGCCTCTAGAGTATTAACAAAGAAATTGTCATTAAGGCCCCTTTTCCCATGTTTTCCAAAAGAACCTTCCTATAATCTATAGGGTTATTCCTTAACAATTTTTCGGGCCAATTTTCATGAAGATTGAGCCTAAATTGCGGCCTCTAGCAAAGTAAACAAAGAAATTGTCATTAAGGCCCCTTTTCCTGTGTTTTCCAAAAGCTTCCTTTAATCAATAGGGTTCATCCTTATGCCCTAATAATTATTCTTGCCTAGTTTCATTAAGAATGAGCCAAAATTGTGGCCTCTAGAGTGTAAACAAAGAAATTGTCATTAAGGCCCCTTTTCCTGTGTTTTCGAATAGAACCTTCCCATAATCAATAGGGTTCATCCTCATGACCAAACAATTACTCTGACAAAGTTTCATGAAGATTGAGCCAAATTTGTAGCCTCTAGAGTGTAAACTAAGAAATTGTCATTAAGGCCCCTTTTTCTGGGTTATCGAATAGAACCTTCCCATAATCAATAGGGTTCATCCTCATGACCAAACAATTACTCTGACAAGTTTCATGAAGATTGGGTCAAAACTGTGGCCTCTAGAGTGTGAACACTTCAATTGTTGATGACGCACGAGGCTTGACAGACATTCAACAATCACAAAAGCTAACCATGAGCACTTTGTGCTCAGGCGAGCTAAAATTCAGATCCAAATATGATGTGTTTGTTAACCCTTTCCTATACAAACCCAGGATTTTGTCACTTTAGTTTTCCACTAGAGAAAACATTGTGGAAAAAGAAGAAACTGCTTGCTACAAGCAATTTCTCTTTTTTCCACAATATTTTGTACCAAATAGTATGGTTTCATTTCAAATTGCATCTCATTTTTCATTGTCCTTTGCAACCTCTTTCAAGTTGGACCAGTCTAAAATTTCAAAAACAGGAAAGGGTTAAACAGGGATACTTCTATCCACTGCAAAATTTTGGAGATTTTACCTTGATGGTAAATTCTTGACCTATGCTCAATTGAAACAATGTAAGAGATGAAAAATGGTAAATTTAACAAACACTTAATCCCTTTTATGAACTTCAAAAACAATTTACAACAGTTAAGTAAAGTATATCACTTTTATCTATTTTTGTTCCATACCCCTGATTTCAGCAAACTAACATTAATTTGAAACTAAATTCATAATAGGTTGTTAACCCATTACCAGATGGCAAATTTTTAGACTGGTCCAAATTGAAAGGAGTTGCAGAGGACAATTAAAAGCTTACGAAATTTTAGATTTTTTCAACTCACTGAAGAGAAAACATTGTGTAAAATGAAGAAATTGCTTGTTGCAAGCAATTTCTTCATTTTACATTGTTTTCCCAATTGTTTTTCTTGAGGGGCGTTCAAAAGTCTCTGTGTGTGGGAATGGGTTAATGCACTATGCTTTGTACTCTTATTACACTGTAGATTTAAAGACCATTCAGTCCTCATTAGAAGTGTAGATTAAATAACCCTTCAGCTTTTATAAGCACTGTAGAATTTCTTGTTGATAAGGAATATCAGCAAATTGACATTGATTTTAGTTTTACCAAACATCTCCATGACCGCAACACCTTCATATTGTAACTGTAACAAGTCCTGCAATTAAATAGGATAAGTTTATCATTTCCAGATGAAAAAAAAAAATTAGAGACTAATTGGAAAGAAGTTGAATATAAAAATTCAAAGAGTACTAAAATTGAAAAACAAGTGCCTGAAATAGGGTAGAAGATAACGAATTTTCAATTTTTTTTTACAATAATTTCCATAGCTACTTACTTAGGATTTCAAGTGAGTGATATTGTAGAAAAGCATTGAAGAAGATTTAACTAGACAACAGAATTTTACATTAGTTTTGTTGAAATATGTTGAAGACAACATTTTTGATTATAACAATAAAAAAATGACCTTTTGGAGTGGAAAAAAATGTGCTTGTCACAAGCAATTTCCTCATTTCCCACAATATTTTCCAAAGATTTTTCTCAAAAAGTGTTACTGTGTGGGAATGAGTTTATGTATCAAAGTATCAAAAGTAATCAATCCCCTTCTCTTTTTAAAAAAGCAAAAGTTATTCCAATTTTTAAAAAAGGTGCCAAATCAGATGTGAATAACTATCGCCCTATCTCAATTTTACCAGTGCTATCAAAAATTCTTGAACGCCATGTGAGTGACCATCTGAAAGCATATCTGGAAGAGAACAAGCTCATTCATAAAAATCAATCAGGATTTAGAACTAATCACTCTTGTGAGACAGCCCTCACAGCCATCATTGATTCATGGATTGATGCTATCAACAATAGAAAGGTTGTGGGTACTGTCTTTCTTGACTTAACCAAGGCATTTGATTTGATCAACCACTCACTACTTTTAAAGAAGATGATTCAATTCAACATAAAAAATCAAACTTTATTTTGGTTTAGGTCTTATCTCTCAAATAGAACACAGAAAGTGTCTGTTGGAGGAAAACTATCTTCTTCACAAACTATTGTATCTGGAGTTCCTCAAGGCTCTGTGTTGGGTCCTATCCTTTTATACTGTATATAAATGATCTACCATTACATCTTAAAAATACTTCTTCTACAGATTTATTTGCAGATGATACAACAATAAGTGTGACAGGATACTCATCCATTGATGTATGTAGAACTCTCCAAATAAGCCTAAATGCTATAGATGATTGGTGTAGTAAGAATGCAATGTTGCCTAATCCAAGTAAAACAAAGGCAATGATAATCACACCAGCATATCATATTTCCAATATTGATACCTTACCATCAGTTCTCCATAACCAGCAAATAGAATTCTCAGAAGTAGAAAAATTGCTTGGTGTTTAAGTTGACCATAATCTTTCATGGAAGACCCAAGTAGAAAATGTGATTAAAAATGTAATTCTCTGTTGTATATTTTACTAAGAATCAAAAGTTATCTAAATTTACATGTTAGAAAAATGTTTTATAATGCCTACATCCTACCACATATAGACTACTGTTGTATCATATGGGGTAACTGCAATTTAAGAATTCTGGATAAATTGCACAAGTTTCAAAAGAGAGCTGCTAGAATAATACTTGATAAAAATATTGACTCGCCCAGTGAAGAATTGTTTAAGGAGCTCAACTGGCTCACAATTTATAATCACATTATCTTTCAAAAGTCTCTTTTCATGTATAAATCTTCTAAAGGAAAACTTCAACAATATATAACAGACCTCTTTAAAGAATCAAAGAACATCAACCTGAGATCTAATACAAATTTAGCTCTTGAAATTCCAAAGCCTAGAATAGAATTTTTCAGAAAATCAATCACATATTCAGGACCAAAAATTTGGAATCAAGTGCCATTGTATATAAGGAATTCTGACAGTATTAGTAAATTCAAAGCAGCTTTTTTAACTTGGTGGAATTCTGGTGGAAATAATAATTTAAATGTCAATATTGTTTCTTAATTCAAATGTTAACTATCTTACTTCTAATTGTTTTGCACTGAACCTTCATGATTATTGTAGCTAAAATGTATGTAAAAAGTCTCTAAGACAGGTTGCAATCACTTTCTCCTTTTTCCACAAAGTTCTCCATAGATATATACCTTCTTTGTGTCGAATTGTGGAGTGTCGGATTAATCTGTTTTATTTGGAATTAGCCTTTTTGTCAATTCACCTTTTTATTTGACTTTCTTTAATTCTTTGTCTTGTTGTAAATACATGTATTGACTCTGTAAATATTTTTTGAGGCCCACAGGGAAGACTGGGTTAACCCAACTGTGTTGCCTCGTTAAATAAAGACTTTATTATTATTATCATTATTATGTAAAGTTAAATCTGACTGGTCATTTAAACAAAATGAAATATCAAGATAATTACTATAGAGCAGTATACCAGTTTTATCTCATTACAACTCTCGAGTATAAAATGTGGATTACTATTAAGTTCGTTATAAGATGGCCATAGGCCCTGGCACTCACCTGAGATAAGCCTCTTTTTCTTCAAGGCCTTATACTAACTTGGCATGGGAAAGACCTCATTTTAACCCTTGCCATGCTGAACCCGGAATATTCCGGTTTTGGCAAAAGGTGTAGACTAAGATCAGACTGCACTTATGTGCAGGCTGATCTTAGTCTACACCTCCTGCTTTTCTTTTTCCTGCCAGAGTTGTTTATGAAGTTGATTTCTATAAAAAAATATTGATTATTGAACAAAGAGTTCTATCAGTGCTTTCAGTCCTTTGATTTGACAGCATTTAAGTAAGGTAATTTATACAGCATGACAAGGGTTAACATTTAACAAAAATCAACTCATGTTGCCATGGCAGCCAATTCTATCAACAGATTTCAAATCTTCAACTAATTATTAAGGGGGCAATGTTAGCCACATAGTTTTTGAAGAGTTGCCTTCTTTATTTCTATATAGGCCCCATCACCCTTGGGCTCTGAAAGTTTAGCAATTTGGAAAAAGGTTAATGTACTGATGCTTTATGCAAAGTATCAAGATTGTACAACTTCTGGGTCGGGAGGAGATGACTTTTAAAATTTTATTTTTAAATTTTACTCTTATTGTCATAGCAACCAGGGCTTTCAACAGATTTCAATTCTTTGGTTGAAATTGGCCCAGTGGTTTGGAAGGAAATGTCATTATATTTCTATATCAAAGTGGTCCCAAGGGGGGCTGCACCTTTGGGGACCAACAAGTAATGATTTTAGCAATTACGAATGAGGTCAAAGTACCGATGCTTCATGCAAAGTATCAAGGCTCTACCACTTCTTGGTCAGCAGGAGATAGTTTTTAACCCCTCATTTTAAAAATCCTTCTTTATTTCTATATAAGCCCCCAACCCCACGGGTCTATGCCCCTGGGGACCTGCGGGTGATGATTTTAGCAATTCTGTAAGAGGTCAATGTACTGCTCCATGCAAAATATCAAGGCTATACACCCTTTGGGTCAGGTTGAGATAGTTTTAAAGATTTGTTTAAAATTCTAGTTTTGTTTTCATGGCATCCAGAGTTTTCGACGGATTTCAATTCTTTTAGCAATATTTATGGGGCATCACCTAAGGAATATTTCTGCCAAATTAAATTGAAATTGGCCCAGTTGTTTAGGAGGAGATGTTGGTTTAAAAATCCTTCTTCATTTAAAAAAGGTAAAATCTGATGGCAGATAGGGTTGTAATGGTTTATCCCTTTCCCCAACAATTCCTTCTTTTGGGTTTATGACTCCCATCAAGAATCAAACTTTGGAAAACATTGTGGAAAATGAAGAAATTGCTTGTAGAAAGCAATTTCTTCATTATCCACAATGTTAAATCCCCAAAAGATGAAGAATTTTAAAACTTCATCAACTCAAAATTGTCGTCTACAACTTCTTTCAATTTGGAACAGTCTCAAATTTTGTGATGTAGGAATGAGTTAAAGCGTCATAAAAATCTCACCTGGAATATTAGCTCTACTTTCTCAACATCAACGCCCATAAATTTAGCGCTGACAGCAAATATACCAGGATCAGCAGTGGCAGCAATCTCAAACTGTGCATTCTTAAATCTGAAACAAAGTACAAATCAATTAACCCTTTCCTGCTTTTTGAAAATTTTAGACTAGTCCAAATTGAAAGAGGATGCAGACAACAATGAAAATTGGATGCAATTCCAAATAAAACCACCCTTTGTGGTAGAAAACACAGTGGGAAAAGGAGAAATTGCTTATTATAAGCAATTTCTCCTTTTCCCACAGTGTTTTCTCAAATATAAAATCACAGTGAAGTAAAATCCTGGGTTTATCCAGGAAAGCGTTAAACATTCGTAGCAAATAGGGACAGGTCAGTAGTTGCTATTTAAACTGTGCATTCTTAAATCTGAAACAAAGTACAAATCAATTAAACATTCGTAGCAAATAGGGACAGGTCAGTAGTTGCTTTTTAAAACTGTGCATTCTTAAATCTGAAATAGAGAACAAAGTAATTAAACACTCAAAGCAAATAGGGATAGGTCAGTAGTTGCTATCTAAAACTGTACATTCTGCAAACAGCAATCAAAACACACACATTGTGTGTTTTGATTGCTGTTAGCCATTGTGTGTTTTGATTGCTGTTTGTAGAATGCAGTTTACGATATATCTGGATCAGTAGTGGGAACTAGCTCAAACTGTATGTTCTGATCCCAATACCACACAACCCTGCATTGAAGAAATATGGCTTTTGAAAACATTGTGAGAAAAGAGGATTTTTTTTCAAATAATTTCTTTTTTTCTCACAATGTATTTTACCACATAAGACATTTATTTTTCAATTAAAACCAACTTTGTTTCGTTATGTGTAGCCTCCTTGAATTTGGACCAATCTAGAATTTTGTTGTTTGTGAATGGTTTAAACTGTTAAAGAAACATAAATTTAGGGCTTACAGCAAATATACAATGATCGGCAGTAGCATCTACCCAAAATACAAAAATTTCAAAACGAGAGGCCAATTGGCCATATTGCGATCACCTGAGTAAATGGCCTCAGAAGTTAACAAAGGGAAAATGAACTAATTTAAGCAAAAAAGTCACTAGTTAGCAAAACTTTGTATAAGAAACTAGAACTTGTCACAGTATGTGGCTTAATAACCCTGCAGGAGCTTTCAGTGTAATGAGAGCTTTAACAATACGAGGACATATCTACCTGGTTACAACAATTTATCTTGACCATTTCAGTTAAACAGCTGAGCTAAAAATGTACAATGAGTGGTTATATAAGAGGGATTTTAACCCATTCCCACACAATTACATTTTTATGGCTTAAGAATAAAGCTTGGGAAAATATTGTGAACAAAGAAGAAATAGTTCTCCAATGTCAACAATGTTTCTACCCTAAAAGGCTTTTTTTTTTTAAATTTCACAACCTGAAATTGTTGTCATCAACATCTTTCAGTTAGGACCAGTCTAAAATTCTGTTGTTTGGTAATGAGTTAACCCATTCACACACAATCCCTCCTTTTTACATCCCTCAAGAAAAAAGCTTTGGAAAAGACTTGATAATGAATAAATTGCTTTTATCAAGCAATTTTTTCACTATCTACAATGTTTTCTATCCAAAAAAGACAAAAAAAAACAAAACAAGAGGGCCGTTGGCCCTGGAGCGCTCACCTGAGATAAAGGCTCTATTTCTTTCAACAGTCTAATTTCATGTTAAGGTAAGCATTATGAAACAAGTGGGCCACAATTACATATAAAGACTATGAACCTGGGGATCCAAACGTCTAATTACAAATTCCAAGGCTTTAGTGCTGATTTGAAAGAAGGAAAGAACTTTTTCCTTCCTCTGGATCCATGGGTTATAATTTAAGAAATAAGAAAGAAGTCTGTGAACTGATGCTTCATGCCTATAATCCCCCCCCCCCCCGGCTCCGCCCCTGGAGACCTGAGGATCATGATTTTAGATATTTTGTAAGAGATCAATATACTGATGCTTCATGCAAAATATTAAGGCTCTACGCCTCCTGGGTCAGGAGGAGAAGATTCTTAAAGATTATTTTGAAATTTCACTTTTGTTGCCATGGCAACCAGAGTTTTGAATGGATTTCAATTCTTTTAGCTAATTTAAAGGGGGACCACCTAAGGAGCATTTCTGTCAAATTTGGTTAAAATTGGCCAAGTGGTTTGGGAGGAGATGTCATTTAAAAAATCATTCTTTATTTCTATTTTTGAAGGGGACCACCTAAGCAACATTTCTGCCAAATTTGGTTCAAATCGGCTGTCATTAAAAAAATAGTTCTTTATTTCTATATAAACCCCACCCCTCTGGGGCACCGCCCCTGGGGACCTGAGGATCATTATTTTAGCTATTTTGAAAGAGGTCGATATATTTATGCTTCATGCAAAATTTCAAGGCCCTACGCAAACTGGGTCAGGAGGAGAAGATTTTTAAAGATTAATTTAAAATTTCACTTTTGTTGCCATGGCAACCAGAGTTTTTAACGGATTTCAATACTTTTAGATATTTTTGAAGGGGACCACCTAAGCAACATTTCTGCAAAATTTGGTTCTAGTCGGCCCAGTGGTTTGGGAGGAGATGTCATTTAAAAAATCGTTCTTTATTTCTAATTACCCCCATGGGGCTCGGCCCCTTGGGAACCAAGGATCATGCTTTTAGCTATTTTGAAAGAGGTCAATATACTTCATGCAAAATATCAAGGCTCTACGCCTTTTGGTCAGGAGGAGAAGATTTTTAAAGATTAATTTAAAATTTCACTTTTGTTGCCATGGCAACCAGAGTTTTTAACAGATTTAAATTCTTTTAGCTATTTTTGAAGGGGACCACCTAAGGAACATTTCTGCCAAATTTGGTTCAAATTGGCCCTGTGGTTTAGGAGGAGATGTCGTTTAAAGAAATTTTTGACGGACAATGCACGACGGACGCACACCAGACGAAAGGTGATCACAATAGCTCACTTGAGCACTTCGTGCTCAGGTGAGCTAAAAATCCCCACCATCTTTCAATGGTCATCTACAGCTTCTCTCAATTTGGACCAGTCTAACAGTGTCTCTGCTAGGATTAATTTGTGACACCCCCCCCCCCTCTTCATTTCTGGGGGTCATTTAGACTTTTAGAGGGTCAAATTTTTAAATGACTAAATCAATCTTTCAAACAATGGTTCTAAAGGAGGATCTAGGGACAAATGATCTGATCACTTGAAATTAAAATAATTTTTAAAATAAACAAATTATAATTAAATTTCACGAATCTTTACTAGTACTAGAACTTTCATTAGATTAGGGGTCAGCAAGAAAAAATATGCCAGCCTATTTTGGTTTCGGTTTGTCTGCCATAATTACGTATTTTCGTTGTCTGTTTACAAAAGCATCCTGGTTACCCATACAAACATGGATTACTTTTAGAAGGAAAAGTGATGATGGCACAGTTTTAACGTTAAATCCATCTTGACTCGAAATGTATTGCAAAATCATTGCTTCCATTAAAATGAGTTTTAAACAAGAGGCCCATGAGGGCCTGAGAACGCTCTACTGGTTATCAAGTTTTCCTTTAAAGAAATCTGATATTTAAGGAAGTTAATTGTTCAAAGAAGAACGCATAAAGAAAAAAAAAGGGCTTTATCCCCTTTATCATTTTAAGCAACAATCCTCAAGGCCCCTTTTCCCATGTTTCATGCCAGATCCACTTCATTTCCAAAAGAAAGTTAGCTTATGACCCTACAATCATTCTGTGAATATTTCATCAGAATCTGACAATAATTGTGGACTTTATCACATAAACAGGATTGTTTTGAATGAAAATCAGTAAGGCCCCTTTTCCTGTGTTTTCTGATGGATCAATTTCATTCCAAAAGGAACTTTCCTAACAACACAACAACTGTCCTGTGAAATTTAAAAGACAATTTGATAATGATTGTGATCTTCATCACATACACAAGAATATTTTGAATGATAATCTGTAAGGCCCCTTTTCCTGTGTTTCGAATGCCACAATTATTCCATGCATCTTTGAAGAGAATCCAATAAAACTGTTGAATTTATTGTGTTAACAAAGATATTAAATTCAAGTTCTCATAAGGCCCCTTTTCCCATGATATTTTACTGTTGGTTTTATCATTCTGTGAAAGTTAAAAGTGAAATATTGGGAATTCATTATGTTTACTAGAATATTTAAAAAAAAATCATATGTCCCCTTTTTACATGATACTTGATGGATTGTACCCAGTTCTGAAAAGAACCCTTTAAGTGATAGTACAATCATTCTGTAAAATTTTGAAGTGAATCCTGTGAAATCAAGGGACATCATTGTGTTAACCAGAATATTTAAGAAAGTTTTTCATAAGGCCCCTTTTTATGTGACACTTGCCATAATCAGATCCACTGTCAAAATCAACAATTGGAATGATGGTACAATCAATCTGTGTAATCTGTGGAATTTATTGTGTTAATGAGTTTATAGTGAAATCTTCATAGGGCCCCTTTTCTCATGATACTTTACAGAACAAACCAAATTTCAAAAGGAACAATTCTAATGCAGGTACAATCATTCTTCAAAAGTTAAAGAGAATCAATGAAAACAGTGGACTGAATTGTGTCAAGAATTTTTGTTACAAAATTTTCATAAGGCCCCTTTTTCCGTGAAACTTAACAAATCAGACCCAATGTACAAAGGAACAATCCTAATGATAGTTTGAAGAAAATGATAAAGACTGAGGACTTTATTGTAATAATGATGTTTTGTAATAAATTTTTATAAGGTCCCTTTTCTTGTGTCACTTAACCAATCAGACCTAATTTACAAAGGAACAATCCAAATGATGGTACAATCATTCTATTAAAGTTTGAAGAGATTCTGATAAAGACTGAGGACATTGTTGTGTTTATGAGGATTTGGTAATAATTTTTCATACAGCCCCTTTTCCTATGATACTAGACAGATCAGGCCCAAATTTGGAAAGAAACAATCCTTATGATGGTACAAACATTCTGTGAAAGTTTGAACAGAATCTGATGAAAACTGCAGACTTTATCTTGGTGTAAAATTTGTAAAATAAAATTTTCATAAGGCTCCTTTTCCTGTGATATTTGAAGGATCAGGTCTCATGTCAGCATCAAGAATCGTGATTATTGAACAATAATTCTGTGAAGGTTTGAATAAAATCCAATGAAAGCTCTGGACTTGGTCACAAGGGTTATAGATAAGATTCTCAAAAGGCCCCTTTATTGTGGTACAATGATATTAAAATTAAATTTCATAATGCTCCTTTTCCTGTGATACTTGATGGATCAGGTCTAATGCAAACATCAACAATCATTATTATTGTACAATTATTCTGTGAATGTTTGAAGAAAATCAGATGAAAGCTCTGGACTTGGTAACAAGGATTTATAAATGAAATTTTCATAAGGCCCCTTTTCCTTTGTTTCTTGACAGTTCAAACCCTGTTAGGAAAAGAATGATAGTTATGACCTTCAAATCATTCTGTGAAAGTTTCAACAAAATCCTATCAAAGCTGTGGGCTTCATTGTGTTAACAGGGATTCATTAATTGAATTTTCATATTGCCTCTTTTCCCACGTTACTTGATGGATCTGAACCAATTCCAAAGGGAACTCTTCTTACAAAAGTATAATTATTCTGCAGAGCTACAGATAATTTTTAGGGTAAAAGAGTGATCACTCCCTACTTTGGGCAGAAAAAGAGTGATTCACTCCTAGCCAATAAGGTCTCATCCCTTTTTGGAGTAAACAAACAAAAAGAGTGAAAGGGAAAACTAGACACTTACTTTCATCATTTCTTTTCATTCTATTGGTACTTCTCTGATTCCTAGTGTTTAATAAGGTAGTGAAACACAAAGAACTATTCAATAAAAGAGTAATTTCACTATGAACAGTCAGTTTCTTACTATTGATAATACAAAAATGTTATATACAGGCAGTTTCCTACTACAGAGCAATCAAACAAATTCTGGACAGTCTAAAATCATTGTAACTTAATCATTACAGAGTACTTATGATCACTACTAAAGTTAAGTTTCAATTTAATTAGCATTTAGATAAATTGTCACTCTGAATTCTAGGTTTATATTCTTGGCACAGCCTACTTGTCCTTCTCCTTTTCTGTTTATTCCAGTGACTTATTGCCTTACTTGGATCATAGTTACTGAGATCTAGATCAGACATTTGGATCTGCATCACATTGTCAAGCGATTCATCTTTCAAAGAACTTCTGTACTTGTTCTTAATCCTATTCTGGTAGCTAAAACTTCTCTCAAAAACAACACTGGTGACAGCAATGGACATGGCTTTTTTACATATTTTGACCGATTCTGGCATCTCATTCATGTGGACAGTTATTACACTTTTACACACAGCTTTTATCTTCTTGTTCTTATAGGCCCCTTTCAACATACCTTTTAGCATTGGCCATTCCTTTTTTATCTTTTCTTTGTCAATTAAAGGCTGCACCCTGGTCTCTGAATTGTCATCTATGACTATCTTGGTGACTTTCTCTTCACCATATACACTTGAAATATGTGCCAATGCTTCTTGTACCTCAGCTCCCTCTGATGATTTAAAAACAGCAGGTTCTAATAGGGTGCTAAGAGATCTAAATAAGTGTCCATCTTGCTTTGGAAATCTGTTTTTAATATTCTTTTGCAAGCTAGTTATGTAACAGTCTCTTGCTGTTTTGAACTGACCTTCAGCCTGCTCAGAGTAATGTGTCAACTCTTCACTATGTAAACTAGCAATTTTCTTCTCCTCCTCTTCAGTTATCTTTATACATTTCTTCATGTCTAAAACACCAGTACCATCATTACTTTTAATATCCTCAAGCCTCTCAACAGTTCCATCTAGTAAGGGTTCTAATTCACCAAAAGAAAAGTCATCTCTCTGCAGGCTTAAACTGAGTGCTCCAATAATCTCATGAACATCAAGTAAAAATGCTATAATCATCACTGTTTTGTACCTTGAAAAATACTTCAGGAGACCCTTGGCAAGAGTATTTTTTTTCAGAGGCAAATGAAGATAGGGTAGCCAATACAGACTTGTAGCTATAATAAACAGCTTCAACAGCATTCTTCAGCCCCATCCATCTTATGCTGTAAGGTTCTTTGATAGATAGATTTGGCTCTTCAAGAAGGTGCTGCATTTTTTTAAGTGTTAACACTCTAGCACTTGAGGCACTCACAAAATGATAAAGAGAATTGAATTTCGCGCAGAACTGCTTCAGGTCATCATTCTTCTTAATAGAGGCAGTAAAAGCAAGATTCAGTCTATGAGTCTATGTTTGGACCATAAAAGGTGAATACTTTGATTTCATTTGAACTCCAACACCAGTCTTGTGGCCAATCATAGTTGCAGCTCCATCAGTTGCAAGGGAAATCATATTTAGTGGGCTCAATCCTAATTTCTCCAGAGTAGTTACTAAATGGCCTACAATAGTATGGGCTTTTCCATTCTCAATGGGTAGATTAGTCAAAAATTTCGTGATTTGCTCCCCATTACTTGAAAACCTAACACAGAAAGAGGAGTGTTCTTCAACCTTAAGGTCAGTACTTTCATCCAACATTACTGAGAAGTCCAAATCTTTAATGATAGTTGACACAATTTCCTTCTGCTGACATAATCTCATGCTAGTCTGAATGTCAGTGAGGGTGTCCCAGCTAAGTTTCTATACTTTATGCAAGCACCATTCAACCTCTGTAATTCTAGTAAATTATTAACTTGATTTGTTGCTAAACCCTCCTTAGCTGCATAAAATACTGTGCGGAATAATTTGCATTCATCAGTTTCTACATGATGGGGGTCGCTTTCATCAGAGCTTGGGTCCAAGACAGAAGAACAGGTAGGGGCTGTTCTTAGTGCCTTCAGAGCAGACAGGTGTTCATAGGAGCTAGCATGACGAGAGAGGCCTGTTTTTTGAAAATTATTTGATCCCTCCAGTGACCATATACTAGGCATCTTTTTTTTTTTACAAACTTTGCATTTCATTTTCACATCAGACCCAGAGTGCTCTATAATCATCCAAGGAAACTCCGCCTGCCATGATTTTAGCGTCTTGTCCGATACGCTGACGTGATGTTTTCGGGTATTTTGCTCGGCCGTTTTAATAACAGAATCAAACAACCCTCGGACAATACTATTCGCTATAGATGCAGCCGTATCTTCCAAACTCAGCTTAAAAAACTTAAAAATTGTTCCACCGTCAGCTTCAGACACAATCTACCGTTTTCTTCCGAACATGGTTAACTTATTTTGCGACGCAACAGACCTTGCAAACAAAACGATTTTACTCTTATGAAGGAATAAAGCCGACGCAATCCAAATCTTACGAAGAGTTTATTATACGGCACCAAAAGCGATACACGAAAGAGAAAGAAGCATTCCAAAACGGCTATAAACATCCGATGACAAAATTTTCCCTTTGACGATTTGAAAAAAATTGAATGCGTAATGATGAAACCGGTAACTTCACTTGCTCTCGAATGTCAGAAATGCGTTGCCTAAAAATTGAATGCGTCTCACGATGCACACAGGTGACTTTGGAATGCGTTTTTTACATATTTTAATGCGTAATAACGCGATCACCTTATCTGGAGCTCTGATTCTGTTTGAGTATAAAGACAACCCCATCTCATCTTTGGACTTACAAGCATTAATTAAGATTTTTTTAATTGAATTTTCCTAAGGCCCCTTTTTCTATGTTTCTCAATGGATCAGACCCAATTTGAAAGGAACAATCCTAATGATGGTATCCTAATGATGGTACAATCATTATGTGAAAGTTTGAAGTCAATCAGGTTACATTTAGGGCCATGATGTATTAACTAAGATTTTTTTTATCAAATTTTCATAGGGCCCCTTTTCCAATGAAACTTGATGGATCAAACCTACTTCCGAAAGGAACAATCCATTATATGTAATAATCATTCTGGGAATGTTTGAAGAGAATTTGTTGAAAACTATGGACTCTATTGTGTTTACAAGGACTTTTTCAATCCAGTTTTATCGGGCCCCTTTTCCTGTGGTCCTTGACTGATCATACCAAATTTTGAAAGGAACAATTCTTATGATGGTACAATCATTCTGTGAAAGTTTGAAGTCAATCAGATGAAAACTGTGGACTCTAGAGTGTTAACAAGATCTTTGAATAAAATTTTAATAAGGCCCCTTTTCCAATGTTTCTTGAGGAATCATATCCGATTCCGAAAGGAACAATCCTTATGATGATACAATCATTCTGTGAAAGTTTGAAGAGAATCTGTTGAAAATTGTTGGCTCTAGATTATTAATGAGAATTTTTTATTAAAATTTTCATAAGGCCCCTTTTTCTTGTATTTCTTGATGGATCATACCCAATTTCGAAAGGAACAATCCTTATGATAGTACAATCATTTTGTGAAAGTTTGATGGGAATCCGATGAAAACTGTTGACTCCAGAGTGTTAACAAGGATTTCTTAAAAGATTTTTCAATTAAATTTCCATAAGGCCCCTTTTCCCATGTTTACTGATGGATCTGACCAAATTCCAAAAGGAACAATCCTTATGATGGTACAATCATTTTGTGAAAGTTTAAATACAATCTGATAAAAACTGTGGACTCAAGAGTGTTCACGAGGATTTTTTAATTTAATTTTCATAAGGCCCCTTTTCCCGTGTTTCTTGACAGATCATACCCAATTTCGAAAGGAACGATCCTTATGTTGGTACAATCATTCTGTGAAAGTTTGAAGAGAATCTGATGAAAACTGTTGACTCTATCGCTTAAACGAGGATTTTTCATTAAGTTTAATTAGGCCCCTTTTCCCGTGTTTCTTGACAGATCTGACCGAATTTTAAAAGGAACAATCCTTATGATAGTACAATCATTCTGTGAAAATTCGAAGGGAATACGATGAAAACTGTTGACTCCAGATTGTTAACAAGGATTTCTTAAAAGATTTTTCGATTAAATTTTCATAAGGCCCCTTTTCCCTTGTTTCCTGATGGATCTGACCAAATTCCCAAAGGAACAATCCTAATGATGGTACAATCATTCTGTGAAAGTTTAAATACAATCTGATGAAAACTGTGGACTCTAGAGTGTTAACGAGGATTTTTTAATTCATTTTTCATTAGGCCCCTTTTCCCGTGTTTCTTGACGGATCATACCCAATTTTGAAAGGAACGATCCTTATGATGGTACAATCATTCTGTGAAAGTTTGAAGATAATATGATGAAAACTGTGGACTCTATTGCTTAAACGAGGATTTTTTAATTAAGTTTAATTAGGCCCCTTTTCCCGTGTTTCTTGACGGATCTGACCAAATTTTGAAAGGAACGATACTTATGTTGGTACAAACATTCTGTGAAAGTTTAAATACAATCTGATGAAAATTGTGGACTCTAGAGTGTTTACGAGGATTTTTTAATTAAATTTTCATAAGGCCCCTTTTCCCTTGTTTCTTTATGGATCATAACCCATTTTTGAAAGGAATAATCCTAATGATGGTACAATCATTCTGAGAAAGTTTGAAGAGAATCCGATGAAAACTGTGGACTATCGCGTAAACGAGGATTTTTAATGGAATTTTTAATTAAATTTTCATAAGGCCCCTTTTCCAGTGTTTCTTGACGGATCATACCCATTTTTCGAAAGGAACGATCCTTATGATGGTACAATCATTCTGTGAAAGTTTAAAGGTCAAATTCAAAGAAATTTTTATATTGTCTTTTCATTCATTATTTTTCAAGTATATGGTGTTAATTTAACACATAAACAATATTTTCGCGATCGCAGACCGTGCACATGTACAAAAACCAATTCGAAATGTCAAGATTTAATACTGCCCCAAAACAGCGCATCGCTTACTTCCCCTGTACATTCCCCAAACCGCTTGTCTCCCCTGCATTTGTGACGTCATAGTAGAAGCTATCTGTTTAACATGTCCAATGGTTGCTGTACTAAATACAGGCGATAATACGTAAAAAATCTATTTTAAAGGAGAATAATGACGATCTGTGCCGCTTACGGTTGTAATGTTGAATCGGGGACTCAGAGGATCAGCATTTTTACGTTTCCGATTGATTTTAAAAGAAAATAGTTGTGAATTCATAGCGGACAGCAGTGACAAATTTTGAGCCACCGAGTCATGCAAAGCTTTGTGTGAGACACTTTGATTTCAAGTTTTTGATCAGCCCGAAACTAGCAAATGACGTTGTTTTTAAGAACTTTCGACTCCGATTGAAACCTGACGCCGTGCCAACAATCTTGATCTCGGAGAACCGACGGGAAGAAGAACCGACATGCCGACCATCAGCTAGGGCAATTTCGAGGAAGAAGCTGCAACAGCGGTTAGATCAATTTGGTGAACAAATTGATATCTCAGCCATATATTGTGGGGGTTGGGATTATATAAAACAATGAACGAATCACATTATGGACCGATTTTTCGTGAGACAGCAGAACTGAAAGGGTTCCCATTTTGTTCATCTCGGATATTGTCCTTCCAATATATTGACCAAACGAGACTTTAAATAGAGGAGTATACCGACCTATCAAATAATTCATTCAGCCCTGACCTGAGCTTATCAACTCCGACATTAGTTGCCATTTTTGTTTACCTTTATTTTTTATTATTTTTGATTTGGCGGCTTAAACATTGTAACTACAGCCTTTTCAAGCTGTAGTTACCACGTTTAGGTCATCAACCAACCATTTTACTTTTTTGTTACATGCTACCTGGCATAAATTTTGCAAAAGAACGCTGTTAAAAATCAAAGCGGAACTTCCTGTTGGAGTTCATGAGCGGAGACTATGAAGTAAAGGGCGGGCCAGCCATTGGTCAATTTTGACATATTCACAAAAACTGTGTGGCAAAATGAGAAATTAATAATTATAAGTCATTTCCCCTTATTCTCACCATTTTCTCCTCTAGTCATACTCTCATTTTTCATTGATCCCATTCCAAAATGACATAATTTTAGACTAGTCCAAATTGAGAGGTGCTTTGAATTTAATTGCTGTTATCAACTACTTAGACCTGTGTTTATTATTGATATGAACATATTTCCCTCATAAACATACTGTTTATCTAGAATTCCAACAAATTTTCAAAATGTTCCTTTTACATGGTTGTTAGAAGGTATTTCCTTTTTTTTTATTACCAAAAAATCCATTTAGACACATTAAGGGGTCGACACTAACAGTGTTCCGGGATCCCTTAAAATTGGAAGGGACCCCAGCAATTCCAGGCTAGAGATTCCATTAGGATCCTTCAATATTTCTCCAGTACAATAGATCTTAAGGTATCAACTAATGCTCCTGATTTTTCGTTTGCTTGCCTTTGTAGAAAACATTGTGGATAATGAAGAAATTGCTTGTACCAAGCGATTACTTCATTTTCCACAATCTTTTTTGAATTTTTTTTTTAAGTTAGGCTTAGACGGACAGGATTGCGTATGAATGAGTTATTACTGGGCAAAAAATTTTAAGATCAAATTAAAAAAAAGTGTTTTTTTTTTTATTGAAAGAGGTTGCAGATGACAACTTAATTTGTGCCAAAATTGAATAATTAGTCACAAGCAATTTCTCCTTTTCCCCCAATATTTGTCACAACTTTCTCCTACTGTGAGTAAAAATGGAGGATTTAGTTGTAATGAGTTAAAAGGAGGTACAGATAATTGAGCAGAAAATAGTGGCTATCATTAAGTTCAATTTTTTTCAAAGATCACAATAGTCATTAGCGGAAAGACAAGCTACTGATTGCTTGGTAAAGGGTAAACTTAGGCCATGGTCAGTGTTTTAAACAATACAGGAAATGATTACATAATATATGCATATCCCATCCTTTCATGTTAGACAAACTAGTGATGTATATGGCACCCTTGATTTTCACCCGTGATCTATGTTTATTCCAAGGACTGTATAACTCCTTGTTAAAGTCCTTATTATTCTATTGCAACTTACTTTGACTTTGGAAATAAGCTAAGATGATACTGGAAAAGGTCATAATTTATATCATGTATGAATTAATCTTAATTTTTTTATAACATGACAAAAAACATTTCCTTGGCAGGAAACATTGTGGGAAATGAAGAAATTGGTTGCAACAAGAACTTACAAATTTTCAACAATTTTAATCAAAGCCATTTCTTGAGGTGTATCATAAAATGGTTTACAATGGATTTAAAGAATTGAAAGGTTGACAACCAGAATTTATTTCTTTCAATAGTCCACAGAGGGAATCATGTCTCTGACTGCAGTCACCACATGTGAAGGAATCACTTTCCTCGCTCCTTTCGCAATCGTCTAGAGGCCAGGTGTCTGTGTAGCCTAGAATAAAAAAATGTAAAGAGATCTTGGCTTTTAAACCAAAATTTTTTTGGTGATGTTTAACTTAATGATAGACAACAGAGTTGGGAATGGTCCAAATTCAAAAAGTAGGAGATGACAATATAAAGTTGATGATCTTTACAGGCTTTGTCTTACATACGACAGAATCAAGTAACAAGCATTTTCTTCTTTTTCTACAGTGTTTCCAAGATGGTTGGTTGGTGATCTAAATTGAAACTACAGACTGAATTAACTGCAGTTACAATGTCAAGGTCCACAAACCAAGAAACATGCCTAAAAGATGTCCAAAATTTCAGTCCAAAGTTCACTTTTGGTCTAAATGAATGAATTGATCGTAAAAAAAATTCTTTGACAGCTGACAATTGGTAAATCACTGAATTTTAAGAGTTTAAGAGTTGAATGGGGTAGTAAACTTTGTATAAGGACAAATTGCATGTTACAAGCAATTACTCCTTTTCCCACTATTTTTTTTGCAATTTACATTGCTTCAGTATGTCAGAACATTAGATTGTGTGGTAATGGGGTAAGTTTCCTTGCCTTAACCCTTTTCTGTTCAATCCCTGATTTTACATCTCTGTAAATTTATGAATAAGAAACATTGTAGAAAAAGAAGAAATTGCTTATATCAAGCAATTTCTTCTTTTTCCACAATATTTCAAATCCCACTGAATGCTTACTTTCAACTAGAATCCACTTTGAATTTTCGTCTGCAAGTCCTTTGAAATTGGACGGGTCTAAATTTTTAGAAAACAGGAAAGGGTTATAAACAATGTAGGTCATTTATGAAAAATAATTTAGCACTATAACAAAACAATATTTTACTTAGTCATGAATTCTTTGGTTTTCCTCAAGTGGGCCTGTCTGTAACGAATGGTCATAGTAGGTAACTCCCAATATATGAATGTTCAGACAATTCACCCTGAATGCAATGTGATCTGTTATGCGTGTCAATCCTGCTTCATCCTTCGCATCTATACTGTTTGTTGTCTGTTGTTTGCAGCACTTGGATTCTGTCACAGTTGGCATATTCACACAAATCTTGCACTGGCACCTGTGAAATTGAATTATTTATTATAATTTTCATATTTGAGAATGATTTACTGTCCATATTTACAGAGAGTAAACAAACGTTACTGTAACTTTTCTGATGGGGGCACAATTGTAAACCATATACCAAGAACTGTTTTCAAACATTGGACAATGTAGTACTGATTCAAGCAACCAAAACCATTTGAGCCAGTATTAGACATTTGCATATAATCCTGTCCGATCAGACTTCACTTTGCACCTAGTAGATAGCTACAGACTGAAAGTTTCTTATGACAGCCAGATAATCATCTAATGCACTATTTGGACAATAAGACTGGGAATGTCATGCACATAATTTCTTATTCTCGTCTTAAATTTACAAATGAGATGTTTGATCGTAAATTTATGGTAAAAGAAAATTCAGAGGAGTTTTTGTTACAGTGTTAATAGTCCAGGGATAATTCAAAAGGGGTCTCACTCGCAAACGTCACTTCATTGGGATCTTCATTTAAATTCGTTGTTCAAGTCAGATTCAAACGTTCAAAAAGGGAGTAAGTTAAATTTTTTACGATTCTAATGTTTATAAAGGGCAATATTCGCCGCAAATATTGATCACTCACCATGTTGACACCTCGGGAACATTATCGTCAAAATCGGGGCAAAAAGAAGACGAAGAATATAATCATCACCATCCACCGATTCCGTAGCAATTTCCCTTCAAACTTGTTCGTACACATATGGCCTTAAAGTACCAGAAACATCCATTTCTTCTTCGGGAATATCGCTCAAATCGCTGTCATACTCTACGTCCATTTTTAATAAACTTCTACTATGACGTCACAATTCAAGGGAGTTAAGCATATGTATCCAATAGGTAAGGGACATAAGCGATGCCGTAAAAATGAAAAGGTAAAAATAAAAACTCCAATAAAGTGTTTTTGAAACAATCTCAAGAAAAATCAATGAGTATCAATGCACATGTTTATTAATGGAATTTTGAAAATTTGAATTATATTACCCCTATGGATTTGCCCTTTAAATACAATCTGATGCAAACTGTGGACTCTAGAGTGTTAACGAGGATTTTTTAATTTATTTTTCATTAGGCCCCTTTTCCCGTGTTTCTTGACAGATCTGACCCAATTTCGAAAGGAAGGATCCTTATGATGGTACAATCATTCTGTAAAAGTTTGGAGGGAAACGGATGAAAACTGTGGACTCTATCGCGTAAACAAGGATAAGTTTAACGGACGGACGACGGACAGACGGACGCCTGACGGGAAAAAGCCATTGCTAAAGCTCTAGTGGCCTTCGCCAGTAGAGCTAAAAATGAAAAAAATATAATCCCAATAAAGTTTGTTTTTCAGGCGTTTCTACTTATAATCATTCTTTGCTCAGGAAGCAGGAATATAAACCAGTCATAAACATAGAACAACAACAGGGTTGACAGATTTCTGCAAAACTCAATTTTAGCCGATCCCTGGCAGTAGAAAGAACTTGTTTTGTATAGTGTAGCTCAAAGAACGTTCAGTGCAATCAAATACATCATACAAAATTTGTATTTAAAGTCAATTAAGGTTGTGTCACAAAAACGCACTTCGTGAATTTTGTTGCGTCGCCGATGATTTATTTGCGTCAAAAACGCAGAAAATGCGCTCTGGTGGAAACACTGGTTTAAAATTCTGTTGTTTAGAAATGGGTAAATGTGTACATACTGTCCTTGTGGAAGACCCTCTATTTCTAATATCACTCCCTTCTCATGAAGTTTAGCACCATTGTATTTTATTGTACCTTGAGCCTTCTTAGCTTGTTTGTTAGCTTTAGCCTTTGTGGTTCTAGAAATATAGGAAATATTCATCAATTAAAATTACAGGATAGAAAATCATGAATATTTCTCATTGTCATATCATCTATAATTCAATGCCTGGTACCATGGGATTTAATGCCACTTTTAACAGTATTTCAGTCATATCACGGCGGCTGGAGCACCTGACAAGGTATTTCTGGTATTTCTCACACCAGTACTCTATGTACCACTACATCCTTTCAAATTCTCCAGCTGCTCATCCCACCTATGTTTCCATTTATCCACCTATCAGTGGAAACAAATGTCGTAAAGGATATTTACTGCGACCGGGGATCAAACCTGGGACCCCATGACTAAGAGTCCCATGTGCACATGATTATTTACCGACTTATCAGAAAGGTGTTTTATTCAATAGCATGTATTCTTCTCCAGCAGCAATGATTTTCAATGAATTCTTAATAACTTTAATTAAGTTTTATCATTCCCAGAAAACAATTTTTAGACAAGACAAATTGATAGATATTTGATGACAGTTCTAAATAGCACATAATTGAAAATACGAAAACACACCACAAATTGTCATATTACTCTTAGGAATTCAAGGGTTCTGGTGGAAGGTAGGGTGAGTATAACAAGTTAATTTATGCTATTCAAACAAATTTTTTTAGAATTATAATTCTATTTTAAGCAATTTATTCATTGTCAATGTATTTCTTTAAAGTTTGTCTCAGAGTGTTGAGAAAAGTGAGATTGAGTGGGAATAAATTCCGAGGTTCCAGATTTGATTTTTGGGAGCAGCTATCAATCCCAGGTTTTTAACCTATTCCCACATGATGACGCTTTTTGACACCTCTCAAGAGAAACAATTAGGAAAACAATGAATGAAATGAAGAAATTGCTTGAACCAACCATTTTGCATAATGTTTTCAACCCAGAAATTTGAAATATCTAAAATCTTATAATTTTTAGTCATCTGCAACTCTTTTCTATTTCGACCTGTCTAAAAGGCTGTCATCAGGTAATAGGTCAATCATCCCAAGTTCTGGCAAATTCTCCAAGAAGCAGAATTGAGAGGGAGTTTAATAATCTGAAAGAACTCTCTCCATTGTTGAACTAATAAGTTTTGACCAAAATAATATCTGCAGGCTGTCAACCATTACCACATGACAAAATTCTGGACTGGTCCAAATTGAGAGAGGCTGCAGACAACAATTTCCAGTCTAAAAAATCTTTGCCTTATGGGTAGAAACAAAGTGGACATTGAAGAAATTTCTTGTTGCAAGTAATTTCTTCATTGTCCACAATGTTTTTCAAAGTTTGTTTCTTGTGGGGAGCCAAAAACCCAAAAGATGGAATCCTTTGGGAAAGGGATAACCCATTAAAACACAATCCAGCATTTGAACACACTTCAGAACCGTAGTTATGTAAAATATTGCAGGAAAAGGAGAAATTTCTTGTCAAAAACCTATTTTCCTCTTCTTTTTTTCCACAATGTTTTCTACCGTATGTGACATTTACCTTCCAAAATAATTACATTTCGAATTAGTTGTAATAACCTTTTTCAATTTTGACCAGTCAAAAAATTTAGAATCTGCTGACAGGTGATTTACTGTCCAATTCCTTTTTTTACGTCACTTTGATTTTATACTTGAGAAAACATTGTTGGAAAAGAAGAAATTGCTTGTTACAAGCAATTTCTTCTTTTCCCACACTGTTTCTACCCTGTTGGCTAGTTCCTTTTCAAATTACATTCTCTTTTAGTTGTCGTCTGCGACTTCTTTGAAATTGGACAAGTCTTAAAATTTGAAAAACAGGAAAGGATTAACTCAAGGCTCACATACCTTCCTTTTTGAGACAAATTGTCCATACATGTCTTCACATACTGGTTATAATAATCCACCTGGGATTCATAAAACTGTCGTTTTTCTCCCAAACTTTTAAGTGTGACCCGTAGACGATTCAATTCTTGCTTCCTGTTGTTTCTATATCGTCGCTGGTTTCGTATATCCTAAAATAGATCTATGAATTGTCATTATCTGCTTTTACCAAGTAGTGTCTCAGGATTTTGTAAGACATGTTAGACATAATTTTTACTTTTCCAGAGTTGAAATGAATTTGCCCACAAAAAGTAGTGATTAATTTTTGTGCATTTTCTTTATTAACAACTTTTTCTACATTCTTTTATTAAGATGATATACAAGGATAAGTATTCATGAGCTTAACCTTTTCCCGCTTTTGGAAATTTTACACTAGTCCAAATTGAAAGAGGTTGCAGACGACAATGAAAACTGGATGCCATTTGAAAAGAAACCATCCTATGTGGTAGAAAATATTGAGGAAAAAGGAGAAATTGCTTGTCACAAGCAATTTCTTCTTTTTCCAAATGTTTTCTTGAGTATAAAATCACAGGAACGTAAAATCCCGTATTTGAATGGGAAAGGGTTAGGTATTGAAATTCCCCTGGTAGCCTTCATTCCTAGATACAATGTTTTTCGTCAGGTGGCAGATGATTACATATTTGATAGGATTCAAAGCTATTTTGAACACGAGTACATGTATTCACACACCTGAGCTATAATATTGATCATCTCCTGGTAGCCATCTTTTCTAGACACGACATTTTCTAGTTCCAGATTCTGCAGACTCTTCTTGATTTTCGTTTTCATCAGATGTAGCGGTAGACGGCAATCGCCTGCCATTGACTGCTGCCTGACAATATTCGCCTCCGTCCTCGCCACTCTCTTATCTCTCATATCACGTTTTTTGACTAGGGCTTGATGAAGTTCTTCCTGCAACGTAAGAAATCATGATGATAAGTAACAGCTATCTACCTGCAGTCATACAGATACTCAAATATGTAGATCCTCATCTATAGCAGGTGTTTCTAAGATCTGTGCGAGACTGTCTGACAGGCTTTCACATTGCCCCTTTACAAAACAATAGAACTCAACTTTGTAAATTAAAGTACCTCTTTAATTGTAGCAGGCGTTTCTAAGACCCTTGTGTTTGTTTGTTTGAATGGGGTTTTACGCCGCTTTCAACAATCTTTCAGTTATATCGCGGCGTCTGGAGCACCTAACAATGGATTCCTGGTATTTCTCACACCAGTACCACCATCATATCCTTTCCTAGCCTCCAGCTGCTATCCCACATAGGTCTACGATTATCGACCCATTGGTGGGAGACAAATAGTCGGAAAGGATGAGAGCCGCCGTCGGGATCGAACCCGGGACCTCTAGATTGACAGTCTGACGCGCTACCAACTGTGCTATGACGGCGGCTAAGACCCTTGTGAGACATTCTTCTAAATGACAGGCTTCTATAACTACCCCTGTCCCCTTACAACATAATAGAACTCAACCAAGTAAATCAACCTGAACCAACCTACCTCTTTATCTGTAAAAGGTATTTGTAAGATAAGAGTTAACCCTTTCCCGTTCAAACCCTGGTTTTTACGTCCCTGTGATTTTATTGTTGAGAAAACATTATAGAAAAAGAAGAAATTGCTTGTAACAGGCAATTTCTTCTTTTTCTACAATATTTTCGACCCTACTGAGCTGTTATTTTTCAAATTAAATCGACTTTAAATTTTGGTCAGCAAAAACTTTGAACTTGGACAGGTCTAAAATTTGGCAAAACAGGAAAGGGTTAAACTACCTATTGACTGACTGACTTTAACATTAACCCCTCTCCCCGACAACACAATAGTACTCAAGTATGTAAATCAACCTACCTCTTCATCTGTAGCAGGTGTTTCTAAGACCTGTGTGAGAGTTTCTCCTGACTGACAGGCTATTACATCCACTACTAGACGCTTTGTCCTAAAAAAAAATAATCAAATTTAGAATCCAAAATTATGATAAATAAACTCACCAACAGCCTACTACTATATAATGCCTGCAGTCTAAAAAATCAGAATTATCATTTGACAGAAGGTTAGCAAAATTGGTAAGAGGAAGGGTTACTTTGGTTTCGTTACTTAGATTAATATTTATAATACATTTGTATTTGTAAGAACAGTGACCTAAAGATGATTTTACTGAAATCTAGTAGAATATTTCCTTGGATATCCAATACCAAACGGCAGAATTTTAGAATGGTCCAATTTTAAAGAAGTTGTAGATGACATTTTGAATTGCTCTAAATTTCAAAATAAGTACCAAATAAGGTAGAAACCATTGTGAGAAAAGGAGGAAATGCTTGTATCAAGCAATTTCTTCTTTTCCTACAAAGTTTTCCATGACAACAGAGCATCAAAAGTTGTTATTGAGTAGTATTGGTAATGGGTGAACTGCTATTTCAGGTCTGCTGTATATTATAACATTCTGATTTTGGTTTGGTTGTGTTATCAAAACTTATGTATTCAGATTTTGAAACAAATTTTATTCATACCTCCATGAAAACAAGAGGCTCATAGGGCCTTATAAGTCACCTGAATCAGAAAAGCACAAGTCCTACAGATTATGCTACATACCAAATATCAAAGCTCTAACCCTTTTAGTTAAGGAGAAGAAGATTTTTTAATAGTTTTCACTGAACAAGCCTATGTTAAACTTGTGACGTCTTGGAATGGCTAATTCTGAACCTTGGGACATAATTTATACAAATGTGATAGAGGTCAACCAGATGATTCTATATACCAAATATTAAAGCTCTAGACCTTCCTGTTTGGGAGAAGAAGAGTTTTAAAATTTTCACTATATAAGCCCTATGTAAAATTTGTGGTGTCCAGGAATAGGCTAATTATGATCCTTGGGCCATAATTAATACAATATTGATAGAGATCCACCAGATGATGCTACATAGCACATATCAAAGCTCTAGGCCTATCTGTTTGAGAGAAGAAGATTTTTAAAGTTCCTTCTTTGATTCTATATAGAGCCCTCCCACCATCAGCTCCACTCCTTGGGACCCAAGGGAAATAATTTCAGCCATTTTGAAATATGTCAATATACTGATGTTATACATAATATCAAGGCTCTAGGCTTAATCGGTCAGGAAAAGAAATTTTAAAGATTTCTTTTTAATTTCACTTTTGTTGCCATGAAAACCAGAGTTTTCCATGGATTCTAATTCTTTTAGCAACATTTGAAAGGACCAAATTTGGTTGAAAATTGCTCAGTGGTTTGGGAGGAATGTTGTTAAAAGCTTGACCGACTACAGGCGCCGGACAACGGCCGGACACAGGGTGATCAAAATAGCTCACATGAGCACTGTGCTCAGTTGAGCTCGAAATATGTACAGACTATTTTGATGCACATTACAAACTTGTTCCATAGAAAACTCTCAAACTTGAAAAATGTCGCACTTATTTGGTATTTATGATATTACAATATAAGAAATGAAGGTTTTTGTTGTTAATGTTTTCGTTGTTGTATGCAACTAAATTAATCACATGTCTGTATGAATCCACTTTACATCATCATACACTGGAACTAGGTTTTAAGTATCTCATCTAAATAACATTGTCTGCATCTCTTGACTCGTTACCTCACTTTACCCTTTTTTGACGTCCCTCAAAAGAAAAGGTTTGGTAAACATCATGGAAAATGAAGTAATTGCTTGTAACAAGCAATTTTTACGTTACCCACAATATTTTCTACCCGAAAAGTAAGTTTTGTAAAAAAAACCCCATCAACTTTATAATTTGTAGTCTGCAACTTCTTTCAATTTGAACGAGTATGAAAGTCTTTGGTATTTTATTGGCATTGGGTTAACCCTTTCCTGTTCAAACCCTGGTTTTAATGTCCCTGTGATTTTACATTTGAGAAAGCATTGTAGATAAAGAAGAAATTGCTTGAAACAAGCAATTTCTTCTTTTCCAACAATATTTACTACCCTGCAGAAAGGTCCTTTTACAATTTAAATCCGCTTTAATTTTTTTGTCTGTAAAACCTTTGAATTTGGACAGGTCTCTTTTTTTTTCAAAACAGGAATGGGTTAACCCATTCCCACACAATTATATTTTAGACCAGTCCAAATTCAAAGAAGTTGCAGATTACAATTTTAAGTTGATGGAATTTAAAAAATCTTTGCTATTTGGGGTGGAAAACATTGTGAAGAATGGAGAAATAGCTTGTCATAAGAAATTTCTCCATTCTTCACTATGTTTTCCAGAGCTTTTTCCTTTAGGGGCGTAAAAAGGAGGGATTGTGTTGGAATGGGTTAACAACATGGACAGACAGTTTTTGTCTGGCTACATTTACATGCTAATACTTCACCTTATAAGTTGTGTTTTGATATCAGCATTGTCATCCTCTGGTACCTCAAACTTGTTGGTCAGTGTCAGGGTAATCTCAGATTTGGCAAGTTGGGCATGTATCTGTTCTTCTAGATTCTCATTGTCTCCTATCTCAACACCTGTAACAAATAGAACATATAGAACAAGGCATCTATTTAGTTCACTCGACTTAGCATTAGTCTGAGACTAAATTTCAGAATACATCCTGAATGCTAGTTATAGATGCCCTATGTCCATATATTGATTCTAACACACCCTTTATAATTTAACCCTTTTCCATTTCTTTTAAATTTTAGACCGGTCCAAATTGAAGGAAGTTGCAGACGACAATGAAAATTCTATGCAATTTAAAATGAAACCATCCTATATGGTAGAAAATATTGTGGGAAAGAAGAAATTGCTTGTAACAAGCAATTTCTTCCTTTTCCACAATGTTTTCTCAAGTATAAAATCACTAAGACGTAAAATCCCGTGTTTGAACAGGAAAAGGTTAAGAAGAGACATAGGAAAATGGCAAAGTTTTCAGACCAAATGCCCTTGGATCAATGACCTTGAACTTTACAATAGCAGAATGGTCTTGTCACAAGTAATGTAAAATATGCTTTAAACAAGATGTGTTTGTGAAACACAATGCCCCCCTCAACAGGACTTAACTATGAAAAGTGTTGTTTACTTGTACATGAGTTTTAATAGAGTATTTCAGTGAAAGCGACAAGGAAATTTTTTGGGCTTTTGACCTTGGTATCTGACCTTGAACTTATCACTTGACCTTGACATGAGGACATGCTTATTATGGAGATTTATTATCATGCCAAATATGAACATTGTATCTTGAATAGACTGGTAGTGAGTGGCATAGAGTGTTAACGAGGATTTCTTAAAAGATTTTCCATTAAATTTTCATAAGGCCCATTTTCCAGTGTTTCTTGACGGATCATATCCGATTCCAAAAGGAACAATCCTTATTATTATTGGTACAATCATTCTGTGAAAGTTTGAATAGAATCTGATGAAAACTGTGGACTCTAGAGTGTTAACAATGATTTTTTAATTAAATTTTCCTAAGGCCCCTTTTCCCATGTTTCTTTACGGATCATACCCAATTTCAAAGGAACCATCCTTATGATGGTACAATCATTCTGTGAAAGTTTGAAGAGAATCCGATGAAAACTGTGGACTCTAGAGTGTTAACAAGGAAAAGTTTAACGTATGGATGACGGATGGACGGACAGACGCTGGACGGGAAAAATCCAACACAATAGCTCTAGTGGCCTTTGGCCAGTAGAGCTAATTACATGAAATTTCTTCATTATCGAGGTTTTCTATCCAGAAAGACATATTTTTTAATTTTTAATCAACTTGAAATTGTCGTCTTCAACTTACTTCAAAGTGGACCAGTATAAAATTTTGTTGTGGGTAATGGGTTCAGCATGAGAAAGTAATTATGTTATTATTGAAGGTTACAAATTTCCTCCATGCTTTTGCAAGCTCCTGAGCATAAATAGCCTGTAAATGATCAGAGTTACAGATAGATGGCGTAATTTGTATTTTAGATTTAAATATTTCATTAATAATTTGATTAATCCTATGCTGTATGTACTCATTTGAATTGTCTCATCGAGACAATTCAAATGAGTACCCACAACATAGGGTTTTATTGAGAATGCTGGATTCTAGAATGCTGTTACCCCTTCTCTTATGATAACCTACCCAGTAACTCATGACCTGTCGGCACTTCTCCTAAATCCTCCAGTAACTCATGTAGAGGATCATTGGGGTCAGGAGCTATTGTGTCTTGATGGTCCAGTAGTAACTGTAAAAGATGATAATTATATGAAAGTTTGTATCTTATGTGTGTATTTAAAATTAACCCTTGTCATGCTGTATAAATTACCTTACTGAGTTGCTGTAAAATCAAAGGGCTGAAAGTGCTGACAGAACTTGTTGTTAAAAAATCAATACTTCTTTTACAAATCAATTTCATAAACAACTCTTGCAGGAAAATTACAGGCAGGAGGTGTAGGCTAAGATCAGAGTGCACTTATGTGCAGGCTGATCTTGGTCTACACCTCCTGTCAAACCCGGAATATTCCGGGTTTAGCATTATAAGGGTTAATTGTATGGGTTGATAACTAATATTTTTCTATATAAGCTCATTTAAAGGTGAAGTTAAAGTTTGTTTCTGCGCTTACTGTTTTCAGCTGACTTTACCCTTTAATCCCTAATCAGTTAATTGCAAATCAGCAAAATAAGTTATAACAGTAAATTAATCTATACGAGTCAAATTATATTGAAATTTACTTAAATAATAAATAAATTTGTTTGTAAAAAGAAAACAGTATGTCAGCCCCATTAGCTCAATTGGGAGAAAACTAGACTTCAAACCATGAGATTGCGAATCCTGGATTGACCGATTGCTGGCTCCACCCACTTACTCCTTTGGCTACGCCCACTGACTCCAACAGGAAGTCCCGCTGAGATTTTAAGCGGCATTAGTTTGCAAATTTTATGGCCAGTGGCATGTAACAAAAAGGTTGAATGGTTGGTTGTTGACATAAACATCGTAACTACAGCTTGAATAAGTCGCCAATCAACAATGTTTCATAGAAATTGTGGCAAATGTCGGAGTTTAAAATCTCACTTCCTGGCTGAATGAACGATCTGATTGGTTAATATATACCTTGATTGATGGCGTGATGGTCAACTGTCTGATGAAATGTGATTTCAAAGCATCCTTGTGATGGAGCTATCTATTGAGCATTTTAAAGAACCAAGCAGAGCTTTGAGCAATTTTCTCTAGTAACCTTGCACAATATCTTGCACACTATATCCAAATGATCATTTATATGTCACTTGTGTACGAACACCTTAAAGTTTTAGGCATAGTGGATTTGGACAAGATCTTTATAAAATTCCCTTTTTTTTTTTTCCAAATAAAAATCTTGAAACCCAGATTATAATTTCAGAAATAAACTCTTGTCATCTTAAATAAAATCTTTTCTGAATTATATAAAAATCAAAGGGCTAAAAGTACTGGAAGTACTTGTTCAATTGTGGATACTTCTTTTGAAAATTGAATTCATAAACAATTCTGGTTTCAAAAGGACAGGCAGGAGGTGTAGACTAAGATCAGACTGCACTTTGTCTATACCTCCTTCTAAAATCCGAACATTCCGGGTTCTGCATGACAAGGGTTAAACAAGAGGACCATGATGGTCCTAAATCGCTCCCCTGAATATGATGGTTCATGGCTTTATGATATAAACAAAATGGCAAAGCCCTCTGTCTAATTATTTTGGAGAAGATGTTTACAGATTTCTCTTTTAATCCTAGGTATATTGATGATCCCAACATATAGCACTTATTTCCTGAATATGGTAATGCTTTGAAGTATAGACATCAATACATACCAAGTATAAAAGCTGTAAGCCTAAAGGTCAAAGGAGAAGAAGGTTTTCAAAAATATCATTGTTTATTCCTAACTAAAATTAGGGATTGCACAGAAAAGGGCTAATTTTTTAAGTAATTTGGTAGAGGGTCAATGGCTGATGATATGTACCAAATATCAAAGCTCTAGGCTTTATGGTTTGGGAGAAGAAGATTTTCACAAATATTTCCTTCTTTATTTCATTTATAAAATCAGGAATCGCAAAGAAAGGGGCTAATTTTCAGAGTATGATAATTCTTTGAAGTATTTTGGTAGCGGTTAATATATTATGATATGTACAAAATACCAAAGCTCTTGGCCTTATGGTTTGGGAGAAGAAGATTTTTAAAGTTTTCCTTCTTTAATTCTATGTAAAATCAGGGATCGCCCAGAAGAGGGCTAATTTTCAGAATACAGTAATTCTTTGAAGTATTTTGGAAGAGGGTCAATAGATGATGATTTGTACCAAATATCAAAGCTCTAGGCCTTATGGTTTGGGAGAAGAAGATTTTTAAAGATTTCCTCCTTTATCTCTTTGTAAAATCAGGGATCATTAAGAAAAGGGCTAATTTTCAGAATACGGTCATTCTTTCAAGTACTTTGGTAGAGGGTCAATAGATGATGATTTGTACCAAATATCAAAGCTCTAGGCCTTATGGTTTGGGACAAGAAGATTTTTAAAGATTACCTTCTTTATTTCTATGTAAAATCAGGGATTGCCAAGAAGAGGGCTAATTTTCAGAATATGGTAATTCTTTGAAGTATTTTCGAAGAGGGTCAAGAGATGATGATTTGTACCAAATATCAAAGCTCTAGGCCTTATGGTTTGGGAGAAGAAGATTTTCACAAATATTTCCTTCTTTATTTCATTTGTAAAATCAGGAATCGCACAGAAGAGTATGATAATTCTTTGAAGTATTGTGGTAGACGGTCAATATATTATGATATGTACAAAATACCAAAGCTCTAGGCCTTATGGTTTGGGAGAAGAAGATTTTTAAAGTTTTCCTTCTTTAATTCTATGTAAAATCAGGGATTACAAAGAAAAGTGCTAATTTTCAGAATTCGGTAATTCTTTGAAGTATTTTGGTAGAGGGTCAATAGATGATGATATATACCAAATATCGAAGCTCTAGGCCTTATGGTTTGGGAGGAGAAGATTTTTTAAGTTTTTTCATTCAGTTGCCATGGCAACCAGAGTTCTTCATGGATTTCAATTCTTTGAAGTATTTTGAAAGAGCATGACCTAAGGATCATTTCTGTGAAGTTTTGTTGAAATTCCATGGTTAGTTTAGGAGGAGAAGATTTTTTTGTAATTGTGAATGGACGGACAGACGGACGATCGACGGACAATGACCGATCACAATAGCTCCCCCAGTGCACTTCGTGCTGGGAAGCTAAAAAGAGTACCAAAAATTGATTTGTCAACAAAAATTGAAAGAACTAAGCCTAATGATTTTGGAAAAAAGATTCTTTAAGATTTACTTCTTTATCTCTATTTAAAATGCATAGGAATAAAACTTATCTCAGGATAATAATTTTATGTAATTTGAAAGAGTAACAAAAGGTGAAATGAAGGTAAAATTTGAAAGCTCTAGGTCAAATGGTTTAGGAGAAAAAATTAAAGGTGTCTGTAACTATCCAGGAACCCTAAACATAGGGCTTAGGGTGATAAGGATAATAATTTAACCCATTCCTACACAGTGACACCTTTTGACGCCCTTCTACAAAATCATATAGAAAGCACCGTTGAAAATGAAGAAATTGCTTGCAAGAAAGTTGAAAAAATCTAGAATTTCACCAAAGTTTAATTATCATCTGCAGCTTCTTTCAATTTGGACCAGTCTTAAATTTTGTTGTGTGAGAATGGGTTAAAAAAAATTTTGGTAGTGTATTATATGCTGGTTTTTTAATGCATGTGATAGCTCTTGGCCTTAAGGCTTGGCAGGAGAAAATTTTCTGTAAGGACTTATTTTGATCAAACAAATTAAGTTTAGGTACACTGCAACTCAATTATAGCGCCATCTGCTACACCACTAAACCCTTTATAACACAGGGTCTGCTTGGCTCCCCAAATTTCTTGGGGTTGACATTTTTGGTTGCTGCCGTGATGGTAAGGTTTACGCTGACTTAACCCAAAAACAAGATGTGTTTGTGAAACACTATGCCTCCGAAACAGGAATTCTTTAGAAACAGGTGATTTTTGGGTTTTTTTTTCTTTGTTTTAGGGAAAAGGGTTAAAGTTTTGACTTTGACCTTGATGAAATGACCTTCCCCAGTTGCACCTTGTTGAGACCTATCTACATACCAAATATTAGCATTTAAATTAATCAGGGTTGAAGTTATAGGAAAATGTTTAGTTGGCAGGTTAAGTTTTGCAGACAGACAGACGGACGGACAGACACACGGACACCAGTAAAAAAATATGCCCCCAATCTATCGATGCGGGGGCATAAAAAGATGGGAGCCATATAAAAATCAATAATTACCTGAAGACAGGTAAGTATCAGCCAGGTAAGTATTTCACACCTATGACTGGATGGTAGTGGTGATTAATGCCCTAGATCACGGTTAATTGCTTTCGTTGAGTTTACATCAATTATCAATATTGATAAGTTAACCATAGATTTCTGAAATCTCACATATACAAATCCAATTCAAAAGGTTTTGCCACAGAAAAATTCTAAAGCAAAAGTACTAGCAGACTTTTTAAATCCATGAACAGAAATGCGATGAATACTCCAAAGTGAAACTAGGCATACCACAATCTCGGAATTATGTTGTTTATTGTGTGACACATAAAGAATTCTTAATTGTAGGAGAAATGCTCTTGACAATCACAATTTTAGTGTTTGACCCTGAACTTTGACCTTGACATTAGAACTATCCCCAAAATTCTTTCAAATGGCACATGTACTCATGATGGAGAATAACTGTGCCAAATTTTTTGAAATCCATCCATAATTGTAGTAGTAATTGTCCGGACAAATTAGGACGAACTAACGAACAAACGCACATACATCGACTTGTCATAGAGACAACTATGTCTCGCTCACCACAAGCAGGCTCAACGATAAAAGATGCCTCAGATGCAAATTCTACCTTTTTAATATTAGAGGACCAAAAGAGAAACATAATTTGAACACCTCTAGAAATTTAAAGATTGTTTAGTTCCAATAAACAGGGAAGATGTGGTTATCAATTCTCATTACGCTGAATTCTATTGGTTTCTGCTAAAATCTCGTAACTACAGTTATAGTTTTTTATTTCAGATAAGTAACCTTGATGAAATTGAAACTTGGTACATTTTAGTCAATGTAGGGTTGTTATAACGATTAATTTGATTTCTGGATCCGATGGTCAAATTATTCAATTACCACAAGATTTGGGGGTGGGGTGGGACAGCATTATAGCGTAATAACTCGACTTCTTCCAATGTATCATTTCTTGGATTCCCACTTACAGCGTTAGAGTGGAGTTGCAGTGTACATAGATTACCTGATGTGTATCCACAATTTCTTGTATATATGTATAAACGACAGGTTTGGTTATCATGGTAACATCTGTTTATTGGTCTATACATATATCATGTGAAATTACCTGATGTGTATCCACAATTTCTTGTATAGATATATAAATGACAGGTTTGGTTATCATGGTAACGTCTGTATATTGGTCTATATTAAACTTGACTTCAGGTTCATCTACATCACAAGCTGCTATACAGTACTTCCTAAACACATAAATGAGACCATTTAAATATCCAATTAAGTGACTTTGGGTTTAAACCATTCCGACACAACATTTTAGACTGATCCAAATTGAAAGAAGCTGCAGAAGACAAATTGTTGATCGTATTTTAATCTTTCAAATTTTGGGATATAAAACATTGACCTTGAATTTTGACCTTGATTTGGAGCTATCTGAATATTCCTTTCAAATGGCACATCTGCTGATGATAAAGAACATTTATGCAAAGTTTTATTGAAATACATCTGTAATCAAAGGAGCTATGCAATGAACAAGATCAATTTCAATCTTTGACCTTGAACTGTGACCTTGATGCTATCCAAAAACAGGGAAAAAGTGTCAGTGCAATATCATAAGGAATTCACAATTGAATATCTTTCATCCATTTTGGCACAAGGGTTGTGAAGAAATTGTAGCAGACAGACAGAATGATGGATAGACAAACAGATAAAGCAGCAGCTAGCAACTCGCCCTTCGTAGAGCATAAAAATATGGCTGTGAACCTTGAATGTAGAAATGATTTTTTGCCCATAGAGCAATTAGGCACCACTTTTGACATACAAGATTTATAATTTCATGTAGGATAAAGTATTTATTCATTATCAGACAACAAAATAAATCAAACTGGTCCAAATTCAAAGTAGTTGCGGATGACATTTTTGCACTAAAATTGGAACATAAGTGCCAAAGAGTGTAGAAAACATTGTGAGAAAAGAAGAAATTGGTTGTTACAGGCAATTTCTCTTTTCTCAATAAGTTATCACCAATCACCGCTCTTCCTGGTGTTTAAAAGTGGTATTGTGTGGAAATGGGTTAAACAAGATATGATAAAAAAAATTTAAAAGTAATTAATGAAAATTATTTACTTCACAAATGTTATACTCACTTGAATTTTTCATGAGCTTCTTTGATATATGAATTCATATGGGCAAGGTATGAACTGTCACCTCCAAACTACAAAATATTTTAAATTCAGAATTATAAAACTGTATTAACTCTTGTCATGCTGAACCCGGAATATTCCAGTTTTTACAGGAGATGTAGACCAAGATCAGCCTGCACATAAGTGCAGTCTGATCTTGGTCTACACCCCCTGTTTGTACTTTTCCTGTCAGAGTTGTTTATGAAATTGATTTCTACAAGAAAACAGATTTTTGAACAACAACTTCTATCAGTGCTTTCAGCCCATTGATTTTACAGCAATTCAGTAAGGTAGTTTATACAGCATAACAAGGGTTAAACAACCCTTTCAAACACAACCCAAACCTCTTTACAGCCTTTAAAAAGGTTTCACTTAACATAGTAAAATGGCAGAATTGCTTTTGATATATTTTTCCTTTGAGAATTGGGAAGTGTCCAGTCTTAGATTTCATTATGTCAATGACACTGCTTAAACATCCTTACCTGTCTATACATATTTTTTTTTACAAACAGGTTATAATTAACAAACTGCTGTCCCCGACCACTAAGCTTTGAAAGGAATATCCACCTTGATATCAAAGAGCTTTATTGTGTAAACATAATTGCAAGTAAGGTATAGCAATGAGTAAAATGGTTAGTTGGCGACCAAAATATGTAACTACAGCTTGAATAAGCTGTAGTTATAACGTTTTAGTCACCAAACCAACAATAATGCTTCACATAATTGTCAGCAAAATTCAGAGTTAAAAGTTTACTTCCTTTTAAAATCCAAATATTGATTGGTTTATTGGAGTTTTGATTGACTTCACGATCTGTCTATTTATAATTCAAAGTTAAACGGTCTGAAATAACAGGAAAAATGCCTGATCCATTCTGTAATCAATTGTAACAAGAAATTCCCCTTTATTCAAAATGTTTACTACCTTATTTAGTATTTATTTTCCAATTTTAGCGCAATTTAAAATGTTGCCTGCAAGGTCTTTCATTCTGAACCAGTTAACAATTTTGCGATTTGGCAAAGGAAAAACAAATTTTATTAATAAATTGCTTAAGAATAATTGGTGAACAAGTTTTGGACCTGTGATCTGTGGGAAAGGAGCATATTACAACACAACAAATTTTAGATTGCTCTAAATTGAAAGAAGTTGCAAACGATCATTTCAAGTTGATGAAATTTTATATTCTGTTGTCTGTTTGGGTATGATATATTTTTGACAATGATGTAAATACTTAGTTAATACTAATTTGAATTCAACAAAATGATTTTAATACCATTTCTTGACTGGCATAGAATAATGGGATTGTTCGGGAATGGGTAAAAGTGCACCCTCGAACCTTTCCATGAATTTTACGATAGAAAACAAGAAATAGTTTGTTTCTTTTTTAAATCCATTTGCCCGCTCACTCTGTTGGTCATGATTACCAACTCTTAAAGAAAAATTCATGGCCAGTGGTATGTAACAAAAAAGTAAAACAGTTGATTGAGGACGTAACTATCATAACTACAGCTTGGAAAATGTGTTATTACAATGTTAAGTCTCCAAACCAACATAAAAAATTGACAAAAATGGCAGCCAATGTCGGAGCTCAAAACTCAATTCTGGTCTAAATGAATGATTTCATTGGTTGACTCGTAATCTTTTTAATCCATTCCCACACAGTGTTGCTTTCTGATGCGCTTCAAAGAAAAGGCTTGGGAAAACATTGTTGCAAATGAAGAAATTGCTTGTACCAAGCAATTTCTTCATCATCCACAATGTTTTCTATCCACTAAGACGAAAAAAATTTAATTCCACAATCTTTAAATTGTCCTCCTCAGCTTCTTTCAATTTGGACAAGTCTAGACTTTTGTTATGTGGGAATGGGTTAAAAAATTTATGCCCTGCACTACCTCAGACAGACCCAAAAGTCAGACATACTACGGTAAAAAGTAATTCTCTGCCCAGGGATGTGTGTGTGTGTAAAAGTTGGCTCTAAGTTGTCCAAATAATTAAATACCTACCCCTTTATTTGCTGCAGCAAACTGTAGAATTTTAGCAACAGACCCAAGGTTTCTTCTTTGATCGCTGGTTAAAGCCTTGTCTACACTGACATTGATAATATCAAACACGTCTGGGGAGACGATGGCAGGATTGATGTAGCGATAGTATAGGAGGTTACCAACAATCTATAAATATATTGTACATGTTTTACTGTCCTGAATCACAGTATCAAAAGATTTGAATGCTGGGTAATAATATCCAGAAAATTAGAAATAATTTGAATATATTTTAATTGTTATTTTGGTCTACCAAAAAGAGCGTTCTGATTTGCCCACAAAAAAACTCATAATACCATGAACAGAACTTTGAGCACCCAGCTATTTTGTACCCTTGCGCACAAAATACATGTAGTTCCATTGAAAAATGTATCAAATGAGGACAATGTCTGGGACTTTTTTTTGTTGCTTGATGTCATTAAATTTAAGAAATAAAGAGAATATTAATTGCTTTATGAGGTATGAAATAACTAATCACACCTTGCATATTCATACATAGTGATTAGGTTTTTCATTTCATACTTCCATGAAAACAAAAAATATTCTCTTCATCTCTTAACAAGGTGCCAAATTGTCACAAGATACGCCCGTCACACTGCTTAATATGAACTGGGGGTTTGAATAGAACTGAGGTTATTTTGAATTAATATTTTTTGTCAAACAAAGTATGAAAAACAACAAAGGGCAATAACTATAAAAAATAGGCTAGGTAGAGTTATGGTTCTTGTACACTGCACTCCCACTTGGTGAGCTCTATCCATCCATGAAGTTTCATGATTCTAGCTATTATACTTTTAGAGATATACTCCGGACAAGATTCAAGTATGAAAAACAACAAAGGGCAATAACTCAAAAAATAGGCTAGGTAGAATAATGGTTCTTGTACACTACACTCCCACTTGGTGAGCTCTATCCATCCATGAAGTTTCATGATTCTAGCTATTATACTTTTAGAGATATACTCCGGACAAGATTCAAGTATGAAAAACAACAAAGGGCAATAATGAAAAAAAAAGGCTAGGTAGAGTTATGGTTCTTGTACACTGCCCTCCCACTTGGTGAGCTCTATCTATCCATGAAATTTCATAATTCTAGCTATTATACTTTTAGAGATATACTCCGGAAAAGATTCAAGTATGAAAAACAACAAAGGGCAATAACTCAAAAAATAGGCCAGGTAGAATTATGGTTCTTGTGCACTGCACTCCCCCTTGGTGAGATCTATACACCCATGAAGTTTCATGATCCTAGCTATAATACTTTTAGAGATATACTCTGGACAAGATTCAAGTATAAAAAAAAACAAAGGGCAATAACTCAATTAATAGGCTAGGTAGAGTTATGGTTCTTGTACACTGCACTCCCACTTGGTGAGCTCTATCCATCCATGAAATTTCATAATTCTAGCTATTATACTTTTAGAGATATACTCCGGACAAGATTCAAGTATGAAAAACAACAAAGGGCAATTACTCAAAAAATAAGCCAGGTAGAGTTATGGTTCTTGTGCACTGCACTCCCCCTTGGTGAGATCTATACATCCATGAAGTTTCATGATCCTAGCTATAATACTTTTAGAGATATACTCCGGACAAGATTCAAGTATGAAAAACAACAAAGGGCAATAACTCAAAAAATAGGCCAGGTAGAGTTATGGTTCTTGTGCACTGCACTCCCCCTTGGTGAGATCTATACATCCATGAAGTTTCATGATCCTAGCTATAATACTTTTAGAGATATACTCCGGACAAGATTCAAGTATGAAAAACAACAAAGGGCAATATTTCAAAAAATAGGCCAGGTAGAGTTATGGTTCTTGTGCACTGCACTCCCCCTTGGTGAGATCTATACACCCATGAAGTTTCATGATCCTAGCTATAATACTTTTAGAGATATACTCCGGACAAGATTCAAGTATGAAAAAAAACAAAGGGCAATAACTCAAAAAATAGGCCAGGTAGAGTTATGGTTATTGCGCACTGCACTCCGTATTGATGAGAAGAATATAACTGCCAAGTTTAAAGTCAATCGGACTTACGGTGACACAGTTATGCTCCGGACAAAGAAGTGGACACCGCCCGGACGCCCGGACGACCGGACGCCCGGACAACCGGACGCCCGGACGCCCGGACACCACGGGTGATCCCATAATACGTCCCGTCTTCGACGGGCGTATAAAAAGCTATTTCCCCTTTTTTCTACAAATCTTCTTATCCAAATGTGACTCAGAGGTTTGAGTGGCAGACATCTAACTAAAGGAACTATGTAACATTCCCATCAGGTTTGGTTAAAATTGGTCTAGCAATTTGAAAGAGAAATCCTTCTTAATTTTTTAAATAGGGCTGACCCTCCTGGGGCTCTGCCCGTACAGACTCCAGGTTCATGATTTTAACATATTTATAGAGGTCCATGAGATACTGCTCTATGCCAAATATCAAGATTCGAGGCCCTCTGGGTTCAGAGAAGATTTTCAAAGATTAATTTCAAAGTTTTTGTCAGGTTTCTTTTCTAATAGCTTTTTATATTCCATTGCCACAAAATGATGCTTTTTGACGCCCCTCAAGAAAAGCAGTCGTGAAAACGTTGTGTTGACTTGACTGGGGTCTAACGCCAGTTTTTAAAGTATTTCAGTAATGTCACAGCAGCTGGAGCACTTAATAAAGATTTCTGGTATTTCTCAAACCAGCACTTTCACTACTTCCTTACCAAGCTTCCAGCTCTACATCATAGATTTCTGGTATTTCTCAAACCAGCACTATCACTACTTTCTTACCAAGCTTCCAGCTCTACATCCTACATTTACGATTATACACCAATTGGTGGGAGATAAAATTAATGTCAAAAAGGAGTTTTGCCTCGACTGGGGATCAAACTCTGCACTTCATGATTGAGAGTTAGACGCTCTTTCAACTGTGCTATAGCTGCGACCAGGTTTGGAAAAGATGTCATTTAGAAGAAATTGTTAATGGATGCCGGCTAACATATGATGCACGTAAGACAGATGCTGGAGATAGAGTGAATACAATAGCAAACATAGGCCCTTATGCTCAGGTGAGATGAAAATTAAGACATCTATTGACTGAATTGTTACAAGTAGCTCTTTATGTGTTTTAAATGTATTAACCCTTGTCATGCTGAAACTGAAATATTCCAGTTTTAGAAGGAGGTATTGACAAAGATCAGCCTGCACATAATTGCAGTCTGATCTTGGTCTACACCTCCTGCTTGTAATTTTCCTGCCAGAATTGTTTTGAAAATTGATTTCTACAAAAATATTGATTATTGAACAATGAGTTCTTTCAGTGCTTTCAGCCCTTTGATTTTAAAAGCAATTCTGTAGGGCATTTTATACAGCATGATAAGGATTGAGGAATTTAATTTCAAATTGAAGTCATACCTTCAGTACATCTTTTTCTTGTGCATCAGGGAATTTCTTCTGTAAAGCTGCTCTTAAAACTTTGGCCATGTACCTCATACCATAACTGCAAGTTTATAAAGATTAACCTGTAATGATACTGGTTTTCATTACCCTAAACTATTATATTACATAAAACATTGTGGAAAACTAAGATTTGCTTTTGACCAGCATTTTGTTATTTCCATCACTTTTTTCAAAAATAATTTGGTAAATCAATTTTAGGTGTTTTTTTTAACCAGTGTCTCCAGACTAAGCTTGGACTAGTCAAAAATATTTACATCTGGCAGAAAGTAGAATAACAAAAACAAACAACAGTCAAAACCTGTCCCAATATTGATTCACAAAACATAATACTTAAATAATACAATACATGCAAAAAAATCAATCATGTGAAGATTTGTTACAATGTGTTAACCCATTTCCACACAGTGATACTTTCAGACACACCTTAGCAAAAAGGCTTTTGAGAACATTGTAGAAAATGAAGATATTGCTTGTTACAAGCAATATCTTCATTTTCTACAAAAAATTTTACCCAAAAACTTGAAAAAATCTAAGATTTCATAAACTTTAAATTGTCATCTGCAACCCCTATCAATTTGGATCAGCTTAAAATTGTGCCCTCTGGTAACGGGTTAAATGCTACATACAGCTGGGCAATATCCAGGACTAATTTCTATCAATGACCTAGAATGGCTTTCTAGCATCAACTAGTCAAGCCCAGACTTTGATCCAGCATACGATGTAAATAGTACATCTTATTTCATAAAACAGATCTGGATAACTTTTCAAATATAAATATCAGAATTCTTTGACACATGACATCTATTTAGCAAATAGGACATTAAGCCCTTGAACTTGTCTTACAATGTCTTAATCTATTACCAGATGACAAAGTTTAGACTGGTCCAAATTGAAAGAAGTTGCAGACGACAATTTAATGTTAATGGAATTTTGGATTTTTTAAACATTCTAAGAAGCAATTTCTTTATTTTCCACAATGTTTTTTAAAGTATTTTTCTTGAGGGGTGTCCAGAAGTGTCACTGTGTGGGAATGGCTTAAGAAATATTCATGATTAAGTCATGAAGAAACACTCACGGTATTTTATCGAGGGATTGAAGAATGACATTAAGAAATTTGTCTGTAAGCTGCTGTAACTTGTCGGTCGATTCCTGTAACTGTTTTAAAACTGCCTCATGCTTGATAGCCTGTTCTGGGGTGACATCGTACGGCAAGTCACTGAAACATAGAAATAGTACTTAGTATATCCCTGCGTTTCTAAAACCAAACCTCTTTCTTCCTTTTAACTCTTTCCTGCACAATCCCTTGTTTTTACGTCCCTGTGATTTTATACTCGAGAAAACATTGCAGGAAAAGAAGAAATTGCTTGTAACAAGCAATTTCTTCTTTTCCCGCAATATTTTATTCCTTATAATCAATATTCCAATACCATTCCTAGCATCATTAATACGAATTAAACAATGGGCAAACTTAGAAAATTTAATTGGCCATTGAAAATATTGTGAAGGAGGAGAATATTTCTTGAAACAAGCAATTTCCTTTTATTCACACTGTTTTCTTCCCAAAGAGGCACTTATTTTCCAATAAGATTTGAGGACCCACACAGTGACGCTTTGACGACCCTCAAGAAAAACAATTTGGAAAAAATTGAGGAAATTAAGAAATTACTTGCAACAAGCAAAATCTTCCTTTATCCAAATTTTTTTATACCAAGAAAGTTGAAAAAATTTAAAATTTCATAAACTTTTAATTGTCTTCTGCGATTCCTTTCAAATTGGACCAGTCTACAATTTTGTTGTCTGGAAATGGGTGAAACATCATAATTAATTCATTTGTTTGATATCTCAGTTGATGGAGATCAGTGGGCATGGCAAGCAATCCAACAAAAGATGGAACACTATCTATGCCCAGTGATCTCAGACAAGTCAAGTCAATAACAATATATACAAGAGGGCCCAAATTGCCCTAGATTGCTTACCCAAATTTACCCAAGATAAAGAATCAACTCATATTTGATAACAATCACATATTTTGAAAAGAGGTGCCTGATCTAGGAATCAACAAATTGTGTTTGTGAAACACCATGCCCCCGAAACAGGAAATTTTAAGAAACGGATGATTTTTGTTTTTTTCTTTCTTTTAGAGAAAAGTGTTAAATTATGACCTTGACCTTGAAGAAATGCCCTTCCCCAGTTGCACCTTGTTGAGACCTACATACCAAATACTAGCATTGCAACTTAATTAGGGATAAAGTTATAGGAAAATCTTTAGTTGGCAGGTTAAGTTTTTGAGTAACGTTTTAGGAAAGAGGGTTAACATTTTGACCTTGACCTTGATGAAATGACCTTCCCCAGTTGTACCTTGTTGAGACCTATCTTCATACCAAATATTAGCATTGCAACTTAATTAGGGATGAAATTATAGGAAAATGTTTCAGTAGGTTAAGTTTCTGAGTAAGGTTTTAGGGAGAAGGGTTAAAATTTTGACCTTGACCTTGATGAAATGACCTTCCCAAGTAGCACTTTGTTGAGACCTATCTACATACCAAACATTAGCATTGTAACTAAATTAGGGATGAAGTTAGAGGAAAATGTTTAGTTGGCAGGTTAAGTTTTTGAGTAAAGTTTTAGGGAAAAGTGTTAACATTTTGACCTTGACCTTGAAGAAATGAACTTCCCTAAATGCGCCTTGTTAAGATGTATCTACATACCAATTATTAGCATTGTAACTTGATTAGGGTTGAAGTTATAGGAAAATTGGCAGGTTAACTTTTGCAGACAGACAGACAGACGGACGGACGGACGGACAGACAGACAGACGGACGGACAGACAGACAGACAGATGGTTAGACTGATACCGGTAAAACAATATGCCCCCGATCTATCCATGCAGGGGCATAAAAAGTGTGTATGTGTGTGTGTGTGGGGGGGGGGGATTCATCAGAAAATCCTTTGTCTACAGAGATATACAAGATATTTTGTTCTTTCTCTTTGTAAGAAATTCCCTGTCCTTCTGAAAATTGTGGGGGATCTCAAAAAGAGGAAGAAAAAGCCACCCCCTCTCTAGATCAGACACATCAAAGTCAAATGGATTTAAATGCAAATGTTTGTGATTGAATGAGCAGAAAACTGATTTTGTCACTTATCTTACCTTTTACCTCATATAAAATTAAATGTCTCAATATTCAATGAAAGGGTCTTTTCTCAATACAAGCATCAAATTTTATAGTAAGTTGTGAAAAATTGAGCTAAAATTTTGACCTCAAGATCGGTAACAAGGATATTGTCAGATCCTTTTTCCCTTGTCAGAATGTCTCAATATTCAGTAGGATTCTTCCTCATGACCATACAAATATTTTCAACAAGTTTGAGAAAAACTGAACAAAAATTATGACCTCTAGAGAGGTAGCAAAGAAATTGTCAATAAGGTCCCTTTTCCCATGACACTGGTCAGAATGAAACCATAGGAATGTTTCTCATGACTATGAAAACATTTTCAGCAAGTACTAGAAAGTTTGAGCCAAAATTGTGACCTGTAGAGTGGCAACACTGAATTGTTGAGGATGCACATTACACATTCATGTGTCCCAAAAGCTCTTCAAGAGCATTTTGTGCTCAGGGGAGCTAATAATATTAGCTCACCTGAACATAAAATACACTTGAAGAGCTTTTGGGACACATGCATGTCTGATGTGAAGCCTCAACAATTCAGTGCTGCCAATAATAATTACCTAGTTTTCCCTGTCTCTGATTCTTGTTGATTGATCCAAACCTTATACACCTCTATTGGGTTTGTATTTATTCTGATATTTTTATCATTTATAACCTCCGTAACCAGTGGCTGTAACATCTCCTTCAATGCATTTTGACCTCGCTGATTCCTGTAAAGATAAGGTAGAAATAGACATAGTTAACCCATTACCACACAATCCCATTTTTTAATGTCCTGAAGAAAATGAAATCTGAGTCAAAAACTGAAGGAGTAGACCTCCCCTTGCACTACAATGTAAACTACAGTGAAAATTAAATTCTCCCTCAGTGGAACATATTTATTAACCCATTCCCCCACACAAAACATTTAGACTGGTCATATTTGAAAGAAGCTGCAAATGACAATTTCATGTTGATGTAAAACAGCAAGCAGATAGCTTACTAGCCTTAATTCAGTGGGTGCCATATCAGACCCCTGACAGAACCTCATTGCCCAGTTTCAAGTCAATGCTATTAATAGTTGCTGAGAAAAATGCATCAAAAAATATGTTTTGTAGACTAGGCTTTGTAGGACTTTATAAGCGTAAATATGGCCCCTAGTGTGACTAGTGACTTGTACTAGTATGAGAAATTTCAGGAAGTAGTTGTTATGTGAACCATTTAGCACACCTAGTTGCTACAATATATCTGAAATACTGTTGAAAGTGGTATTAAACTAAAAAAAAATCAAACAATACCTGTTGAAACCAACAATCATCTTCACAACTAGAGGATTTCCTGTCACAATTTCTGTGATCTTTTCTACTTTAGATCTGAAATAAAATAGCAAATCATAATACTGCTTTCCCTTTGAGAGAAGGGTAAGTAAAATATAGCTTTAGAATATAAAAGTTTTCTTAATCCATGTTTCAACCAACAGACCAATCGCTAGCCCTACCCATTTACTCATTTCATACTTGTATGCACATCTTTTGTAAATAGGACCACCCCACATCAAATACTTTCTACAATTGAGTATATTAATCCGTTATTTTGAAAGTAAAAGAACTGGTTGTGCAGATAAGCTACGTACAATTTACACAAAGAAACTGATTGAGCGTAATTTGAATTCAATACATGCAATACTGTTGAAATTTCTTAGGACAAGTGTTATTTAGAATATTGAAAATTACAACTTCGAGGAGATAATTCAACAACAAATCACAGAAAGGATATGAAAATCATACATACACCCAGTGATATACAGAGGCTGCATTTTTGGACCATTGTCAACCCAAAACTCACTAATGTCCCCAGTATTTAAAGACCATGGGAAAACTTCCCTTTGGTACCAAAGCCCTAGTAGTTACACCGTTAACGTGATCCATCAACTTTTTAAAATGTCCCCACTTTCTTTTTTAGAGCAGCAAGACATGGTCCCCTTGTTTCCAAAACATTGGCAGATTATTGTTCACCTTATCATCTAAATAGGAACTTTATAGAAAACGGTATGAATACTACTCTAAGCACAAAAATACAAGTTAAACTTGAGAGCACTTTGTAAACAGTAAAAATAGGGTAATGAAACTCACACCGGTACAAATTCATAGATTCAAAAAACATGTAGTTTCAGTGCATTGCTTGCAAACTGTAGGAGAAAAGCTCCAGAAAAACAAGATGTGTTTGTGAAACACTATGCCCACGAAACGGTAATTCTTTAGAAATGGGTAAAGGGTTAAAATTTTGACCTTGACCTTGATGAAATGACCTTCCCCAGTTGTGCCTTGTTGAGACCTATCTACCAAATATTAGCATTGTAACTTAATCAGGGTTGAAGTTATAGGAAAATGTTTAGTTGGCAGGTTAAGTTTTGCTGACAGACAGACAGATGGACAGACAGACGGACACCGGGAAAAACAATATGTCCCCGTTCTTATCGATGCAGGGGCATAAAAATGTGTCCACTGACAGACTGCCATAGCAGTTCTAGTATACACATGGGGTTATATAGAGAAATAAAGAAGACAAACTAGTATTGAACTATACAAATGTAGATATGGCTAGAACAATCCTTTAACCCATTCCCACACAACAAAACTTGAGACTGGTCCAAATTGAAAGTAGTTGCAGACGACAAGTTAAAGCTTATTAAATTTAGGATATTTTTTTATTCAGGATATAAAACATTGTGGATAATGAAGAAATTGCTTGTTACAAGCAATTTCTTCATTTTACACAATGATTTCCAAAGTATTGTTCTCACTGTGTTGGAATGGGTTAAAAGAGCACTTGAAACGATTGGACATTTCCAATTTTGTTACCTAATCCATTACCAGTTGACAAATTTTTTGTCAAAATTCAGAGGTTGCATACAGCAATAATTGATTAATGACATTTCAACAATCTTAGTCTAGTGAAGTAGAAAACTTTTTTGTTAATGAAGGAATTGTTTGTATTGAGCAATTTCTTTATTCTTTTAAAAATGTTTTCCAAAACTTTTTTTACTTGTAGCACGTAAAAAGTGGGATTGTCTGGTAATTGGTCAAATGCCTTACAAGCATTTATGATGCAGTCTTTCAAGAATTTGAGCCTAAACATAACACAATGTCTTTAATGAAAATATATTATGTACAATTTAAATACCAATCAATATTTCCATGCAATTAATCAATCCAGTAAATACAGCTCAAGGAAAGACAGAGTACGAGTAAATATATCTCAAATGGGAAAAAATAACTCCCTGCATGAAAAGTAACCCTTTTAAAATTACCCCACATATTCTCAATTTTAGGCTGGTCCTAAAAGATTCTAGGACAAAATATTTCAGTTGATGAAATTTTGTTTTTTTCTTTTTTTTATTTTTGGGGTAGAAATTGTAACAAGCAATTTCTTCATTTTCCACAATGTTTTCGAAAGCCCTTTTTCTTTAGAAGCTGGTTGGGGGTGTCAAATGCATCATGGTGTGGGAATGGGTCAACCCATCCCTATGCAATCCCGCTTTTTCACTATTCTCAAGAAAACAGCTTTGGAAAACATTGCGGTAATGGGTAAAGGATGGATATGGTATAAGTTGACAATTTAAATTGCTATGATGCATAAGATTTAATCAAAAACGCTTTTATTTTGAATCAAATGCACAAGATCCAAAATGGAACTTATTGTTTAGGAAAAGAAAATATAAATACAGGTAACTAATTCATTGACCCATTCCCAGACGGAAAATTTTAGATTGGCTCAAATCAAAAGGAGTTAAAGATGACAATTTAACCCTTTCCTGTTTTTTGAAATTTTAGACTGGTCCAAATTGAAAGAGGGTGTAGACAGCAATGAAAAGTGGATGCAATTGGAAATGAAACCATCCTGATTGTTAGAAAATATTGTGGGAAAAAAGGGAAATTGCTTGTTACAAGCAATTTTTTCCCTTTTACCACAATATTTTCCCAAGTATACAATCACAGCAACGTAAAATCCCGGGTTTGTACTGGAAAGGATTAAAGTTTATGAAATTTTAGACTTTAGATTTTTTCAAATTTCTAGGCAGAAAATTTTGTGCAAAATGAAAAAATTGATTGTTGTAAGCAATTTCTTCATTTAACACAATGTTTTCCCATTTTTTTTTCTTCAGGGGCATCAAAAAGCATCATTGAGTGAGAAATGGTTAACATGTCTTGCAATTCACTAAACCCATAACCAGATGGCAAAATTTCAGACTGGTCCAAATTGAAAGGAGTTGCAGACCACTATTTTAAGATATATCAAATGTTACATTTCTTCAAATTTCTGGGAAGAAAACATTGCGTAAAATGAAGAAATCGCTTGGTACAAGCAATTTCTTCATTCTACACAATGTTTTCCCAATTATTTCTATTGAAATGCATCAAAAAGCATCAATTGAGTTGGAATGAGTCAATAAACCATTCATAACATCACAAAGTAACTACTTGTCCTTAAAAAGTCTTATTTAAAATTGGTAGCTTGAGGTACATTTTCCCCCCATTTTATCAATCTGTTAATGAGGGGTTAGACAAACCAAGAGGGCCATAGGTCCTAAATAGCTCACCTGAGTCAAGAATTGCAATTGTTAAAAGAGCACCACATGCAAATACCTACTTGGCTGTTCAAGTGCTTAATAGCGGGTTAAACTTTCGAGTAAAATAGTCAAATAATTTGATTAAAAATACATTTAGAGTGTTTGAATATATTGCTCTTTCAGCAATACATAGTTGTACAAAATGTATATGCGTTTGGACAGTTCCAGACACAGACACTGGCTACTATCTGGCTATAAAGAAAAGCCAAGCTAAAAAAAGTAATGACATAATTATTGACCACAAATGACAAAATATCAAAATCTTTTCCAAGATAACACAGAGCAAAATATTCTTTGCAAGTATCCTGAAACTTGAGCTTAGAAAGAGGCCTAATGTCAGTGTACAAGGATTAAATGAGGCCTATAGCATGCAAACAAAGGATTTCCAGTTATCTATTGATTCCATAGAAATTCAAAAATACCAAAGCTGTGCAAGATATCATAGAGACCTAAATTCTGACCATTTAAAGTCAGTTATGAAACAACAGGGCCATTGGCCCTGGGCCCCCATCCAAGAAAAAAAGATCTTTTTCTTTCAGCAGTCAAGTTTGACCCTTGTCATGCTGAACCCTGAATATTCCGGTTTTGGCAGGAGGTGTAGACTAAGATCAGCCAGTACAAGTGCAGTCTGATCTTGGTCTACACCTCCTGTTTGTACTTTTCCTGCCAGAGTTGTTTATGAAAATAATTTTCTAAAGAAATATTGATGACTGAACAAAAGTACTAACAGTGCTTTCAGCCCTTTGGTTTTAATACAATTCTGAAATTGATTTTATACAGATTGACAAGGGTTAATGTTAAGGTTAGGATTATGATACAAGTGGGCCTGACTATACTTTATATACCCAGTATATAATAGGCTCTGTATCTTGGGATCTCAAGGTCTTAATGACAAATTGAAAGGCTTTAAGAAAGGAGGAAAACACTTTGTCTTCCCTCTGGATCTATGGGTAATATTTTTAGAAATATGAAAAAAGCCAATGATCTGATACTTCATGCTACATATCATGGCTGAAGGCCAACTGGATCAGGACTGGAGAAGATTTTAATGATTTAACTTTCATTGCCACAGCAACCAGAGTTCTTCCACTAGATTTCTTTTATTTTAGCTATTGTCAAAGAGGACCGCCCAAGGAACATTTCTGCCAAATTTGGTTGAAAAATTTTTCAGTGGTTTGGCATCCTTTATAAGCCTCAACCCCTTTGGCTCCTACCCTGGCGACCCAAGGGTCATGATTTTAAAAAAATTCTAAAGTGGTCGATATACTTATGTTTCATGCAAAATATCAAGGCTCTAGGTCTAATGGGTCAGGAAAAGAAGATTTTTTAAGATGATTTCAAAACTTCACTTTTGTTGCCATGGCAACAAGAGTTTTCAACAGATTCAAATTCTTTCAGCTATTTAAATACAGGGCCAACTTAGGAACATTTCTGCCAAATTTTGTTTAAATTGGCCAAATGTTCTTTGGAGCAGAGGTCGATTGAAAATCACTCCTGAGGGTAATTATTTTAGCAATTTTGATAAAGGTCAATAAACTGATGTTTCATGAAAGCTATCAAGGCTCTACTCCTTCTGGGTCAGGAGGAGAAAATTTTTTAAAGATTATTTTAAAATTTTTACTTATGTTGCCATGGCAACCAGAGTTTTCAACAGACTTAATAGAATTTTTACCTATTTTTAACCGATTCCAACTCAATCCCTCCTTTTTACGCCCCTCAAGAAAAAAACTTTTGGAAAACATTGTGGAAAATGAAGAAATTGCTTGTATCAAACAATTTCTTCATTATCCACAATGTTTTCTATCCAAAAAGACGAACAAATTCAAAATTCCATCAACTTGAAATTGTCGTCTGCAGCTTCTTTCAATTTGGACCAGTCTAAAATTTTGCTGTGTTGGAATGGGTTAAAGGGAACCACCTAAGGATCATTACCAAATTTGGATCAAATTAGCCAAGTGGTTTGGGAGGACACGTCATTTAAAGAAATTGTTGACAGAGAACACACAATGGACACTGGACAAAAGGTGAGCACAATAACTCACTTGAGTTATCGTGCTCACCTGAGCTAAAAAAATGTAGCCTCTAGAGTACACACAAGGTTTCTGGAAAGTTTCTAATTACTATGATTTTGATTCAAATGAAAAATATCACACTAAACTAAGACAAACATTCTGACCAAAGTTTCAAGAGAAAGGAGCAAATATTGTGGCTTGTAGAACACACAAAAGATGTTGACAATGACCAATGCCAGACAACAGACACAGAAAGATCACAAAAGCTCACCTTGCATACTTAATGCTCCGGTGAGCTAAAAGCAAGCAAAATGTTTCATTAGTTAAATGAAGAAAATTAAATAATACATAAATGATACAACAATTAATCACAAATACTGGTCAAGTGTATTTTTGAAGGAAACAAACTGAGTTTGTGAAGCACTAAATCCTTCACTACCAATTTTTGACAAGTGACCATCATAGTTGAAAAGTAATGGATAAATACATCATCATGATAATAATGTTATTAAATTCTTAATTCAATTACATGAAATAAGGAAATTTTGTTAATGAAAAAAAAGAGAGCTAGCATATAACATAATGGTATTTTGCATGTATTAGACTTTTGAAATTTTATCTTACATGATTATATTTGAGCATGTGTATTAACTTTTGTGTAGTTTCGCATATTTGTAAATCAAATTGACTAAAACTTTTGGCATCCGATGACCATACAGTGTATTAAAACTATCTGCAGATAGTCTAGCAAATCTTAGAGTCAATACCCAATCACAGTTTCATCGGGCTGAAGGGAAATACAGGCAGATCTGTAATGCCCATCCTTCTTATCATTTGAGCATGAAACACAAACTTTTGAAAAATACTGGTTTCTAATGTCCACCAACTCAACTAAGTTTCACTATAATGAATCCTTTTTTTTCTGTAATGAGGTATTTGTTGTGTTTAACCCATTCCCACTCAGTGACGCTTTTGGACGCCCCTCAAGAAAAACACTTTGGGAAACATTGTGTGAAATGAAGAAATTGCTTGTTCCAAGCAATTTCTTCATTTTACACAATGTTTTCTACCCAAAAAGTTGAAAAAATGTAAAATTTCATTAAATATAATTTCATTAAATATAAAGTGTCGTCTGCAACTTCTAGACCAGTCTAGAATTTTGTCGTCTGGTAATGGGTTAATTAACCTGGAGAGCTGGTTAAATGATGATAAGGAAAAAGAATTCCATTATATACACAGCATACTAATATGGTTTAACCCATTACCATATGGCAGAACTTGTGATTGATCCAAATTCAAAGATGCTGCAGACAAAATTTTAAAATGTCTTGAAATTGAAAAAAAAAAAGAGCTCATAGGACTGAAAACATAGTTTGAAAAGGAGAAATTTCCTTTTATATGAAATTTCTCCTTTTCTCACACTGTTTTCCATAATTTGATTCATTAGGGACAAAAAATGCTGAACTGTGTGGTAATGGGTTAACAATGCCACAAAAGGAAAGTAAGGGCACATACTCACATTCTCCTGTAGCAAGCAAACAGAACAGGAAGAATAATATAGTTTGACATTCATAGGATGTGTGAAATATGATTGCTCTCACACTTCCAAATCAGATGTTGAAACTGTTAAAAGTTTTAGTTGTGACCATGATTAAAATCTTGACTAATCAAAATGAATTCAGTACCGACAAGAGCGCCTTACCATACAAGTGAAATATGATGGCCCTCACACTCTTACCATGTGAAAATGAACACCATATCACTTAACTAAGTAGTTATAAGTAATTTTAAATGTTTTTCTTGAATCTATTTGACCTTCAAAAGTGATCTTGACTTTGCCAAATGACTTCAAACTTGATATCAACAGAAAAATCCTACCAAAAGAAAACCTCATGTGAAATATGATTTTCTGTAACTTATCAAAAATATTTTTGCAAAAGATAAAGATATCAGCGGACAGACAAACAACAGTGAACTTGGTTCACAGAGTATCAGACAGGCAGGGCAAAGCCTATATGCCTGATCTAATGATGGCAGGGTGGGGGACATAATATTATTTACAGCTTGTGATATCCACGATATTCAGAGTTGGCAAGCTATCTTCCACTATCCAATAAACTTGAATAGGTATAGATGATATTTGTTGGAAAACCTAATAGATTAACCTTGTCATGCTGAATACAATCTTTATCAAATTCAAAGGTATGAAAGCACAAGAACCACTCCTTGTGGTTCAATATTTCTTTTGAAAATAAATTCAATAAACAACTCTTATCTAAAAGCGACAAACAAGTGGTGTAGACTAAGATCAGACAGCTTTTTGTACAGGCTGATCTTTGTCAATAATTCCTGCTTTCACAGGAATATTCCAGGATCAGCATGACAGGGGTTAATTATGGTCACATACTATCTATGTTGATTGTATAATTAATTGTAAAGGACGTAACAGTTTGAAAGCACAGTATAGGGACATTTTGGTACATTTGAAAGAGATACATGTATAATTGCATGCTATAGAAATAGGATTATTCGAATTAGGCCAAATTATTGTAATTGATTGATTGAATGGGGTTCAACGCCACTTTTAACAGTATTTCAGTCATATCTTAGCGACTGGAGCACCTAATGATGGATTCCTGGTATTCCTCACACCAGTACTACAACAACATCCTTTCCAAGCCTCCAGTTGCTCATCCCTTTTAGAATCTCTATTATCAACCCATTGGTGAGAGACAAATGTCAGAAAGGGTATTCGCCGCAGCCAGGGATCGAACCCAGGACCCAATAATTAGGAGTCCTACAAGCTAACAACTGCGCTATAGCCACAGCTCCAAATTATTGTCAATTAATCCTTTCCTGGACAAACCCGGGATTTTACGTCACTGTGATTTTTTACTTGAGAAAACATTGTGGAAAAAGTAGAAATTGCTTGTAACAAGCAATTTCTACTTTTCCACAATGTTTTCTGCTACATAGGATGGTCAGATTTCAAATTGCATGCATTTTTCATTGTCGTCTGCAACCTCTTTCAAATTGGACCAGTCAAAAATTTCATAAAACAGGAAATGGTTAAGACTGGTTCAAACAAACGAATTTGCAGATGACCATTTTCAAGTTGAATATTGTTTAAATACCTCTATCCATCTGGGTAGAAACAATGTGTGAAATGAAAAAATTGCTTTTAACAAGCAATTTTCCCATTTTTCTCATTACGCTTTTGAACTCTTTTTGTAGGGTTGTAAAGTAGTGGGGTTGTTTGGGAAGAGTTTAACACATTTGATACTTGATTATTTAAGATCTCACCATGTAATCTTCATCATATTTTGTGCTTTGAGCCTTTTTAATATTTGAAAGGTATTTCAAGAACATACTGTTTGGGGAGATTTGAGGGTATAGATAAGATTGGAACAAGGGGAAAACAGACAAATTGCTACTTACTTAGGACTTCTATAAATTAGGTATTTTGAATGATACAATGAAAAAGTTCTACTATGATCAAAAGAAAAAGGGTTAACTATTGTTTTTTGGATAAAATTCTGAAATGTATCAGAATAAGAAAATGTGTTGTTGTTCAAGAAAAGAAACCTTTTATAAAATTTTGTGTAAAATACATACGCTTCATAATGATGAATTCTAATTCTAACCCATTCACAAAAAATGACGAAAAGCTTAGGAAAACAGGATGGAAAATGAAGAAATTGCTTGTTGCTTAATCCATTCCACCACGATAAAATTTTAGACTTATCCAAATTCAAAGAAGTTGCAGACAACAATTAAAAGTAAGTGCCATATGAAAGGTAAACAGCCTGTAGGGTAGAAAACATTGTAAAAAAAGAAAAAAAATGCTTGTTACAATCAATTTCTTTCAATGTTTTCTCAAGTATTAAATCAAAGGGACGTAAAAACATGGGATTGTACAGGAAAGGGTTTATCGTCTTGCCCTAGAACCACGTGATGAGTGGCACAGATAGGACTCAAACTCACAACCTCAGTCTTCTCTCAGAATACTATTCAGCCACTCTCGCAGATGAGAGATGAAAGATGACTTTTCTACGTAATGCCGAGGTAACCTCAAAATATAGAGTCACATTCTTTTCAATTAATTGAGGCATTCTCTCAGTCAGTGGTTAGGCCTTGATCAACCAAATTTGCAAGCACCTTATTAAATGAAGGCAAAGCTAGAGATTTCAATTTGTGATCCCTAAATAAGCAGTCCGAAATCTTAAGCCATTGCCTCCTTCTTTGTGAGAGAGGCTGTATAACATTAAAGCTTTGGTTGCAATCAAACTAAAATAGATAATAAATAAAGAAAAATGCTTGAGAAAATAATGTTGAAAATGGAGAGTATTTATTAGGAAAAATAATAGGTATTAACTACAACTTTTAACCATTTCCACACAATCCCAATTTTTTACACCTTTGTAGAAATAACTTTGAAATAGCTTTGAAAAACATTGTAAAATATTTAAGGAATTGCAGGTAACAAAACATTTCTTCATTTCTCACAATGTTTTTCTGACCAGAAAGATAAAGTTTTTCAAATTTCATCAACTTAAAATCATTGTCTGCCACTTCTTTGAATTTTGAAGTCTTAAATATTGTCGTCTGGTAATAGGTTAAACCAATACTCACAGAATTTCCTCCTCCAGAGCTGTCTTGAAAAGTTTTGCCAGCAAATACTCTTCTCTAACATTGCTACCATAGTTAAACAGCGAATAAATGACGGATTCTACGAATTTGGTTGTTTTGTCCTGAGGGATCTCGAATATCAACTTGGCAAGATACGTGGGGTTGGTTTGTAGTAAATAAAACAAGTGTTGGTATGCTTCTAAACGATCATGACTCTCCTTTGACATGACTTTCAAGCCTCTAGGTAACATGGCACTTCGGCGATTCGATGCAACATTTGTTTCTGTGGCACTTTTTGTCAACTTCTTGTTGTGCATGATAACATCCTGATAACAGTGTAAAGTAAATTTTGTTGAGTTATCACCATTACAAGGCAATTCTGCTTTTTGGTGCTATATAAAAACTGGGAAAATTGTTGCTGCAATATCATAAGGAATTAACAGGTGAACAGGGTTTTCCTTGACCCTCTCCTTCTTTGATTTGAACCCCCATTTTTCAGAATTGACCCCCAAAATAGCTAGACAGCCTTCTTTATCTTATTTGATAGGGGTCATAATGTGGCAAAATGACCCCCTGTTTTGAAAGTCAAGGGTAAACACTGGGTGAAGTTTCATCCTATTTGGCCAAAGGAGCATAAATATAGTCATATAAAAATTGTGGGATACAGAGAAATTGTTTATTAAAAGCAGATTTTCATCTGATAAAAGTTGTTATGATAAATTTGATAAAAGGTCTCCAGAGGAAAATTCCAGGTGGGAATCAATCAACTGATTTCTGAAAAAAAAAGATTTTAAAAGTTTCCATATGTGAAAATTAATCCCTCCAAATTAAAGCCATGTTTTTCATCCAATCATTTTTTTTTTTTTTTAAGAAATCTGATAAAGGGTCAAAAGGATCATTCCTGGTTGAAATCTATCCACTGGTTTCTCGAAAAAAAAATTTATTAAAGTTTTCACTATATAGAAATTAGCCCAGCCCAAAAAGCCATGTTTTCATCAGATCAAAAGGCAATTGATAAAGGGTTACCCATGGATCATTTCTGTGAAATTTGTTGGAATTCTATTTTGTACTTTCTGAGTAGTTTTTAAAGTATAAGTTGACGGACTGACACACAATGAACATCACCATGTAATATAAGAGGCAATTTCTTTATTCCCCAAGTCTTTTTCTACCAAGAATTACAAAAGACTTTAAAAATTTCATAAACTTAAAATTGTTGTCTGCATCTTCTATCATTTGGTTGCCATTTGGTAAGGGTTAAATAAAAATTCAAATGTCAAGCTCATGCAATGTTTGCAATCTGTTTAACCCCACTTCATTCAAACAATTTATCTATTTTTTTTCTCAATTATTGATAGAATATATTCTTTTTTAACGTAGCAGGAATTTAAAACATCTACCTGCAGGGTGATTCTATTTTTAATAAGCAGTCCAATTTTGACATCCATTTGATCTAAATCTCTTTCTAACTGTTGATTAGACTTGATCTCCTTAACGACCTGCTGTCTAACTTTCTGTAAATCTGAAGAAAGAAAATAACATTTAACCCCTTTCCTGTTCAATCCCTTGTTTTTATGTGCCTGTGATTTTATAAATAAGAGAACATTGTGAGAAAAAAGAAATTGCTTGTGACAAACAATTTCTTCTTTTCCCACAATATTTTCTACCCTGTAAGTGGGTTACTTTTCAAATGGCACTCATATTCAGTTGTCGTCTGCAACTTCTTTCAAATTGGAGAAATTTAATATTTTGACAAGAGCCATGTCATACATGGCCATCTGCTGCCTTAAAAGCTTGATAGTAAACTGAAGCCAGTTAGATTTAGGCTTCTTGTGCACTGCATATCTTCTCAATGAGTTCGATAATAGCTGTTATACTTTCAGAGATATGCTCAGGACAAAATCTAAGTCTTTAAACCAACAAAGGGCAACTCCAAAATTATCCAAGCAAGAGTTGTGGTTCTTGTGCACTGCACTTCTCCTCAACAAGATCTATCCACCTATGAAGTTTAAAGTTGATAGCTATTATACTTTCAGAGATATGCCTGGACAAAATCTTAGTCTTTAAAACAATAAAGGGCAATAACTCCAAAATTATGCAAGCAAGAGTTGTGGTTCTTGTGCACTGCACTTCTCCTCAATGAGATCTATCGACCTATGAAGTTTCAAGTTAATGGCAATTATTCTTTCAGAGATATGCTCCGGAAAGTTTAGTGACATAAGGGTGGAATGATGGAAGGACGGAATGACGGATGGAGACCATTACTATATCCCCTTCAACGAAACAGTGGGGGATAAAAATCAGGAAAGGGTAAACACGAATTAAACACAAAATTTTAACAATCAGAAGAAACTAGAATTGTTGCAAAGAGTACTAATACCCCCACTAGCGCTTTGTCACTCAACGAGAGCAATTGACCTTTGACCTACATTACACAAAATAAGGTACCTCATGGGTCATGAACAAAATGTGTAAAAAGTTTTAAAGTCCAAGGTCAAATGACTTATTAGTAAGAACTCAGAAATGGTTTTCAATCAAAGTTCAATAGTGACCTTCACCTCTGACACATTTACTCATGATGGAAAACAATAAATAATATTATTTTAACCCATTCCCACACAGTGACACTTTTAGATGCCCCCTATAGAAATACATTTGGGAGAACATTGTATAAAATGAAGAAATTGCTTGTTACAAGCAATTTCTTCATTTTACACAATGTAATCTATCCAGAAAGTTGAAATAATCTAAAATTTCATAAAGTTTGAATTGTTGTCGGCAACTCCTTTGAATTTGGACAAGACTAAAATTTCGCCGTCTGGTAATGGGTTAAAATCCATCCATCCATTGATTTCAATTGAATTCCTTGAATCCTACGAGATATACCCTGGACTAATTTGGACTGACAAAACAATGAACTAATGCACTTGCACTCACTTGCCATATTTACAAATACCTGTATGCCTTGCTACCCACAAGCAGTCTTGATGAAAATGACTTGCAGGGAAGGAATGCCAATAAGAAGTTGACAAATTGTTTTTTACAAACAAGGTCTTCATTTTTTTCACAATATTTTTTCATACTGTTTTTGTTGAGGGGTATTTTTGATTGATTGATTGAATGGGGTTTAATGCCACTTTTAACAGTGTTTGAGTCATATCAAGGAGGCTGGAGCACCTAATTATGGTTTCCTTGTATTTCTTACACCAGTACTACCACTAAATCCTTCCCTAGCCTCCAGCTGCTATCTCACTTAGGTTTACGATTGTCCATCCATTGGTGAGAGACAAATGTTGGACAGGATATGTGCCGCTCCGGGGAATGAACCCATGAAATCCCTTGAGGGGTGTAAAAAAAATAATGAGGTTCTATTGTAAAGGGTTAATAACAAGATTTATATTATACATTTTCTAATCTACAATAGCTCTCACCTAATTCTTCAGCATAATCAGCATCACTGGTATCTAACAAATGAACAAATCTTCGGACAACATTTAATGGAGGGTTTGGTTCATACACTGTAAGAAAAGGGAAAATACTTTTTAACCCTTTCCAGTTTTTCAAATTTTAGACTGGCCCAATTTGAAAAAAAGTTGAAAAGGACAATTTAAAGTCAGCGCAATTTGAAAAGTAACCAACCTACAGGTTAGAGAATATGGTGGGAAAAAAAGAATTCACTTGTTAGAACAATTTCTTCTTTTCCCTCGATTTCTCAAGTATAATATCACAGGTACTTAAAAACAAGGAATTGTGCAGGAAAGGCTTAATCCACATTTTATGACATTATATGAATATATACATTCATGACAATTTATATCAAAGAGATTTTAATTATTCAAATAATCAAAATATTCAAGCATGGAATTTCAATTATCCAACCGACACTCGGCCTGTATTTGACAGTAGCAAGCATCATTTGTCTCTCACAAATTAGCAAATGATTAATATTTTCTCAAATCAAGATGAGTAGCAGTGGCTCAGATAGAATGTGGTTTATCAAGTGGTTGTATTGTATCAATGCAGATAAGAAATCAAAACAATTTCTTTTGAATGAAAATACAATAAAAAGTTGGATAAATGTGTTAGTTGATAACTTTTGTTAAACCATACTAATTTTCACTGAATTTTTCTTATCCGCTAAGCTAGAAACACCATTATAACAACCAGATGACTCAAATTCAGACTTGTCCAAGTGGGTTTGAACTTTTAGTGATATGTTCTTGGCAAGATCCAAGTATGAAAAACAACAAAGGGAAATAACTCAAAAAATAAGCCAGTTAGAGTTATGGTTCTTGTGCACTGCACTTCCCCTTGATGAGATCTATCTACCCATGAAGTTTCATTATCATAGCTAACATACTTTTGGAGATATGCTCCGGACAAGATCCAAGTATGAAAAACAACAAAGGGCAATAACATACAAAAATAAGCCAGGTAGAGTTATGGTTCTTGTGCACTGCACTTCTCCTTGATAAGATCTATCTACCCATGAAGTTTCATTATCATAGCTTATATACTTTAAGAGATATACTTCAGACAAAAAGTGAACGACGGATGCCCAGACACCACGGGTGATCCTATAATATGTCCCGTTTTTCAATGAGCGTATAAAAATGAAGAAAAAGTTTTCATTAAGAAGTTTCTTTATTTCCAACATTGTTTTCTACGCAAAAAGTTAAAGATTTCTTAGACAGATTTTTAGAATTTCAAGAATTAAAAAATTGTCCTCTGCAACTCCCTTTCATTATGGCCAGTCCATATGTTTGTTATCTGGTGGTTGGTTAATTGACCAATTGTGACTGTCAATCAAGGAATCAACCATCCAATCAAATAATTCATTCACCCCGTACCTGAGGTTTCAACTCTGACATTTGCTGCCATTTTTGTTAACCATTCTGTTGGTTTGGCGACTTACACATTCTAACTACAGCTTATTCAAGCTGTAGTTACTTTGTTTTGGTCACCAAACAAGCATTTTACTTTTTTGTTACATGCTACTGGCCATAAATTTTGCAAAATAACACCGTTAAAATCAAAGGGGAACTTTATGTTGGAGTTAATGGGCCTATGGAATCAATAGGCAGGGCCAGCGATTGGTCAATTTCTGAAAGATGAATATTTATGCTCTCAATACTTACTTAAAGCTCTATAATCATGTTTGGCTTTGTTTGATCTAAAGAAAGCTTGTATCTTCACTACATCTCCTTCCTAAAACATAACGGATAAGAAAGTATATGTCATAATGTCAAATTTTTTTCTGGGTACTTCATTTACCACAATGTTTTGCAAAGCTTTTTTTCCCTGGGGGCGTCTAAAGGCGTCCCTGAGTTGAATTTGGTTATTCTATGACCAAACAGCAAAATTTTAGCTTGTCCAAATTGAAAGGAGTTGCAGACAACAATTTAAAGTTCATGAAATTTTAGATTTTTTTTTTCAATTTTTGATTGGGAAGCATTGTATAAAATGAAGAAATTGCTTGTTCCAAGCAATTTCTTCATTTCACACAGTGTTTTTCCCATTTGTTTTTCTTGAGGGGTGTCAAAAAGCCTCATTGAGAGGGAATTGATTAAATGTACCATTTCCATTACCGCCAAAGTCAGTCTTATCCATGTCCTTCAAATATGACTATTACCTTGGAAATATCAAAACTTTTCATGTGACAAGAAAAACAAGTGTGCATAGTTATGAAAACATTCAATAAATTCAAAGATAAGTCCAGGACATGTTTTTCTTCTTTTGGTTTTGTACTATGATCTTAACCCATTACCACATAGCAAAAGTTTAGACCTGGTCACCAGGAATCAATTGTTAGGTGCTCCAGCCTCCGCGATATGACTGAATTACTGTTAAAGTGGCGCTAAACCCAATTCAATCAGTCTGTCAACGAAATTGGAAGAAATTGCAGATCATAAACAATGTTTGTTTACAGTGAAAAATAAGGGCAAGATGAGGCAGCAAACATTGTGAGAAAAGAATAAATTAATAGTAACAAGTTGTTTATTATTTTCTCACAATATTTTCAGCAGCTATAGTTCTTTGGCACATAAATTGCAGACTGTGTGGTAATGGATTAACCCTGCCAGGAAAATAGCTTTGCAAGACAACAGAGTTCATGATTGAATGTGAATCATGTTATTTCCAATCAGTTCCTAACCCATTCCTACTCAATGACTCTTTTAGACGCCCCCAAGAAAAAAAGCTTTGGAAAACATTGTGGAAAATGAAGAAATTGCTTGTCACAAGCAATTTCTTCATTATCCACAATGTTTTCTAACCAGAAAGATGAAAAAATCTAAAATTTCATAAACTATACATTAACGTCTGCAACTTCTTCAATTTTGACCAGTCTAAAATTTTGCTGTCTGGTAATGGGTTAAGTGTAGAAATATGCTCCAGACATAGTCATTTTTTTTTCATTTGACCTTCAACTTTGATCTTAAGGATATCACAAACTAGAGGAATTTGAGTGCCTGTGATGTCCCACCTACCTGAATAATTATAATCATTTGGAGAAAAGGAATTTGAGAAATTTCAAGATAATCATCTTATTTATATTCAGCTAATAGTCCAGATATTGAAACCCTTAAGAGAGTATTTTCAAAGCAATCCATGAAACAGTTTCTAGGAAGGTTTTCTAAGTTTCCACAATGTATTATATACATGAATTATCCCCGGCCGCGAAAGCAGTGTTTCTAATTGAACAAAAATTTTTGAAAGACTCTGATAAAGGGTAAACTGATAAATTGTCCCATGAAATTTGGTTGAAATTCATCCAGTAATTCAGTGTTCAATCTAGCTTCACATATCAGGGAGTCCTTTGGACCCATAGCCTTTCATTCAGGAGGCCTATTCCTAAAACGAGATCTATCCGCCTATGAAGTTTCAAGTTAATAGCTATTATACTTTTAGAGATATTCCCCGGACAAAATCTTAGTCTTTAAAACAACAAAGGGCAATAACTCAAAAATTATGCAAGCAAGAGATGTGGTTCTTGTGCAATGCACTTCTCCTCAATGAGATCTATCGACCTATGTGGTTTCAAGTTGATATCAATTATACTTTCAGAGATATGCTCTGGACAAGTTTAGTGACGAAAGGAAGGAATGACGGAAGGACTGAATGATGGATGGAGACCATTACTATATCCCCTTCGCCGAAACGGCAGGGGATAAAAAGGACTAACCGAAAGGATCTTATTACTAGAATGTACTTTTTCAGAATCTAGGCTAGAGTGCACACAATGGATATAAATTTCATCGTGACAACCAAGATTGTAGGGGTCTAGATTGTATGATTGATAGATTGAATGGGGTTTAACACTACTTTTAACAGTAATGCAGTCATTGCGGTAGCTGGAGCAGGTCTAGATTAAAGGTTTAAAGAAACAAGTTTTAAGAACACTCATTCTGATGCATGACTGACAGGATGCGATGTCTATAGCCTGTGTGACCTTCAGGAACTTAGAGCATGATACAGTGTTATCCTGTTAATTGCAACACCAATTTGTCAAAGCTTTTGTTGCAATTAGAAGGGGCTATTTATTCTATAAATATGTTTGTGCACAATGTGAGTTGCAGATAAGTAGTGAATTGCTATTATCAGGGTTACATTTAAGAGAATTCCACTGCATTTCTATTTGTCAGGAAAAATAAGTGAACCAGTCATAGGAACATCAAACTTTCATTGTGAGATAAATCAATCTTAGCTATAAACAATCAATTATTCATTATATACTCACATGGTCTTTGAAATACTTCAGCCTTTCTTCATATCGTTTTCTAACAAGCCACATTCTCACAACTGCCTGCATCTACAATAATATTTACAGAATCAAAGAAATATCTACAGTATTTGAATCAGATTTCAAGCATATCTTTTCTATATTGGCTTAACTTTGCACAGAATATTGCTTTAATGGCTAGTAGTGATTTCTGACCCAATACCAGTAAATGGTTAAAATGTGATTCTTCTAGATTTGAGACAAAAATGTTCAATTACATGCTATTTATATTTCAGAATACTTCTTCCCAGTCTTGTAATAATTATGTTAAGCAAATTTGTTTCAAGTATAGAAGTTCTTCAAAATATCATTCAAATAGACCTTTTCACGCAAAGCGACAGATGACTAAAAAGTCTGTATCTTTTAGACGCTTTTAAAGTAAAACAACAATAACAAATTTTCACTGCAGGGAGGATTTACTTCTGGTTTTGCTTTTTGGAAGCCGTACGATTACGTCAAGTCATTTTAACTTCTTTTTTCAAGTTTTTACAATGAAATTTATTTAGCTAAATTGTGTAGATAATATTGTTGGAAATGAAGCATCCGTTTGTTACAATATCTTTTGCTGCGTCGTCTCAGTTATGTTTTTCAGAAGCATTAAAAGTACCCTATTTTATCAGCCTTAACGAATAAATGACGGGTGTTTTGTTTCATGATCTATTTTCACCATATACAATAAATTGTATGATAACCCGGTATATTGATTAAATTGAAACAAATACCTCTAATGTATGAAGGTGAATGCACCATGGAAAGGCCATTAACGCGTTTTGTATCCGGCAACCCCAGAATCACCAAAACTCGTGTTCTTCGCCCCCGGAAATATGGAAGTTGTGATAGTTTGTGCGAGGACAGATGAAATTAAAGATCAATTCAAACATTGTATCGTCGTTTGATGACCAAAATGTCGTACTACATATTATCTCAAATTGTATTTACGACCTTTTTTAGCCCATCGTTGATATTCTGCATATGATATGCATATTGGCCCCTTGATCTACTAGAAAGGCTAGATTTTTCAAATATTAAATCTAGATATTTTTAAATGAAAGCCTACCTCACAATATATCCTCCAGCGAATAAAACAATTTTAAATCCATTCAATGAAAATAAGCTTAATGACTTGTTTTGTTTGTGGAAAAATGCTTAAAAGATGAACACCGTGTCATACAACATTGCCGATTGAAACGATGCCCGATCGCATCCTTTGATCAACCAAGGAATTAGTTTTTGGCAGCTTATCACTTGAAACATAAAAGATAAATTTTGTCTCAACGATTCATAAATTTGACCAATTAAATGTAACAGTGATTATCGGTTTCTTTGTGACATGTTGTCGGTTACATAATAACCCCATATGGATCGTGATATATCGAAGGGAACCCTTTACACCAAGGCTTTTAACACATCCTTTTTCTGATCAGATTTCTCTTATCATTATCTTAACATTTAATAATTTTTAACTTTCGTACTTTTCTTCACACTTTTAATTTCGTCATAATAAATACGACCTATTGCGTTCATCGTTGAGATAATGCTCCCTATTTTGGCATTAAGATAAATTCTTTTTCATTTTTAATTCATTGTATCGCATTTTCACGTACAGTGGATTATTCATATCAAGAAAATGTTTCCTCCTTTTCTCACATATTTCTATTGTTACAATGTTGCGAATTAAAAAAAAACTGAAATGCTGTCATTCTGGCATGTTTTTAATTAAGAAGGGAAAAGAAGAGAGAGCGAGAGAGAAGAGAGAGAGAGAGAGAGAGAGAGAGAGAGAGAGAGAGAGAGAGAGAGAGAGAGAGAGAGAGAGAGAGAGATCTACTTTGGTGAAAACACAGACTGAAACAAATTTTTCAAAAACAACACGCCTGCTTTGTTCTTATTTATCTTCATAATGTTTCTGTTTATACATGTACGCTTAAACTTTGTAACAATGAAACTTTTTAAATAAATACATGCACTTTGAGAAAGACTTTAGGAGATTGGTATCAACATAGCATATCTAAAGCAACTTTTTATCTTTATCATCCAAAATGTGGCCGATTGTATTAAATGCTTTTGTCTATCATGTCAATCAGGATTATTGTCACTTGTGATAAGGCCTACCGTGTGAATGGTGGGGTTTGCAATGGATGACGTGCCGGTGATTGACGCAAATTCGAAAATCTAACCAATCAGTGTCCTCAAAAAATTCGGATTGTTTATGTGTTTTGTTTAGTGTCGATTGTTGTAAATATTACAAAAAAATCATTGATTTCCGGCACAAATAACTTATAGTAATTTGTTGTATATCATAATTCACCAAAATGTTCATTGAGAGTTTAACTGTAACTCTATATTTGTCCCTTTCTTCTATGTGTATGTTTTGGTTGGTAAAAATATTTTCAAAAAATCTTATTACATTGGAAAAAATATTGTTATCGCCAAATTCGAGGTACGTTGTATTTCATATCGCCTAGATACCATTCTGTTTTAAGCTCAACTCGGTTACTTATACACGATAATATCATTAATTGTACTCGCTCCAACTAGTCTGCATATATCTGCTCACAGGTTTGAGCTCTTTTTTCAACCAAATTTTGTTTTTTAACCTTTGTTTTTGCTCATTCAAAATAGCCGATCTATATAGGATTATATAGGGATAATTTATCGACTCCCCACAACCGATCACGTGGCTAAGTCTCGGGTAAATATCGCATTAAACGAGATTTAATTTGACACATGTGCCATGGGAGCGTGAAAAGGTCTATTGTTAAAATACAAACAACCAATACTCAAACAATGGGAGAGTGTAAAAGGATTAATATTTCCAATAAATGGAAAAATAACCTTTTAAATTTACCTGATTGCAAATTCTTTATAGCCTAAAAACATTTATCTGGATGATAATTCATTTTCATACTTTTGCAAATACAATTCTTATCCATTGAAATCCTATAGACAAATGATACTTATTTTCTGCAAATCAATGAAGTACCCATCTTGTCTTTTTCTAATAAATTTGCAAATCAAGCCAAGACAATGAGTTTGTAATTACAAATACATCATGATAATAACTAGAATGGAAATCCAAGAAAAAATGGTGTTGACCCTAAAAGAAGTCATCCTCAAGACAAATTCAGATGCATTACTACAACATAATAATACTTTCTGATGCCCTGACGATATGTGATCTTTGAAAACTTAGTGAGAAAAGGAGTAATTGCTTGTAATTAGCAATTTCTCCTTTTCTCAAAATGTTTTCTACTCTATTTGGCACTTATTTGCCAATTTTAGGACAATTTGAAATGTTGTTTGAAACTTCTTTCAAATCAGACCAGTCCAAAATTTTGTCATTTGATAATGGGTTAACACACATACACTGACTTGTCATTGTAAAAACCCTGATTCATGCACCACAAATCACACTTACAATACATTCAATACATTCCTAGAATGCCAGTAGCTTGTAAAATCCTCATAAAGTACCTTACTTACTTTAATGGCAGAATCTGAGTTGTCGGATAAAAAGTTCATCCTTTCTCTGTATGCCCTCTTCTGCCTTAAACCTTTCCAGAAAGCCTACAAAAGTTTCGAAATAACTGAATTAGAGCAATCATGAACATGTACCTAGACTGGCCACCTGCATTACAATCAAGTAAAATGCTATATAACCCCTTACCACTCAACATAATTTTAGACTGGCCCAAACTGGAACAGACGACATTGCTAAGTTGCTGAAGTTCTGAATATCATCGTCATCCTGGGTAGAAAATATTGTGGGAAATGAAGAAGTTGCTTGTAACAAGCAATTTCTTCATTTTCCATGTTTCCTCAGTTTTGTTTTTTTCTTAACCCTTTCCCGTTTTTGTAAATTTTACACTAGTCCAAATTGAAAGAGGTTGCAGACAACAATGACAACTGGATGCTATTTGAAATGAACCCATCCTATGTGGTAGAAAATATTGTGGAAAAAGGAGAAATTGCTTGTTACAAGCAATTTCTTCTTTTTCCACAATGTTTTCTCAGGTATAAAATCACAGGAACGTAAAATCCCGTATTTGAACGGGAAAGGGTTAAGGCATTCTAAAAGTGGGAATTGTGTGGGAAAGGGTTAATCCATATTCAACATTTCTTCCACTAAAATCATAAAGACAAACATTCTAAGAAAGTCATAATGGTTTGTCAGAAATTGTGGCCTCTAGAATGTTAAAAAGATACATTTTTTCTTTATGATTGGTCGGAATTGTGGCGTCTATAGTAGCAATAGGATTTCTTTGACAAGGTGACCTACTTTTTGACTCATCCTAGCCTATATTCAAACTTAACCTAGAAATCATCACAATAATCACTATGGGCAGGTTTCACTATGACCGAGACCAAATTTTGCCCTCTAGACATTAATAGTAAAATATTGTAATACAAGACAATTGACGGGCACTAGACGTTTTACACAAAGGTGCCAATGACTATAATGCATCCAGATGAGCCAGAAAGATTTCAATAGAATGCTTATTTTGAAATCCCTGGATACATAGTTTAAGCCAATTTCTTCATTACCCACAATGTTTTATACCCCTAAAGCCAAGATTTTTAAATTTTCATGAATCAAAATTGTCATCTACAAAAATTTCCAATTTGTACAAGTCCAAAGTTATGAGGTGTAGTAAAGAGTTTACCAATTTCCACACAATCCACCTTTAATGCCTCTGATGAAATCAAAGTGAAAAAAAAAGAAATCGCTTATCAGCAGCAATATCTTCATTATCCATCTTTTCCATCCAAAGAGAGACCTAATTTCTCAAGCAATTTCTTCATTGTCCACAATTTTTTTTTCAATTTAGATCAGTCTAAAAATTTTTCTTCGCTATTCTTGACTTGTATAAGACCAGCTGGTTTAAAAAAAACTCTAGTGACAGATCAAATACATACCTGTATTTTAACCACAGATTCCTCGTTATCATTAAGGTATTTCATCCTGTTTCTGTAAGCTTTTCTAGCTAGATATCCTCTTGCTAGGGCCTGAACTTTGACAATAAATTCTTCATTGGCAACAAACAACAGCTCTCTGTTATGGGCAGCAGTCACATCAGATATAATAGCCTGTTAATAGCAAAATACTTATAACATATGATGAGCACATCTTTGCTAGTTACTGTTTGTGCATGTGAATTTTCTAATCAAATCCATTAAACAGACCTGGATGATCAGACAAGATTTTTGAACAATTTATTCATTTTTCCCAATATTTTCAACACATAAAGTTGAAAAATTCTATGATTTCATGAACTTTAGATTTGTCATCTGCAACTCCTTTCAATTTGAACTAGTTTTAAATTTTGCCTTCTGATAATGCCTTTATATTCATTTTGTGAGTCTGCTATTTACAGAGCACTTGAAATAATAGATTTAGGTAAAATTCTATGATTTGACTTTACAAATGTATCTTATGGAATATTCAAAAGAAATGCAGTTTGCTTTTAACCAGCAATTTCCTTATTTACCTCAAAATTTTCTACTCAAATTGTTCTACTGAAATTTATATGGATTTGGACTAGTCTACATTTTGTTGTCTGGCAATGGATTAACCCATTCCAACTTGACAAAATTTTAGACTGGTCCAAATTGAAAGAAAATGCAGACGACAATTTCAAGTTGATGGAATTTTAATTTTTTTCACCTTTTTGGATAGAAAACATTGTGGATAATGAAGAAATTGCTTGATACAAGCAATTTCTTCATTTTCCACAATGTTTTCCAAAATTTTTTTCTTGAAGGGCGTAAAAAGGAGGGATTGAGTTGGAATGGGTTAAACACCAAATATTTTGCATACCAATAGATTCAAAACAAACCTGTATTTCATCTTTTGTTAGAATTGAGTTGTCCTTCACGATATCATCTGTTCTCAACCATTTGTAGTCCATTGTTTTCGTGTTGAAGAAAAACTTGGCCCGATCTCGGACTCGATTCATCATCCAGCCACTGCCAGTCTCGTCAGCTTGGTTCTTTTTCTCCTAGAATTTCAAATAACATGATTATTACCAATTCCAACACATTCCCACGTTTTAACCCATTCCCACACAAGCCCTCCTTTTTATGCCCCTGAACAAAAAAGCTTTGGAAAACAAGCAATTTCTTCAATGTCCACAATGTTTTCTACCCTAAAAGACAAAGAATTTTAGAATTCCATCACCTTAAAATTGTTGTCTGCATCTTCTTTCAATTTGGACCAGTCCAAAACTTTCTCATGTGGGAATGGGTTAAGGCTTGTCAAGCAAACAACAGCAGAAGACATTGTGGAAAATAAGGTAAAGAATTTCCTTGTTATAAGCTTGTTTTTGGACCAGTCAAAATTTCAGCATCTGGTAATGGATTGAATCAATTGATTAACCCTTTCCTGAACAAACCCAGGATTTGATGTCACTTAGAATTTATACTTGATCTAACATTGTGGAAACAGAAGAAATTACTTGTGACAAGCAATTTCTTCTTTTTCCACAATATTTTCTACCCTGTAGGTTGGTTTGTACTGGAAAGGGTTAACAGCTTTAGATTAGGGTAACCAGACAATGTCACAAACAAAATGTGTAACCTCTAGGCCTTATCATTGTCCTGAGAATTTTGTTACTGATTTCCCTCTTTGTTTCTAGGCAAAATAGGCTGCAACTGGGCAGAGCCTAAATGAGGCCCCAGGGCATTACTTTAACATTTCAAAGGGTCACCAATCAATGTCACATGCAAAATTTGGAGCCTCTAGCCCTTATGGTTTCTCAAAGAACAAAGATTTCCTTCTTTGTTGCTTTGTTAAATAGAATGTGCCCAGGCAAAGTCCAAGTGAGACCCCCAGGGTATATGGAAGGTGTGAAAATCATCCTTCTACCTTGAGTTCCTGAAGTTTCTGCAGGTAAGTGTTTGAGCAATCCACCAGCACACTCTGTAGCCCGACCTCTTGGGCTGTCAGGGCTGGGCCCAACTCCTCTACATTGTCTGAGTCTACAGCATCATTGATCGCCAATATACCCATAGACACTGGAAAACAAGGATGAGCTCCAAGTTAAACCCATTACAAGGCAACACATTTTTTTGTACAAGTTCTAATTCAAAGAAATGGGGAGGACAATTCTAAATAATTTGTTTGGGATTTTTTTGTCTCATTTTTTTTTTTGTTTTTTCACTGAATAAGACATAGAAGGAAGTGAAAAATTTGCATGTAACAAGCAATTTCTTAATTTTCTACTATGTAAAAATAACAAGATGTGTTTTTGAAACACAATGCCCTCGCAAAGGACTAAACGTTTGACCTTGGTATGTGACCTTGACCTTATCACATTACCTTGACCTTGACATGAGGAGATGCGTATTGTGGAGATGTATCATCATGCCAAATATGAGCTTTGTATCTTAAATAGGCTGGTAGTAATTGGCAATGTTAAGTTTTTTGGTTAAGTTTTGCAGACAGACAGACAGAAAGACGGAATGACAGACAGACAGATGGACAACAGTAAAACAATATGCCCCGATCTTTCGAATGGTGGGGATAAAGAAAAAGAAAAAATCATCAGATAGTCGGAATGTGTTAAATTTTGTGATGAAAGCACTTAACTCAAGATAAGAATTCAAGAATATTTATAGCCTGAAAACAACTAAATGAGAAATGAGTAAGAGCTAAAGGACAGGTGCTAGTATCTTATGGTACAAAGACTTTTTAAAACTAGATGTGTTTGTGAAACACTATGCCCAAAAACAGGAATTCTTTAGAAACGGGTGATTTTTATTGTTTTTTTTCCCTTTGTTTTAGGGAAAAGGGTTAAAAAAATTTACCTTGACCTTGATGAAATGACCTTCCCCATTTGTGCCTTGTTGAGACCTATCTACATACCAAATATGAGCATTGTAACTTAATCAGGGTTGAAGTTATAGGAAAATGTTTAGTTGGCAGGTTAAGTTTTGCAGACAGACAGACAGATTGACACCGGTAAAACAATATGCCCCCAATCTATCAATGCTGGGATATAAAAAACAACAACACTGATACCAAAGTTGTGAGGATATGACCATGATGAAATAAATTGACATTGTCAGATGACCTTGACCTTGTCATCACCAGGTGTCTGTAGAAGTAAGATACCTAGGTACAATATATGAGCCTTGCAACTGAAATAAGTCCGCAGCAATAGCAACGTAGAAGATAAAGGTTCTGACACACAGATAGACAAACATTGGTAAGACAAATAAATATGGAAACAAGGACATTCTTGGAACAAAGCTTCATTGAATTTGGACTAGTCTAAAATTTTGTCATTTTGCAATTGGTTAAATGTAAGACAAAAGTTACTTACTATCTACTCCAGCCTTGGCATCAGTATTGGCAGTATCTAGTGCAGACTGTATGTCGTCTATCCACAGTTCAGCACTCTCATCCTTTGTTTTCTGTAACAATATCATCGTTCAAAGTGACCCATTACCCCACTATCCCAACTTTTTATACCACAGGAATTAGATATATACATTGAGAAAGACTTGTAAGCAGACAACATAGCTTGTCCTAATGGCTTCTTGTCACAGAAGATGCTGAATTAATCACCAAAGATAGAAGGTCAAGGTTACTAAGTAAAAGTCAGTCATGTCCTAATGAAGATCTATATGATACATAATCATGAAATATACCAGGTATATCATTATGAAAACAAATTCCTTAAGTAGGTCAAAGATCAAGGTCACTAACAAAAACAAAAATTCATCCAAATAGGTTGAAGATCAAGATCACTATACGCAATACAAAGTGAAAGCCTTTGACCTTATAAAGTTGTATAGGAAATATATCCTTCAAGGTTTAAGGAGTTTGAAGATATAAGTAAGCTGATGCAAAGTGAAAGTCAACCACCAAATAGGTACATATTCCAATTTAAATTGTCTGAGGTGAGAGGAATTGACAAATACAGGCAAGGTTTAAGTTTTTCATAAGTACACTGCAACTCCTCTATAACGCTACCGGGCACAGCGCTGACTCCATTATAACGCGGGGTCCGCTTGGCTCCCAAAATTTTTTAGGGTGGGGGGGGGGCATTTCGGGCATTTGCAGATGCTGAGATACGATGTTAATGCTGATTTGGCCGCGATTTTTTCATCCCGTCTTCGGCCCGCTCAATGAAAAAGGGTTGCACATAAAAATTGATAATTACCCGAAGCCAGGTAAGTTTTTAACACCTTACGTGGACGGTCCTGGTCATTAATGCATTACTTCAGAGGTAATTGCTTTACTGATTGATGACATGTGTAGTGTTTCAATTTACAAAATCAGTTTGATTGTTTGGTCTTACTGTTTGACATTGAGATGATCAATGCCTTAGGTCTTTTATATATTTTTTTAATTCAATAAAGAATAGGCACGCACCTCGGTATCCTTGAGTTACAAACATTGAAGGTGGTGCGATTAAAATATAGGACTGTTTCTCTCTCGGCGTTTTAAATTTTCTTCAGTCCCGGGTAGGACGTGTAATGCGCGAGCGTGAAATTAGACAAATTGACTTGAGCCTACTAATTATTTCACTTCATAGTTTGCTGGTATCCGGAGCTCGTAGAGGATAGTGGCTTCAAGATAAAAACGCAACAATGTGCTTTGAAAACAATCAGTCGTAGTTGGGACGTTTTTGCTAAATACAGAAAATACGTGAATTTTAATTGTAAATGTCACAATATCGGAAGATTCTCATCCAAAACAGGATAGATAATACAAGTAGATTAAAATAAAATACCGTTATTTTTCCGCATTTCTTTCAATAATCCAAAAATTTATTGCCATTCTGTATGATCAAACACACGGCAAAAAGCTCGGCGACAAATTTGAAGGTCAAGGTTTTTCGGGTACAGTTTATTTTATTCTAAGGGAGAAAAGGTGATCAAAGGTGCTGCCGCCAGATGTTCAGCTATTTATGGGAGAGTTTCCGGAGTTGACACGTGCCAGACGCGTACTCCGTGAGAATTCTTGCTGACCCAATTTTTTACTCTTGTCGTTATGAAACCAGACATTCCGCCGTCTCGGATTTTTTTCGATTTGTTATCTTCCGATAGGTGGCATTTTTCAAATACTGAAATCTTCGGAGAATATGACATGCGCAGACAAAGTTTTCGATTATTATGACCTTCATTTTTACGATAAAAAGTTAGCGACTACAAAGTTTAATCCAGTTTTGTATACGTGCAACTGGTCGGTTTAAATTCCCGAATCATATAAGACTAGGTTCAGATAGAGTTCTTTGTCGGTTTATTGTTACCATATTTTCAACAATGGTAAAGAAATTAGACCAAGTCCATTACCGTGAACAAGGTTCAAAGGTCGATCCACGCGACATTTTCTCAACGCTTCAGTAACCCCAGGTGTTCAACAACTCGTCGGTCTCCAAGGAGATGTAGCTTATGCGGAATACTTAGATTTTATCCCTTTGTCTAAGGATGGAAATATTTACGACCGTGTAAAACTAAGTTCAATTAGATTAATGCCGACGACTATCATAATAATAAAACATGTCTCGGGTAAAAGTTCTAGCTTCCTAATATTTGGAGATAGAGAACCACAATTTATAGACCTGTAGAAATTTACGGATTATTTAATCCTGATAGACCGGGAAGGTAAGGTTAGAAATTAATTCTCCGCACGCTGAATTTCGTCGGTTTCTGCTAAAATCTCGTAACTACAGTTATTGTTTTTCATTTCCTGACTAGTAACTTGTATAGAATTAAACTTGTTACAGGAATTTTATCACTAATTATTGGGTGTTGGTTCCGATTCCGACAATTGAAAATTTCAGTTACGGCGGGGGGGGGGGGGGGGGAGCGTTTTAGCATAATTACTCCACTTCTTCCGCTGTTTCATTTTTTGGACCCCACCAACAGCCTTATAGTGGAGCTGCAGTGTAATTCAAAGTTTAAAGTTAATCTGTCCTTACCACATCACAATACAGTAAGTAAAATATTTCAATCTGATCAGTGAATAAATAAAATTTGAAGGTCCTAGTTGAAAAGAAGAAAAAGTTTTTTGAAAAGTAGGTCAAATCTCAAGATCAAGGTCAAAGGGTCAAGGTACTTAGTGTCAAGTGAAAACATATCACATGACCTATTTATATATGAACTATGATGGTCCCAAGTATGAGCATTAAGAAAATATATGAAGATTAAAGTATTTTTGTTTAAGTTTTTCAATTAGGTCAAAGGTCAAGCAAAGGTCACAGAATAAAGTCCTTGCTATCAAGTGAAAGCCTATCACCTTATAAGTGTATATGCAAAGCTTGCAGATCGTAGCTATAGGCATTCAGAAAATATGAGAACAAATAAAGTTTTTGTTAAACTTTTTAAAAAGTAAGTCAATGATACATGTCAGAGAGGATAAAGAATGTGATACCATGTGGAAACTTATTGCCTAAAACCTGTCCATCTGAAGTAGGATGGACCCAGCAACAAGAATTGAGAAAATATAAGCAAAGTTTATCTTTTTGGTTAACCCTTGGTTAACCCTCCAAATTGAAAGAGATTGCAGATGACGATGAAAACTGGATGCCATTTGAAATGAATCCATCCTATGTGGTAGAAAATATTGTGGAAAAAGGAGAAATTGCTTGTTATAAGCAATTTCTTCTTTTTTCACAATGTTTTCTCAAGTTTAAAATCACAGGAACGTAAAATCCGGTTTTTGTACGGGAAAGGGTTAAAGTTTTCTATGTAGGTTAAAAGTGAGGGTAAAGGTCACATAGGTCAAAGTATTCAGTGTCAAGAGGAAGCCTATCGCCTAATGAGTGTGTATGTGAAGTATAATTAATAAGCTTGAATAAGCTGTAGTTAAGACATTTAAGTTGCCAAACCAACAGGAAACATAAATGTTGGAGTTCAAAGTTCATTTCTGGTTTAAATGAAAGATTTGATTGGTCAATTGGTTATTTTTATTGACAGCGGCCATCCATCAACCAAGCAGAAATTTCAATCAAACAAGGATGGCACATTAAAGATAAATGAAATATTTACAAAAAGAAAAAAATATAAGTAAATACATGTAAATAAATGTTTGATTCATTCAATTGTAAATTCCATAATGCAATAGAAACCAAATAAGATTTTTTTTTACAAAATCTCTCAAAACGCATCATTTTGCAAGTAATTTACATGGCAACTTAACCCTTGTCATGCTGTATAAACTACCTTACTGAATTGCTTGCAAAACAAAGGGCTGAAAGCACTGATAGAACCTGTTGTTCAAAAATCAATATTTCTTTTAGAAATTAACTAAATAAACAACTCGGGCAGGAAAAGTACAAGCAAGAGGCCTAGACTAAGATCAGCCTGCACAAACATGCAGTCTGATCTTAGTCTACACCTCTTGCCAAAACCAGAATATTCTGGGTTCAGCATGACAAGGGTTAATGCCATCAAGTTTTTGTTCCCACTGAGATGACAGAAGATAGTAGAAAAAGCAGAAGCAGGACTAAATCGACCAAAACAGTGAGTTTATCATTTTGATAATTTCACTGATTTGTCAGTGAAATTATCAAGTGATAATCCACTGAGAAATCTAGATAACTCATCTGAAAAATATTAAATCTTGACACATAGGTTTTGTATCTCATACCTCAGCCTTCTCTTGTTTCTTTTTTACTAGAAGTACTTGATAATGAAAGGCCTGTTTGTCATCAACAGCCTCCAGTTTAGCTTCCGGCATCTTTAACACCGTCAGCGTCTCTTCAGGCACACCTTTATCTATACACTCATTGATTTTACCAATTGCCATTATTCCTGGATAGAAAATAATAAGAAATTTTCAGTTCAAGGTGACTAGGGTTCTACAGATCCCATTGTCAGTCATAAACCCAAAATAATTAATTCACTTAGTTGTTAATTTTGTGCCAAAAATCAAAGGCCTGAAGCTTCCGAAAATAGATATTTAAGTTTACAACACAGAAAAGATCTAGAAGCAAGATATATTCCTGATATAAGAGAATTTTGAGAGGTGAGCCCTGATATGCTATTTGAACCTTGTATGTACATGTGTAACCGTTGCAGGCTGAAATATATCCTGACAAGTGACTACCTTGCTGCTGGAACAATTGTGTACTAATTGATTGTGAAGTTTAACCCTTTCCTGTTCAATACCCGGTTTTTATGTCACTGAGAATTTATAATTGAGAAAATATTGTGGAAAAAGAAGAAATTTTCCACAATTTTTTCTGCCCTACTGAATGGTTAATTTTCAAATTAAATCTAGATTGAATTTTCATCTGTAAAACTTTTGAATTTAGACAAATCTAAAATTTTGAAAAACAGGAAAGGGTTATGAATGAGAGCTCTTGTGATTTTCAATTAGCAGATCTGAAGATGAGCATAACTATTATTTTTTATCATTTAAGGCTCTTCATTTTCTACCCAGAAAGACAAAGATTTTAGAAATTTCACCAAGTTCAAATTGTTGTCTGTAATTTCTTTCAATTTGGACAGGTCTAAAACTTAGTCATTTGAAAATGAGTTATATTCAACAAATTACTTCACATGGTCCAGAAAAAGTAACAATCAATGGAAAGAAAAAATTCCCCTTGGCAAGCTTGGTTGCAAACTCTTTTTCCATCGAAAATAGTTTGCAATTATTTAAAACCAACACATCTTTTCATATGCAAGGGAATTAATCTACTTTCACATGATATAATTATAGACTTATCCAAATTCAAAAAAAATGATGAAATTTTAAATATCTATGTGTTTTGTGGTATAATATTGGATAATGAAGAAATTACTTGCGACAAGCATTTTCTTCACTTTCCACAATGTTTTCAAAGCCTTTCCTTTTTCTTGAAAGACATTAAAATGCAGGATTGTGTGGGAATAAGTTAACCTATTACCAGACGGCAAAATGTTAGACTGGTTCAAATTGAGAGAAGTGTCAGATAACAATTTAAAGTAAAATGAAGTTTCAGATTTTTTCAACTTTCTGCATAGACAAGATTGTGTAAAATGAAGAAGTTGATTGTTGGAAACAATGTCTTCATTTTCCACTTTATTTTCCATAGCCTTTTTTTAAAAGACATAAAAAGTGGGATTGTATGGAGTTAAGCAATAACTAGATGGTTGTCCCAGGACAACTGCTGTCGAGCCCAGAAAGCTTTGACCATCAACTTGATCTTGACCATTAATTTTAGTGTTTGACCTTGGAGCTTTGACCTTGAACTTGAAGCTATCCAAAAATTCTTTCAAATGGCACATCTACTCATGATGGAGAATAATTGTGCCTATTTATTTTGAAATCCATCTATAAATGTAGGAAAAATTGTCCGGGCAAATTTGGACTGATGGACAGATGGACAGACAGACTAACGCACTAACACTGACTTGTCATAGTGACAACTATATCTTGCTCTCTGCAAGTGGGCTTGACGAAAGGGTACTTATTTTCAGTATCATTTTCTGAAAGAACTGCTTCTCTAATGCATATTTCCTTTTATAACCACATTCATTTTGAATTATAGTCTGCAACTTCTATTTAGCCATTCCCACAAAGTGACCCTTTTTGACTCCCTTATAAAACAAGAGCTTTGTCCACAGGACAAAGATGCCCCCATAGGTAGCTTTGATAATAACAAAGGGCAATAACTCCAAAATTATGCAAGCAAGAGTTGTGGTTCTTGTGCACTGCACTTCTCCTAAATGAGGTCTATCTGCCTGTGAAGTTTCAAGTTGACAGCTATTATACTTTTAGAGATATGCCCTGGACAAAATGTAAGGCTTTAATTTAACAAAGGGCAATAACTCCAAAATTTTGCAAGCAAGAGTTGTGGTTCTTATGCACTGCACTTCTCCTTAATGAGGTCTATCCACCTGTGAAGTTTCAATTCGATAGCTATTATACTTTCAGAGATATTCCCCATGACAAAATGTAAGTTTTTAAAATAACAAAGGGCAATAACTCCAAAATTATGCATGCAAGAGTTGTGGTTCTTGTGCACTGCACTAATCTCCTCAATGAGGTCTATCCACCTGTGGAGTTTCAAGTTGATAGCTATTATACTTTCAGAGATATGCCCCAGACAAAATGTAAGTTTTTAAAATAACAAAGGGCAATAACTCCAAAATTATGCAAGCAAGAGTTGTTGTTCTTGTGCACTGCACTTCTCCTCAATGAGGTCTATCCATCCATGAAGTTTCAAGTTGATAGCTATTAAACTTTCAGAGATATGCCCTGGACAATTTCAGGACGGACGGAAGGATGGAAGTATGGATAGACGGACAAAGGCAAATCTATATTCCCCCCCCATATTAAGTGGTGGCGGCATAAAAAGATTTGGAAAACATTGTAGAAAATGAAGACATTGCTTGAAACAAGCAATGTCTTCTTTTTCTACAATATTTTCTAACTAGAAAATCTAAAAAAAAATCTAAATTAACTTACATTTTCAAATGTCATCCACAACTCATTTCAATTTGGACCAGTCTTAAATTTTGCTGTCTAGAAATGGGTAAAGTAGGGCTATACATGTAATTAAATTTTGCCATCTAATTATGGGTGAAAGTTTGAAATTCACTCAGACAGGAGAATTCACTGCCAAGGTTGTGTCAATTTTCATACAAATACCACATTGGATGTTGTACATGCATAAATTTTCTAAATAACATACTCATCTGTTCCTCATGGACCTGACCATTGACCTGCTCTATGACATCACTGATCTCTCCATGAGTCAATAGTGGACACCCTTCCTACAAGTTGATACATATAATTATATCATAACCATTGTCCACTTATCAACAAGTATAAATAAACCTCTGCAAGTCCTGATATTTCTTGTTATGAGATATTGCTTGTAACAAAGATGATTTCATTGTCATGACTTGGTCTTTATTGAAAGAACAGTGATCAGCTATAACAGGTTCAGATATAGCAATATATTTTTTTCCTCTGAGTATTGCTATAACTACAGTTAATTGTTCCATCATAGCTATCTGTATTTTTTCATCCTCTGTTCAGAGAACCTTTCAACTATAAATTTGTCCAGGGACAAGTTAAGCCCGCCAAATACTTGACCTAGAGTTATGTCCTTGACCTTGAGGCTATCTGAAAAATTGTTTCAAATGGCTCATCTTCTCATGATGGTGAAAAAAGTGTCCCAAGTTATTTTGAAATCCATGTCCATCTATAGAAGATATGCTCTGGACAAGGTCAATTTGAACTTTTGACCTATGACCTTGGAGCTATCACAAATGGCACATCTTCTCATAAAGGTGAACAATTGTAACAAGTTATTTTGAAATCCACCCATAAATGTAGAAGATAAGCTCTGGACAAACTCAGTATGAACATTTGACCTTGTCTTTTAAACTATGCAAGAATTTGTTTCAAACGGCACATCTACTTATGAAATCCATCTATAAATTCAGGAGATATGCTGTAGACAAATTCAGACAGACTGATGCACTAACTTACACTGACTAGTCAAAGTAACAACTGTCTCACTCATCGCAGGTGGGCTTGACAACAAAAGTATTTTATACTTAACAATTCCTTTTTTTAGTCATGATCCTAGAAAGATATCTTTTGAAAGCAAAAAGCAATAAGGAAAACCATCATTCTCTCTTCATTCTTTTATGATACAGAGGGAGCAAAATAGGCATCTAAAATTACATAAAATGATCCAATGTCCCTTCAATTTTATCCAATTCAACATTCAGTAACAAAAGTTAAAAGTTAATCTAAATATTAGAAGAGCAAGGAATATCATTCAAACATACCCCTTGCTTATCATTTTTGGCCTTTTCTAATGCAGCCTGATACCTGGCAGCATTCTCTTCATCCAGGTCAGCAATACAGGCATGGTCTAGAGACAGGGAACCAAATGTACCTTCTACACTTCCTGTATCAATACTGCGATTTATAGTGGCAATGGCTGACAAAACTACAACAGAAAATAGTGATATGGAAATTATGTAATATTAACCCATTACTAGATGGCAAATTTTAGACTGGTCCAAATAAAAGAAGTTTCAGACGACAATTTAAAGTTTATGAAATTTTGGATTTTTTTCAACTTTTTGGGTAAAAAACATTGTGGAACATGGAGAAATTGCTTGTAACAAGCAATTTCTTCATTTCCACAATATTTTCCAAAGCTTTTTTTCCCCTTATGGTTGTTTAAAAGCTTCAATGAGTGGGAATGGGTTCAGTGATAATATAACTGATTTACTAATATGTCAGAAAACTTTCAATCAGGAACTGGAGCTGGTCACAGAAAGTGACCTGACAAATTAGCAGAAAATTAAGATACGGATGATAATCTCAAGATGGTAGAATTTTTGTATATTTGTTTTTCTGTGTTGAAAGCAATGTGGGAAATGATGAAATTGTCACTCTCATTTTAATTATGCTTAAGCTCTTTTTACTTTGAGGATCATAAAAGAGAAGTATTGTGTGAGAATGGGCTAATACCCCAGCTATCAATTTCATATCAACAAGGCACCTGCTACCAAAAAAAAATGTATCAATCTTTAACAAAAAAAAAAATTGCCGGGGACAGCATAAAAATGTCCAAGTTCAAGGAGATATAATCATTTAACACATTCCCACACAGTGAAATTTTAGACCTGTCCGTATTGAAAGAAGTTGCAGACAACAATATCAAATTGTTGAAATCGGTAAAATCTTTGTCTGGGTAAAAAACAATGTGAAAATTGCAGAAATTGCTTGTTACAAGAAATATCTGCATTTTCAGCATTGTTTTTCAGAACTATTTTCATGAGGAGTGTAAAAAGGAGGGGTTGTGTGGGAATGGGTTAACTAGGAGAAGTTGTTACTTCAAAGTTGCTCATGTAGCCATACCTCAAAATGTGATCAGTGCATTTATGAACTTTCAGTTCAATTGGAGAAACTGATGGCAGAGTTTGTAATGTAAAATTACAAGTACATCCTTATAAAGAGGGAAAAAAATGTCTTCAATCAAGGGGGATATAATTGTTTAACCAGGGGTGATTGACACTTCAAAACTATGTCTTGCAATACTTCAATGCGATTAATGTATTCATAAAGTTTCAGTACACTAATGAAGCAAAACTGGAGAAGTTTGAGACACAAAATTACTCATAAATGTGCGCAAAGAGAAAAAAAGGTCAAGTGCAAAAGGAGATTATTCTTCAACCAGGGCAAGTTGACAATTCAAAAGTTTCTCTCGCAAAAGTTCAACATATTATCAGTGCATTCCTGAAATTCAGTACAAAATAAAGAAGGATTTGCCAAACAAAATTGATAGAAAAGTTGGTCAGGCCAACAGTTCAGGAGAGGCTTATTCCAGTATACCTCTCGGAAAACATTTGTTTTGCCGAGGTATGATTACAATGCATATTACTGTTGTACTTCTTTGGGGCATCAGAAAGTGTCATTGTGTAGTAATAGGTTAAATATCATAACTATAGCTTATTCAACGCTGTAGTTAAGACATTTAGGACATCAACCATTTTACTTTCGTGTTACATGTAACTGATAATAAATTTGCAAAACAATGCCGTTTAATATCAAAGTGGCAATCAGAGTCAGTGAGTGGAGCCAGCCACCGTCAATATAGCAGAGGTCGGCACAAACAGTGTCCCAGGATCCGGAGGATCCCTGAAAATCGGAAGGGACCCCAGCTATCTCAGGCTAGGGATTCCGTCAGGATCCTTCAATATTTCTCCAGAACAACAGATCTTAATGTATCAACTAATGCTCATGGTTTTTTGTTTGCTTGTTTTTGTAGAAAACATTGTGGATAATGAAGAAATTGCTTGTAACAAGCAATTTCTTCATATTCCACAATTTTTTCCAAGTTTTTGTTTTTTCAAGTTGGGCTTAGAAGGACAGGATTGCGTGTGAATGAGTTAATGTATATGAAGGGGGGGATCCCTTATTATCTGGAGGGAACCTTGAAGTAATAGCTAGGGATTCCTGTTGGATCCCATTGAAGCAAAGTTAGTGTCAACCCCTGCATAGACCTGAAATTATAATTTTTGTTGTTTGTCTTGATCAAGCCAGAGACAATATAGATCAACTTTTTATTTAAGGTAAGGATAAGGGATGACATAATTATTCAACATCTTTATCCAATTCGTATAATATTCCTGCGCAATAGACCATATTATAATTACCTTTAACAGTTGCATAGATTTCTTGATAATCCAGGTCTCCCTCCTTCTCTTCTCTCATAGCTTTAAATTCCTCTAAGTACAGGGGACCAGCAAACTCAAACACATCCGGCAGCTGGGACCTTGGATGTTGTAGGGTCTTCAATAACAAGGCTTGATCATTGGTTTCTAAGGCTTGGTTAACATTGATCACTGCTAACGACTCTAAAATAGAAAGTTAACCCATTCTCACACAATGACACTTTTGGACAGCCTCAAGAATAACAACAGGGAAGACATTGTGTAAAATGAAGAAATTGTTTTTCCACTATATTATCTACACAGAAAGTTAAAAAAATCTAAAATATCATAAACTGTAAAGTCTCATCTGCAACTCCTTTCAGTTTGGAGCAGTCTAAAATTCTGATGTCAGGTAATAGGTTAATCAGATTCATTGGAACAACATTTAGACTAGTCCAAATTAAAAAAGGCTGCAGTTGATAAATTCAAAGTGAAATTAAATTGAAAAGTAAGTGTCATGTAAGATAAGAAGTATGGTGAGACAAGAGGACCATGATGGTCCTTTATTGCTCTCCTAATCATGATAGCTTTAAGCTTTACTAAACAATAGGGCCCTTGGCCCTGGGGCGCTCACCTGAGATAAAGGCTCTTTTTCGTTCAACAGTCTAATTTCATGTCAAGGTAAGGATTATGAAACAAGTGGGCCACAATTACATATAAAGACTATGAACCTGGGGATCCAAAAGTCTAAATTACAAATTCCAAGGCTTTAGTGCTGATTTGAAACAAGGAAAAAACTTTTTCCATGGGTTATAATTTCAGAAATAAGAAAGAAGTCTGTGAACTGATGCTTCATGCCTATGTCCCCCCCCCCCAATGGGTCTGCCCCTGGAAACCCTAGGATCATGATTTTAGCTGTTTTGTAAGAAATCAATATACTGATGCTTCATGCAAAATATCAAGGCTCTACGCCTTCTGGGTCAGGAGGAGAAGATTCTTAAAGATTATTTGAAATTTCACTTTTGTTGCCATGGCAACCAGAGCTTTTAACGAATTTCATTTCTTTTAGCTAATTTTAAGGGGGACCACCTAAGGAACATTTCTGCAAAATTTGGTTCAAATTGGCCCTGTGAATTGGGAGGAGATGTCATTTAAAAATCATTCTTTATATCTATATACACACCCCCCCCTCCCTGGAGGATCATGATCTTAGCTATTTAAAAAGAGAACAATATACTGATGCTTCATGCAAAATATCAAGGCTCTACGCTTTCTGGGTCAGGAGGAGAAGATTTTTAAAGATTATTTTAAAATTTCACTTTTTTTGCCATGGCAACCAGAGTTTTTAACGGATTTCAATTCTTTTAGCTATTTTTGAAGGGGACCACCTTAGCAACATTTCTGCCAAATTTGGTTCAAATTGACCCAGTGGTTTGAGAGGAGATGTCATTTAAAAAATCGTTCTTTATTTCTTTATAAACCCCATCCCCCCGGGCTCCGCCCCTGGGGACCCGAGGATCATGATTTTAGCTATTTTGAAAGAGGTCAATATACTGATGCTTCATGCAAAATATCAAGGCTCTACGCCTTCTGGGTCAGGAGGAGAAGATTTTTAAAGATTATTTTAAAATTTCACTTTTGTTGCCATGGCAACCAGAGTATATAACAGATTTCAATTCTTTTAGCTATTTTTGAAGGGGACCACCTAAGGAACATTTCTGCCAAATTTGGTTCAAATTGGCCCAGTGGTTTAGGAGGAGATGTTGTTTAAAGAAATTGTTGACGGATGATGCACGACGCACGACGGACGGCCGCCGGACAAAAGGGGATCACAATAGCTCACTTGAGGACTATGTGCTCAGGTGAGCTAAAAACAATAAGGCAAATGCTTTATAAAAATTTGTAATATTTAAACTGATTAATAGTATTTAATGTTTACATTGAAGGATAGGAAATATTGTTGTTACTGCAGAAAATGCTGAAACACCATATTTTCTTCAGTATCAACACTTGTTTTCACAAAATTGATCTCTTCATTTTTTTTCAGACAAGTTCATTTTAATTCTAAACAAGTAGAAATCATGTTTTGCTTGTCCAGAACTATAAGTTGGAAAAAGGCAAGATCAATTTTGTCACTTAACTTTTAGCAATTACCTTGACCTTGATAATGTTAAAATTTTGTGCATGACGAGGTGAATAACTTGCAAAATTATTTATAAAAATCTGATTTTTAGTCTTGTCTATCAAAAATGAGTGTTCTGATTGGCTGAATAAAATTATTTATACCTCCATGATCAGAATTTTGAGTACACTGCTATTTGGTATGTTTTTGCACAAAATAGTTCCACACAAAAAAGTATCAAAATTTGTAACAATTTGCTTTTTTCGATCGATGTCATTAACCCATTCCCACACAATGATGCTTTGGGACCCCTTTGGAGAAAAACAATTGGGAAAACATTGTATAAAATGAAGAAATTGATTCACACAATGTTTTCTACCCAGAAAGTTGAAAAAAATCTAAAATTCCATGCATTAATCTAGATGGTTGTCCAATCATGCTCTGGACAAGCACAATTTTAATTTTGACCTTGAGCTTTGACCTGGAACTTGAAGCTATCAAAAAAAATTCTTTCAAATGTCATATCTACTCATGATGGAAAAAATTGTGCCAATTTATTTTGAAATCCATCCACAATTGTAAGAGAAATGCTCTTGACAATCACTATTTTAGTGTTTGACCTTGAGCTGTGACGTTGACATTATAACTATCCAAAAATTCTTTCAAATGGCACTTCTACTCGTAATGGAGAATGATTGTGCCAAGATATTTTGAAATCCATCCATAAATGTAGGAGTAATTGTCCAGACAAATTCAGACAGACAGACTAACAGAATCTTAGTGTTTGACCTTGATCTGTGACTTTGACATTAGAACTATCCCAAAACTTCTTTCAAATGGCACATCTACTCTTGATGGAGAATGATTGTGCCAGGTTATTTTGAGATCCATCCATAAATGTAGACAAATTTGGACAGGCAGACGGACTAATGGAGGAATGCACTGACACACATACACCGACTTGTCAAAGTGACAACTATGTCTCGCTCACCTCAAGTGGGCTCGACAAAAATGTTGTTTGAAACTCCTTACAATTTGAACCAATCTAAAACTTTGTTGTCTGGTACTGGTTAAATTATAAGAAATGAAGAGAATATTTTTTGTTTTCTTGGAGGTATGAAACAAAAACCTAAACACACTTATGAAAGAATACGCCTTGCTCTCAATTTGTCACTTTACCTTCAGCTGTGACTTTTACCCATTATCAGACAAGAAAATTTCAGACTAGTCCAAATTGAAAGGAGTTGCATAAGACATTCAAACTTAATGAAATTTCTAGATTTTTTCAACTTTTTGGGTGAAAACCATTGCCTAAAATTTCTTTTAACTTGGATTAGCCTAAAATTTCATTGTATTGAAAAAGGTTTAACAACCACTCTTTGCCATCTGTTGACATAATAATAATGTTTGTACATACTCTGGTATTCAGTATCAGCATCCAGATTTGCTGTATTGACAGCCTGCTGTATTTCATCTTTGTCTAGTGATACCTCCTCACCATTGTTATTCTACAAGAGGAAAATGTGTTAGAAAAAAAGACTCAGATTCTCATAGCTCCAAATATAACTTAAAATAGTTGATAGATTGCTGGGCATGCCCACTGACATGAGACTGGAGGTCCGACATAGATATTAACCTATTCTAACACATTGACGATTTTTGACCCCAAGAAAAACAATGGAGAAACATTGTGGAAAATGAAGAAATTGCTTGAACCAAGCAATTTCTTCATTATCCACAATGTTTTGTAACCAGAAATTGAAAAATTCTAAACTTGAAATTGTCATTAACAACTCCTTTCAATTTGGACCAGTCTAGAATAATGTTGTGTGGGAATGGTTTTACCCATTCCAAATCAAGCTTGATTCTGGAGGGGCATAAAAAAAAACAGGAATGCATGAGTGGGTTAATCAGCATTTGACTGCAAAATTTATGGCCAGTAATGAATGACAAAAAAGTAAAATGTTTGGCCTGTGACCTAAGCCTCAAAAGTACTGCTTGAATAAGCTGTAGTTACAAGTTAAATAGACAAACTGACAAAAATGCTTAACAGTAAAGTTGAACAATTTCCATATATGGTCTATCGATTTTTGATTGTCAGCTGCGATCCGTCAATTGGCCTTGACTTTACCATACAACCCTTACCATGTGATAAAAAGAGTTCAACTCTTTTCTCGATTGGTTCTGATTAAGGGTCACCCAAGCTTCAATCTGGTGAAATTAGATGAAATCCGGCCAGTAGTTTCTAAGAAGATTTTTAATAAAAGGTTAACATAAAGTTGAGCAAAAAACTAGAGTGTTGTGTTTAGCCCTCAAACATTTAACCTTCAATTGTGACCTTGACCTTAAATCATACAAATGTTTCCAATAAAAACATATGCATACACACATATACAACCAACCGACATTGTGATGACTATATCATACGATAAATGGCCTTAAATCTTATGGGTCAAAATGACCAATTGATCAAAATCCTCTTATCCTCATTACCTCATTAAAATGGTCCAAAATACGAGTAGTTGCATACAACAATTCAGTCTATAGATTTTTTCAATATTAGACTGATCCAAATTAAAGGAGTTGCATACAACAATTCAAAGTCTATGAAATTTTAGATGTTTTCAATATTTCGGGTAGAAAACATTGTGTTTTCCTATCTTTTCAAACACAAGCCCAGACACTTGTGACATGTCTTGACATGTCACACAGGGTCAAATCTGATAATGCATAAACTGAGTTTACCTTTTTTTCTTGTAAAGTTTCCTGTAGCCTGGTGATGTAGAAGTCCAGATTTTCATCTTTAACATTTTTAATACCCAGATGGGAAGACTTTAACATCTGTAATAGGGCATCCTTATCTGCCTTGAGTAGAGCAGTGTTGAGGGATGAGAGGGTATGAGAAGCTGGAAATAGACAAGATTTTATTTGTATCTGTAATACTAATTGATAGAACAAACTGTCAATCAAACGAGAAATAGGTTGTACAGGTACAACATGTTGAGCCCACTGATTTGTACACAGAATGTGGGGCACAGAATTTTTTTTTTTCCAACTGTGACCTTGATCTTGGACGTATCACAACAACCGTATTACATGACACTAGCACTCACCAAGAAGAACAACTGTGCCAAGTTATTTTCAAATCAATCCAAAATGTAGAAGTCATGCTCTGGACAAGGTTGTTTCACCTTCAACTATGACCTTGACCTTGCACATACCATATGACACTAGCACTCAGCAATCAAACCAACTGTGCCATTTTATTTTCAAATGTAAGAGTTATGCTACAGGCAGGTCAATTTTGTCATTTGACCTTCAGCTGTGACCTTGATTTTAAACCTATCACAACAAATGTTTCGCATGTCACTAGCACTCATCAAGAAGAACATATGTGCCAAGTTATTTTCAAATCCATCTATAAATGTAGAAGGTATACTCTGGACAAGGTCAATTTTATTGTTTGACCTTCAACTGTGACCTTGACCTTGAAGGTATCACAACAAATGTTTCGCATGACAATAGCACTTATCGAGAAGAACAATGGTGCCCAGTTATTTTTTATAATCCATCCATAAATGTAGAAGTTATGATCCTGACAGGTCAATTTTGTCATTTGAACTTGAACTGTGACCTTGATCTTGAAGGTATCTTAAAAAACCTTTCCCATGACACTAGCACTCATCAAAAAGAACAACTGTGCCAAGTTATTTTTAAATCAATCCATAAATGTAGAAGTTATGCTCTGAACAAGGTCAATTTTGTTGTTTGAACTTCAACTGTGACCTTGAACTTGGAGGTATCACAACAAATGTTTTGCATGACACTAGCACTCATCAACAGTTGTGCCAAGTTATTTTCAAATCCATCAGTGTACGTAGAAGTTATGTTCCGGACAAATATTCGGATGGACGCACACATGCACGCACTAACTCTCTTACACTGAAGCAAAATTGTGACAGCTATGTCCCGCTCACGGCAAGTGGACTGGACAAAAATTAACTGAACTAGAGGCATTTCAGTTCCTGAATCGCTCCACCAGCCTGAATTTACTAATCATGTAGGTTTTGTTTGAATTTGGTTCAACGCCACTTTTAACAGTTTTTCAGTCATACAATCATATTGATCAGCGTGCCCACTGGGTTTTTATTTTGGGGGTACATGTACCCCCTAGGTTTTGAAGTGGGAGTACAAAGAAAAATCTGGGGGTACAGTGTACCCTTTACTTTCATATTTAAGGGTACACAATACGAATCTGAACCCTTTACCAAATGACAGACAATGTTGTCGTTATATAGTTTGTTATTACTCAGTAAAGAAGTACCACACGTCATGTTCAAGTTTCAGATGAATTTAGAGGGAAAGATAATAAACTTTCTTTGAAAACCTGGTTTTTGACAATTCCCTTTTTCTTAATTATTGGATTTTGGACGGGTTGAATGGAATATGAGAGCGATGGCAAGTTAATTACAAGGGTTGGAATGTCATCTTGGAGCAGGCCATACCAGGCATATCTGCTCATTTTAAGATCAAACTGTGGTATTAAAACGATTCTGGTGCAGAAAATATCAAATGGTCTTATAAGTGTCTAAAAGTCACCATTTGTGGAGAAATAGAATAGGTTTTGTTACGACATTTTGCAGACAGCAACTTACGTAGCCAAAACAAAACTACAACGTTAAACAAACAGCTCAATTTTGTCCCGCCTGACTTACATGTACAACGGAACTTACGAGAGAAACTGATTTCAAAATCAGATTCTATATCATGAGTTCTTGTCAATCTTGCCCAAAAACACGCAAATATCTTGTGTTTAGTTTGAAAAATAGCGCAACTTTGGGCCTATTTCAAAACAAACTGGTGAGGCCATCAGGATCCGCATTATACGAACTTTTCCAACTGCTGGTTTCCCCATTCTCCTTATGAAAACAAACCAACTGGTTCCTGTCGCATGAAAGGGAAATCACTCGCTCCCGATGCGTTTTGTTCTACTTTGCTTGCAGTTTTTTTTTTTGTGTGTGTGTGGGGGGGGGGGGGTTTTACGGAAAAATACGCACGTAGGGTTTCTCGTTTTATACGCTAATCATTTCAAATGAACACACACGTAATGGCATTTTTGTTTCTACGTTCATTTATTTTTCTGTACGTTCATGCACGTCTTGGTGTAAGATTTGTACGTGAACCGACATAGTTGTACGTGAATTACGTACTGCAGTACGTGAATGGGCACCCTGTTGATGATTTAATTTTTTTAACATAGGAGGCAGAATTACTCCTTTTCAATTTATTTTCAAGGAGGCAATTTTCTTTTATTTAAGTATTCTCAGTGAAGCAGTAACAATTATTTCCCTTGCATCACTATATGATTTCTACTTGAAATTTGGTCTATCCTCCAACATTATCATCAAAACTATCAAAATTTGCTCAAGAAATCTTATACGTGAAACTTGATTGAAATCCATCCTCCATGAAGCAGATCTTCATTCTTATCACTGTATACAATATATGGATAATAACTCTGACCCAATTAAGCCATATTGTTGGGGTTTTTTGTTGTGGGTTTTTTGTTTTGTTTTTCAACAAAGAAAATCCTATGAAGGGTCACCAAGAGATTATTCCTGTGAAAACCAACAACTGGTTTCTCAGGAGATGATTTATTAAAAATTTCACTATATACCATATATGGAATTCTGCCTGCCCATTAAAGTTATTTTCTTATCTGATCAATATTTTTTGCAATAAATTAATGAAGAGACACCCAAGGATTACTCCTCTAAAATTTCATTGAAATCCTTCAACTACTTTCTGAGAAGTGGACTTTCAAAGATTTTGCTATATAACTTTATAGTAAAGACTAATTTGAAACTTTTTAAGATGGTCTAAACCTGTATTCTCTAGAATTGTTTTAACCCATTCCAACACAATGAATGCTTTTAGACACCCCTTTAGAAAAATGCTTTGAAAAACTTAGTGGAAAATTAAGAATTAGTTTCTTCATTATCTACTATGTTTTCTACCTCAAAAGTAAACAAGAGGACCATAATGGCCCTAGATCACTCACCTGAATTGACAGCTGTTAAAAATCAAAGCCCTGAAGGGCCTGAGAGTTGTGACAACAGACAGACTGTCTGGAATTCATTACTAAACATAAACTGAAGTCTGTTGGCCCTTGACTGATCAAATGAGATTGATCCACTTAAAAGTAAATTCTGTGTGTGTATTTTTGTTTATTTAATTCTGTGTTAGCGAGTTCTGTTTTTAAAGCCTAGTGTGATTGTATCTTGCATTTAGGTAATATTTTATTACAATTGACTTCATATCACACAGGTTACTTAAAAGAATCATGGATTGAATTATCTGAGGTGAATTGTGTTTTGAAATATGATCATTTTCCCAATATTTATAGACATCAGAGAATATTTCTTCTTAGTGTTGCAAAACAAGCTCTGGAAAACAGTTTTTAAATCACCATAGCAAATCCAGAAGACAGAGTTAATTGGGAAGAAAGTAACTTCTAGTTGTATAAATCTGGTTTCTGTTTCTCATTAGAGGTACTTTCAGTGCTTTGATTATACAAATTATTGAACTTCAAATCCGAGCTGAAATTTTAAATGAATACTAAAATAAATAAACCTCAATCCATATAATGAAAAGTTTGTACATATCATCTAGGAAATAAATAAATAGGGTTTAGGTCGAACTTTTTTGAGTACGCATGATGTAATGAAAATAATCTTTTCTCTGCTTCATACGGTATGTAACTAAGAGATCTTCAGGTATCTTTAGAAAATATATGCCTTAATTCGCCTGTGCTTCAAAGTTGAAAATATTTCAAATGTATATTTCCTTATATCGCATTCAACGCAAGAAGATTCGGTGCGAGAATGACAGAAAATCAGTTTGAAAAATTATTTTACTAAATTGGGGAAAGCCTGGGCCAGGGCGGTACAAACACAATTTTGTACAAGACAAATCATATTTGACATGCAATCAAATTATAACCTTTAACAGGAAGCGCAGAAATTGCGGCAAACGTCTTGAGAAAACCATGATTTAATTCGGCGTTTCCATCCATCTGGTAGGTAAGTCAAATCAGCCTATCGAAGATATGACATTAATCTCGGATATAACGTCTCGAAGGTGAATGCCTTTACTTGTCACTAATTAACAATCTTTATCGATTGTCAGGAAATCAAACAACAACTCGCATTTAAATCAGGAATCAACATTCTTGTTTAGTATCAGGGCAGGATATAAACAAGTGCATGTGCATGCATCATACAGCATATAGTGTTGATAATAATGTGCATTCAGTAGGTTAGGTTTGCCCCAGTATATTTGAAATCACAAATAGCTTCACAAAATCAATATTTAATTCATTGATGTTAGTATAAATGACAGATTATAGCATTTTATCCTTAAAAATACCAAAATAAGTTAATATCGTCTAGGCAAATCCCTACTGACCCATTTAATATATACCAAGCTGTACGACCCATATCACTTATAAGGCGTGTTTCAAGTATCGTATGTATTTATGCCCAATTTCGTTGATAATTTGTTTCATCGGAGGTAACCAATATGAGATTTGTATTGCATTTGCAGATATATTTCTAAGAAATAAAAAATGGCTTGAAGATACATGCTGTCCTTTATTTATGGTCTTTTAATCAAAACTGACAATCTATTTATTTGTATGTATCGAGGTTATTTACGTGTTGAATGTAGTTCACTTGTAAAATCAAAAGTTTCGAAAAAATTAGGATAATTTTGTAATGAAACCTTTAAAAATTATGCCATCTTTTAAAAGAGTGTCCAAAAATTTATAATTTGGGCTGGTAACACAGAATGAGCCTATTTAAGAAACGACAATGTCAGGGAGGTTATTTGTCCCGGGCCATCGGAGGAATACATGAGATAGTTAAATCAGGCAACGACAATGAGTAGCTTCAAACCTTCGGTTTGCCGCAACTAAAAAATGCAACTAGAGACAAATAACTATAACCAGTTTCATGAAGATTGAGCCAAAACTGTGACTTCTATATTGTAAACAAAGAAATTGTCATTTTGGCCCCTTTTTCTGTGTTTTCCTATAGAACCATCCCATAATCATTGTGGTTAATCTTTATAACCTAACAATTATCCTGACCAAGTTTCTGGCCAAAATTATGGCCTCTAGAGTGTCATTAAGGCCCCTTTTCCTGTGTTTTCCAAAAGAACCTTCCTATACCAATAGGGTTAATCCTTGTGACCTAACAATTATTTTGGACAATTTTCATGAAGATTGAGCCTAAATTGTGGCCTCTAGAAAGTAAATGAAGAAATCTTCATTAAGGCCCCTTAACCTGTGTTTTCCAAAAGAACCTTCCCATAATCAATAGGGTTCATCCTTATGCCCTAATTCTGGCCTAGTTTCAAGAAGATTGAGCCTAAATTGTGGCCTCTAGAGTTAAACAAAGAAATTGTCATTAAGGCCCCTTTTCCTGTGTAGAACCTTCCCTTAATCAATAGGGTTCATCCTTATGACCTTACAATTATTCTTGCAAAGTATAATTAAAATTTAGCGTAAATTGTGGCCTCTAGAGTGTAAACAAAGAAATTGTCATTAAGGCCCCTTTTCCTTTGTTTTCCGATAGAATCCTTTTTTAATCGATAGGGTTCATCCTTATAACCAATCAATTTTTCTGACCAAGTTTCTTGAAGATTAACCCATTCCAACACAGTGGAATTTTAGACCGGTCCAAATAAGGAGCTGCAGACGACAATTTCAAGTTGATGGAATTTTAAAAATTTCCGTTTTTTGGATAGAAAACATTGTGGATAATGAAGAAATTGCTTGATCCAAGCAATTTCTTCATTTTCCACAATGTTTTCCAAAGCTTTTTCGTTGAGGGGCGTAAAAAGGAGGGCTTGTGTTGGAATGGGCAAATTGTGGCCTCTAGAGTGTAAACAAAGAAATTGTCATTAGGGCCCCTTTTCCTGTGTTTTGGAAAGATCCTTCCAATATTACATAGGTTTCATCTTTATGAACAAACAATTATTCTGGCAAAATTTCATTAAGATTGAGCCAAATTTGTGGCCTCTAGAGTGTTTACAAAGAAATTGTCATAAAGGCCCCTTTTCCTGCGTTTTCAAAAAGAACCCTCCCATAATCAATAGGGTTCATCAACATGACCTAACAAATATTCTGACAAAGTTTCATGAAGATTTGGTCAAAACTGTGGCCTCTAGAGTGTAAACACTTCAATTGTTGACGCCGAACGACGGATGACAGACATTCAACGATCACAAAACCTCACCATGAGCACTTTTGGCTCAGGTGAGCTGAAAATCAGAAATTTCATCAAGTGAATTTGTCATTTGCAATTTCTTTAAATTTTGACCAGTCTAAAATGTATTGTGTGGGATTGGCTTAAACTATTACAAAATGGTAAAATATTACATTGGTCCAAATTCAAAGGAGTTGCAGAGGACAATTTATAGCTCATGATTTTTAGGCACATTAATTTTTACAACATTTTTACAGGGTGGTTGATCTACTCACTATTAACTTTGTTGAGATTTCCCTGTATTTCAGCCTGCGTCAACATCTCATCGTACACATCAAACTCTTTACCCTCTTCTTGATCACTTGCCTGAAAAAGGTTACAATCAATTACAATAAGACAGAATTTTAGACTGGTCCAAATTTAAACAAGAGAACCATGATGGTCCTAAATGGCTCCCCTGAGTATGATGGTTCATGGATTTACAATATATACAAAATAGCAAAGCCTTCTGTCTAATTATTTTGGAGAAGATGTTTAAAGATTTTCTCGTTCAATCCTAGGTATATTGATGATTCCACCATATAACCCTAATTTCCTGAATAAGGCAATGCTTTGAAGTATAGACATCAATACATACCAAATATAAAAGCTCTAGGCCTAACGATTTAGGAGAAGAAAATGAAAATGGCTAATTTTCAGACAACAGTAATTCTTTGAAATATTTTGGTAGAGAGTCAATAGCTGATGATACATACCAAATATCAGGGCTCTAGGCCTAATTGTTTGGGAGAAGAAGATTCTCAAAGAATTCCTTCTTTATTCCGTTGTAAAATCAGGGATCCCAGAAAAAGGGCTAATTCTCAGAATACAATTATTTTTTTAAGGATTTTGGTAAAGGGTCAATAGATAATGATATGTACCAAATATCAGGGCTGTAGATCTTATAGTTTCGGAGATTAATAATTTCAAAGATCTCCTTCTTTATTCCTTTGTAAAATCAGGGATTGCACAGAAAAGGGCTAATTTTCAGAATACAGTAATTCTTTGAAGTATTTTGGTAGAGGGTCAATAGGTGATGATAAATGCCAAATATCAAAGCTCTTGGCCTTATGGTTTAGGAGGAGAAGATTTTATAAGATTTCCTTTGTAAAAACTTTGATCACACAGAAAAGGGTTAATTTTACGAGTACAGTAATTCTTTGAAGTATTTTGGTAGAAGGTCACAGACAGACACACGGACACTGGACAATTACCGATCACAATAGCTCACCTTGAGCACATTGTGCTCAGGTTAGCTAAAAAGTCGCAGTCTACAGTCACGCAGTCAGTGTTAAGAAAACTAGACTATCACTAATTGTGATTAGTACCCCCCCAACAGTTCCTTGACATAGAAAATACATTTTGTCACTAGAACGAAGCATTTCTTCCACAAAAGCCAAAACTCTAAGAACAGTGAACCATAAAAGCAAGTTCGCATCTTTTCTTGATACAGTTTTTGTGAAATTAGAATCAAATCCAACCTATATTTAAAGCAATATCTTTCCCCTAAACACATAACAAAATTAACTAGAGCTGTCGCCCTCAAGGGCTGACGAGAATACCCCCCACACCGCTAAAAAGGCTTTTCTATGAAGGAGTGGAATTTGAAGCTGTTTAATCACATGCATGTCATGGTGGATGAACATTGCCAACCCTCCACCTCTTTCTGATTTTGTGTTTGTTGCTAGAGTTGACTGATTAGGAAAGGTTGGTCAATATGAGCCTATGTTAAAGAAAACTGTGTGAGGAGATGATGACACAAAATTATATCCACGAAAAGTCAATATGAGCCTATGTTAAATTTTTTACCCCCGGGGGGCGGGGTCAAATTTGACCTCAGGAAATAAACCGTTCGATATTTTGTAAAGGTCAACAAGATGATGTTACTTACCAAATTTGGTAACTCCCCTTATGGTTACTGAGTTTTGCAATTTTAAATTTTGACTACTCCCCCCCCCCCCCCATTAAAAAGTTCAAAATGGCGTAACTCTGAAACTAACGACTGGACCAAGATGAAAATTGCAGGTGCACAACTTCATATGATAGGAAACAACCTGATAAAATTTTAGCAAAATTGGTCAAAAAATGTGGGAGGAGAAGAGGACATAAAATTATGTCCACGGACGGACAGACGGACGGACGGACAGACGGACGGACAACCTGATTCCAGTATACCCCCCCATAACTTCGTTGTGGGGGGTATAATAAGACAAGAGGACCATGATGGTCCTATATTGCTCCCCTGAGTATGATGGCTCAAAGCTTTATGATATAATATACAAAATATCAAAGCCCTACACCTAATCATTTTGAAGAAGATTTTTTAAAGATTTTCTCTTTTAATCCTAGGTAGATGAAGATCAAACCATATCGAGCTAGTTCCAAGAGTACGGTAATTCTTTGAAGAACTTAAATAGAGGGTGAACATTTTCTATGATATCCTTCTTTATTCCTTTCTGTAATTACAGAAAAGGGCTTATTTTCAGACATTAATTCTATCAATTATTTTAGTAGAGGGTCAATAGGTATTATTACACACCAAATATAAAATCCCTTGGCCTTATGGTTTGGGAGAAGAAGATATTTAAAGATTTCCTTCTTTATTTCTATGTTAAATCAGAGTTTACAAAGAAAAGGGCTTATTTTCAGAGTACGATAATTCTATGAAGTGTGTTGATAGATGGTCAATAGATGATGATTTATACAAAATATCAAAGCTCTAGGCCTTATGGTTTGGGAGAAGAAGATTTTTGAAGATTTCCTACCTTAATTCTATGTAAAATCAGGGATCGCACAGAAAAGGGGCAATTTTCAGAATACGATGATTCTTTGAAGTTTTTCGGTAGAGGGTCAATAGATGATGATTTGTACCAAATATCAAAGCTATAGACCTTACGGCTTGGGAGGAGAAGATTTTTTTAAGTTTTTTCACTCTGTTGCCATGGTAACAAGAGTTCTTCATGGATTTCAATTCTTTGAAGTACTTTGAAAGAGCATGACCTAAGGATCATTTATGTGAAGTTTGGTTGAAATTCCATGGTTAGTTTAGGAGGAAAAGATTTTTTTGTAATTGTGAACGGACGGACAGATGGACGGACACCTGATGATGACCGATCACAATAGCTCAACCAGAGCACTTTGTGCTAAGGTGAGCTAAAACCTATACTTGAGGCCCAAAAGCATAAATGAATATGACGACTGAAACTATAAATTTAAAATAATTCTACACGGTAAGATTACAATTCTTCAAAGAAGTTTTGATATTTTAAATTGTGACCCACCACAATTCAAAGTTTGTTGACATAAAACCATGATGTCATTGATGACTTTTTAACTTTAGCTAGTCATTCAAACAGCTAGTTCCGTCATGAAGATTAACGAAATCGTACGTAAAATTTAGTGATCAGCACATGGGCATATAATAGTCAATGCAAGATACTCAAGAACATTTCACTAAATAAAAACACAAAATTCTCTTTCCAGAGAACTTAATTTAACCCTCTTTTTGCACACTCATATTCAGAAGGCTCCTATTTGGTTAAGTGACCAAATAAATATTAAACTTTTTAAACTATTTTTCTTTTCTCGGAGGGAAGATATGGCTTTGAGAACAAAACTACCAGTTGCAGAGAAAATGAGCGGACAAGATTTTTCATTAAAGAGCTATAACTCTGTAAAAAGCAAATTAACTAAGACCAAAATAGGATATGCACATCTCTGACTTTTACTGAGTCTACCTGTGAAGTTTGAAATAAATCCATCCAATAGTTTAAGAGAAAAAGATTTTTATCAAAGGGCCATAACTCTCTAAACAGTATATGATGCATAACCAAAATAGGATATGAACATCTGTGCTTGAGACTGAGTATACTTGTGAAGTTTGAATAAAATATATCAAGTAGTTTATGAGAAATAGTGCGGACAAAAGTTACAGAGCAACCAACAGACTGACCGATTGATGGACTAACAAACCGACTCCTATATACCCCCCAAACAGAGTTGTTTGGGGGTATAATTACAGGTGCCAAGGCACTTGGTTTGCTCCACAGCAATCTACGGTTTAAAGGAGTGATTTTTTTTTCTCTTAAAGTATGGAAAGCAAATTCCAGAAAAGTTGCTGCCAAGTCTAGAAAAGTTATTCCTTTTACAGTTTTGTGACAAAGTGACTCAGTTTAGCAGAATAAATAACTTCCATTTAATATATCTTACAAAAAGGAACACAATTAGTAACAAATTTCAGCCTTACAGAAAAATTTAACTATTCCCACACAACAAAATCTTATGCTAATCCAAATTGAATGAATTGCACGCAATAATTCAAATCTGATGGAACTTTACAAATCTTTGTTTTTTAGTGGAAAAGCAAATGTCTTCATTTTCCACAATGTTTTCTACAGCCTTTTTCTTGACGGGCGTAAAAATTCTGAATTATGGATATGGAATGGGATCTTATCTAGAAAATCCCTCCTATATATAATAAAAGATGAATAACCCAACCTTACATTAACTTCTTACCTTGTTTTTAGAGTTCTCTGCCTTGGTCTGTTTGGCCTGGTACAATGTATCAGCATAGTCTCCCTTTAGATCTCCATTGATCCCCAACAAACATGCTGCAGGATTACCCAGGGCAGACATAATCTCTCCACTGTCTTGGGACTCTATGGCTTCATTGATGGCTATAATAGCTGCATGCACTGAAACAATACAGTAGAATACTCTCATTTGCAACCCTGATAATAGCTATTCACTCCTAATGGTAATGGACTGATATGGGCTATTTTTCAAGGCCACTTGGGCAAATCTTGGAATGGTACAAAAGATATATCAAAGATTAATTTGTGGAAAATCTAGACAAGGAAAAAATCATGTCTTACTTGTCTAGGGATAAGTAGAGAAAATCTTTTTCCACATCAAAGTAGGTTTAACCCATTCCCACACAGTGACGCTTTTGGACGCCCCTCAAGATAAACATATGGGAAAACATTGTGTACAATGAAGAAATTGCTTGTGGATTCAATTTGTAAATAAGCATTCAGTTGATATGAAAATATTGTGGAAAAAGTAGAAATTGCTTGTTACTTTTTCTACAATGCTTTCTCAAGTATAATATAAAAAGGGTTGAAGAAAGGTAAAAACTTACATGCAGCATCATCTTGGCTCAACTGAAATGAAGAAGAAAGCAAACTTTATTGCCAAAGTCAATAAAAAATTGACTGATCAAGCAAATCATTTATTTGGAGCGTAACTGAATGTTGACCTTTGACCTTTATATCCAACTGTTTTTTTGCTTTTTCTTTTAATTTTTATTCAAGCTGTAATTACAAGGCTTAGGGTTTTCACCAATAAACTGATTTCAATTCCTTTATAGTACATTTTAAAATCCAACGTCATTTGATTTCCCTTGTCGTAGGTTAGTAGTAGTAGCCATCCAATCACCAATTGACAGATTGTGATGTCTATCAAAATATCGGTTGATCAATTGACCAACCAATATTGACTAGAAGTGAACTTCAACCTCCAACATTGGTTGACATTCATGTGAAGCATTTTTGTTGGTTTGGCAACTTAAGCCTTTCCTGTTCAATCCCTGGCTTTTATGTCCCTGTGAGTTTATACTTGAGAAAACGTTGTGGGAAAAGAAGAAATTGCTTGTAACAAGCAATTTCTTCTTTTTCCACAATATTTTCTAACCTGTAGGCTGATTACTTTTCAAATTGCACTCACTTTTATTTGTCGTCTACAACTTCTTTCAAATTGGACTGGTCTAAAGTTTTGAAAAACAGGAAAGGGTTAAATATCATAAACACAGCTTATTCAAGCTGTAGTTACGATATTTAAGTCACCAAGCAACCATTCTACTTTTTTGTTAAATGTTACTGGCCATTAATTTTACAAAATAAAGCTTATTAATATCTAAGACAACTTTCTGTTGGTGTCAGTTTTCAGTCAATTATCACGGAACAATCACTTCCATCAGAAAAAGCATTTCAAAAATAAACAGTAAGTAAGGTAATCACTTCATAAAAAGAATTTGGCAACTCAAAAAATGGGCCAAAAGAAGAAAACAAGCTTATGCTTAGTGTATACAATGTATCCAGTCTCTAGATTGATTGGTTGATTGATTGAACAGGGTTTAACACCACTCTTAACAGATTTCGGTCATATCGTGGCAGCTGGAGCACCAAACCATGGATTTCTCACACCAAATTTTCACTTTATCCTTTCCTAACCTCCAGCTGCTCATCCCACTTAGGTTTACAACTATCCACCCATTGGTGGGAGACTAATGTCAGCAAAGCATTTTTTCCCTTGGCAGGGGACCAATCTCTAGAACTAAATGAAATATGTGACTTAATGTAGAATGAATATTCTGTATTCATAGAAAACATATATAAATGAAAGTTTTGACTCTGGTCAGCTGACTCAGTCTGCACATCATTACACCAGGCAATGTCTATGTGCAGTTCCTAGACATCACAGGTCACAATTATATAATACATGAAAACAATTTATCACAGACAATATTAATGGATCTGTCTGCACTGTAACATCACCAAGGGCAATCATAACCTTTACTTTGTTTTAGTTTTGTATTCATTTATATTGTTTTCACTCATTGTCACACAATCCTGTTTCTTTACATCCTTCAAGAAAGACGGTCTGGAAAACATTGTGGAAAATTAAGGAATTGCTTGTCACAAGCAATTTCTTCCCAAGACCACAATGTTTTCTACCCCAAAAAGCCAACAAAAATTTCATCAACTTAAAATTGTCCTTAGCAACTTCTTTAAATTTGGACAAAGTCTATAATTTTGTTGATTGGTAAGTGGTAAACCATCCATTACTTTGTATATATAACAAGTTGTTATTATAACCAATCATGGCTTTTTATCATTTTCTTCTTATCATCAGAACAAGAAAATTCATTATGAGCAATTATCCTTTTACGACACAATTTGTGTGTGTGTGTGTGTGTACCTCTCAAGAATATTGGAAAAACTTTGTGTAAAATGAAGAAATTGCTTATTACAACCATTTTTTTTCATTTTACACTATGTTTTCTACCCAGAAAGACAAATATAATTAAAAGGGAATTACTTATCATTCACTGATTTGGACAACTTCCTAAGCCAAGGGTTCTAACTCTAATTTGTTCACTATGATAATGCTTGTACGCAACAAATTGGCTTTAACTCATTCCCAAACAACAAAATTTCAGACTTGTACAAACTGAAGTTGCAGACAACTTTTTGTAGTTGATGTAATTTTAGAAAAAAATATCTTTTTGGCTAGAAAGCATTGTGGATAATGAAGAAATTACTTAAATTAAACAATTTCTTCAGTCTGGGGCGTAAAAATCAGGGTAGTGTGGGAATGGGTTAATTGCAAAGATGAAAGTTTTGAGAGACAACTGGCACTTCTTACGATGATCATGCCAAGTGTCTACAATAATATGGGATTTAAACTTGCTACCTTATCATTACAAACTAAGTGGACTAACAACTTGCCTGCCCAAACTTGGGTTTCTTTTTCGTGCTATGATGTTGCTATTAGCCCATTAATTGAGGACAAAACTTAAGACTAGTCGAAGTTGAAAGAAGATGCAGACAACATTTCAACTTAAATACAAGAGGCCCAGTGGGCCTTAACGGTCACCTGAGTAAAAGAGCATCAAGACAAGTGATTTTGTTTGAAAGAATTAGAAAAAGGTCCACCAAAGGAACATTCATGTGAAATTTTAAAGAATTTTGCAATCAAAATTTCTGTTAGAAATTAATTTTGTTTCCATAGCAACCAGAGTTCTTGGAACAAAATTATTTTTAGCAGTTTGGAAGAGGATTGTGCAAGGAACACCCCTGTTAAGTTTGGTTAAAAATTAGCCCAGTATTTTTCAAGATATAGTTGTTTAAAGAAAAGTTTACGCATGCACAGACGCACGACGGACACAGGACCATGACAATAGCCCCGCTGGCCTTTGGTTAGTGTAGCTGAAAATGTGGACTTTATTGTGTAAACAAGAGAAATATGCAATATGGTTCCATTTCCATTACTGCTTGATGGAATTTGTTCATTTTGGTTAGCCTTCTTGCCTTCGTGTCAAAGAAACTCCGAGAAAATTTTAAAAGAATTGGGCCAAAATTGCGGACTTTATCAAGTAAACAAGAATTAACTTTAAGTGTACTATGAGAATTAATCACTCAGAGTCTCAATATTTTTTTCAAGAGTTCTGAATCATTAAATCTATCACAGCATTTTAAAAAACGTATAACGTTGCCATATTGTACGAAAAAGGCACAAAGCCCAAATATTGAGACACTGAGTGATTATTTTTCTTGCTAGAAGTCTTCTAGATGATGGTTGCTACGGACAAAATATAAAAACTCTAAGCCAAGCTGCCCAGTGGTTCTTGAGAAAACGATAAAAAAGTTAACGGACGACAGACAAACGATGATTGCAATAGGTCACCATGACCATTCGGTGGTGACCTAAAAATATGAATTTCTTAACATGATGAACTTTGAACCCTGGGCGTAGCCCGATACGTGACCCCAGGTACATAAATTTCACAAACTTTAGTATACCTGTCCTACCAGTCATGCACATAAAATATTTAAGCTCTTGTATTTAGGGTTTATTAGAAAAAGATTTTTTAAGAAGAACAAAAATTTACCCCTTTCTGCCCCCGACTGGGGCCCCTTTTACCCAAAGCCCCCCCAACCTCTTTTCACAAACTGGAATTGGCATCCCCAAATGATTCTTCCGACCAAGTTTGGTTGAAATCCCCTCAGTAGTTCTTGAGAAGAAGATGAAAATGTTTAAAAGTTACCAAAAATGACCCCCTTTTGGTCCCCATTTTAGGCCCCCCTGACCTCCAGCCTTTTTATTTTCACAAATCTGTATAATCAGTACCCAATGATGCTTTTCACCAAGTTTTTTGAAATTGGCTTTGTACTTCATCAGAAGAAGATGAAAATGAAAATCTTTTAACATGATGAACTTTGACCTCTGGGTGTGGCTACGTACATGACCCCAGGGACATGAATTTCACAATTTATAATATACCTGTCCTAGTTGTCATGCACACAGAATATTTAAGCTCTGGCATTAATGGTTTATTAGAAGAAGATTTTTAAAGAAGTACCAAAAATTACCCCTTTTTGCCTCCTATTTGGGCCCCTTTGACTCCCAGAACCCCTATTTTCACAAACTTGAATTGTCATCCCCCAATGATGCTTTCTACCAAGTTTGGTTGAAATCCCCTCAGTAGTTCTTGAGAAGAAGATGAAATATTCAAAAGTTACCAAAAAATACCCCCTTTTGGTCCTCATTTTAGGGCCCCCTGACCCCCCAGCCTTTTAATTTTCACAAATCCAAATAACCATTACCAAATGATGCTTTTCACAAGTTTGTTTGAAATTGGCTTTGTACTTCATCAGAAGAAGATGAAAATGAAAATTTTTTAACATGATGAACTTTGACCTCTGGGTGTGGCCCAATACATGACCCCAGGGGCATGAATTTCACAATTTATAATATCCCTGTCCTAGTTGTCATGCACATTAAATATTTAAGCTCTGGCATTAACGGTTTATTAGAAGAAGATTTTTAAAGAAGAACCAAAAATTCCCCCGATTGGGGCCCCTATGACACCATGAACCCCTATTTTCACAAACTTGAATTGGCATCACCCAATGATGCTTTCTACCAAGTTTGGTTGAAATCCGCCCAGTAGTTCTTGAGAAGAAGATGAAAATGTTTAAAAATTAACGGACGACGCACGACGCACGACGACGGACAAACGATGATTGCAATAGGTCGCCATGACCATTCAGTCAGCCGACCTAATAATTTGAAACAAGAGCCGTCGGAGACGGATTATGCTCCCCTAAAAAGGCTTTTGTCACAAAACTGTATACTATAGTTTGAGACTTCAGTTCACAAGAAAATTGGAAGTTTGACAAACATTGAAGGAATCTATTTGGCTTCACAGGCCTGATTCTAGTAAAATTCAATATCATTATATGATAAAGGGTTAAATTTTTTACCTTGACTATCAAAGTTATCAATGAAAAATGTCTCCATACAAAAAAATAAGACTCTAACTTGAGTAGTCTTGCAGAAACAATAGAGTAGGATATATACAAAATGTAAAGCTTCATGGCATTAAGCCCCCTTTTAGCATGGTAAGGCTCATTTGGTCAAAATTTGTAATAAACATTACCTAGGGCATTTAATAAACAACATTAGTGTAAAGTAACAAAAAATTTTGGTAATTTGTAAAGGAGGTACATGTATATTTGAAAATCAATGACCTTGACAATTTGACCTTGACCAATGACCTTGAACTTAGTACCAAACAGAAAGTCCATGTCATAAGCAATGCACATGTTAAATATGAAGGCTATATCACTTACCATTGTATACTTATGGGAGATGTTAAAGTTAAAATTTTCGAAATTTTGACCTTGAGAGATGAATTTGAACTTGACTGATGACCATAAACTTAGTACCAACAGAAAGGTCATGTCATGCAATGCACATGTGAAATATGAAGGCTATGTCACTTACCATTGTAAACTGATGGACAATGTTAAAGTAAAGATTTTCGAAATTTTGACCTTGAGAATTGACCTTGATCATGACAGATGACCTTGAACTTAGTACCAACAGAAAGTCCATGTCATAAGCAATACACCTGTAAAATATGATGGCTATATCACTTACTGTTGTATACTTATGGGCTATTTAAAAGTTAAAAATTTTGAAATTTTGACCTTGAGAATTAACCTTGAACTTGACACTTACCATTGTAAACTTATGGACAATGTTTAAGTTAAAAATTTTGAAATTCTTAACTTGAGAAACGACCTTGATCTCAGCAGATGACCTTGAACTGAATACCAACAGAAAGGTTTTGTCATAAACAATGCACATGTGAAATATAAAGGCTATATCACTTACCATTGTAAACTTATAGACTAAATTAAAGTTAAGATTTTCGAAACTCTGACATTGACACATGACCTTGACTGATGACCTTGAACTTAATACATGTACCAACAAAAAGGCTTTGTCATAAGCAATGCACATGTGAAATATGAAGAGTATATCTGTAACCAATCAAAAGTTATGGCCAATATAAGTTTTTGCAGGACAAAAAGAGAGCTTACATAAAGCTTATAACATTAAGGCCCCATTTCAAATGAAATGTTTTTTTAAATGTAAATTTTCCATAGTTTAAGGTCAAGAGGATCTGATTTGCTACTCAAATATGAAATTTCATAAAATTCTGACTATTTGACTAGGAGAAATTGGCAAAACACTAATTTTTACATTAAGGCCCCTTTTCCCATGACGCAGCCTTGAATTGAGAAAATTCAAAACACCTCTCTTGGAAATTTGCTAGGAAGATTATATATGAAGTTTCATCCAATTAGGCCCAGGGTGTTCCTGAGATATGACATCGGACAGACGGATGGATGGAAGGATTGACAGACGCGCACACAAGCCGGCGACTATGCTCCCCCCCCATTCTTCGGGGAGCATAAATATTCGCAAAATCATTGTGGGAAAAGGTAGAAAAGGCTTGTTATAAGCCATTTCTTCTTTTCCTAAGATTTACTTAGTACTATTTTACAGGGGCTTCAAAAGATGTTAACGAGTGGTAATGGGTTAATGTTTGAAATGATATCAATTATTCCATTACCAAACTACTAAATTTTGGACAAGTTTAAATTGAAACAAGCTCCAGACTGATGTGCTGGTAAGATCAAAAATGAGTACCAAATAGGGTAGAAAAAAATTGGGGAAAAGATTAGGAGGTAAATTCTCATTAGCTTTCTTTCTTCATTTTTACTATGGCACGTCATAATGCTTGAATGAGTGGTAATGGATTAAGCTTGCAATTAAACATGGACTTCAGACTAGAGAGAAAGCCCGGTGTTGGAATATTTTTTTATTTTATGGTCAATCATAATCTGCAAGATTCCATAAATCCTAGAAGCATAATCTTTCCAGAATATGTCTTGTTAATCTTTCCAGAATATGCCTTGTTCTCTCTCTCTCTCTCTCTCTCTCTCTCTCTCTCTCTCTCTCTCTCTCTCTCTCTCTCTCTCTCTCTCTCTCTCTCTCTCCTCTCTCTCTCTCTCTCTCTCTCTCTCTCTCTCTCTCTCTCTCTCTCTCTCTCTCTCTCTCTCTCTCTCTCTCTCTCTCTCTCTCTCTCTCTCTCTCTCTCTCTCTCTCTCTCTCACTCTCTCTCTCCTCTCTCAATATTACATATTATATTAACCCATGTCAGAAAAAAAACCTGGTTTTTCAATTTTACACTACTCAAAATTCAAAGAGGTTGCAGACTGATTACAATTTCAAATTGATGAATTTTTAAAAAAAAATTGTATCAGTGAGTAGAAAAAAAATACTTATTACAAGCATTTTCTTCATTTTCCGTAATATTTTCCCCAGCTGTTTTCTTAGGAGGTATAAAAAAGGGGGAAATGGGTTAAATAGCATTTATGAAAACATTATGGCAAAATTTGAAATCACTTGTTCAAAGTAATTTCTTTTTTCAGCATAGCATTTTCTGTACTATATTATCCTTAGACTACTCCAAATACCCTGAATTCAACCCATTCAAACACAATCTTGATTTTTTTATGCCCCTCAAAATAAGTTCTTTACTAACAAGCAATTACTTCATTATCCACAATGTTTTCTGCACAAAAGACAAAGATTTTTAAAATTTCGTCAACTTGAAATTCTCATTTATACAACTCCTTTTTATCTGGATCAGTCTAAAATTCTATTGCGTGGTAATTAGTTAAATGTCTTGCATTACTCATCTAAATTTACGTCTGAGAAGAATTAGACTGCCGCCCATAAATAAGGTTTGTCTACAGCCACTTAATTACATGATCTGGTCACTGGTCACATCAATACAATACTTCTGATATCATCCTGCAAGGAAAACTGTTGTATAGCTATTTAGCCCTTTCCTGTACGAACCCAGGATTTTATGTTGCTGTGATTTTAAACTTGGGAAAACATTCTAGACAAAGAAGAAATTGCTTGTAGCATGCAATTCCTCTTTTCCCACAATCTTTTCTCCCACATAGGATGGTTTCATTTCAAATTGTATTCAGTTTTTTTTATCATGCAATATCTTACAATTTAGAGCAGTCTAAGATTTCAAAAACACAGGAAAGGGTTATAAACTATGTCCGTCCAGCATTTGATAAAAGTCATCATCACTAGCATTAATGGTACCTATGCTTAAATTTAGATTGATTAATTGAAGTTTAATGCCGCTTTAAACAGTATTTCAGTAATCTCATGGCGGCTGGAGCACCTAACAATGGATTCCTGGAATTTCTGACACCAGTACTACCATTACATCCTTTCCAAGCCTCCAACTGCTATCCTATGTAGGTTTACGTTTATCCACCCATTGGTGAGAGATAAATGTCGGAAAGAATATGTGCCACCGCCCGGGATCCAACCGCTGGCAACCAATATTTGAAGATTAGGAGTCTGATGCGCTCCTGACTACGCTATGATGGCAGCTCTTAAATTTAGATTGATTGAATTGGGTTTAACGCCACTTTTAACAGTATTTCAGTCATATCAAGGCAGCTGGAGCACCTAACAATGGACTCCTGGTATTTCTCACACCAGTACTATCCTTTCCTAGCTGCTATCCCATTTAGGTTTACGATAATCAACCCAATGGTGAGAGACACATTTCGGAAAGGACATGTGCCGCCGCTGGGCATAATATTCATAGGGGTTCTATCTTAAATTCTCCTCCAAATAATAGCAGAAGTAGATAACCAGGGTCCCCTTGCACTGGCGTTTTGCATGTTATGGTTAGACCTAATCTGCTCCTACAGCAAGAAAAACCAGAGACTTCCTCAAAGTGTATTTGTAGTATGCGACGATTATCTTTGCTGATGCTTTCATGAGATATTTAACTCAGTGAAGACAACCGCCAAAGATTAACTCTTTCCTGTTGTTTTTTTTTTTTAATTTTAGACAGGTCCAAATTAAAAGAGGTTGCAAACAAAAATAAAAATAGAATGCAATTAGAAATTAAGCTATCCTATGTGGTAGAAAATATTGGGAGAAAAAGGAGAAATTGCTTGTTACAAGCAATTTCTCCTTTTTCCACAATGTTTTTCTCAAGAATAAAATCACAGCAATGTAAAATCCCAGGGTTGTACAGGAAAGGGTTAAGACCTATTGGTTAATCTCTCTAGGCTATCATTTCCCTGACCATCTAAGCCTGTATATAGTACAGATGTCTGGACATCCATAAGGGAGAAACCCATCATCCGAACAGGAAAACAAGACACATTATCTTAGGTCTGTTCAAATGAGATTACACATTAGGAAAGGATGACAATTAATGCTGAATATTCTCTGCAGACTGTTGACTTCTAACACATAGGAAACTACAAGTTCAGACATATTTCAAAGGAGTATAAGACAATATGGTGCACCACATTGGCATGCTCTATTGCAAGTGCTAGTGAAGAAAAAAAAATCGAAATCATCAGGGGGCATAATTCATACAAGAGGCCCATGAGGGCCTGAGACGCTCTACTGGTTATCAAGTTTTCCGTTAAAGAAATCTGATATTTAAGGAAGTTAATTGCTCAAAGAAGAATGCATAAAGAAAAAAAAGGGGCTTTATCCCCTTTATCATTTTAAGCAACAATCCTCAAGGCCCCTTTTCCCATGTTTCATGACGGATCCACTCCATTTCCAAAAGAAAGTTACTTTATGACCCTACAATCATTCTGTGAATATTTCATCAGAATCTGACAATAATTGTGGACTTAATCACATAAACAGGATTGTTTTAAATGAAAATCAATAAGGCCCCTTTTCCTGTTTTTTCTGATGGATCAATTTCATTCCAAAAGGAACTTTCCTTACAACCTGACAATTGTCCTGTGAAATTTAAAAGACAACTTGATAATGATTGTGATCTTCATCACATACACAAGAATGTTTTGAATGATAATCTGTAAGGCCCCATTTCCTGTGTTTCAAATGCCACAATTATTCCATGCATCTTTGAAGAGAATCAAATAAAACTGTTGACTTTATTGTGTTAACAAAGATATTAAATTCAAGTTCTCATAGGGCCCCTTTTCCCCGTGATATTTTACTGTTGGTTTTATCATTTATCATCATGAAAGTTAAAAGTGAATCCTATGAAATATTGGAAATTCATTATGTTTACTAGAATATTTAAAAAAAAATCATATGTCCCCTTTTCACATGATACTTGATGGATTGTACCCAGTTCTGAAAAGAACCATCTAAGTATTTGTACAATCATTCTGTGAATCCGGTGAAATCAAGGGACATCATTGTGTTAACCAGAATATTTAAGAGAGTTTTTTTTTTATAAGGCCCCTTTTTATGTGACCCTTGCTATAGTCAGATCCACTGTCAAAATCAACAATTGGAATGATGGTACAATCAATCTGTTTAATCTGTGGAATTAATTGTGTTAATGAGTTTATAGTGAAATATTCATAGGGCCCCTTTTCTCATGATACTTTACAGAACAAACCAAATTTCAAAAGGAACAATTCTAATGAAGGTAGAATCATTCTTTAAAAGTTAAAGAGAATCAATGAAAGAATTTTTGTAACTAAATTTTCATAAGGCCCCTTTTTCCGTGAAACTTAACAAATCAGACCCAATGTACAAAGGAACAATCCTAATGATAGTTTGAAGAAAATGATAAAGACTGAGGACTTTATTGTAATAATGATGTTTTGTAATAAAATTTTTATGAGGTCCCTTTTCTTGTGTCACTTAACCAATCAGACCTAATTTACAAAAGAACAATTCAAATGATGGTACAAGTTTGAAGAGATTCTGATAAAGACTGAGGGCATTGTTGTGTTTATGAGGATTTGGTAATAATTTTTCATACAGCCCCTTTTCCTATGATACTAGACAGATCAGGCCCAATTTGGAAAGAAACAATCCTTATGATGGTACAAACATTCTGTGAAAGTTTGAACAGAATCTGATGAAAACTGCAGACTTTATCTTGGGTGTCAAATTTTTAAAATAAAATTTTCATAAGGCTCCTTTTCCTGTGATACTTGAAGGATCAGGTCTCATGTCAGCATCAACAATCGTGATTATTGTACAATGATTCTGTGAAGGTTTGAATAAAATCCAATGAAAGCTCTGGACTTGGTTACAAGGATTATAGATAAAATTCTCTAAAGGCCCCTTTTCCCATGATACTAAACAGATCAAGCCTAATTTGAACAGAAAGAATCCTTATGATGGAATAATCATTCTGTGAAAGTTTTAACAGAATCTGATGAAAACTGTTGACTTTATTGTGGTACAATGATTTTAAAATTAAATTTCATAATGCTCCTTTTCCTGTGATACTTGACGGATCAGGTCTAATGCAAACATCAACAATCATTATTATTGTACAATTATTCTGTGAATGTTTGAAGAAAATCCGATGAAAGCTCTGGACTTGGTAACAAGGATTTATAAATTAAATTTTCATAAGGCCCCTTTTCCTGTGCTTCTTGACAGTTCAAACCCTGTTATGAAAAGAATGATAGTTATGACCTTCCAATCATTCTGTGAAAGTTTCAACAAAATCTGATCAAAGCTGTGGGCTTTATTGTGTTAACAGGGTTTTATTAATTGAATTTTCATATAGCCCCTTTTCCCATGTTACTTGATGGATCTGAACCAATTCCAAAGGGAACTCTTCTTACAAAAGTATAATTATTCTGTTTGAATATAAAGACAACCCCATCTCATCTGTGGACTTACAAGCATTAATTAAGATTTTTTTAATTGAATTTTCCTAAGGCCCCTTTTCCTATGTTTCTCAATGGATCAGACCCAATTTGAAAGGAACAATCCTTATGATGGTACAATCATTATGTGAAAGTTTGAAGTCAATCAGGTGAAATCTAGGGCCATTACATGTTAACTAAGATTTTTTTTATTAAATTTTCATAGGGCCCCTTTTCCCATGAAACTTGATGGATCAAACCTACTTCCGAAAGGAACAATCCATTTAATGTAATAATCATTCTGGGAATGTTTGAAGAGAATTTGTTGAAAACTATGGACTCTATTGTGTTTACGAGGACTTTTTCAATCAAGTTTTTATTGGGCCCATTTTTCCCGTGATCCTTGACTGATCATACCAAATTTTGAAAGGAACAATTCTTATGATGGTACAATCATTCTGTGAAACTTTGAAGTCAATCAGATGAAACCTGTGGACTCTAGAGTGTTAACAAAGATCTTTGAATTAAATTTTAATAAGGCCCCTTTTCCTATGATTCTTGAGGAATCATATCCGATTCCAAAAGGTACAATCCTTATGATGGTACAATCATTCTGTGAAAGTTTGAAGAGAATCCGTTGTTAATTGTTGGCTCTAGATTATTAATGAGAATTTTTTATTAAACATTTCATAAGGCCCCTTTTTCCTGTGTTTCTTGAAGGATCATACCAAATTTCAAAAGGAATAATCCGTATCATAGTACAATCATTCTGTGAAAGTTTGAAGGGAATCGAATGAAAACTATTGAATCCAGAATTTTTAAATTAAATTTTCATAAGGCCCCTTTTCCCCTGTTTCATGACAGATCAGACCTATTTTCGAAAGAAACGATCCTTATGATTGTAAAATCATTCTGAGAAAGTTTGAAGAGAATCCGAAGAAAACTGTGGACTCTATCGTGTAAACGAGGATTTTTAATGGAGTTTTGAATTGAATTTTCATAAGGCCCCTTTTCCCATGTTTCTTGACGGATCATACCAAATTTCGAAAGGAACAATCCTTATGTTGGTACAATCATTCTGAGAAAGTTTGAAGAGAATCCAATGAAAACTGTGGACTCTATCTCGTAAACGAGGATTTTTAATTGAATTTTTAATGAATTTTCATAAGGCCCCTTTTCCCGTGTTTCTTGACGGATTATACCCATTTTCAAAAGGAATGATCCTTATGTTAGTACAATCATTCTGTGAAAGTTTGAAGAGAATCTGATGAGAACTGTGGACTCTATCGCGTAAACGAGGATTTTTTAATCAAATTTTCATAAGGCCCCTTTTCCTGTGTATCTTGACGGATCATACCCATTTTAGAAAGGAACGATCCTTATGATGGTAAAATCATTCTGAGAAAGTTTGAAGAGAATCCGATGAAAACTGTGGACTCTATCGCGTAAACGAGGATTTTTTAATTTAATTTTCATAAGGCCCCTTTTCCTGTGTTTCTTGACGGATCATACCCATTTTCGAAAGGAACGATCCTTATGATGGTACAATCATTCTGAGAAAGTTTGAAGAGAATCCGATGAAAACTGTGGACTTTATGGCGTAAACGAGGATTTTTTATTGAAGTTTTAATTAAAATTTCATTAGGCCCCTTTTCCCGTGTTTCTTGACAGATCATACCCATTTTCGAAAGGAACGATCCTTATGATGGTACAATCATTCTGTGAAAGTTTGAAGAGAATCCGATGAAAACTGTGGACTTTAATGCGTAAACAAGGAAAAGTTTAACGGACGGACGATGGACGGACGGACGGACGCACAGACGCACGGACGCCGGACGGGAAAAAGCCATGGCTATAGCTCTAGTGGCCTTCGGCCAGTAGAGCTAAAAATCCCCCATAGAAGTATGGATTGCTCTTGACTGGCGAGTCTGTCTGTCCTAATCTGACAATACAATGACATGTAATTATTAATGTAAACATTGCATTCATTCACCTGTAGTTTCTCGTTTCATTGGTCAGAATCTTTTGCGGTTGCTTATTGGCTGCGCCAGTTAATGCAAGAGAGTGGTGAACTAACAGAAATGAGCTGAACATCGAAGAAAGAAATATTGAAATCAAATGTGGTGGAGTTTTCAGTTGTTTACCTTATAATCGTTCTTTTAATGAATTACCGGTAGTATGGCTATTACAGAATCTTTTGTTTAAAAAAATAAATACATGTACTCAGTTATTTCAACATCTCTTTTCCGGGAATGAAAAGTCGTACTTTTGAACAGGCTACAGCTACGACATAATGGTTGCCAAATTCACACTACCCTTGCTTTCTCTCTCCTCTCTTACTCTCTCATTCTTTCTTTCTTTTTCTCTCTCTAGGTTTGAGCCTGTTTTGCTGGTTTAACCCTTTTCTGTTTAATCTCTGGTTTTTATGTCCCTGTATTTTTATACTTGAGAAGGCATTGTGGAAAAAGAAGAAATTGTTTAATCCCTGGTTTTTATGTCCCTGTGTTTTTATACTTGAGAAGGCATTGTGGAAAAAGAAGAAATTGCTTGTAACAAGCAATATCTTCATTTTTTCAGAATGTTTCTTTCAAAAAAGTTGAAATAATCTAAAATTTCATCATCATAAAAGTGTCTCTGTAACTCCTTTCAATTTGGAAGTTGTGTCCATCGTGTGTATGTGCCTGCACCCTAAACTTTAAATACTTTCCCAATTGTTTTTCTTGAGGTGTGACCTAAAGTAAGTAAGGGTATGGGTTAACTTGAAAGTAAGTATCTTTTAGGATTAAAACATTGTGATAAATGGAGATATTGCTCCTTGTCATTGAATTCATTTAACAATTTTTCAGCCATATAGCGACAGCTGGAGCGCCTAACAATATATTCATGGTATATCTTGCACCAGTTTGGATTGGACCCATGACAGCCTGTCCAAAATGAAGGAAGTTACAGACGCCACGTGCTAGAATTGGAAATTAAGCTCCAAATAGGGTAGAAGTCATAATGAGAAAAGGAGAAATATGCTTTCCCACAAAGTTTTACATTATTGTATTTCTACAGTGCGACAGAAAGCATCATTATGTAGTAACAGGTTAATAAAGTTTTTCATTGAAATAAAATATCAGAATTTTGTGGGAAAGATTTTAACCCTTTCCTATTCAATCCCTGGTTTTTACTTCCCTTTGTTTTCACACTGGAGAAAATATTGTGAAAAAAGCAGGAATTGCTTGTCACAAGCAGTTTTTCTTTTTCACATTTTTTTCACCCTACAGAATGATTATTTTTCAAATAAAATTGACTTTGAATAGTCGACTCCCAAACTTTTGAATTTGGAAAGTTTAGAATTTTGAAAAACAGGAAAGATTTTAAGAAAATTAGTAAAAAATCTAAATAACAGACTGCAATCTTCAATTCCCAATATTGAGAATTTGAGGGAAGGAGACATTTTACAGCATGGTAAGTGTCATGAACATTAAGTGGAATACAAAGATCTCTATATTGATTCAAATTATATAACACCAGGACATTGTTATATTCCAGACAATAAAATAAAACTTTCCAATACATTTCTATTGCTTGTAACACTTTCCCAAGGATTGAAAATTTACACTGAAGAAATTTTTCAGATCTTTATTAAACGATGTTTGTGAGGACTCTCCAAAAAACTATGCTAATCTATTAGCACATAATCCTGACTTTTTATGCACCAAAGGAAATATATTTTTGAAAACAGATTGAAACAATATGTGCTAGTGAAACAATATGCCCTTGCAACAGCCTCTTTCTGGAAATGTGACCTTGATAATCGGCCTTGACCTTGATGGATGACTATGGCCATACAACTAGAACCAACTGATGCCTATAAATGCAAGGAATGTTTGTACCAAATATGAGCAATGTATCTTTAAACAGTGAAGGAATAAGAGCAAAATGTTAAAATTTTGTATTAAGTTTACAAAACTGTTTGAATAGATGGACGTACCTATTTATACAACTAACTAATACCTATGTAATTATACATTTACCTGTAACAATTTTCAAAGGGTCGCTTTCTTGTTACCAGCAATTTCTTCATTATCCACAATGTTTCCTACCCATTAAGGCTAAGATTTCTAAATTTCCATCAACTTTAAATTGTCGTCTGAAATTCTTTAAATTTTGGCCAGTCTAAAATTTGTTGTTTAGTAATGGATTAATCCCCAAAAAGGTCCCTTTTAGCATGAGAGGCTCCCTTTTTTTTTTCTTTAGATTCAATACCAGAAACTAATTCAAATAGTCCAATATGGAGGGTACTGCATCATGCCCGATTCCAATTTTCAAATAGTCGAACCAGCTGCACTCCCCTGGGTTTGTACTTTGTTTAGCTTGTATAAAAACTTCTAGTCTCTTGTACCACAAACTACCATGGTTTTACTGTATTCCATCTTTAAAAAATCTCCATAAATGTCACAAGTAGTTGCTATTATGGAGGATGTGTTTATTAGGAGAAATATAGTAATGAATTTTGCCCAATAAAGTTTTAGAGTTTTGACAGAAGAATTGGCTGTCTACAGTAAAATGTCTCAATAAGGCACAAGTGTGTTTATTGATTTCTGTGATTTCTCGAGAGATTTATATTTCTGAGAAACATGAAGGTGACCGGGAACCTATCCATCCAATGAAGCCTAGTTTATTGCATAATCTGTTGATGATACAGTTTTAACTCTTTCCCTTTTTTTTCCAGACTGATCCAAATTTGCAGATGAGGATGCAGAGGTTGCAGATGACAATGGAAATTGGGTGCATTTGGAAATGAAACTATGTGGTAGAAAATATTAAGGGAAAAGGAGAAATTGATTGCTACAATCAATTTCTCCTTTTTCCACAATGGTCTATCAAGTATATAATTACAGCAAAGAGAAATCCCTGTTTTGTACAGTGTTAAATGAGTAAATTTTACACTTTCTTGCAAGAAAACATTGTGTACAATAAAGAAATCCTTATACCAAGCAATTTTTTCATTTATCAGAATGTTTTCCCAATTGTTTATCTTAAGGGTTTTCGAAAAGCGTCATTGTGTGGAAATGGGTTAACCCATTCCACATAATGACGCTATTTGCCACACATCAAGAAAAACAGTTGGGAAACATTTTGTAAAATGAAGAACTTGCCTTCTACCAAAATAGATCTGAAATTTCACAAACTTTATACTGTTGTCTGCAACTCCTATTAATTTGGATCAGCCCAAAATTTTGCTGTCTGGTAATGGGTTAACAAGATATGTTGTTCATTCCATGTTTCAAGTCAGTATCTTTTCCTTTCCTTTTATACCGCTAACCATCATCCTTATGACCAATTACTAAATGCAATAAAATGACTCAATATCCTGAAAGATTAAGTTTGTAGACAAACTGGAATCTTTCTTAGTATACATTTATCCCCCTTATTAAATCACTAAAACCAGAACAATTTATTGTGGTAGTTCTAATCAACACCGGTATTTTCTGCTATAACAACCTAATCCAGTATGACCCTAGTTCTTGGCGCAAAACAGTTCTAAAGTAGTTAAATATTACAAGATTTTATAGGACTAAAGTAGACTTAAATAATATCTGGATAAACACACATTTTCTCTATATATTCTGTTATAGTTTTGAAGAGGGGAAATGCTGACTCTAACTTGTTTTGGGTTAGGGTGTTTTGGGGTTTGGTTTTGTTGTTGTTGTTAAGTTTTATTAGTTAACCTTTGTCATGCTGATCCTGGAATATTCCTGTTTTTGAAAGATCAGCCTGCACATAAATGCAATCTGATATTAGTCTACGCCACCTGCTAGTGCCTTTTACGCAATATATGTTTGTGAAATTGACCTCATGATTATTTTTCAAACGCTTAACCTATTACACAAGGCAAAATTTCAGACAAGTCTACATTGCAAAATGTGCAAACCACAATTTCAGATTGGGTAAATTTAAATCAAAGTACTGAAAAGTACTATAAGCTAGCAAAGCATTGTTTTGTTCAGTAATCTTCTTTGTCAAACATTATCAACCCAATCCGACACAATCCCTCCGTTTTACGCCCCTTAAGAAAATAGTTATGGAAAACAATGTGGAAAATAAAGAAATTGCTTGCAACATTTTTCACATTGTTTTCTACATAGACAGATAAATATTTTAGAACTTTCAGAAATTTGAAATTGTTGACTGCATATTCTTTGAAGACTCTGATCAGATTCATTTTTAACACAATGTTCTCAAGTGAGCTAACAATACCTAGGAGATACAGGCAGAGTTTGCTAAATTCTTTGAATACATAAGAACTACTTTTCATTGTGCAGGCATTTAACGGATTCAGAGTGGTTAAGCCTCCAGTGGCAGTTTGCACTAGTTGAGCTTTGAGACGACCTAAATTTTGGCTGTTAACTTAAGCTATCAAAGCTAACGCCTTGCTAGCTAAAATAACACTTCTTTTTAGGGTTGGAGATATTGTGGACATTGAAGAAATGGGTGCAAGCAATTTTTCTTTTCATTGTCCACAATGTCTCGTAAGCTTTTTATAAAGGGCTTTAAAAAGCAGGATACTATTGTCATGGGTTAAGAAGTCTTAGTCTGGTTCGTAGATTCTTTATAGGGAATTAAATCTTTCCAGTTTGGACAAGGATATCTATTAATCCATTACCAGGCCACACAATTTTGGACTGGTCCAAATTCAATGTAGTTGAAATCTTTTTTTTTTTTTCTTTCTTTTTAGGTTGAAAACATTGTGGATAATGAAGAAATTTCTTTAACATCCACAATGTTTTAAAATGCTTCTTTCTTGACAGACGTTGAGACCAGATTGTGTGGGAATGAGTTGAGTTGCTTATTTTCAACAAGAGTGCCATAGTCACAATATATACCGCCACTTTGCTGCTGTCTCACGAAAATAACTGTAGACACTACTTATTTTGACAGAACCAAATTCAAAACATTTGCAGACTACCTTTTTAAATAGTCAAGTTCAAACGGTTTGTTATGATTGATTGATTGAATGAGCCAAGAGACTAAGTGTCAAGGGGCATAACTCTTGCAAAAATCAATGAGCCATAAAATCCTTGATCCATGTACACCAACAAATTATGGTGATGACATTGACCAAATTTCATTTAAATAAAGACAAAAAGTTAGGAGGAGTTGCATTCACATGGCTGCAATTTCAATAAGCCCCAGATACTAAGTTTTAAGGGGGCATAAGTCAGGTAAAAATTAATGAACCATAAAATCCTTACTTCATTCACATCTACCAATTTAGATGGTAACATCCATCAAGTTTCATTTAGATCCAGCCAGAAACTTAGGAGGAGTTGCACTCACAAGGCTGCAATTTCAATAAGCCCCAGATACTAAGTTTTAAGGGGGCATAAGTCAGGTAAAAATTAATGATCCATAAAATCCTTACTTCATTCACATCTACCAATTTAGATGGGAACATCCATCAAGTTTCATTTAGATCCAGCCAGAAACTTAGGAGGAGTTGCACTCACAAGGCTGCAATTTCAATAAGCCCCAGAGACTAAGTTTTAAGGGGGCATAACTGAGGCAAAAATCAATGAACCATAAAATCCATACTTCATGCACATCTACTAATTAAGGTGATAACATCCAACCAAGTTTCATTTAGACCAAGCCAGAAACTTAGAAGGAGTTGCACTCACAAGGCTGCAACTTCAATAAGCCCCAGAGACTAAGTTTTAACTGAGGCAAAAATCAATGAACCATAAAATCCTTACTTTGTGCACATCTACCAATTAAGGTGATAATATTGACCAAGTTTCATAAAGATCCATCCAGAAACTTAGGAGGAGTTGCGCTCAAGAGAAAACTGGACGGACGTACGGACGGAGGGATGGAAAGATGAAGAAGATGACGCCAATAGGAGTTCTCAAATGAATCAAATTCCTTGGATCATTCTAAAAGATATGACTCTTATTTGTTAACTTTTGTTGACATTTCTTGACTGGTTTAGAAGATTTTCTAGTAATTCCTAGTAATTTTTCTACAGCCTAAAAAATACTAATGACCTAACAAATATTCTAGCCAAGTTTCATGAAGTGAGTGAAAAAGGGGTACAAACTCACCTCATTGGCTAGAATTCCTCCGATCTTACTGAAAGTTGGCATCTGTATACCATATTTGTCTAGCTCTTGTCTCATGGCACTAATTTCTTCCTCTGAAATGAAACCAACATAATTTTTTTCAGTTTATGTCACATATGATAGCATTCCCCTAGCATTGTAAGACCTTTCTCAAATTCCAAATAATGCCATGCAGTTGCAGTGGAAATCATGCAATTCATGGAATGCTACTGTCAATCAAAAATAAATTAACCAATAGTAATCTAAAATTTCACAAACTTTAAATTGTCGGCTGCAACTTAATTCAATTTGGACTACGTAGTCTAAAAATCTGCCATCTAGTAATGGGTTTAAAGGGACGAGCAGGTGGTGTAGATCAATACCAGATTGCACATATGTGCAGGCTGATCTTTGTACCTCCTGCCAAAGTAGGAATAAGACTGATGGCCTGTTAATTTTGTGAAAAAACCATTTTGTGGCCCATGAGTTACAATTGGATGATTCCCATGGCAACAATACAGCGTTGATCGTTATGACTGAAAGTGCTCATACAGCACACTCACTATACTATGAGCTTTCAAGTGTTAAGGGCACTCAAAATTGCATCAATTGTTTGTAAGACAAGATGGCCATTGGCCCTGATGCATTATTTTTATACAGGGCCACCAACGGAACATTTCTGCCAAATTTGGATCAAATTGGCCAAATGGTTTGGGGGGAAATGTTGTTTAAAAAATCTTTCTTTATTTCTATATAAATCCCACCCCCTAGGGCTCTCTGCCCCTGGGGACCGGAGGGTAATGATTTTAGAAAATATGAAAGAGGTTAATATGCTGATGTTTCATGCATAATACCAAGAGTCTATGTCTTTGGGGTTAGGAGGAGAAGATTTTTTTAAAGATTCAGCATCTGAGACTTGGTTATTAACCCTTGTTATGCTGAACACAGCATTCTATCCATAAATGTAGCAATCATGCTATATACAAGATCAGACGGACGCCATGCACATGCCACACAGATGGATGGATGCACCTCTAAATGACGCGAAAATAATAACCCTCTACCAGGGGCAAAAATTGCAATAAGCTAAATATGATTGCCTAATATTTGAGGGATTAGCTCAAAATAATTTTAAGTGCTCCCCCCCCCCCAATTTTAAGGACCTAACAAGTGCTACAGTTTTGAACTAAGAGATCCACCATCTTGTAATATACAAAGGCTTTCAAATTCTAAGATTTTGTGATAAACCTAGCAAGTCTCCCAAGCTGGCAATAAGTGTTGGTTCGAAAGTGATTAAGGTAGATCAATCATGCAAGTACATCTATGTCCTTGAAATTGCCTCCCTTACATCTCACAACCTGACAATCATTGATCAGCAAAACAGAAAGAAAGCAGAAACTTTTAAGCTATTTATGTATAGTTCAATATCAGTGAGAGCGTTAAACCTTGTCATGCTGAATAAAATCCTATTCAGAACTGCACTAAAAATTCAAAAAGCTGAAAGCACTAATTGTAGGTTACAATTTCTTTTGAATATTAGTTTCATGAACAAGCCCGAGTTGAAAAGGAAAAGAAGTAGGCTAAGATCAGACTGCACATAAAAACATGCTGATCTTTTTTCTGCCATAACATGAATATTCCAAGTTCAGCAACTAAAGGTTTAACCCATTCCCAGACGGCAAAATATTAGACTGGTCCAAATTGAAAGGAGTAACAGACGACAATTTAAATTTATGGAATTACAGATTTTTTCCCCTTAATTAATAGAAAACATTGTGGAAAATGAAGAAATTGCTTGTGACAAGCAATTTCTTCATTTTACATAATGTTTTCCCAAATGTTTTTCTTTAGGGGCGTCCAAAAGCGTCACTGTGTGTGAATGGGTTAACCAATTACCAGACAGCAAAAAATTATACTGGAACAAATTGAAAGAATTTTCAGACGTCTACAGTTTATAAAATTTTAGACTTTGTTCATTTTTCTGGGTAGGAATCATTCAAGGAAATGAAAAAATTGCTTGTTTACAAGCAATTTTTTCATTTTACAAAATGTTTTCCCAATTGTTTTCCTTGATGGGCATCAAAAAGTATCATGTTGGAATCTGTTAAGATCCATTTCTAAATATAACAGTCTGTCATTTACCAGATTAACCCTTGTTATGCTGTATAAATTACCATACTGAATTGCTGTAAGATCAAAGGGCTGAAAGCACTGATAGAACTTGTTGTTCAAAAATCAGTATTTCTTTTAGTAATCAATTTCATAAACAACTCTGGCAGGAAAAGTACAAGCAGGAGTTGTAGACCAAGATCAGACTGCACTTATGAGCAGGCTGATCTTGTCTACACCTCCTGTCAAAACAGGAATATTCCGGGTTCAGCATTACAAGGGTTAACACATGCTTGTTTATGACAAAAACATTGTATGTACAGCATACCCATTATCACAATGACACTTTTAAACGCCCCCTCAATATAAAACATTGGGAAAAATTGTGGAAAATGAAGAAATTGCTTGTTACAAGCAATTTCTTCATTCTCCACAATTTTTTCCATCCAAAAAGACAAAAGTCTTGAAGATTTCATCAACTTAAAATTGTTGTCTGCAACTTCTTTGAATTATGACTTGTCTCAAATTTTATTGTGAGGGAATTGGTTAATTAACTCTTGTCACGCTGAATAAAATCCTGTACAGTATTGCTTTTAAAGATCAAAGGGCTGAAATACTGCAATCACTGATTGTTTGTTAATATTCATATCGGAAATTCCTCTTTAAGACAACTTTGTCTTGAAAGGGATAAGCAGGCAGTGTAGACTAAGATCAGACTGCACATATGTGCGGGCTGAACTTGACCTATACCTCCTGCCAACACAGGTACATTCTAGGTTCAGCATGACAAGGGTTTAATTAAGCTTTTGTTGCCATCTTACAAACTGCAGATTGGTAATATTCTTGTTACACATCAGACCAGGATACACAAATAAACAGCAGACATTTACAAGCTGTCTAGACATTATATAACAGGAATGCAATTCCATGGTAACTATAACATATGGGTTGACAAACAGTAGATTGTGCCCACTCTAATGTGATTATTCATCCTGCCTTGACCATCCCTACGCAGATGAAATCCTTTTGTGAAGAAACAAAATTTATGTGAATTAGGATATTTTCACAAAAATCGGTAATAATGGTCATGAAAAACTTTCTGAGATATTAATGCCCTTGACCTCAAGAGATTAATTGGTTGTATGAAGTTTAAATAATTCCACTTTTTTACATCACCTTCGGAAAAGAGATCTGGTAAACATTGTGGAAAATGTAAAAAGTTGTTCATTACCCATTATCAGGCGACAAAATTTAGACTGGTCCAAATTGAAAGAAGTTGCAGAGAAAAATTATTACTAAATGAAATCTTCATCTTTTGGGGCAGGCATTATTATGAAGAAATTGCAAAAAGATATGTATTCATTTTCCACAATATTTTCCAAATCTTTACATATGAGGGGCGTCAAGAAGGACAGTGTGAGGATAGGGCTGGTCCAAATTGAAAGGAAGTGCAGAAATCAATTTTAAGTTGACAAAACAATAAAAATTTGTGGTAATAAACATTATTGCAAATGAAGAATTTTCTTCTGTAAGTCACATTTTATTAATCCAATTTTTACATAAACCATTAAGTTCTCATTGGTCCATATAAGCAATACATCTTTCATAAAATGTCTTCCATAATGTGCCATTTGATACAGAACAAGTTTCTTTATTATAAGCAAATTCTACATTTTCTACAATGTTTTCTATATCTTTTTTCTTTAGAGGTACAAAAAGGCGAGATTGTGCGGGAATAGGTTATCAATACACCCTATAGAAAGTCCAAACTAGAAAAGAGTTTCTTTCTATATTTACTTCAAAACTCATACATCTTAGCCATACGGAAATGAATCAGATATAAACAATTCAGTCTAGGCAATTAAAGAGTAAATTGCTTTCAATGTGCAAGGATATAAAGACAGCAAATTTAGTCAATATACAGCATTTTCTCCAATTAGGTAAATTTCACTTCAAGCTCCTTCAGTTTTTAACCCATTACCAAACGTCAACATTTTAGACTGGTCCAAATTGAAAGGAGTTGCAGACGACAATTCAAAGTTTTTACTTTTGGGGTAGAAAACATTGTGCATAATGAAGAAATTGCTTGTAACAAGCAATTTCTTCATTTTCCACAATGTTTTCCAATGCTTTATTTCTTGAGGGTGTCTAAAAATGTTGTTGAGTTGGAATGGGTTAAGGTATCGAGACTTGGCTTTTAACCCTCGTTATACTGTACACAGCATATTCCTATTCCAGTAGGAGGCACAAAACAAAGATCGGTCCGCACATAAATAGATGGTACAGCACAAAACAGTTGTAACTGCCTATAAACATGAATGCAGTTACAACTGTTTCATGCTAAACCATCGAAATGCAGTCTGATCTTGGTCTTCACCACTTTTTTGTCTCCTTTAAGATAGAGCTGTTTAACCCTCATCATGTTGAACCCAGAATATTACTGTTTTGGTAGGAGGTATAGATAGAGATCAGCCTGCCCATATGTGCAGTCTGATCTGTCTTTACTACCTGCTTGTCTCTTGTAATCCATTGTTGTTTATACATTAGATATTCAAAATAAATAAGTGCATCCAGTGCTGAAAGCTTCATTCTGTAGAGGATTTTATTCAGCATGACAAGGGTTAAAAGAAATAATTTCAATCAAATGTTTGACCCAAATTCTAGACTTTCTCTTCTTTCAGCCCTTTAATCTTAATGCTCTTCGGAAAAGGATTTCATTCAGCATGACAAGCTTAAGGGTTAAACCCTCACCAAGTAATACTCCATTCAGAACTACCGGAAAAAAGGAGAGCTCAGGAAAACATTGAAATGCCCTTTTCTTGCAGTGTCATCTACTCTCAATTAGACACATTTTTAACTTGTGATGCTTTTAAACGCCCCTAAATATGAAAGCTTTTGAAAACATTGTGGAGAATGAAGAAATTGCTTGTTACAAGCAATTTCTTCATTATCCACAATGTTTTCTACCCAAAAAGACAAAGATTTTATAGGTTTCATCAACTTCAAATTTTCGTCTGTGACTTCTTTGAATTTGGACTGGTCTAGAATTTTAATGTGTGGGAATGGGTTAAATTGTGGTCTGCAACCTCTATTTAATGTTTACCATTCTAAAACTGGGTTGTGTAATAACCTATTACCACATAATGACATTTTTTAAATGCATCTCAATATGAAATCTTTGGAAAACATTGTGAAAAAAGAAGAAATTGCTTGATACAATCAATTTCTTCATTATCCACAACATTTTCTACCCTAAAAAATAATGAGTTTTTGAATTCTATCAACTAATAATTGTTGTCTGCAACTTCTTTGTCTAAAATACTGTCATCTGTTAATTGGATTATGGGTTAGCCACATAACCTTTTCATGACCTTGAGATACTATATATGGTGAAAAAAGAGAAATTACAAGCTAAAGTGATTTCTTCTTTATCATCTCTTTCCCCTTGCAGGAGCATATTTTTCAACCCTTGTAATGCTGAATAATCCTTGTTGAGAATGCAAGAAACCAAGGACTGAAAGCACTGTCAGGCTCTGGTTGTTGTTCAATATTTCTATAAACAAGGAACTAACACATGGTGTAGATAAAGTGCAGATTGCACATATGTTAAGACCGATCTTTGTCTATACCTCCTGACAAAACAGGAATATTCCATAGAAAAGATTAATTTGCAATAGCTTGGACTGACCCTGCCCTAAATCTTCTATCTCATCAATCCTATAAAATAAACTTCAGTTATCATTGAAAAAAGAGAAGAAAATTCCAGTGACCAACAATTTCCCTTTCCCCACTATCTACTACTTTCTATGAAAGTTTAATCATTTAGGCATCCTTTCACAAATACTTTAATATGAACAAATTTATAACATTTTTTACAATAATGAATTTGAAATTACTTTTACAGGTAAAGAGAATATAGGATAAGCCTACAGTTAACTCACCTGTAAAATTGACCTTTCCATACAGATCTTCTATTTGTGGAGCCATTCCTAGTTTGAATAAATATAAACTGAAAAACACAAAAAATAAGATACTTTATTGTTGGTAAGTTCTTAAAATTTACTAAATTTGTTGTTTGGTGGAGAGTTGAAACATATAATGACAAATTAGGAAGATTTTTGAAATCAACAAATACAGTTCGTGTTACAAGTGAATGCTTTATCTAAAACAAGATATATCACAAAATGCCAGGTTTTGGATACCGGACCAAGACAGTCAAAAAGTATTGAAGAAACAATGATATCAACAATAGATTTGACACAGTACCTTACAAAGTAACTTGTCTAATTTTTGTGATACTATTATATAATCTAGTGACAAATGAGACTTATAGATTTGTTTATAGAAACCTTTTTGAGCAATTGTATAATGAGACAAAAACTGTGGCCTCTAGAGTGTAATCAATATTTCTGTACAATTTGTCCAAGTGACCAACTTTTCTACCTAACCACAGTCATATCTTAACCTTTCCCTGTTTTGCAAAATTTTAGATTAGTCCAAATTGAAAGAGGTTGCAGACGACAAAGAAAATTGGATGCAATTGAAATGAAATCATCCTTGATGGTAAAAACGTATTGTTGGAAAAAAAGAAATTGCTTGTTACAAGCAATTTCTTCTTTTTCCACAATAATTTCAAGTATAGATTCACAGGGACATAAAACCACGGATTGAACAGGAAAGAGTTAACTTGACTTAGATAAATAAGACAATCATTTTCAGCAAGTTGGATACAGACAGACCAATTGTGGCATCTATAATAAAAAGAGATTTTTTTCCAAGATTTGACCTATTGTCCTTCTTTCTGACCTGACAACAGGAATATTCACACTTGATCTAGTTATCATTAACCCTTTCCAACACAATCCAGCTTTTTTACATCACTCAAGAAAAAATAGTTTGGGCAAACTTTGAGGTAAATTGACTTTTTGATTGACAATCCTGTACAATCATTTGTTTTTACGTCCCTGTGATTTGATTCTTTAGAAAATATCATGGGAAAAAGAAGAAATTACTTGTTACAAGCAATTTCTTCTTTTCCCACAATATTTTCTAACCTTAAGGTTGGTTACTTTTCAAATTGCACCCACCTTTAATTGTTGCCAGCAACTTCTTTCAAATTGGACCAGTCTAAAATTTTGAAAACGGGAAAGGGTTAATCAAATCTCACAAAGTTGATTTAATGTAAGTCTTTTTAGCTTTTCCAACAAAGGCTACACCTAGAAAAATATGATTTATTCTTAACCCATTTCCAAACGATAAAATCTTAGACCGGTCCAAATTCAAAGAATTTGAAGATTTCAATCTAAAATTGATGAAATCTTTTAAATATTTGTCTATTACAAAAGAAAACTTTGAGGATAATGAAGAAATTGCTTGTCACAAGTAATTTCTTCATTTTCCACAATGTTTTCAAAAGCTTTCATTTTGAGGGATGTGTAAAAGCGTCATTGAGTGGGAATGGGATAAGCCATTACAACTGCATCCAGCAGGTTTTAGCGCTGAAGAAAAAAACTTTGGACAAACATTTTTGGAAAAGGAGAAATCGCTAACTAGCAATTTCTCCTTTTATCACAATGTTTTTTGTCCCATAGTTTTTTGGCACTCATTATTCAATTCCAGCAAACTTTGAATTGTTGCTTGCAACCTCATTCAGTTTGGACTAGTCTAAAATTGTGTCATGCTGTAATGGGTTCAATTGATTGATTGAATGGGATTCAATGCCACTTTTAACAGTATTTCAGTCATGTTGAGGTGGCTAAAGCATCTAAAAATGGATTCTTGGTATTTCACACACCAGTACTACCACTACATCCTTTCCTAGCCTCCAGCTGCTATCCTACTTAGGTTTACAATTATCCACCCATCAGTGAGAGACAAATGATGGAAAGGATATAAGCTGCCACTGGGGATCGAAACTATGACATCTCATAGTTAAAGATTGGGAGTCTGATGCCCTATTGACTGCACTATGATGACGGCCCTATAATGGGTTCAAGTCAAAAATGTTACTCACCTTAGGGCATGAAGGCAGTATATGGTTCTAGGCATATTTTTCTTGTCGTATATATCTGTGGTCTCTGGGTAAAAGATCTGAGAAAACATTCATATATATATACATATACATTGTTAATCACGAACAACTGAAGAAACTAATGTAACTATGGTTGAACCAGAAGACAAAGTTTTAGACTAGTCCAAATTCTAAGGAGTTTCAGATGACAATTTTAAGTATGTGAAATTTAAAAGGTAGAAAATGAAAGAAATTGCTTGTTACATGCAATTTCTTTCATTCACTAGTAATCACTACAATTTTTACCCGAACTTTTTCCTCTTGAGGGGCATATAATAAGGGGAATGGTGTATGAATAGATTAAAATATGTATGATCTGAATGGTTCCTTATTGGTTAAATGGTCAAATATTTACTGCAGCTTAGATGGGGTTTTATCATTACCAAACAACAAAATCAAAGAAGTAACAAACAACAGTTTTAAGTTGATGAAAATTTAGAACTCTTGGTTCAAATATTGTGAATAATAAAGGAATTGCTTCTAATTTCTTCATTTTCCAAAATTTTCCAAGGTTCTTTCTTGATGGGTTTATCACTCTAATTGATAGTCTAGTCACAAGCTTTGACTCATGTCATTATTATCTGTGTCATTATTCTCTGAGTCATAAGTATCTGTAACAAGAGTATCTGTGTCATTGGTATTACATCACCAGGATCTGTCATCATTATCAGTATCTTTAGTATCCATGTCATCAATTTCTGTGTATTCAGTATCCATATCACTAGTATCTGTGTCATCAGTATTTGTGTCATCAGTATTAGCATCATAAGTACCTGTATCCCTAATATCTGTATCAGCAGTATCTGTATCTCCAATATCTATATAAGTAGTATCGGTGTTATCAGTAACTTAGGCATCATAATCTGTATCAGCAGTATCTGTGTCATCAGTATCTGTATCACCAGTATCTATGTCATCAGTATCTATATCATCAATATTTGTGAAAGCAGTATCTGTATAATTAGTATCTGTATCCTCAGTATCTATATCACCAATATCTGTACCAGCAGCATCTGTATTATTAGTATCTGTATCACCATTATCAGTGTCTTCGGTGTCTGTATCATCATTATCCGTATCATCAGTATTTTTGTCAACAGTATCTGTATTTTAAGTATCTGTATCATCAGTATCTGCCACCAGTTTCATATCAGCAGTATCTGCATCCAATATCTGTATCACCAATATATGTATCAGCAGTATCTGTATCATCAGCATCTACATCAATAGTATCTGTTTCACCAATATCTGTATAAGCAGTACCTGTATCAACAGTATATGTTTTACAAGTATCTGTATCATCAGTATATGTACCTGTATCATCAGTATCTGTACCCTCAGAATCTGTATAAGCAGTATCTGTATCATCAGTATCTGTAACACCAGTATCTGCTTCAGCAATATCATAACCAGGAGTATCTTTGTCATCAGAATCTGTATCATCAGTATCTGTATCATCAGTATCTGTATCATTAGTATCTTTGTCATTATCTATATCAACATTATCTATGTCACTAGTATCATCCATCAGTATCTGTATAATCAGTATCTGTACCATTAGTATCTGTATCAGTAGTATCTGTATCACCAGTATCTGTTCTGCAGTATCATTGTTATCAGTATCTGTGTCATTATTTTCAGTGTCATCAGTATCTGCATCATAATCATCTGTGTCTCTAGTATCTCTTTATCAAGATCTGTGTCATTAGTTAATCATTAGAATCTGTGTTATCATTATGTCATCAGTGTCTTGCATTTGCATCTCTGTGTTTCTGTCCCATTGGTATCTGATTTAATTTATACAATCATGGTCAATTTCACATTTTTAGTCTGACATTGACAAAGTTTGGTTCCAGGGACTCAACAGTCCATAAGGGCCCGTGCTTAATGTTTACGGTTCACTGTTTTAAACATTGGCTGATCTTATTATTATGATGTCATATTTAGAGACTTCTATCTTTCCTTTAAAATGCTTTAAATAACTCCTGATACTTTGGTAAAGGGAACTGGTTTCTGACAAAGAACATGCTTGAAACTAGAAAATTAATACAGACCTGGTTCACTATGTTAAATTCAAATGGATCAAAGCATTGCAGCAGTGACTCTGAAATCTTTACAAGCTATTATATGTAGAAATAAAATTTCATTTGATAATTTGGAAACCAATTGCATGTGGGACAGCATGAGAATCAAATTCACAACCAGGAAGGATAAAGTCCAGAGCCGTACCAATTGAGCAAAAGGGACAATCATTTGGTGAAAATTTCATCAAAATCCGGTATACATTGAAGGAAAAGTTGTGCAAAAAAGGTCAAGTTTGTGCCCATCAAACATTCACATTCAGCAATCTATAAAGGAGATTTTTCTTTCAGAAAACATGTTTAAAGATATTAGTGCAAGGGAAACCCACCTGACCACACCCTTCTTGTAACTACATGTACATACATCAGTTATTCAACTTCCTGCTGTTGGTTTCCAGTGGTTATTTTAATGAATGGATTGACCTTTTCAAATTGTACCATGAGAAATTATAAATCAATCTGCAAGCAATGGTGCATATTTGTACATGGTTGAAGGTTCTTGAAGCAAAGAGCAAATTCTGTTGGGTCCTTTATCACAGTAAAGTAAACCTAACTGACATAAAAACTTACCTTTGGTAACCCAACCTCCTCCATTGCAGTAAACCACATGTTTAGATTATCTGTATGTCGAAAATGTAAACCTCTAGCCTGAAATATAAAATATTTGTTGATGTTATTTTGATTGGCTGTAAACCACGTGTTTGAGCTCTCTATATGTCTGAAACCTAAACCTCTAACCTAAATTATACAGCATAGTCCAACTGCAATAATGTGTCACTTGATTAGGACCGATCTGCATCTACATTTACAATTTGTGGGTCAAAAATGAACATTTTAAATCTTATACAGCAGGAAAACAATATAAGTAACCATAAGAAGCTACATGGTTAAAACAACATAGCCGTCTTTGTTGTGTTTTTATAAGTTTTCGTGTAAACATTTTATCATCTGTGAGGTATATTTCAATAGTTATTTTGTTACATACAGCTTTGAATTACATTTTTAAGTATTTTTATGTTGGAAATAAAACTTGTTTGTCTAAAATAATATTATATTACTAGTCATTTTGTTAAACATAACAGTAAACTAAATGTGTTAGATATTTGTATGCAGGAAGTGTCATCAACACTTTAGCAAAACATCTCCCCTCTCTCTAGAGCACACAAGGTTTTTCTAAATTTCCACCTAGTGACTTAGTTTTTGACCTAATGTGACTAAGTATCAACCTAGCTTTAATGGAGACAAAGATTCAAACCAAATATCAAGACATTTGAGCCAAAAATGTGACCTCTAAAGTGCACACAAGGTTTTTCTAAGATTTGACCTAGTGACCTACTTTTTTTACCCCATGCTGACCCAATATAAAATTTGACCCAGATTTCATGGAAACAAACATTCTGGTAAAATATAAGACAGTTGAGCCCAAAGTGTGGCCCCTGGAGTGCACACAAGATGTTTATTCATTACCAAAGACGGTTGACACATATTGCTTGAAGGACACAGCTAAATTATAAAAGCTCACCTTGAGCATGTTGAGCTCAGGTGAGCTAATAGTACATTGTCTATGAAATGCTGTATTCATGGATGCTGTGTTCATGGGTTATTCTTCATGTATCAATGGCTAGTTATTACTTAATAAATCCAATACTAGATGAAAAGTTTTAGACTGCTCTAAATTAAAGAGAATACAGACTACTTTTAAATTATGTTTGAATTTGATGTGAAATAAGATGTATTTGTTAAATACCATGCCTCTGTAACAACTTTTTTTCAGAGATGTGACCTTGATAACAGACCTTGACCTTGATGGATTACCTAAACCTTACAACCAACTGATGTCTATCAATGCCAGGAACCCATGTCCCAAGTATGAGCAAATACTTCTCAAAAGGAGTTTGAAAAACAAACAAGAGCACAGCCCACGGTGCAACGCAGGTGCTGGATAATGCAAAATTCTTAGTCGAAAAAGGGGCGTAACTCTTACAAAAAAGCTTTTAGAGTTATCCCGCTTGGTAGTCTAGATAGCTCTAGTGATGGTCAATACACTTGCCAAGCTTCATGAGGATATCTTCATTAACAACAGAGTAATTGGCCAAAGTAAAATTTGCCACACCAACACCAACGCACAAGATCCCAAGGTGATGACATTACCTTGGTTTTCTCTGAAAACAGTAGAGCTAAAAATAACAAGTTTTTTGTGTTTAGTTGACCTTGGCCCTGATGGATGACCTAAACCTTACAATCAGCTGATGTCTATCAATGCAAGGAACCTACACCCTAAGTAAGTGCTGTATAGACTGACAGGTGTTTGAATATCAGCAAAATGGTAAAATGACCTTCATTAGTGAACTTGACCTTGATTGATGACCTTGACCTTACAACCAATTGATGCATATCAGTACAAGGAACCTATGTCCTAAATATGAGTAAAATGTGTTTGAATAACAACAAATTGTTAAGTTTTTGTTTTAAGTTGACCTTGATGGATGACCTAAAATTTACAACCAACTGATTCCTATTAATGCAAAAAGTTCTGTCTTGAGTTTAGAATGCCTTGTCTCCTTCATGAATTGATTTTATAAATATAAAAGATAATCTATGAATTGTTATGAATTGATTTTCCTCTTTATCAAGTAAGTGTTTTGGATGATGTGAAGACATCCACTTATTTACGACAAAAGAGATTGACATAAATATGACTCAATGAAACAGCTGGATAATAAACAAAACAATAGACAACAAATTTGTCTACAGATTACAATTTCTAGTGTTCTCCATGAATTGATTTGCTCCTTCCTCACTATAAGTATAAATGTAAATATGCTATACAAGTTTAGTCAAAGAGTCTTGGACACCTGCAAGGCTTGTCAATAAACAAGTTACCCTAGGGTGGGACAGGTTATCCCTGCTATTTCTAGCGTAACAGTTCCCAGAGAAAATCTGGGATACCAGTATTGCCTATCTTATTCCATTACCAGACAACAAAAACTTGGACTGGGCCAAACTCAAAGATGCAGACAACATTTTGAAGTGGCTTAAAGAATTAGAGACACATAGTAAAACATTGTATGAAAAGTAGAGATTGCAAGCTACAAGTAATTAATTTTCTCCTTTCCAAACAATATACTCCTTAATAAATAATAATATAGTTCCTCAGGGGAGTGAAAATGTGAGATTGATAGGTATACTTTCAGATTGAAGGTTGAGTGTATGACTGTTTTAGTGTCAAATATACAGTACTTATTGTCTGTTTCATTCTAAAACCTTGTAACTACAGCTTGTATTCTTAAGATATAGTGACTACATAATTATTTTTTTTCTCCGGTAATTTTGAAGGCTTCAAGAATACTGAAAGCTTTTTTCAATGATGCTCTGAGAGTCATTTTAAATTCTGATCCATCCTCTCTTTTTCAAACGACCAGGACAGATTAAATATCTTTTTAGTTTATCTTAAATTACATACAGTCAAAAGTAAATAGTGCAATTATTTTCCACTTAAGATTTAATTGACTTTCTGTTTTCAATACAGGATTAAGATAACAGGGTAACCAGACTCTATATTATCAAGCCTTTCAATATATATTTGATCTGTCATACTGAAATGGTCCATTCAGGAGCCTAAAAAGTAGCCACTCAGGTAAGACTTAGAGGACAGCACAGAAACTTTTCAATATGACAGCTTTTCCATATGCATCTGAGTATTTCCATCTGAACAAAGTATTTCCACCTGATTTCAAATTTGCTCCATATGGTTACCATAGCTTTGCTCCTAACAGTAAAGCCCCCAAAAGATAGTGAGACAATATAGGAGATTATGCAGTGATACAGGACAAAACTTTTTTCTTCTTTAACCCATTCCCACACAAGCCCTCCTTTTTACGCCCCTCAAGAAAAAAGCATTGGAAAACATTGTGGACATAGAAGAAATTGCTTGTTTCAAGCAATTTCTTCTATGTCCACAATATTTTCTTCCCTAAAGGAAAATAAATTTTAGAATTTCAACAACCGAAAATTGTCGTCTGCATCTTCTTTCAATTTGGACCAGTCTAAAACCTTCTCGTGTGGGAATGGGTTAAAGGTCCAATTGATCTTGTTGAGCCAAATTTCTCACGAAAAGGAATCCTGAAATCTCTGTTAAAAAAAGCTTACAGACCCCTCCATCATTAATTTCAGAATAAGTCACAAGTGCTTCATGAACACCTTTGCAGAGCAGAAAATAAAAATAAATTCTAAAATTAATTTAAGTTGCCAACATAAAATAATTTTGAAATTTATTTTCGTTTTCCGTTCTGCAAAGTTTTTCATGACAGGCTTGTGACCTTTTCTGAAATTATTTATAGAGAGTTCTATGAACAATTTTTACAACAAATTCAGGATTCCTTTTGTCAGAAATTTTGTCCCTACAAGAGCTATAGAACCGTTAACATTATTAACCCATTCCCAAACAACAAAATTTTAGACTGGTCCAAATTCAAAGAAGTTGCAGAGGATAATTCAAAGTTGGCGGAATTTTAAATATCTCTCTTTGGATTAGAAAACAATGTGAAAAATGAAGAAATTGCTTGTCACAAGCAATTTCTTCATTCTAGACTTTGTTTTCCTGAACTATTTTCTAAAGGCCCGTAAAAAGGCGGGATTGAGTTGGAATGGGTTAAGGACCATCCCATGGGACTGAGGTCTGAAAGACAGATCAGTTTGTTTACTAATTCCTAATTGTTTATGTGCTTAAAAAAAAAAAAACTTCCATAGCAATTTCTTTGTTATCAACAATATTTTCTACCTAAAAAGACATGAAAACTGAATATTCTATCAATTTAGAATGTACGATATTGTTACAAGCAATTTCTTCATTTTCCACATTTTCTTAACAAAAAGACATAAATCATTAAGATTTCATCAATTAAAACTTGTCATCTGCATTTGCTTTGAATTTGGACCAATCATAAACTTTGTTGTCAGTTAATGGGTAAAACTTTGTCGTAATAAGGCCCTCAGTATTGACTGATGTGTGTTTACCTCTGTGATTTTTATTTGACAGAAGTAGGGTAATAAAGCTGTCAATTAACCAAATCTGACAGGTCAAACTTTATTGGTTGATAAAGTATTGAACACCCATCACGAGTATGATTAATTACCTGTAATAGAGCGTATAACTTTTGCAACTTTGCATAGTTTAATGATAGAGAATAAGAGTACTAACACGCAACCATGATGATATATTGATGATTCAGAGTGAAACAGTTGTAACTGCCTATAAACCTATAGGCTGTAACAACTGTTTCGCACTGAATCATCAATATATATCATTGGTTCTGAGCGAAACATTTGTAACTGCCTAAATGTTTATAGGCAGTTACTACTGTTTTGTGCTGACCCATGGGTATATGCACATTCTTGTTTCTGATATTTACCTACTTCACTATCACATTAACTCATACCCAAACAATAAAATCTTAGACTGGTACAAATTGAAAGAAGTTGCTGATGACATCTTTCAAGCTGATGAAAATTTTAAAGTCTTAGAAAACATGATGGATAATGAAGAAATTGCTTGTAACAAGCAATTTCTTCATTCTCCATGATGTTTTCAAAGCTTTTTAGCTAACAAAGTGTCAACTTTGATGGCTTAAGTTAACAGAAAAAAATTTCAGGTCTTCTCAGAGCTCAATGAATGCAAACTCCCACTGGGGCTTAACCACTAAATCCATTGAATGTCTAAGCCATAAAAAGTAGTTCTTATTTATTTCAGGAAAATTGCAAACTCTATTCAAATTGTAGTGAACTCTTTCAAAAGAATGCTATTTAACCCATCCCAACTCAATCCCGCTTTTTTTTAGCATCGCAAGAAAAGAAACTTTTGGAAACATTGTGGACAATGAAGAAATTGCTTGTAACAAGCAATTTCTTCAATGTCCACAATGTTTTCTATCCTACAATGGTAAGATCTTCTAAATTACACCAACTTGAAATTATCATATACAACTTTCTTCGATTTGAACCAGTCTAAGATTCTGTCAAGTAATAATAGGTTAACTCCTGAATTACTTTAAACTTGTTTATGTATCATGATAACCTTTGACAAAGAAGATTACTAAACAATACCATGCTTTGCTAGCTTACAGTACTTTCAGTACTTTGACTTCTTAAGGGGGTGTAAAATTGCATGATTGCATGGGAATGGGTCAATGGATTCAGCAGCCTACAGGTAAAGATGCTTGAAATTTCATGTGTGTGTAATTTAACCCATTTCCACATAATCTCTTTTTATGAAGAAATGCAGCTTGGTAAACCATTGTGGAAAATGAAGAAATTTCTTGTACATACCAAGTTTAAATTGTCGCCTGCAACTTCTTTCAATTTGGATAAGTCTCAAATTTTCTTGTGTGGTAATCGGTTAACTAATAACTCCCATTTGTCAGCTAAGACAAAGATCAGTTTGCAAATACGAGCTACCACATTAAAGCTAGCCAATTGACTACAAAGAAAATAACTCTGGGCAAAAAGATTATTTTATGAAACCCTGCACAAATAGAACTGTAGAGATATTTTCCCATCAATTAAGTACAGTTAACCCATTCCCAGAGATGTTTTTAGATGCCTCCCAAGATAAAAAGGTTTGGAAAACATTTTGGAAAATGAAAAATTGCTTGTTACAAATAATTCATTTTCCACAAGGTTTTCTACCCAGAAATTTTAAAAAATCCAAAATTTCATAAACTTTAAAATGTTGTCAGCAGCTGCTTTCAATTTGGACCAGTCTTAAATTTTGACATCTGGTAATGGGTTAAATGTGACCTTAAAGCAAAGGAAATCAATTTTGTTTCTTACACAATTAGGGTTGATTCTGAAAAGTACATAAATTCAACCCAACAGTTTCAGAGAACATGTTTATAAAAGCTAGTTAATGTTAGATTTTGACCTTTGGCTTTGAATCATAGCCTTGAAAATAGAGCAAACAAAATCACTTTTTCTCCTTCGAGTACTTGGACTAATACTGAACATTTTGTGTGAAATTACATCAAAATCGGCCCACTCATATCATCCAGACAAATTTGTGTAAGTTAAATTTTGACCTTTGGTGTTGAATGACCCATTTTGAACAACTAGCTACAACTAATACTGGACAATTGACCAATTGTGTGGTCAATCAAATAATCAGTCAACCAATGAAATCATTCATTTAGACTAGAACTCCAGCCATTGGCTGCCATTTCGGTGAATCAATTTTGTTGGTTTGGTACTGTAGTTACAACGTATAGGTTGCCAACCAACTTATTTGTAAAATGCTACTGCCTATTAATTTGCAAAATAACACGGTTAAAAATATTGAAGCGAGACTTAAGGTCAGATGGGCAGGGCCATAGAAGTTAGTGGGCGGGGTCAGTGATTGGCCAATTTTGTGAAAATACATCAAAATTTACCAAACACTAAGGAATTTCATCCAGACAAGCTTCAGGTCAGAATTTGACCCTGACCTGTGACTATGAACTTTAAGCAATTGAAAAAAGTTGTTTTTGCTCTAGCTTAAAAAAATTATGAAATTGTATAAAAATTTGCCATATGCCAGAAACAGCAGGAGGACATAATAACAATAACTGAACATGGCATTTTGACACACTCAGGAAATGAAAACAGAAAAAAATTATCAGAAAAGAAGAAAAGCTTGTGCGACATAACTTTTCTGTTCCATACAATGCTTCTACCATGTTAAGCACTATTTTTCAATATAACCATACTTTCAAATATTATCTGCAACATCTTTGAATATGGACCCGTTTAATTATGAGATAGTGTAGAAAATTTTAGACTGGTCCAAATTGAAAGATATTGCAGATGAAAAATTTTAGTAGATTAAATTTTGGATTTTTTCAACTTTTGGGGCAGAAAACATATTGGTTAATCAAGAAATTGATTGTAACATTGTTTTCCAAAGCTTTTTTCCTTTGGGGCGTCTAAAAGTGTCATTGTGTGGAAATGGGTTAACCTAATGCTTTCTACCCACAAAGCTTAAGACTTTTTAAATTCCAAGAACAAAGAATTGTCATCTATCTTGTCATTTGATAATGGGTTAATTAGGAGCCAGGCTGAGTTTTTTTTTCAAAATATACTCAAATGAATTGCAAGTGTGAAATTTTGTATCAAAACTGCAAAAATTTTAACCATATTCAGAACCATCTCTCATAATTATAGAAAGGGCCTTAATATAATATTCATACAGAGTATATTTCATCTGAAAGTCCCTTGAGGCTTTATGGCATTTACATATTTGCACCATAACATGAAATTGGGTTTACTAGTAAAACACATAAGAAGTTTGCATTGAAACACAGAATTGCTTAACCTTTTCCCATTTTTCAAAATTTTGGACTAGTCCTATTTGGAAGAAGTTGCAGATGACAATTAATAGTAGGTGCTATTTGAAAAGCAACCAACCTGCAGGTTAGAAAAAATTGTTGGAAAAGAAGAAATTGCTTGTTACAAGCAATTTCTTCTTTTCCCACAATGTTTTCTCAAGTATAATATCACAGAGACGTAAAAACAAGGGATTGTACAGGAAAGGGTTAATCTATTCACACACAATGAAGTTTATGATGCCCCTCAAGATTATGGTAGTATTTGTGTGAGAAATACCAGGATTCCACTGTAAGGTGCTCCAGCCTCCGCGATTTGACTGAAAGATTGTTGAAGCGGCGTAAAACCCCATTCAAACAAACAAATCTTACCTCTAGCTGCTCACCCCACCTAGGTTTACAATTATCCATCCCTTTGCTCGGACTGAGCCAAAGAACTATCATCGGGATAAATATATTAAAAACTTTTGGTTCTAAGCTACTTTAAGGAATTCTTCACAATGCAATGGAATCCTCTTTAATGCAAAACACTTCTTTTGCCTTTAATCCATTCACACACAGTGATGCTTTTGGATGCCCCTCAAGAAAAACAATTAGGAAAACATTGTGTAAAATGAAGAAATTGCTTGTAACAAGCAATTTCTTCATTGTAAACAATGTTTTCTACCCGGACAGTTGAAAGAGTCTAAAAATGCATAAACTTTAAATTGTAGTCAGCAACTCCTTTCAATTTGGACCAGTCTAAAATTTTGCCTTTTGTAATGGGTTAACCAGAAATTTTTATTTAACCCTTTCCTGTTTTGCAAAATTTTAGATCTGTCCAAATTCAAAGGTTCTACATACAAAAAATTTAAAGTGGATTTTATTTGAAAAATAACCATTCAGTAGGATAGAAAATATTGTGGAAAAATAAGAAATTGGTTGTTACAAGCAATTTCTTATTTTTCTACAATACTTTCTCAATTATACAATTACAGAGATGTTAAAACCGGTGACTAAACAGCAAAGGGTAAAAGGAGCCAATTGTTCTTTAAAATCTTCTGTATTTCCCTTGAAAATATTTTTCATAAACAACTGTGTCTTAAATGGGACAAGCAGATGGTGTAGACTATGATCAGTCTTCACTTATATGCAGATTGATCTTTTTATATATACTTCCTGCCAAACAGAAATATTCAGGGCTCAGCATGGCAAAGATTAACCCATTCCCTCACAATCTCACTTATTGGTGCCCCTGAAGAAAAAACTTGGAAACCATTGTGGAATAAGAACAACATCCAGTCAATCATTTTCTTCATTATTCACAATGTTTTCTACCCCATAATTGAGCCAGTCAAAAATCTTGTTTTCAAGTAATGGGTCAAGACAAACACTACATTCAAATCCAGCCATCTGCTAATCATCTCATTTAAGAAAAAGACTTGTCACATGTCTAATTGAGCAAGACAAAGAATGCTTCTTAAGTGTTCCAAAGTGTCATTATTAAGGATTATAAGTGTTTCAGAGTTTACTTGAGAAGCTTAGCCCATTATCAGATAACAACATTTTAGTCTGGTTCGAAGTCAACAAGATGTGTTTGTGAAACACAATGCCCCCCCCCCAACAGGGCTTAACTGTGAAGTGTAGTTGACTTGTGCATAAGTTTTAATAGAGTATTTTAGTGAAAATGACAAGGAAAATTTTTTGGCATTTGACCTTGGTATGTATCCTTGACCTTATCACATGACCTTGACCTTGACATGAGAAGAGGCGTATTATGAAGATGTATCATCATGCCAAATATGAGCATTGTATCTTGAATATGCTGGTAGTAATATAGTGGCAATGTTAAGTTTTTTGGTTAAGTTTTGCAGACAGACAGACAGACTGACAGATTGATAGACGGACAGACAGACGGACCGATGGAAAACAGTAAAACAATACGCCCGATCTTTCGATGTTAGGGCATAAAATGTTACAGACAATTTAAGGTTGATGAAGTAGATATCATAGACAATAAAGAAATCGCTTGTTACAAGCAATTCCTTCATTTTCCATGTTTTTCTAAGTTCATTTCATGAGGGCCTTGAAAAAGCAGAAGAGAGTGATACACAATTTTCTGTACTATATTTTGAGCAAATATTTCATTTTTCAATAAACTATTTATAACTTAATTATCTCTATGTAACTAAAATTGAGAGAAAATGACTTCAAATAGACAATAACTATCAAGTTATTTAAATCAGCATGTATAGAATCAATTAAATCTTATCTACATCAGCAAAACAGGGTTTTGCAGGAAACAAATTTCTGAGTTCATATATGCATAAATATTTGCTTGCAAATGATAAAAGGTTGGTTGGCGTTGTGTTATGGGAACCGTGAAATTTAGGCTTGGACAGTTTATGATAAGATTTGCATCCTAGAGACCCCCATTTTTCAAAAGCGAGGTAAACCCTTGGCAAAGTGATGATCAGAGGATTGATTAACCCATTACCACACACCAAAATTTTAGACTGGTCCAAATTGGAAGACTTTGCAGATGGCAATTATAAGTTGGTGGAATTTTAGATTTTTTGTCTTTCGGAGTAAAAGCCCATTCCTGAACAATAATGCATTTAGACGCCCCTCAAGAAAATGTATTCTAAAAAACATTATAGAAAACAAGAGGCCCATGAGGGCCTGAGACACTCTGCTGGTTATCAAGTTTTCCGTTAAAGAAATCTGATATTTTAGGAAGTTAAATGCTCAAAGAAGAATGCATAAAGAAAAAAAAGGGCTTTATCCCTTTTATCATTTTAAGCAACAATCCTCAAGAACTCTTTAAGTGATTGTACAATCATTCTGTGAAATTTTGAAGTGAATCCGGTGAAATCAAGGGACATCATTGTGTTAACCAGAATATTTAAGACCGTTTTTCATAAGGCCCCTTTTTATGTGACACTTGCCATAATCAGATCCACTGTCAAAATCAACAATTGGAATAATGGTACAATCAATCTGTTTAATCTTTGGAATTTAGTGTGTTAATGAGTTTATAGTGAACTCTTCATAGGGCCAATGAAAACAAGAATCAATGAAAACAGTGGACTGAATGTTGTGTCAAGAATTTTTGTACCAAAATTTTCATAAGGCCCCTTTTTCCATGAAACTTAACAAATCAGACCCAATGTACAAAGGAACAATCCTAATGATAGTTTGAAGAAAATGATGAAGACTGAGGATTTTATTGTAATAATGATGTTTAGTAATAAAATTTGCATAAGGTCCCTTTTCTTGTGTCACTTAACCAATCAGACCTAATTTACAAAGGAACAATCCAAATGATGGTACAATCATTCTATTAAAGTTTGAAGAGATTCTGATAAAGAATGAGGACATTCTTGTGTTTATGAGGATTTGGTAATAATTTTTCATACAGCCCCTTTTCCTATGATACTACAAAGATCAAGCCCAATTTGGAAAGAAACAATCCTAATGATGGTACAAACTTTCTGTGAAAGTTTGAACAGAATCTGATGAAAACTGCAGACTTTATCTTGGTGTAAAATTTTAAAAATAAAATTTTCATAAGGCTCCTTTTCCTGTGATACTTGAAAGATCAGGTCTCATGTAAACATCAACAATCATTATTATTGTACAATTATTCTGAGAATGTTTGAAGAAAATCCAATGAAAGCTCTGGACTTGGTAACAAGGATTTATAAATGAAATTTTCATAAGGCCCCTTTTCCTGTGTTTCTTGACAGTTCAAACCCTGTTATGAAAAGAATGAAAGTTATGACCTTCCAATCATTCTGTGAAAGTTTCAACAAAATCTGATCAAAGCTATGGGCTTTATTGTGTTAACAGGGTTTTATTAATTGAATTTTCATATAGCCCCTTTTCCCATGTTACTTGATGGATCTGAACCAATTCCAAAGGGAACTCTTCTTACAAAGGTATGATTATTCTGTTTGAGTATAAAGACAACCCCATCTCATCTGTGGACTTACCAGTATTAATTAAGATTTTTTTAATTGAATTTTCCTGAGGCCCCTTTTCCTATGTTTCTCAATGGATCAGACCCAATTTGAAAGGAACAATCCTTATGATGGTACAATCATTATGTGATAGTTTGAAGTCAATCAGGTGAAATCTAGGGCCATGATGTGTTAACTAAGATTTTTTTATTAAATTTTCATAGGGCCCCTTTTCCCATGAAACTTGATGGATCAAACCTACTTCCAAAAGGAACAATCCATTTAATGTAATAATCATTCTGTGAATGTTTGAAGGGAATTTGTTGAAAGCTGGACTCTATTGTGTTTACGAGGACTTTTTCAATCCAGTTTTTATCAGGTCCCCTTTTCCCGTGGTTCTTGACTGATCATACCAAATTTTGAAAGGAACAATTCTTATGATGGTACAATCATTCTGTGAAAGTTTGAAGTCAATCAAATGAAAACTGTGGACTCTATCGTGTAAACGAGGATTTTTTAATTAAGTTATAATAAGGCCCCTTTTCCCATGTTTCTTGATGGATTATATCCAATTTGGAAAGGAACTATCCTTATGTTGGTACAATCATTCTGTGAAAGTTTAAATACATTCTGATGAAAAACTGTGGACTCTAGAGTGTTAACCAGGATTTTTTTAATTTAATTTTCATAAGGCCCCTTTTCCGTGTTTCTTGACAGATCATACCCATTTTCAAAAGGAACGATCTTTATGATGGTACAACCATTCTGAGAAAGTTTGAAGAGAATCTGATGAGAAATGTGGACTCAATCGCCTAAACGAGGATTTTTTAATGGTATTTTTAATTAAATTTTCATAAAGCCCCTTTTCCAATGTTTCTTGACTGATCATACCAAATTTTGAAAGGAACTATCCTTCTGTTGGTACAATCATTCTGTGAAAGTTTAAATACATTCTGATGAAAAACTGTGGACTCTAGAGTGTTAACCAGGATTTTTTAATTTAATTTTCATAAGGCCCCTTTTCCTGTGTTTCTTGACGGATCATTCCGATTTTCGAAAGGAACAATCCTTATGATGGTACAATCATTCTGAGAAAGTTTGAAGAGAATCCAATGAAAATTGTGGACTCTATCACGTAAACGAGGATTTTTAATGGAATTTTTAATTAAATTTTCATAAGGCCCCTTTTCCCGTGTTTCTTGACGGATCATACCCATTTTCGAAAGGAATGATCCTTATGATGGTACAATCATTCTGTGAAAGTTTGAAGAGAATCCGATGAAAACTGTAGACTCTATCGCGTAAATGAGGATTTTTTAATTAAGTTTTAATTAAGCCCCTTTTCCCATGTTTCTTGACGGATCTGACCCAATTTCGAAAGGAACGATCCTTATGATGGTACAATCATTCTGTGAAAGTTTGAAGGGAATCTGATGAAAACTGTGGACTCTATCACATAAGCAAGGAAAAGCTTAACGGACGGATGGACGCACACACGGACGCCGGACGGGAAAAAGCCATCGCTATAGCTCTAGTGGCCTTTGGCCAGTAGAGCTAATGAAGAAACTGTTTGTAATAAGTTATTTCTTCATTTTCCACAATGTTTTCCAAACTTTCTTTTCTTGAGGGGTGTCAAAATGCCTTATTGTTTGGGAAAGGGTTAAGACACATGTATAAGTTCACAAAACTTGGAATGAATGTATCCAAAACATTCAAATAGAAGCAAACCATACATGTAAGTCTTCCCAGTCTTTTTGGCCAAATTCCTTACTCTCCCTTGAAACATTCATGCCAGTTATTATTGGGTTAAAATGACAACACCATATTAAGCAGTTTTTCAATTATTTTTCAGTAGCTGGAACACCTAAACATGGCTTCTTGTCATACCTAAAATATTACAGGCACAACATTTTATCCAAGCCAATAGCTGTGAATCCCACAGAGGTGTGATTCTCATTATTTGCCCATTGGTGAGGGACAAACTAGAACTTGTCACAGTATGTGACTTAATACCCCTGCAAGTGCTTTCAGTGTAATGAGTGCTTAAACGATACAAGGACATAGCTATTGACTTTGCTTTTCTAGAAAGGAGGAGTTTGTGACACAAAATTGGTAGTATAATTAGCAATATATGTCTACAAAGCATAAATAATGTTTAAGTTCAAGGGGATATAATTCTTGAACCAGGGGGAATAAAGACTTCAAAATTGTGTCTTGATAAAACTTCAACATGTGGTTAATCTTTGTATCTTTATATAAAGTTTGAAGGGTATTGAAGCAAAACTGAAGGAGGAGTTCGCAACACAAAATTGGTAGTATAATTAGCTGCTTATGTCCACGAAGCATAAATAATGTCTAAGTTCAAGGGGAACTAATTCTTGAACCCGGGGGAATGAAGACTTCAAAATTACGTCTTGCAAAACTTTAATATGTGGTTAATCTTGTATAAAGTTTGAACGGTATTGAAGCAAAACTGAAGACGGAGTTTGTGACACAAAATTGGTAGTTTAATTATCTGTATATGTCTACAAAGCATTAAATTATGTCTAAGTATAAGGGGAGATAATTCTTAAACCAGAGGGAATTAAGACTTCAAAATTGCGTTTTGCAAAACTTCAACATGTGGTTATCTTTGTATAAATTTGAATGGTATTGAAGCAAAACTAAAGGAGGAGTTTGCGACATAAAATTGGTAGTACTTTGTACACAGACAGAGGGACACACGGACGGAAATATGGACAGACGGTCAGAGAGGCTGATTCCAGTATACCCCTGAAAACATTTCTTTTGCGGGGGTATAATGGTGACAGAATATTGGCCCAGTCAAGGTTTAAACTTAGACCCCAGAATTGAGAACACAGCATGTTTCCTCCACTTGTGTAATAGGAAACAGGCATTGATGATCAAGAAAGTCCCCACAACACGTCAACTACTGAAAAATGCTTCATCAACATTATTGGTGATATCCAATTATAGGAAAGGATTAGAGGTTGGCAATTAATCAATAAAGTATTGCATCCTAGAATCGGAGAATTTTTCTTGCAACTTGTTATTGGTTACTTCACACTCGTTTATAACTTCTGATGAGAATGCTTGATCATGCATACCTAATAAGCCTCTTTCAGTTTGCCCCAAGGGCACAGCCAATTTAAAATCACTACTATTTAACCCATTTCAATTCAATTCAGCCTTTTCATCCCCCTAAATAAAAACTCAAAAGAAAAACATTATGTACAATGAAGAAGTTGCTTTTAACAAGCAATTTCTTAATCAAAGAACTTTTAATTCTTACTAACTTAAACCTTCTCATATTGAACCCAGTATATTCCTGTTTTGGTAGGAGGTATAGAGAAAGATCAGCCTGCACTATGCATAGTCTGATCTTATTCTACACCTCCTACTTACCTTGCTAAGTTAAGAGTTATTTTCAAAATAAATGTTCAAAATAATTATTAACCCATAATGTTTGCATAATGTACTGTCAGCCTTTTGATTTCAATGCAATTCTTTAGAGGATTTCATTCAGCATGACAAAGGTTAAAATTGTTGTCTAAAACTTTTTGCAATTGGAGCTATCTTAACCCTTTCCCGTTCAAATACCGGATTTTACGTTCCTGTGATTTTATACTCGAGAAAACATTGTGGAAAAAGAAGAAATTGCTTGTAACAAGCAATTTCTCCTTTTTCCACAATATTTTCTACCACATAGGATGGTTTCATTTCAAATAGCATCCAGTTTTCATCGTCGTCTGCAACCTCTTTCAATTTGGACTAGTCTAAAATTTCAAAAAACAGGAAAGGGTTAAATTTCCTGTTCTGGTAGTAGGTTAAATAATCATTTCCATGATATGGACATTGATGAAAATTGGACCACTGATGAAATTCTTCCTGAAGTAATCCAAAATATATAGACATGTGTACACACAACAGTTACTGTGTTGATATAATAAATGTTCACCTTGCAAAGACTTACATGCTTATACAGTTTAAAAGATTTTATTAACTTTCTAGGGAGAAAAACATTGTGAAAAATGCAGAAATTGCCTTTTTTTAAAGCAATTGCTTCATTTTCCACGCTTTTTGTGCACCTATTTCTTTTGAAATCTACCTATTACTATAGAAGATATGCTCCGAACAAACTAACACACATACAAACACACACACATACACACAGAGGCAACTCTAAATGCCCTTCAACATAATATGGCTGAGGCATAGAATTTGCAAACAATTGTAAGTTAAAAAATTTTTAAAATCTGTATTTCAGGTCGAAAAATTGTGGATAATGAAGAAATTGCTTTTAATAAGTAATTTCTTCAATATCTACAATGTTTTCCAAAGATTTATGTTGAGAGGGTGATAATCAGACAATTATGACCAAATTATTTTGAAATTTTCTGGGAAATGGAGAAATTACTTGTAACAAGCAATTTTTCCTTTTCTCAAATGGTCATCCACCTTATTTGTTACTTGTTTTTAAATGTAAGCACAATTCAAAATGTCAATTGTAACTTCTTTCAATTTGGACCAGTCTAAAATTTTGTTATCTGGTCATTGGTTAAGCATTATCAAATCGTTTGGTAAGAAGGTTCTGTGTCACCTTCCTTAAAACTTATCCGATCTTTTTCAAATATTCTGTTCCCATTCCCACATAATCCTGCTCAAGAAAAAGGCTTAGGAAAACATTGTAGAAAAAGAATGAATTGCTTGTTACCACCAATTTCTTCCATTATCCACAATGTTTTCTTCCCAAAATGACTAAGACTTTTAAAATTCATTGTCATCTGTGACTTCTTTCAAATTGGACTAGCCTAAAAAAAATAATTTAGTAATGGGTTAAGGGATATTTTCATGAGGCCTAAAAGTGAGCAAGTTTGGCCAGGGGGACCTACCTTAAATCTTGTTTGATCTTTATCATATATTTTCTTCAGGGAGCATTTTTGAGGTGCCATAAAATGGGCAAGTTTGCCAAGAAAGACTCCATTCCTCAATCCCTCTTCAAGTTCTGTAGTGGGAGGTAACTCTTCATTTATACATGCCTGGATCCATCTGAAAATATACAAAAAATATCCAGAAAATATACAGAAATGTAATTGATGAACTTTTTAGCTCAGTCTTATCTCAAGAATGACTTTTGAAATCAAAAAGTTTAACCCATTCCCATTTAACTGATCGAATTTGAAAGAAGATGCAGACGACAATAAGAAATTGGTCTTTTTCCGCTGGCACTAATATTCCTACTATAGTAGATTCAATGGCATCTCCCCGATTAATTCTATCAATCAAAAAAGTGTTTAGAAAGGGTCAAAGGTTACATGACATCATTTTGGGAGCTACTATACTAATTCGACTTGAACATTAGTTAAAATGGTAGGAATGTTAATCCCAGTCGAAAAAGGCCATTGTTGTTACAAGCAATGCTAAAGCTTTTTTCTTGAGGGGTGTTAATTGTATTTTGTAGGAATTGGTTAACCCACACAATAATGCTTTTGGACGCCCCTCAAGAAAAACAAAAGGGAAAACATTATGTAAAGAGAAGAAATTGCTTATAACAAGCAATTTCTTCATTTTACACAATGCTTTCAACCAAGAAAGTTGAAAAAATCTAAAATTTAGTAAACTTGACATTGTCGTCTGCAACTCCTTTCAAATTTGACAGGTCTAAAATTTCGTCATTTTTGAATGGGTTAATGGAGTTCCCATGAGGTTCCTTATTGCTTGACCAACATAATATTGACTCATTTGCTTATCCGATTCCCACAAGTGCTCACTTGAGTAAAAGCTTAGGACAAACTATTCTAGAAAAACACCAGTTTATTCCTCATGCAACATGCAAAACTTTTTAAAAACTGCTACAAACAAAATATCAATGCTCTAGGATGTCTGGATTTGGAGAAGATTTTCAAAGTTTTCCTTCTAATAATTCTATGTACACAGGGGGGCCCTGGCAGCGCCCAAATACACCAAAGAGGCATCACATTAATAAACTTTGTTGAAGGCACCACATACTAAATATCAATGTTTTAAGCTTTCTGCTTTTGAGAAAAAACATTGTTCTAAAGCTTTCTGCTTTTGAGAAAAGATTTGTTGAAAACTAGGCTGAAAAAAGGGAACACACAAGCAAAGCCTAAATTGACCCAAGGTGCACAAAATCAAACTAGAGGCTCTTGAGCGCCTGTATGGCTCCACAGGCATGAATGTACTGATTAAGCAAATTTTTCCATTAATTTACAATAAACTGAGTATAATGAAAAAAAATCTAAATTATTGAAATCTTTGAAATAGTTCTAGAGATCCTTTTCAAACTTTTCATTGTATTTACAAAAGTCAAGTCAAGTTATGTTAAATTCATTATGTAAAATTTTCACTGTATACCATATATGGACATAACCCACTACCATAATAGCCATGTTTTTCAACCAATCAAAATTATATGAAGGAATCTGACAAAGAGTCATCTGGTTGTCATTCCCCTGAAATTTGCTTGAAATCCATCAACAGGTTTCTGAGAAACTTACAAAGTTTTCTGTATATACCATATATGAAAATTAGCCCTGCCCATTGAAGCCAAATTTTTCATCTAATCGAAATTCTTTTTCATAAACTAATAAAAGGTCACCCAAGGATCGATTTGGTCAAATTTGGTTGAAATCCATCCACTTGTTTCTGTGAAGATTTTACCATATATGGAAATAGACCCGCCTATTAAAGCCATGTTTTCCATCCAATCAAAATTCTTTAAAGGAATCTGATGGAGGTTCAATAAAGGATCATTTCTGTGACATTTGGTTGAAATCCATCATTTAGGTTCCAAGAAGAAGATTTTCAAAGCTTTTACAATATATGGAAATAAGCCCCGCCTATTAAAGCCATGTTTTTAATCCGAGCACGTTTCTTTGAAGGAATCTGATAAAGGTTCACCATAGGATCATTTCTGTGAAATTTTGTTGAAATCGTTCCAATTGTTTCTGAAAAGAAGATTTTCAAAGCTTTCATCATATATGAAAATAAGCCCCGCCTATTAAAGCCATGTTTTTAATCTGAGCACATTTCTTTGAAGGAATCTGATAAAGGTTCACCATAGGATCATTTCTGTGAAATTTTGTTGAAATCAATCCAATTGTTTCTGAAAAGAAGATTTTCAAAGCTTTCATCATATATGGAAATTAGCACCGCCAATTAAAGCCATGTTTTTCATCCAATCAAAATTCTTTGAAGAAATCTGATAGAGGGTCGCCAAAGGATCATTTCTTTGAAATTTGGTTGAAATCTATTCAGTACATTCTGAGGATAAGATTTTCAAAGTGAAAGTTACAGATGGACAGACGACTGGATGCACACACGCAGGACGGACACAACGCCATGACAAGAGCTCTCTGCCTTTCAGCCAGTGGAGCTAACAACTATGTAGGGGTTTGCTAGGAGATTTTACAAATCAAATATCATGGCTCTAGATTTTCTTGTTTTACATTATAAGATTTTCAAGCTTTCTTTCTCTGTTTCTATTTTCAAATAGTGCCTGGGCAGAGCCCAAAAAGAGGCCCTAGGGGCATCAAATGAACAAAATTTGTGAAGGTTCACTTGAAGATTCTACAGACCAAATATCAATGCTCCAAGCTCTATCAAAGTCTTCTGCCTTTAAGTTTTTACAGAGTTCATTATTTCACTCTTTTTGTTTCCCTATCAACCACACTTATGGGTAAATTTCAGTCATTTGGACACATCTCTGCCAACTTTCATCCAGATTGGCCTTACAGTTTGAGAGAAAATGATTAAAGAAATTATTAATAGACGCACAACATCATTGCTGAGGATGCCGGCACCAGACAATGGAGGACATTGACAGATCACAATAGATCATTTTATGCTCTGGTGAGCTAAATAAGGTTATTTCAAAAACACCCCTCCTTGTGTCATAGTCTTTTAGGAGAGTAGATGATATGACTAAAAGATTTCAGTTCTCATGTAGTGTAGATGTAACTAAAATGGCCGAGCCACCGTCAAAGCGCAGTTGGTAGCGTGTCGGACTGTCAATCTAGAGGTCCAGGGTTCGATCCCCGACGGCAGCACTCATCCTTTCCGACTATTTTTCTCTCACCAATGGGTCTATAATCATAGACCTATGTGGGATAGCAGCTGTAGGCTAGGAAGGGATGTAATGGTAGTACTGGTGTGAGAAATACCAGGATTCCATTGTTAGGTGCTCCAGTCGCCGCAATATAACTGAAAGATTATTAAAAGCTGCGTAAAACCCCATTCAAACAAACAAACTAACATAAAATGGCTAAAGATCTGAAGCGAATAATGTTTATATCCCTGAGAAAACATTTACATTTAGCAATTATAATTATTTTTATATTTATGAAGTGTTTACCATGTTGATATCTTTGAACAATAAATGATTATAAACTAAGGTTATACAGTATGACTTCAAGGGTCATTATTTACATACATATATGTGTGGGATTACAGCCTGTGAGAAATATGTCAACAATCTGTGACCTTACTACCAATTACAGTGTTTATTCACAGCTATAAATTAATAACTAGTTTGTAAATTCTCATGGCTCAACCACAGGTACTTGGAGTCAGAAACAAATTACAAAATTTACAATATCTTAACATAATATGAATAAGGTTACACAACTGTTAAATTTTATGGGAGTGTACAAAAACACTGGTTTCTGCCATAGGAGCTGATTGACTAGTGTAGAGTGAGAGCAGAACCGGCATCCTTGTAAAACCATCTGTTTCCATAAAAGACTTGGTTACTGTGCATCCTTATACATTTAATATTCGGTGGTTAAATTCGGCAAAATGTTAATAAAAATTCCTGAATCAAGTGCCTGTGGGCTCAAGTTAGCATTACTAAATAAATTGTGATTCAATTAACCTATTACTAGATGACAAAATTTTGGACTCAAAGATGTTGCATTCAACACCTTTAAGTTGAGGCAAACTTAATTTCTTTTCACATTTGAGATAGAAAACATTGTGAATAATGAAGAAATTGCTTGAAACAAGCAATTTCATCATTTTCCACATCTTTATCCACATCTTTATTTCTTGGGGGAGTCAAAAAGTTTGATTGTGTGGGAATGGGTTAGGTGTTACTTTAACCAGTTACAAGACTTGAAGTTACAGACAACATTTTTCATTTCAAGAAATTTTATCACATTGGGTAGAAAACATTGTGGGTAAAAAGGATAGGGCTTGTATCAGGTTATTTCTTGATTTTCCAGAGTTTTTTGGCATGAAAAGCAGAATCATGCTGGAATGGGTTAAATCAGATCCCTACTGTAAAGACAATACCACATATTTGACCATAATGTAACATAGCAACATTTCCTGTATTTATAATTATACTGACCTAGGTTGGTAACCAGTCTAAATCAATATTTTGTCTTTGAACTCTTGAGGGGGATTCTGATTGCCTATGTCAATTGTCTTGTCCAATCAGAGCCCTTGTTACATAATTTTGAATTTGACTTTGAATTAGACAGGTTACTCAGGGACCCTAATGATATCCTTTGAACAATGTTTGATTCACCCATTACCAGATGGAAAAAATTTAGACTCGTCCAATTGAAAAGGAGCTGCAGACGACAATTAAAAGTTATCGAAATTTTTCATTTTTTCAACATTCGAGATAGAAAATATTGTGTAAAATAAAGAAATTGCTTGTTACAAGCAATTTCTTTATTTTACACAATGTTTTCTCAATTGTATTTCTTGAGGGGCGTCTAAAAGCATATCTATGTGGGAATAGGTTAATATGTTGACATTTGTACAACTAAAAATACACAAATACTATATAATGTTTGGGACTTTTGAATTAGGCCAGCTACTCAATAGGGACCCTGATGATATCTCTTCAACAATGTTTGATAAATGTGTTGACAATTGTACAAAGAAAAATATACAAATACTATATAATGTCACTCTATTAATATCCATTTTGTAATAAAAATCTCAAAGATCTACAAGAGCCATGTCAGACAAGCTTGATAGTAAACTGATGCCAGTTACAATTAGGCTTCTTGTGCACTGCATTTCTTCTCAATGAGTTCGACAATAGCTATTATACTTTCAGTGATATGGTCAGGACAAATTCTAAGTCTTTAAAACAACAAAGGGCAGTAACTCCAAAATTATGCAAGCAAGAGTTGTGGTTCTTGTGCACTGCACTTCTCCTCAATGAGACCTATCCACCTATGAAGTTTCAAGTTGATAGCAATTATACTTTCAGAGATATGCTCCGGACAAGTTTAGTGATGGAAGGACGGAATGACAGAATGATGGAATGACGGAAGGACGGAATGACGGACGGAGACCATTACTATATCCCCTTCCATGAATACAGCAGACAGGCACAGACAATCTTCATTATTAAAAGCTTTTCCACTTCACTTTTTAGGGCATGCTCTTAAAATATAGGGCTGATTTACCATACTCTCAGTCCTTTAGTTAGAAATAATATTAATTGACTTTTTGATACTAGCAAAAAAATACAATAAACAAATATACTTAGCCCATTCCCCCACAATTTACTTTTTGATACCCCTCTACGAAAAGCTTTGGAAAACATTATGAATAATGAAGAAATGGCTTTTTACAAGAAATTCCATCATTATTCATAGTGATTTCACTCTCACAAGACAAAGAATTTTGAAAATTCCATTTATGATGATTGTTGTCTGCAAATTCTTTGAATTAGGACCAGTCTAAAATTTTGTCGTTTAGTAATGGGTTAATACTTAATACTTAGACAGGTCCCAATTCAAAGAATTTGCAGACTAAAATCTTAAAGATCCTAGTATTTCAAGGTAGATAGCGTTGGAAATAAATAATTTGCTTATTACAAGCAATTTCTTCATTTTCCACAATGCTTTCCAAAGCTATCTTTCAAGAGGAGAAACAAATAAATCATTTTCCAAAAGAAATAACTTTAACCCATTACCAGACAGCAAAATTTTAGATTGGTCCAAATTGTAACAAGTTGCAGAATACAATTTAAAATTTGCAAAATCTTAGAATTTTTTTCAACTTTCTGGGTAGAAAACATTGTGTAAAGTGAAGAAATTACTTGTTACAAGCAGTTCTTTATTTTGCACAATGTTTTCCCAATTGCTTTTCATGAGAGACATAATCATAATTAAAAGAGACATTAATTTTATTCAAGATTATTTGTATCAATGCACAAACATTTGACATTTAAGAATGACCTTGACCTTGGACCTACCAATACAAATATTTCAGATAGCAAATCTTCCAACGGTGGAGAACAAAAATTATTTACTACTTTATATTGAAATATATCTAGATAATGTTTGAGTTATAGTACTGGACCAAAACTGACCTTGGCCTTCATAAACAAATATTACATATAGCACAAGTCGATCCATGATGGAAAAAAATTATACAAATTCATATTGAATAGAGGAGTCGCAGTCTGGAAAAATCGTCCTTGAAGTGTGACCTTGAACCATCCTATACAAATGATTTAAACTGCACACCTTCTCATGAACAGGAAGTATTGTGTCAACTTATTTTGAAAACCATCCATATTGTTGTAGTATTGGTCCTGGCAAACTAAGATGAACCAACACATTAAGGCACTTTGACACCTACAAGACTTAGTAACTGTCAAAATTGCAGGTTGGTTAACAAATGAAAATAGATTTTGTCTATACATAAGGTTTACCCATTCTCGCATAATGCTGCTTTATTACGCCCCTTGAGATAAACACCTCAGAAAACAATGAAGAAAAGGAAGAAACTGCTTGTTACAAGCAATTTTTTTTATTATCACATTGTTTTCTACCCCAGTTGACTAAAATTCTTAGAGTTTTATCAACTAGAAAAGTTTCTGCTACTTCATTGAGTTTGGAGCAGTCTTTAATAATTTTGTCTATACATAGAGTTAAGGATGGCCTTACAATATAAAGAATGATATGGCATAATTATAATCCAATTAAATTGGGCAAACATTTTCTTTCTTTAAGTTCAAACACTTTTCTTTATTGTATACTTAATCTTTATTCATACTAAAATCAACTATCAGACATAATTGTAACTATTTTTAAAATTCAAGTATTGTTGATCTGGAATGCTTTAATCTTAATTATTTCTTCGTTTTTTTCTCTTTTAATCAAAGTTTTTGTATTTTACTGCTTTTTCTTTCAAATGATTCATTTTAAGGTTGGAACGAGCTGAAAAAAAAATGGCACTGCTATCACCAGAAATGAATTTTACATTTTTCTTTTTTTTAAAACCTGATTTAAAAAAAAGTTTTTTTTGCTCCACTGCTTATCCCATTCCTTCACAATCCCTAGTTTTAAGGCCCCCAAAAATGTTTTGGAAAGCATTTTGGAAAATAAAGAAGTTTATTATTGAAAGAAATTTCTTAATTATCAGATGCAACTTCTTTCAATTTGGATCAGTCTAAAATTTTGTTGTGTGGTAATGGATTAAAGATTTCATCACTTTAAAATTGTTGTCTGCATATTCTTTTAAATTTGGATCAGTTTTTTGTTCATGTGGGAGTAGGTTAATGGTCATAAGACTAGAGCCAATACAGTGTAATAAGGGCACAGGGACATTGATTTGCTAGTGAAATCCTTTAGTGCTCTTTAACCCATTACCACACAAGAAAGTTTAGTACTGGTCCAAATTGAACAATGTTGCAGATGAAAATTTTAAGTTGATGAAGTTTTAAGAAAAATTGTCTTTTGGGACAGAAAACATACAGATAATCTGCAAGCAATTTCTTCATTTTCCACAATGCTTTCCAGAGCCCTTTTTTAGGGTGCGTCAAAAAGCGTCGTTGTGAGGTAATGTGTTAATCAACTCTGACCGATGTGCACAGTGTGCATAGCTATTCATAGCAATTCATAAGGTCCTTAGAATGATGTCAATATAAAACTGATGCTAGACAGCAAATGCAGAGCCATATATCTCATTAGTACTAAGATGGGAACACTAACTCTGTAAATAATTGATGAAATGACAGCTTTCATCTTACCAACTCCTCTTGTAAGTAGCTTTCACACTAACTAAAGTCTAATCAAAAAGGAAAATCTGCCACCTGGAATTTTCCTTACAAGGCAAAATGTTTTATTACGACCTGCAATGTTACTGCAATGTTACTCAAGAATAATGTTTTTAGGGAAAAAATTATCTCCATTGAACTTATAGAGGTATATTGTTTCAGTGTAAGATTGATTTGCTTTTTATTGAGTGAACAAGAAAACTATATTTTCACCTGTGGTGGAGCTGCGACCAAAAATATGCTTTAGTTGTTAGCGAAATGAAAGACAAATCAATCTTACACAATAAACAAAAAATTGTTCTGTTTCTTTCAGAAATAGACAAAATGCGATGTTTTGGGAGTTAAATTCCTTAACCAATTCCCATACAGTGACACTTTTAAACGCCCCTCAATATGAAAGCTTTGGAAAAAAAAATTGTGGAAAATGAAGAAATTGCTTGTTACAAGCAATTTCTTCATTATCCACAATGTTTTCTACCTCAATTGATGAAGATTTTAAAAATTTCATCAACTTAAACTTGTTGTCTGAAACTTCTTTGAATTTGGACTGGTCTAAAATCTTATCGAGTGTGAATGGGTTAAAAGCGCATCATTTCGCATGTGGATTACATGGTAAACTGATGATTTAATCGTCTAGTTTCTTGGTAGAGGACATTCAGAAGGGCACAGTGACTCAAAGCAGATCTAAACCTACCGAAACCTGACTTTATCATTTTGATCATGTCACTGTTTTCAGTGAAATTATCGTGAGATAATCTACTGACAAATCTCAAAAATCTACTAAAAAACATTAAAGTAACAGAGATAATGGATGTGCAGTCTGATCTTTGTCTACACCACTTGTTATCTCAGGCAAGGCAGAGTTGTTTACAAATTTTTTTTTTTTTTCAAAAAAAATATTGATTTATAACAAGAGTGTTTCTAGTGCCTTCAGCCCTTTGGTTTTAACCCTTCCCGTTCAATCATTGGTTTTATATCCCTGTGGTATTGTTTTTGAGAAAACATTATAGAAAAGAAGAAATTGCTTGTAGCAAGCAATTTCTTCTTTTGCTACAATATATGTGCCCTACTGAATGGTTATTTTTCAAATTGAATCCACTTTAAATCATTATCTTCAAAACCTTTGAATTTGGACAGGTCTAAAATTTGGCAAGACAGGAAAGGGTTAATGCAATTCTCACAAAAACTTTATTTACCAATACAAGACATAACCTCTTGTCAGGGATTTTAAGATGAATTCAAACTCAAGCAAATTCTCCTTTTCCATTAAATATTACTGTTGTAAAAATAATGTGGGATTATTTTTATATGGGTCTTATATACTCAGGGCTCGAATTTCAGCTTGCATACTCGCAATTTGCAAGTTAAAGATAAAGATTGCAAGTGATTTTTTCTGCAACTCGGATTTTTTTTGCGAGTACAATAAATTAGCAGAAAAAGATGTCATACTATTTTTTTCATTCTTTTTTTGTTTTGTTTTCATTATTATTATGCTTAACCTTCTAGGGGCGTATCGTGGTTTATGCTTTTCCTTCGGATCTTGTATCTTGTTTTGTTTACATTTTTCCTAAACAGGAAGTCTATATACAACATTATTTCCCTGGGATCAGAATACCGGTAAATACCAGTTTACTGTAGTCATCAATTATCAAAATACAAAAAGTCATTTAACATTTCTAAATGTTTTTAAAATATGAAAAAATTTGACATTGGTCACTGACCAAACCACTTTATCAATTCCTGCAAGATACCAGCAACAATGTCCCGTAGTTTAGTGTTGGCTTTCGAGCTTTATGTTATGTGTAACTTTTATTGCCTGCATGAAATGAATAAGTTTGAAGTCTAAAAAAAAAAATACAAAAAACAGAAACTGAGGCTTCAAATAAATAGGTTTGCAATCCACCACCCAGTCAAATATTCTAACAAGTCAACCTCTGTGGCTAGTGAAAGAATGGATACATAAATGGATGCTTCTCAGAGATCTAAATAATCGGTCTTGATCAGAAAAGGAAATTTTTAAGATGTCATGTTCACTAACCGCTCTCTACATATGTTTAACCTTTGTCATGCTGGATGAAATCCCTTTCATAATTGCATTAAAATCAAAGGGTTGAAACCACTGGAAGAGCAGTTTTTACCCATTCCAACTCAAGCCCTCCTTTTTAAGCCCCGCAATTAAAGAGCTTTGGAAAACATTGTGGAAAATGAAGAAATTGCTTGTATAAAGCAATTTCTTCATTATCCACAATGTTTTCTACCCCAAAAGAGGAAAAAAATTAAAATTACATCAACTTGAAATTGTCGTCTGCAGCTCCTTTCAATTTGGACTGGTCTAAAATTTTGTTGTGTGGGAATATGGACTAGTCTAAAGTTGTGTTGTCTGGAAATGAATTCATGTTAGACCAACTCAGTTTTTCTTTGAAGGTTTTTTCACGACAAAAGAATAACTCATTGAATGATATATCAGTGTTGTGCCTAGGTCAGAATTTTTGGGGGACACAGGTGTCCCCCTACCTAAATTTCAAGGGGACATTGGGAAATATTGGGGGACAAACTAAAACAACTAATTCTTACCTGTTATTGATAAATAGTCTAATTTGAATATAATTTTCTGTCCATTCTGGATTCTTTTGCAATAAAGTACACTATTTTCATAAGTTTTGTTATGGCTTCATCTTTTCCATTGAATGAGCGATCTATAGCAAGGGCCCCCTCATATTTCAAACGCAAAGCTACAACTGCACGTACATGATGAGCCCAATTTTGCTAGGGTACTTGAGCGCATATTGGTACACCAAGTGTCCGAAGCAAATGGTTTGGATAATTTGAGTTTCGATTCCAAACAGGTCTCCCATTTCTGGCTGTCACCCGATTCTCGCAGCTAAGGAAATTTTGACAACCAATTCTTTTGGAAATTTCGTTCCTTCCGTTTTTTGTCTCTGAGGAAGAAGGAGATGATTGGGACATTTCGCTGTCTGCATCAGCAGATGAAGACACGGCTGGATCGCAGCCGTCTCCGTTGATTCAACATCGTCTGCTACCTTTCCACATTTTCCTGACATAAAGTCAGTCAAGCGCATCTGTCGTTTAGCCATTTTTAATTTTAGTAACAATTCCGAGACCGGTTCTCGTTACTTTATATTAAAATCGGCTGAATCAAACGGCACATTGTGGGTCACAGTCAAGTTTTTGTAGGTGCGCGACTGGTTCACAATATTTTACATCAAAATTTGCAGAATCGAAAGGTAAATTTCGGGTCACAGTCAAGTCTTTGAGGGTGCACCGTGTACGTGTAATAATATTCAATGCGTAAATTATACTATCATAACAAATGTGAACGCCGATCGAGCAAGACTTTTTTCGTAGGCATTACGGAATATAAAAGATCGCGGAAATTTGAGCGCGCCCGAAATCCCGCGATGGCTTAGATTTTAGGGGACATCGGGAATAAATTTGCGGGAATCCCGCGATGCCGCGGCCTAGGCACAACACTGATATATGATTTTATTTTTCTATAGGTGAACCTGTATAATAACTAATACAAAAATCGCAAGTGAATTTGACTTTTTTCGAGTTGTTTCAAAAGCCACTTGCAAAAAATTGTGAGTCAAATTTTCAGGGAATTTCGAGGGCTGTACACTGTAAAAAGCCTTCTCAACCTAGACTTTTTCTCAGACTTCCTTTTTCATTGATTTCAGAATATCGGCTGTCACTCAAATGTCTGTAACATTGATATATAACATTTACATGGAAATATACATCATGGTGTGTCATAAAATCTGTCTAGGGAACCAAACCAAGAAATTTGTTGAAATAGTGCAACAAAACACTTTATGTTATAGCGCAACCACATTATAGTCTGGTGAGATCAGACACAGGTAATATGTCTTTGAAACATCCTCACTTAATCAAATTTCTTAATTTTACCACCTTAACTAATTGCCACACAATGACGCTTTTTGACACCCCTCAGGAAAAAAACTTCTTCAATTTCTTCATTATCCAGAATGTTTTCTTCCCCAATAGTAAAAACGAGAAGACCATGATGGTCCTAAATCTCTCACCTGAATCATTTGGGCCCCTTTTCCTTTGTTTTCAATAGAAGCCTCCTACAATTAATAGGGTTCATCCTTATGACCTACCAATTATTCTGGCCAAGTTTCAAGAAGATTGAGCTAAATTGTGGTCTCTAGAATGTAAACAATGAGATTGGCATTAAGGCCCCTTTTCCTGTGTTTTCTAATAGAACCCTCCCATAATCAAAAGGGTTCATCCTAATGACCTAACAATTATTCTGACCAAGATTCATGAAGATTGAGCAGAAATTGTGGCCTATAGAGTCACGCCCGGTAATCTCCGGCTCCATCTCTTTTTGGAGAACAGTACAAAAAGGAGACAATGATACTTCCGATATGGAGCCAAGGACCGGAACTGAACAGAAAAGGTAAGTAAAACAGTTCACCTCGCGTACAATTTGATCTGCTATTGACCTATTATACATTTTCCCAACACGTTCAGAGTTTCATACCACATAGACGGGCGCAGTGTGACGGGCGTATCTTGTGACAGTTTGGCACCTTGTTCATTCATGGTAAGAAACATAGCTGATAGAATTCAAACAATAAGTGGAAATCTGCAGAATGGAGATAATTTGAATATTAACGAAAACGACTGCTTATTAATATAGCTAGTTCTGTCATTAGCCTATTTCTACGTCCCTATGTAACGGAGATATAGCGTAGTGGTTTCGTAGAGATGATTTTTATGAGATTGAGCATGGACTGACCCGACATTTTTGTGACGTAAGCTGTGTTTTTCCATCAACAGAGGCTCGTGTTGAGAGAAAATCGTTAATACTGTGTTATATTAACAGAACTTTGGATAATTATGTCGATTTAAATTTCCAAATTTCCAGAGCCCTGCCTATGGCCTATCAATTATTCTGACCAACTTTCATGAAGAATGAGCCAAATTTGTTGCCTCTAGAGTGTAAACAAAGAAATTGTCATTAAGGCCCCTTTTCCTGCATTTTCGAATAAAACCTTCCCATAATCAATAGGGTTCATCCTTATGACCTAACAATTATTCTGACCAAGTATAATGAAGAATGAGTCAAAATTGTGGCGTCTAGAGTGTAAATTTCATCAACTAAAATTTGTCATCTGTAACTTCTTTGAATTTTGATTAGTCTTAAATTTTATCCTGTGGAAAAAACGAGGCTCACCATTGTTCTAAATGGCTCACCTTAGTTTGCATCCAAATAACCAAATGACCATCCTCAGACATTTTGCTGAGAAGTCTAGTAATTTGTCCTTTCCAACAATGAGTTCTACTCCGATTATTTAATCACAATTTGAAAGCGTCTGCAAACCCTTCTAATTTCGACCAATTCAATGTTTAACCCATTACCAAACAACAAAATTATAGACTGGTCCAAACTGAAAGAAGTTGCAGAGGACAATTTAAACTTTATGAAATTTCAGATTTTTTCTACTTTCTGGATGGAAAACATCAATGAAAATGAAGAAATTTTCTGCAATGTTTTTTTTTGATGGGCATCAAAAAGCGTCATTCTGTGGGAATGGGTAAACAATAGGTTTATCCAACCTTTGTTGGGAGATAAATGTTGGGATGGATATTTGCTGCAGTTTTGGGATCGAATCAAAGACCCCATGATTAGAATGCCTGCCATGACAGCAGCTTTTCTGCCCTTAGGGACCCAAAGATAATGAATTTAGATATACTGATGTTTCAATGGATTTCAATTCTTTTCGCTATTCTTATCGGGGGCCAACTGAGGAAATTTTCAACCAAATTTGGTTCAAATTGGCCAAATGGATTAAGACAAGATGTTATTTAAAAATCCTTCTTTATTTATATATAGACCCACTGATGGCTACACCATTTGGTAATGATTTTAGCAATTTTGAATGAGGTCGATACACTGTGCAAAATATCAAGGCTCTAGGCCATCTAGGTCAGAAGGAGAAGATTTTAAAGATTTTAAAATTTCATTTTTGTTGAAATGGTAACTAGAGTTTTACACAGATTTCAATTCTTTTAGCTATTGTTAAACTCAACCCCAGGCACTGCCCTTTGGGACCCAAAGCAATTTTGAAAGAGGTCAATATACTGATTTTCATGCAAATCATTAAGGCTGTACTTTTTTTTGGTCAGGAGGAAACGATTTTTAAAGTACATGTATATCATAAAATTTCACTTTCGATGCTACAGCAACCAGAGTTTTCAACCCATTTTATTTTTGTAGCTATTTAGAAGGGAACCATCTAAAGAACATTTCTGCGAAATTTGGTTGAAATTGGTTAAGTTGTTTGGGAGGACATGTTGTTTAAAGAGATTGTTTATTACAGCCGGACGCTGGAAAAATGTGATCCTAATAGCTCACTGGAGCCCTTTGCGCTCAGGTGAACTAAGAATAAATCGATCACACTAACAATCTAGCTACCAAGGCTTTGGAACCATGGGGACAGTGTCCAAATGATCTTAGAAACTGGGGACATTTATTATTTTTCGGGGGACGATGGTGCATAAATGAAGCCTTGGCAGTCCACTGCACCTCACAATCCATTGGAATGTTAGAAAGTAAATCAGTCCCGCTCTAGGTCCCCCCTAACTTAACCCATTTTCAGACTGCAACATTTAAGACTGGTCCAAATTTAAAGGAAAGATCATTGACAATTTAACTTTAATGATTTTTTCTCTTTTAACTTACTGGGTAGAATACACTGTTGAAAATGAGGAAATTGCTGGTTTGTGTCATTGTGTGGGAATGGGTTAAGATTTAACCATTCCATTTTTATCTGCTTTCACAATAATCATTCCAGTCCCTATATAATTAGTTATAAGTATAGCATTAGTATCCCTCCACTGATCAACAGATAAAAGGACCAAAGAAAATGAAGTTTTTAACTTCAAAAAACATTCAATTTAAAATGTTTAATATTTGATTTCTATCAAAAAATAGCTAATAATAAGCCATGAATGACCTTTCTATTATTAAGGAAATCAAAATTGTACATCTGGAATTTTGGAATATTTTTCCATAGATACCCTATGTCTCCAACTGAGAATCATCAATAACCCATTACACTACGACAAAATTTTAGACTAGTCCATCTTCAAAGATGTTGCAGGCTTTAACCCTTGTCATTCTGAACTGGAATATTCCTGTTTTGGCAGGAGTTATAGACAAAGATCAGCCTGCACAAAAGTGCATCTTGTATGATCTTGATCTCCACCTCCTATTTGTCCCTTTTAAGCCAGAGTTCCCATTCCCACACAGTGACACTTTTGGACGCCCCTCAAGAAAAACAATTGGGAAAACATTGTGAAAATGAAGATATTGCTTGTAACAAGCAATTTCTTCATTTTACACAATGTTTTCTTACCAGAAAGTTAAAAAATCTAAAGTTTCAGCAACTTTAAACTCTTTTCAATTTGAATCAGTCTAGAATTTTATCGTGTGGCAAAGGGTTAAATAATCAATTTTCAAAAGAAATATTGACCCTCATTAAAACTTTCTGGTGCTTTCAGTCCTTTGATTTTAAAGCAGTTCTGTATAGGATTTTAAAACAGCATGACAAGGGTTAATATTTTGTTGATAATTTTTTTTCTTTGTCGTTTTCGAAGTAGAAAACATTGTGGAAAATGAAGAAATTACTTGTGACAAGCAATTTTTTTCAAATTCCACACAATTTTCTCAATGGGCCCCTACCGATATCCAGAGTTACTCCGCTTAGTTTTAGCATCAGAGTGACCTCCCTTAAATCTTTGGGTAGTTCCGGAGAAAAAAAACGCTGATATCGGTATCGAAAACATTAACAGGTTGGTGCCAGCTCTCACTATGTGTCATCAATGTTGAGACCCTAGATGGTCTAGAGACTACTTTATTGTAACCGCTGAGCTTGGTTTTTAAAGCTAAGAGACGTTTTACGTGTTTGTAATCGTAAATGAGCCTGTATGAAAGTGTATTTTTCGGATATACCCTAATTCCGGATATACGTATTAATTACCATAAAAAGAGCTTTTTTTGATCGAAATAAATACAATGATACTCACGGAAATACATTCCGTTATTTCCTTTTACAAAAAATGGTTTCACATGTCAAGCGGGGCTTTGAATTTATAAGTTATCTGTCATTTTACAAACGGGAATGTTACAATTTTTCCCAATTATTTTTCTTAAGGGGCGCCTAAAAGCGTCATTGTGTGGGAATGGGTAAACCAATTTAATTCAATCATCCTGGACAAGCTTTAGCATCTGATACTAGATGTGTGCACAAATTTATATTTTTCATATAAAATTTATTCTGGTTAACCCTGGTTTATACGTCCCTGTGGCTTTCAAATTGAGAATGCATTGTAGAAAAAGAATATGCTTGATGCAATTTTTTCCTTTTCCACAGTATTTTTACCCTGCTGAATGTTTTTTTAATTTATTGTTCTATATATCATTTCAAGTATTTAATTATTTGAGAAAAAGTGTGAAATAAAAAAGTGGAAATATAAAAGAGATGACCGTAAGAAGTGTTACAAAGATCAAACCAAGACAACGTTTTAATCCATTTAGTTGATACCAAATTCTTATTACTATATTGAGATATATCATACAATGACCAAAATGATACAATGTATATATACTAAATATACAAATCTTTTTTTTTTTTTTGTAAAAAAGTGATCTTAAACATGTTTTTTTTTTTTCAGATTTTTCTTACTTAAACATTTTTTCCAAAATTTTCTAAATGAGAAATTTCCTTTACCTCTTGCATTTATAATCCTATTTAAAATGTACAGATTCGTAATTTCCTTAGAATTAGAGGGAATAGCAAACGACTTCCTTTGTCACTTGTAATAAGGGGATATCGGGTGAAAATCAAAAGCAAAATAACCGATCATTATGAGATATATCCAGTGTATATCAAAAATACCACCCGTGGTCTATTACGCAATCAGAGATACCGATCAGAAGCATGTAAGTTACTTGGATTAAAACTGAAGTTTATAAGAGGACATCGTTTACTTTTAAATTTGATTTACCATTTAACCCTTTACAGAAAAAAAAAATCTCAGAACGAAAGAGGATACGAACGAATTTTTAATAGCCATGTGTACCGAAAATAATGGATCTTTCAGATGTGGAGAAAATCAGCGTAAAAAGTACTCTTTGTCGCAACATTGTTATTCTTGTTTGTTGTTGTGTGGTTTCCTTGTTTTAATAAGTCTTTTCAAGTTAAAGAAGTAAACGTAATGATTTCCTACAAAGGACGCATTTGCTAATTTTTTTTTCGAAAATGAGAAGTAAAATATGAAAACTGGACGAGAATGAAATTGGTTCCTAGGTCGGGAGAGAAAAACGATGAAAACGTGTCAACGTTAATGTAAACTACCACAACAATTCCATATTCTAAGAGTAACTACGAGTACTCAACATTCCTCTGTATCAAATTCTGAAAAATATCTGATTCTACGCAAAATAGGAGCATTTATTTCTGATAGTGTACTTTTACTTAGGGACCCAACCACATCATTTTGCATATAATATATGGACAGAAAGATAAAACATTATTCAATCTTTAGAACTAGATAAATTCCAAATAATATAAGTCAACCGACTCCCTTGTTAATTAGTCAAAAGAAGGACATCTGGGCAGTCGTGTGAAAATCAAAGCAAATAGCCGATCGTTATGAAATATACCGGATACCACCTGTGGACTATTGCGTAATCAAAGATACCGATTCAAAACGTGTAAGTTACAGGAGTTTATGGACGGACATCGATAATTCTTAAGAATAACTTACTACTTGAACCTTTGTAGATAAAAAAATCTCAGAACGAAATAGGATACAGACGAATTATTAAAATTCATTTGTATAAAAAATAACGGATCGCTCAGATTTGGAGAAATTCCTTGTAAAAATACTCCTTTTATCGCAATACTTTTGTTTCCCCCATTGTTGTTTTGTCTGTTTGCATGTTTCAATAGATATTCTCAAGCCAAGGAAATAAAAGCAACAATTCACCATGAAGGACACTTTTTCTAATTTTGTTTCGAAAATGAGAAGTAGAATATATAAACTTGAAGAAACTCGTACGGGAAGACGATTATAACGTGTCAACGTTAATAAAACCTACCAAAACATTTTCATTATCTATAAGTATTACAAAAGTACTCAATATTCTTATGTGTGAAATACCGAAAGAATAATTAATTATCTCCAAAACAGACGCTTTTAGTCTCAGCCCTTCTTTACTCTTTGTTGAAATTTAAACCGGAACTACCCAGTAGAATCAAGGGAGTTAATTAAAGGGCAATTTTCGGGAGAACTGTATATCGGTAGGGGCCCATTATTATCTCCCTGGTATAATCTCCAAGGAAATTTAAAATCAGGGATTGCATAGCAGGGTCCAAAGAATTCCAAAAAAGTCACTCGTCCTGCAGGGCAAGTAGCATGAAAAAGTCACTCGTCCTGCATTGACTATCACTCGTCCTGTATTAAGTCTATGGATCTTTAAAAAAAACGAGTTATTGTAATATATTTTGTTGTTCAGAACTTAAAAAAAATTCTTACATCTGACTTCAACATTTTTAGGGCAGACTTAACAAAAACAAATATAGAATGTCAGAATAAGTTTTAAGTTGGGGCCCTGAATACCGGTAAAATTAGCGGGTCAGGTGATACAATATATTGTTCTACATACAATATCGCGGCCTTTTTGGTTACACTCCTGTCCGTTTTTTCCTCATTAAATAAAGACCAAAAAGGGCCCATTTTCACAATCTGTAGCTCCTCCCAAAAGTTTCGTTGGGCCTTAAATCTTAGTCTGTCTTAAAGAGTGGTCTTTGATCTTGAATTACAGGCCAGGAAAATGGTATCATTAGGGATAAAGTTTTTGCAAATCTTCATTCTGCACATCAACCCATGAAATTGTTTAGGCTCCGAAGTGAAAGTCTTGTAGGGTACCACCTTCAAATGTCAGTTTCTACAAGGAAATAGTTCCCTGATTAAAGCTTTGAATCACATGCATGACATGCAGCAGTGATCTCTCTTTCTGCAGAACCTAACATCAATCAACTTGCTGTTGATTAAACCTTAAAACAGCATGACAAAAGGAGGAGATCAAATTTTCTTAATGGACTACTTTAGGGTACAACCACCCGGAAGTAATTCGGAGTGGAGTTGACCCTATAACCACCCGGAAGTACAACCACCCGGAAGTAATTCCGGAGTTGAGTTGACCCTACAACCACCCGAAGTAATTTCGGAGTGGAGTTGACCCTATATTCCTGTATAATTCAAAGAACACGACTATATAGGATAAAATACGCACAAATATGCACAAAATGCGTGATTTGTTGCTATATATCCATGATAATATTCTTTGATTTATGATCGATTAATTTCATGGTATTCAGGTGCCGGGTCATATCATGCGAAAAACGGAAACAGTCGAAAATCAAAGTACATAATTGTTCATTTATATATAGTAACGAATTTTTATCCCTAAATTTACACAAATGAAGATTTTTGGGTAATTTTATCTGTATTGATCCTGAAATGAATTTTCAGTAAGTTATTTTTCACTCGTCCGGGCGGAAGACCGCTTCCGAATTTTCACTCGTCATCCGGGATTTTCTGCTCGTAAATACGAGCGGACGAGTGGATTCTTTGGACCCTGATAGGAAAGGGAGACTCTCAATGCTGAACCTGATAGTAACTAATTACCAATAAGCTCTGTCTGCAGATACAGTTTGTCATTGTAACATGATATCCTATAGATACTTTCTTGCCAAAACATGGCAGAGGCTATTCCAGGATGTGATTGTTACTGTCAGGTACCTCCCTTTTTTTGTGTTCAGTAAAAATAATTTGGTGACAGTGCTTAACCTTTTTTTCCACAGGTTTTCTTATTTAATCCGTTACATAACAATACAATTTATACTGGTAAAAATTGAAAGAAGTTGAAGATGACAATTCATGGTTATAGAATTTTGAAAATCTGTCTTAGGGTAGAAAAGCGGCCTTCATAGCACAGTCGGTAGTGCATAGGACTCCCAATCTTCAATCATGGGATGTCATGGGTTCGATCCCAAGCAACAGCACCTATTGTCTCTCACAAATAGATGGATCATCATAAACCTAAGTGGGATAGCAGCTGGAGGCTAGGAAAGGATGTAGTGGTAGTACTGGTGTGAGAAATACCAGGAATCCATTGTTAGGTGCTCCAGCGGCCGCATTATGATTGAAATACTGTTAAAAGTGGTGTTAAACCACATTCAATCAATCAATCTTAGGGTAGAAAATATTGTGAATAATAAAATAATTGCTGGTAACAAACATCTTTTTTTCATTTTCAACAATGTTTTTTAAGCTTTCTTCAAAAGGAGCACCAATAAGCAGTGTCGTGTGGGAATGTGTTAACAAAATGAATTTCTAACCTTTAACCCATTACCAGACTGCAAAAGTTTAGACTTATCCAAATTGAAAAGATCTGCAGACTACAGTTTAAAATTTATGAAATATTTAATTTTCTAAACTTTCTGGACAGAAAACATTGTGGTAAATGAAGAGATTGCTTGTTGAGAGCAATTTCTTCATTCTAACAATGTTTTCCAATTGTGTTTTATAATCCATTACCAGATGGCAAAATTTAAGACTGGTCCAAATTTAAAGGAGTTGCAGACAACAATTTAAAGTGTATCAAATATTATATTGTTTAAATTTTTTGGGAAGAAAACATCATGTAAAATGAAGAAAGTAGTTGTAACATGCAATTTCTTCTTTTTACACAACTTTTTCCAATTGTTTTTTCTTGAGGGGTGTCCAAAAGCGTCATTGTATAGGAAAAGGTTACAGGGCGTGGAACAGCATCACTGTGTCGGAATGGGTTATATATGTACAAACTTTCATGTGCCAGTAACTGTTCCTGAATCAAAAAATGATACATTTTCACAAAAATGGTTAATCAAACACCGTGACAAAATCCATTATTTTGTCGTGGGAAAATAAGATAAAATCTTTCAATTTAATGAAAAACATAAGACCAACAAGATTTTCAAAACGATAAAACAGATTGAGATATTGAATATTCATATCATACTTACAATCATTTAAAACTATTTCAAATTTGAAAAATTAATCAACCCATTACCATATGACAAAATTTTAGACTGGTCAAAATTAACAGAAGTTGCAGACGACAATTTTGAGTTGATAAAAGTAAAAAATCCTTTGTCTTTTGGGGTAGAAAACATTGTAGATAATGAAGAAATTGCTTGTAACAAAAGGTGATCACAATAGCTCATTTGAGCACCTCCTGCTCAGGTGAGCTAAAAATGAATGAACTAGACCTTGGAGCTATCCAAACTACTCATGATTGAGAATTGTGCCAAGATATTTTGAAATCCATCCATAAACGTAGAAGATATGCTCTGGAGAAACTCAATTTGCATCTTTGACCTTGAGCCATAACCTTGACCTTGGAGCTATCTAAAATGGCACATCTAGTCAAGACAGAGAACAATAATTATTGTGCAAGTTATTTTGAAATCCTCCATAAAAGTAGGACATGCTCAAGACAAATTAGGACAGAACCCTTGTCCTGATAATTTATTCTCTTTTCATTATATTCAAACAAGAGGGTCGTTGGCCCTGGGGTGCTCACCTGAGATAAAGGCTCTTTTTCTTTCAACAGTCTAATTTCATGTTAAGGTTAGGATTATGAAACAAGTGGGCCACACTTACATATAAAGACTATTAACCTGGGGATCCAAAAGTCTAAATTACAAATTCTAAGGCTTTAGTGCTGATTTGAAAGAAGGAAAAAACTTTTTCCTCCCTCTGGATCCATGGGTTAAAATTTCAGAAATAAGAAATTAGTCTGTGAACTGATGCTTCATGCCTATACCCCCTCCCCCCGGCTCTGCCCCAAGCACCCGAGGATCATGATCTTAGCTATTTTGTAAGAGATCAATATACTGATATTTCATGCAAAATATTAAGGCTCTACACCTTTTGGGTCAGGAGGAGATTCTTAAAGATTATTTAGAGATTTCACTTTTGTTGCCATGGCAAACAGAGTTTTTAACGGATTTCAATTCTTTTAGCAATTTTTGAAGAGGACCACCTAAGGAACATTTCTGCCAAATTTGGTTCAAATCGGCCCAGTGGTTTGGGAGGGGATGTCATTTAAAAAATTTTTCTTTATTTCAATTCAAACCCCATCCCCCTGCAGCTCCGCCCCTAGGGACCCCAGGATCATGATTTTAGCTTTTCTGAAAGAGGTCAATATATTGATGCTTCATGCAAAATATTAAGGCTCTACGCCATCTGGGTCAGGAGGAGAAAGTTTTTAAAGATTATTTTGAAATTTCACTTTTGTTGCCATGGCAACCAGAGTTTTTAACGAATTTCAATTCTTTTAGCAATTTTTGAAGAGGACCACCTACTGAACATTTCTGCCAAATTTGGTTAAAATTGGCTCAGTGGTTTGGGAGGAGTTGTCATTTAAAAATCGTTCTTTATTTCTATATAAACCCCATCCCCCTGCAGCTCCGCCCCTGGGGACCCCAGGATCATGATTTAAGCTATTTTGAAAGAGATCAATATACTGATGCTCCATGCAAAATTTCAAGGCTCTACGCCTTCTGGGTCAGGAGGAGAAGATTTTTAAAGATTATTTTAAAATTTCACTTTTGTTGCCATGGCAACAAGAGTTTTTTAACGGATTTCCATTCTTTTAGCTATTTTTGAAGGGGACCACCTAAGGACATTTCTGCCAAATTTGGTTCAAATCAGCCCAGTGGTTTGGGAGGAGTTGTCGTTTAAAGAAATTGTTAACGGACGACACACAACGCATGCCGGCCGGACGTCGAACGAATGGTGATCACAATAGCTCACTTGAGCACTAAGGTGAGCCAAAAAGTTGACATAATTAGATTTTTCCCAAAACAACAAGAACAGGCGGGTAGTGTGGACTAAGATCAGACTGCACGTCTGTGCAGGCTGGTCTTAGTCTACACACCTGCCAATTCAAGCCTGCCAAGGGTTTACAACTTTGTCTAGCTCATGCCAAGGGGCCTGTCAAGAAAATCATAATTTTCTAAAAGGATGAAAGAAGATTCAGGAAGCAAAATTTTGTTTGATTTAGAAATTCAAAGGGTTTACATCCTTGGCAAATTGTTCATCCATTGAAGGCAAACTCAATCAGGATATGCGGATGGACTTTTAAGTTGTTATTTCCTTGAATGGCATTCTTATTATAAAATCTTTTGAAATAGTTGGCTGTTCACTCAATTCATATAAATAGATCTTATGTTCTCAACCCTTTACCAAATCAATTAAATTTTGATGTGTCTCAAATTTGTAATCAAGGAGAGAGTTTTGTATGGGGTTTAACCCATTCCTGTTCAATCCCTGGTTTTTACGTCCCTGTGTTTTTATACTTGAGAAAACATTGTGGAAAAAGAAGAAATTGCTTGTAACAAGCAACTTCTTCTTTTTCCACAATTATTTCTACTACACAGAATGATCAATTTTCAAATAAAATTGACTTTGAATTGTGGTCTGCAAATTTTTATGCAATGTTTTCCCAATTGTTTTGCTTAGGGACTAGGGAGTATTCAAAAGTGTCATTGTGTGGGTTAAGACAACATTTCAAAGTGAAAGCAATGAAGCACTAGGACAGAAACAGTGCAGGGAATGAAAACTAGAGGCGCTTGAGCATCTGTATCGCACCACAGGCCGGAATACATCTATACTGATAAAGCAAACTGAATCATCTTAGCTATCTCTGGCAAATAAATCTAGTCACTAAAATCTTTGAAATAATTCGAGTTAAGCATTTCAAACTTTTCACTGTTTTAAAAACATAATTTGAGTTATGTAAAATTCTTTTACTAAGTCGGATGAAAAGGCATTTATTAAAGACATACTTTAATTCAATTAAAATTCTTTTAAGGAATCTGATAAGGATCATTCCTGTGAAATTTGGTTGAAATCCATCCACTTGTTTCTGAAAAAAAGATTTTTAAAACTTTCACCATATATGGACACTAGCCCTGCCCATTTAAGCCATGTTTTACATCCAATCAAAATTCTTTTAAGGAATCTGATAAAGGGTCACCCCAGGATCATTCCTGTAAAATTTGGTTGAAATCCATCCACTTGTTTCTGAGAAAAAGATTTTTAAAACTTTCACCATATATGGACACTAGCCCTGCCCATTTAAGCCATGTTTTACATCCAATCAAAATTCTTTTAAGGAATCTGATAAAGGGTCACCCCAGGATCATTTCTTTGAAATTTGATTAAATTCTGTTCAGTACTTTCTGAGGAGATTGATTGATTAATTGAATCACGTTTAATGGCATTTTTAACAGTATTTCAGTCATATCCGAGCGCCTGGAGCACCTACCAATGGATTCCTGGTTTTTCTCGCACCAGTACTACCACTAGACCCTTTCCTAACCTCAAGCTGCTATCCTACTTAGGTTTACGATTATCTACCCATTGGTGAGAAACAAATGTCAGAAAGGATATGTGCCGCCGCCTGGGATAGAACCCATGACATCCAATAATTAAAGATTAGGAGTCTGGTGCTCTACCGACCGCGCTATGACGGCCGCTGCTCTTTTTGAGAAGATTTATATAGGAAAAGTTTTAGACTGGTCCTCATTCAAAGAAGTTGCAGACATTAACTTTAAGTTTGAAACAATTTTAAAACAAGAGGACCATGATGGTCCTATATTGCTCCCCTCAATATAATGGCTCATGGCTATATCCAAAATATCAAAGGTCTATTTATATCGGTTTTTGGAGAGGATTTTTTTTTTAAGATTTTCTCCTTTAATCCTATACAATTCCAAGATCCCACAACATAGGGATTATATTCAGAGTTGAGTCATTCTTGGAAGTATTTTGGTAGACGGTGAATGAGCAATTATATATTTCCAATTGTCCAGGCTCTAGGACTTATAATTTTGGAGAAGAAATTTTAAAATTTCCGTCTTTATTCCATTATTAATATGATATTGCATGACATGTGGCTAATTTTTAGAGTCCTTCTTTATTCAGCAACCTCTTGAACAAGGGCTAGTTTTCAGAGTATGGGTATTCTTTGAAGTATTTTGGTAGAGGGTCAAAATGTGACAATACAAACCAAATATCAAGGCTCTAAGCCTTATGGTTCAGAATGAGAAGTTTTTCAAAAGATTTACTTCTTTATTCCTATGTAAAATCAGGGATTGCACAGAAAAGGGCTAATTTTCAGAGTAGAGTTAATTCTTTGAAGAGTTTTGGTAGAGGATCATTAGGTGATGACCTTTTATCCTTAGGGTCGCAAAAAAGGGTGATTGTGTGGGAATGATAAACCAGCATTTTCTTATGCTTCAATGAGAAAATGCAGTTCCATTCTCTGCTCATATTTCTATTTTTTCGAAGCCAAAATCTACATCTTTGAACTGAACTATTTTGTTTCTCATCAACTAAAAGAATTATAGCTGTACAAGTTTAGTGAGTGTTCAAAGGTCAATTTTGTATATACCTGTATAGGCACATTGACCTTTAATCACTCACTTTAACTTTTTCATCTATACATCCATGTTAAGAAAAAAAGTGTTACAAAAATTTGTTATGACTCAACCTAATTCAACAATGTAGCATTTTACAATGTGATGAATGGTAGTTCGTCCTAACTTTTTAATTTTGTCATCTTAACCCTTATCATGCTGAATAAATACATTTTTCTAATAGAATTTCATAAAAATCAAAGTGCTGAAATGCTGATTTTGATTCAATATTTCTTCTAAGATTTAACTCATTCCCACACAATGACATTTTTAAACACCCCTCAATATGAAAGCTTTGGTCAACAATGTGGAGAATCAAGCAATTTCTTCATTCTCCACAATATTTTTCACCTAAAAGATAAAGATATTGAAGATTTAATCAACTTAAAATTGTCGTCTGCAACTTCTTTGAATTTGGACTGGTCCAAAATTTTATTTTTTGGCAATGGGTTAAAGACTTACAAGAGGACCATGGTGGTCCTATATTGCTCACCTGAGGCATCTGCAAATTACAGTACTTTTTTGTTTAAAAAAGACACAACTTTAGCAAAATAAATAAAACAAATATATGATTTTGGGCTTAGTCCAAAACTATCCAGTATTGCTACACAATAAAAATGAATGCGTATGGCTTGAAAGTTTAATCCATTACCAAACTATTCTACATTTGGATGCCCCAAGGAAAATAGGTTTAAAAGCATTGTCAGAAAGGGAGAACTTAGAAATTACAAGCAATTTCTCACGATGTTTTCTACCCTAATAATTCTGTGGACCAATGTTAAGAGGAGAAAACTTTGATATTGCTCTAATTGTGCATTTAACCAGACTTGTGGCCTCTGGGGCAGGGCCATTTTGACCAAATGGGTATAATTTTAGCAACCTTGATAGAGAACAATCTGGATGTACTTTAAACTAAATATGAATGCATTACAACTTATACATTGGGAGAGGAAAATATTTGAACATGCTCTTATTGAGCATTTTTCATAACTTTGGATGTCTTTGGAAGGGCCATTTTTGTAATGTTATGCTTTGTTTTTAATATAAATGCTCTAGGCCCTATATTTAAGAAGAATTCTTTCAAATTAAGTGATTTACGCAATTTTCGACCCCTGGAACAGACATTTTCAATCCTGAGGGCATTTTTTCCTGTAGCATAGTACAAAATTATTTAGTTATACTACATACCAAGTATAAATGTCCTTCACCTTATATTTCATCAGGAGAAGACTTTTGAAGTTGCTCTTATTGGGCATTTTCCCATGATTTAGACCTCTGGGGAAGGACCATGTTTTATCCTAGGGCTAAAATTTTAGCTAATATGGTAGAGAACCCTCTGGTTACGCACTATACTGAATATGAATGCCTTAGACTTCGTAGATTTGGAGGAGAAGACTGTTGAAAGTTACGTCTAATTGAGCATTTTTACAAACTTTGGACACCCAGGGAAGGGTTGATTTTTAAACCTATAGGCATAATTTAATCAAAATTGATAGATAACAGCCAGGCTATGCTACACTCAAAATATAAATGCCCTCTGCCCTAAAATGAAGATTTTTTTTTTCAACGTTCTCAAATTTTGAGTTTTTTCCCAATTTTGGACCCCTAGTGCAGGGCCGTTTTTGACCCTAGGAGGACAGTGATATAGTACAAAACCATCTAGTAATGCTACATATCAAATATGAATATCCTAGATGGTATAGTTTACGAGGAGAAGTCTTTCGAAATTGCTTGAAATTAAGCATTTTTCCTAACTTCGGACCTCAGGGGCAGAGCCAATTTTTACCCCAGAGAATAAATATTTACAAATTTGGTAGAGAACCATATGATTAAGCTCTATATGAAATATAAATGCCTTTGGCCTAATAGTCTATGAAAAAAACAACAACAAAGATTTACTAAAATTTCCCTTTTTCATATGCCTCGGCCACCAGAGTTTTTCACAGAATGTTATTCTTTTAACAACTTTTGTAGAGCTTCACCCAAAGAACTTCCCTGCAAAGTTTCAGCTTGAGAGGCCAACTGGTTTAGGAGGAGAAGATTTTTAAAGATTTACTAAAGATTCCCATTTTCAAATGCCGCGGCAACCTAAGTTTTTAACGCAATTAAATTCTTTTAACAACTTTTGTAGAACTTCACCAAAAGAACATCCCTGCAAAGTTTCAGCTTGATTGGCCTACTGGTTTAGGAGTAGAAGATTTTTAAAGAAATTGTGGACAGACAGACGGACAGACGAGGGACATCGACTGATCACAATAGCTCACCTCGCACTTTGTGCTCAGGTGAGCTATAAACAACTCTTGATTGAAAGTCAGGTGCTATAGACCAAGATTAGACTGAATGCATGTGAAGACTGATCCTTATACATCCTGCAAAAATAGGAATATTGCAGGTTCAGCCTGACAGGGGTTTGGCTATTAATTAGATGCTATACCGAAGTCCTTGTTCTGCCAAATAAAATGACAAGTAAACAGCATCTATAGACAAAAGAACTTGTGACTTGTGTATGTGCAGACTGATCGTTATCTCTGCTGCATGCAAAATGAAATGCTTGTGCATAGCACCAGATTGAAGAGATTGTGGAAAATCTAGATCTGTATTTACTCATCAATACCCTATGCTGTGGGTACTCATTGGAATCATCTTTATAATATACTTCCAATAAGTACCCATAATGTGGGGTTTGAAGCACAATACTATGAAATTTATGACTTTGAAAATGAAATACCTACCTCTACCAGAAGCTCCGTGAGTTGTTCTCACATCAGCTGATGGAAGTTTGAGTTTATTTGAGATGAGCTCACAGAAGTTTGGGTATTATTCTGAGATAAGCTGACAGAAGGTTGTGTTTACTCCGAGATCTGCTGACAGAAGTTTGAGTATTATTCTGAGATCAGCTGACAGAAGTTTGAGTATTATTCTGAGATTACCTAACAGAAGTTTGGGTATTATTCTAAGATTACCTGACAGAAGTGTGAGTATATTGAGATTAGCTAGCTGACAGTCTGAGTATACTTCTGAGACCAGCTGACAGAAATTTGAATATATTGATTGAGATTAGCTGACAGAAGTATGAGATAATTCTTAGTTTGACTAATAGAAGTTTTAGTATATTCTGAGATCAGCAAACAGACATTAGAGTTTATTCTGAGATATGCTGACAGAAGTTTTGGTATACTGAGACTAGCTGATAGAAGTTTGGGTATTATTCTGAGATCAGCTGACAGAAGTTTGTCTCTATTGAGATCAGCTGATATTCTGAGATTAGCTCAAAGAAGTTGATCTTGTCATAGCCTTATCGACTCGCTGTGTACAAACTTGGTGAGGTTGAAGTTTAACCTTAGGCAATACCTTATGCAGAAAATGACGTTTTGATTATTGAAGCATAACATGGATGAACAAGTGAATATAAATGATTTATAGGGATTTATCATTATCATATGATGAAATGTGGTTTACTGTATGTATTTTGTCTACATTCTACTTTGCCCACACACCATTATTAAGTGTATAAGCCAATTACAAGTCAAGATGACACATCTCTGTTTCTACAAACTTGGGATCCGCCCTAAGTTCAGAATTACAAACCATTTGCCAACACTTAATACTCTGCTGATAAGTGGAGATCTATCATTCTTGGCCAACTCAGATTCTTCCTCTTCAATTCACCCTTGTCATGCTGAATAAAATCCTTTATCAGGTTTGCATTAAAATCAAAGTTCTGAAAGCGACTTTGCCCATTCCAACACAGTGATGCTTTTGAACACCCCTCAAGAAAAACAATTGGGAAAACATGTGTAAAATGAAGAAATTGCTTATAAAAAGCAATTTCTTCATTACACACAATATTTTTTACCCAAAAAGTTTTAAAAAATCTAAAAATTTATAAACTTTAAATTGTTGTCTGCAATTTGGACCAATATGGATCAATTTTGCCATCTAGTAATGGGTTAAGCAGGGTCAAAACTAAACTATGCAACACTCATAGATGCTCCTGCTTAATTGCTTGTCATATGACCTTCATTTGTGACCTTCAGTGTCTTACAAATCTTTAAGCGCAACACTAGTTCTCTTCAAGGGAAACAACTGAGCCAAGTTATTTTAAAATTTTGATTAATGTAGAAAATATGCTCCAGACAAGAAAAGGGAAGACAGAGTTATCTCTATAATAATTATGCCCGTTGTCATTACATGGTGGGGGCATAATAATTTCAATAAAGGGGACAAGACTTCACATATGTGGAGGCTGATCTTTGTCTATACCTCCTGCAGAATATTCCTTTTTCAGCATGACAAGGGTTAATTTGGCTAACATGTGTCTCACACCAGTATGCAGCACCTTGCAATGTTATTACTGGAGAGCAATCAACGGGTCCCTGGCCAGGCCCACTTAGCTCCGACAGGAAGTTTCACCTAAATATTAACCCTTGTCATGCTGAACCCGGAATATTCCAGTTTTGGCAGGAGGTGCAGACCAAGATCAGCCTGCACACAAGTGCAGTCTGATCTTAGTCTACACCTCCTTCTTGTACTTTTCCTGGCAGAGTTGTTTATAAAATTGATTTCTAAAAGAAATATTTGTTTTTGAACAACAAGTTCTGTCAGCACTTTCAGCCCTTTGATTTTATAGCAATTCAGTAAGGTAATTTATACAGCATGACAAGGGTTAAACAGCATTATTTTTCAAAACTTACGGCTAATAATATGAAATAAACAAGTCTTATAGTCACAATATACTCTGATTCATAAACCCTTTCCAGTTTTCAAAATTTTAGACCTGTCCGAATTCAAAGGTTTTGCTGACAAAAATTGAAAGTGGATTTATTTTGAAAAATAAAACATTTAGTAGGGTAGAAAATATTGTCGAAAAAGAAGAAATTGCTTGTTGCAAAGCAATTTCTTCTTTTTCTACAATATTTTCTTTATTATGAATTTACAGGGATGAAAATCAGAGATTGAACGGGAAAAGGTTAAGGTCCTTTATCTGTGGTGTGGCCTAGAATGGCAAGAACCTGATAATATGCACAAGGTATGGTGACTACGAATATTCAGTACGCATTGTATTCCATGCAAATCTGTCCAGAAATGGAAAAGTTGCATTAAGAAATTTTGCAGTTAGCCCCCATTTTCTGTGACACACCTTAAAATGTCAAAACCCGAGAATATGCCCAAGGTCGGAGTAGTAGCATCACTCTGTGGAAATTTCTTTTCAAAACCTTTGTTACACAGGAGGTTGCAATTAAAAGGAGCTGTATAATATAATCTATAATCTACTGCTTGTGAAACAAGTTGCAATCAAACAGTGATTTGCTATTATCAGGAACATGAATAAGAGGATCCCAATTAATATTATCTATTTGGGCCACCATTTGTTCCTCAAACTTAACCCATTCCCACACAGTGCCGCTTTCTGGCGCCCCTTTAAGAAAAACAATTGGGAAAACATTGTTGAAAATTAAGAAATTTCTTGTAACAAGCGATTCCTTCATTTTCCACTAGGTTTTCTCCCAAGAAATTTGAAAAATCTAAACTTTCAACAACTCTCAGTTGTCTTCTGCAACTCCTTTGAATTTGGGCCAGTCTAAAATTTTGCCGTTTGGTAAAGAGCTAAGAGCAAATCTTACCATTTGCCAATTGGTGAAAAGCAGATGACACTTGTAATGATAACTTTTGTCAAGATTGCACGCTCCTGAGTGAGCTTACCTGGGCTCGATAGATGGTATAATGAACCAATGTCTTGAACTTCTGGTTATTCACCATTCACCTCTGTAGTGGGCTCCATAAATAGTCCGTTAACCCATTCTCACACAACAAAATTTTAGACCAGTCCAAATTCAAAGAAATTGCAGACGACAATTTTAAGTTGATGAAATCTTCAAAATCTTTGTCTTTTAGGCCTTTAGGGTAGAAAATATTGTGGAGAATGAAGAAATTGCTTGGTTTAAAGGTAAATTATTAAGTTTTGATGCTCTTACAATGTATCTTGAACCATAATTATGATGTCCTTCACATTTAATTTCTTGTCAAACAACAGAGAAGAGATATATGTTTCATTCCTTGGTTTGACAAGAATTGTGTCATTTAGCCCATTGCAGAGATGTTTGGTGAGAGTAACCACCTATGTAAATGTCCATTTCAGAGTCGTAGAAATAGAACAGTTTTTATTAAGTACATGTCTATTAAAATATGACAAAGTACTTGAGTTGTGGATTGACATATACACTTCCTTCCTCCTTTTGGATCAAGATTTTACACTACCATCAATGTGGTAAGATCAACAGTTTACTATTCCACAAATGAGGGTGGTCTTGATTGTTTGTTTGAATGATCATGGTTTAACAGATTGTCACACAATTCATGTTTTCCAAGACCCTCAAGAGAAATGCTTTGCAAAACGATGTTGAAAATGAAGAAGCTGCTTGTAATAAGAAATACTTCATCTGTCACGTCTTCTTTAAATCTGGACAAGTGTAAGTTTTATTGTCTGATAATGGATTAAAACCAATTTAAACAATTTAATGTAACAAATTAACTTCAGAAAGAAGAAACCACTTGTTACAGATTTGTGTCTTAACCCATTCCCACATAATCCTGCCTTTTTATCCTCATCTCCCAAAAAAGCTTTTGAAAACATTGTGGAAAATGAAGAAACTACTTTTTACAAGCAATTTCCTCATTATCCACTATGTTGTCTTCCCCAAACGATACAGATTTATAAAATTTCATCAATAAGAAATTATCATCTGCATCTTCTATGAATTTGGACCAGTCTAAAACGTTGTTGTCTTGTAATGGTTTAATTGGTTAAACCAAAAACCAACAACTTCTCTTAATCCTAGATCTTCCCCAAACGATACAGATTTTTAAAATTTCATCGATAAGACATTATCATCAGCCCCTTTTGTAAATTTGGACGTTGTTGTCTTGTAATGGGTTAAATGGTTATACAAAAAACCAACAACTTCTCTTAATCTAGGTGATTCAGACAGACAGTTGTTTGCTAAAAGACCCTTGAAATATTTCAAGGATAACATTGCAATCTTGCATCACAAGATGGATGATATTGTCTACATAATAACTTCAAGCTATTTGTTTACTGGCAATAACTTTTCTCTGTCTCTATGAGCCTTTCTGAGATTTTCTAAAATCTGAATGTCCTTAACCCATTTGGAAAACATTGTGGACAATGAAGAAATTGCTTGTATCAAGCAATTTCTTCATTATCCACAATGTTTTCTATACCAAAAGATGAAAAAAAATGAAATTCCATCAACTTGAAATTGTCGTCTGCAGCTTCTTTCAATTTGGACCAGTCTAAAATTTTCTTGTGTTGGAATAGGTTAAACTATTACTTAACAACCAAACTTTAGATTGATCCAAAACGAAGAAGATTCAGACTGCTTAAATTTCAACTATCACTGTCTTTCTTGGTAGAAACTAATATGGAAAATGAGGACATTTGCTTTTAACAACCTAATTCTTTCTGTCCCACATTGCTTTCACCAAGTACTATAGATCTCAAACTTTCAAAGGCTGTCAAAAAAAGGTTTGTGAGGGAATGGGTAAATACATACAATATCCAAGTAATTTATTTAAGTTCATGCATAGACAAAATTCACCTCATGTCAGTTTGATTGCGGCTGTAAATCACCAAATCAATCAATCAACCAATCAAATCATTCATTTAGACCAGAAGTGAACTTTTCACTCCAACATTTTTTGAAGCAATTTTGTTGGTTTGGTGACTAAAACATTGTAACTACTGCTAGTTGAGCTCAAATCCTGATGTTTAGGTCACTAACCAACATTTTTTGGGGGTTGCATATTACTAGGGTTAAACTCCGCTTTTAAAAATTTTTCAGTCATATTGCAGCGGCTGGAGCACTTAAAAATGGATTCCTGGTATATTTCGCAACAGTACCACCATTACATCCTTTCCTAGCCTCCAGCTGCTCTCCCACTTAGGTTTACAATTATCCACCCATTGGACAAAGGAGAGACATAAGTCAGAAAGGATAGAACCCATGACACCCCAAGATTGAAGATTGGGCGCTACCAACTGCGATATGACGGTGCTTTTCTGTTTAAGAACAAGCTTCATTGCAACATTATGTTAGAAAAGGAAGACTGGTATGTCTAAGACCAGACTTCATTCAATGAGACATTATGCTAGAACAGGGAGACTGTTATGTCTAAGAACAGACTTCATTCAAACATAATGTTAGAATGGAAAAATGGTTATGTCTAAGACAAGACTTCATTGCAATATTATGTTAGAACAGAAGACATTTATGTCTAAGACCAGACTTCATTGCAATATTATGTTATAGCAGGAAGTCTGTTATGTCCAAGGACAGACTTCATTGCAATATTTTGCTAGAACAGAAGACATTTATGTCTAAGACGTGACTTCATTTAGACATTATGCTAGAATAGGAAGAAAGGTTTTCTTAGAACTGACTTCATCGAGATGCTGGAACAGGAAGATAGCTATTCCTAAGGCAAGACTTAACCCTTTTCCACAAAATCCTGCATTTTTCCACAGAAATAAAGCTTTGGAAAACATTGTGAGAAAAGAAGAAATTGCTTGTAAAAAGCAAAACCGAAATATTCTACCTGATATAGCTATTATTTCTTCATTTAAATAAACTTTATTTTGCTGTCTGCAACCTCATTCAATTTGGACCCATCTAAAATTTTGTCGTTTGGGAAAGAAAGGGTTAAGAAAATTTTATCAAATACTACCGGTACCCGACAACATAAAGTACATATGAAAATAGCTTAGAAAACATGGTGTGAATAGAGAAACTATTGCCTCTTTTTCCCACATTATTTTCTAATCCATTTGTCCCTTATTTTTTATCCAATTTAATATGCTTTGAATTGCTTTCTTCAACATCTTTGACATTAGCCATGGAAGGTTGAGTAAATGGAGAACCAATCAACAATGGCATCTGAAACTCACATATTTTGTTTTTCTAAGAGGGTAGATGACTAAACTCATGGAAACAGAAGAATGTTGGAGAAAGTATTACAATATCTTATTGTTATCAAATCTTACTCAGAGTCTGTATTCTTTATCAAACAGTAACAAAGATTACTATTTTTCACAATTTGTTGTTAAACAAGGAAATGGTAACAGAAAGTAGTGATTTCTGAGGTAGATAATCATTGTACATGTCAAAGGCTTGGAGCAAAAATGCAGTATGGGTCAATAAATTGTATGGACACGTACTATGTTTTTGCCCTAAGCCCTCGATGCAATCCTACAACTTAACTTTTATGGTCAACTACAAACCAGGGTTTTAACCCTTTCCAGTTTAAACCCAGACTTTCACATCGCTGTGATTATATACTTGAGAAAAAATCATGGAAAAGGAGTAATTGCTTGTAACAAGCAATTTCTCCTTTTCCCACCATATTTTCTTCCTATAAAATGGTTCCATTTCAAATTGCATCAAATTCTCATTGTATTCTGAAAACTCTTTCAATTTGGACCAGTCTAAAATTTCAAAAAAGGCTTAACAGATGCAGGTTAAACAGATGCAGTCTGGGACTCACAATAAGTAGTCAAGACTCATATTGTTTTCCTGACAAAGGTGAGATTGTGTGGGAATGGAAAACGTTGAGCTCTAGATGGTGATAGCTGTCCTATTATTTGATTGTCTAAACCTCAGTAAAGCTTCAATCTTCTTTTAAAGAAATATACACAAGGTTAAAAAGAACAGTCCATGTTCAAATCAGGTTGGTTGATTGAGTGAGGTTTAATGCCACTTTTAACTGTATTCCAGTCATATCACTGTTCCTGGAGCACCTAACAATGGATTCCTGGTACACTGCAACTCCTCTATAACGCTACCGGGCACGGCGCTGACTCCATTATAACGCGGGGGCTCAATACAATACAATACAATGTACTACCACAACATATTTTAGCTGCTTATCCCCCATAAGTTTTGATTATCACAACCGGAGATCGAACTCTGAACCTCATCATTGAGAGTCTGATGTGCTATCAACTGCACCATGACTCATCTGTTTAACCCATTCCCACACAACAAAATTTTAGACTGGTCCAAATTGAAAGATGCTGCAGACGACAATTTGAAGTTGATGGAATTTTAATTTTTTTCATCATTTGGGATAGAAAACATTGTGGATAATGAAGAAATTGCTTGATCCAAGCAATTTCTTCATTTTCCACAATGTTTTCCAAAGCTTTATTCTCGAGGGGCGTAAAAATGAGGGATTGAGTTGGAATGGGTTAAATCAGGGACTCTTTAATATTTAGCATGGCCCCTGATGACATGGACTGTCAAGTCCCTGAGACCCCTCTTTGTTGATGACAAGGATTAACTTCAAGGTCAAATGATAACTCCTATTATATCTATACTCAGAAGACCAAAAACAAGAGCTGCCAGTGGACAGCAACACTCGCCTATTCTGAGTGTTAGATAGTAACAGCAGAGTAACAAATATTTGCCTGAGAGTTGAATTAGTGAAATTATGTGCAAAGTGAAACAAAGATGAAACTTGCACATAAAACTTTAACCCTTTCGGTTTCCTGTACAAACCAAGGATTTTACATTCCTATGATTTTACACTGGAGAAAACATCAAATTGAGAATAGCAATGTACCCAGTGATGTGTTCGTGGTTGAGAGGTAGAGCGCCTGCTTCTCAATCAAGAGGTCTCAAGTTTGATTCCCAGGAAAGGCTATCAATCTTGGTTCTTTAATTGGCCCACACATTCAGCACAAGTATCAGTGTATTCTCCAGGAAGATAAATCAAGAGGAGTTAATCTAAGTCGAAAGAAATTGTGTCCCAATCGATGTAAAATAAATACATGTAGGTTTAAACACAAAACCTAATGGGCCTAGACTTAGTGCTTAACCCATTACCATATAATGATGTTCTTTGATATCCTTAGAAATACAAATATTAAAAATTTGTGAGAAAGAAGAAATTACTTGTAACACGCAGTTTCTTTTCTCACTATGTTTTCTACCCTGTTTGGCACTTATTTGCAAATTTAAGTGCAATATGAAATGTTGTATACAACTTCTTTCAATTTTGACCAGTTTGAAATTTTGTCATCTGGTAATGGGTTGAAGGGTCCATTTTGTATTACAAAGAGCCATCAGCACAATGGCCCCCTAAAGATAGAAATCTGAATGATCATTCATAGAATAGAAGCTTTGAAATTGACAATTCTTTCAAAATTTCTGATTTCTATAAAGAGGACAGAATTCATTTCCACATAATCTTATCTGAACAACTCTTAAACAACAAAGATACTTCATAGTCTCAAGAGGAAAATCCTCCACGTTATCAAGTAAAATTTCAGTGGACTGAACCCATTACTTAATGCAGTAATCTGCTGAGGCTTTGAAAACAAGAGAACCATTGGCCCTAAAGCGCTCATCTATTTTGATGACTGCAGCAGTAAAATATCCCAAGAGACTAATTTTTCCAAAAAGAAACCTATTATCAATTCTTATCAAGCCATTTGAGACAATAAGAGGGCCTCTAGAGTGGAAACAAGGTACATGTACTTCTTAGATTTGACCTAGTCACCTAATTCAAGGCCAATGGTCTGGGACAAGTAAATACATGTACAAGGCAAAATCTTGGAATGGTACAAAATGGATCAACTGTAACTGTTTTGGACTGATATAAGAGTTTCAGAGTCCTGGCTGCTGATTTGAGAGCCTCTGACTTGTAAAACATTTGTACATTAACATCTTGTATATGCCTAGGGGATGGTATTATGGTATCAAAGGCATATTCAAAGTTTCAGAACAGTAGTATTAAAAAAGAAGAGAATTATGACTGGAAAAACTCCTCCATTCTTCAAATTGTCAATCTAAAAGATCTTGGTAGTAATCGATACAACCTTGTCTTTTTCCGTTACGACTGTAGTATTATCATTAACTCTTTTCCAACACAATCCCACTTTTTTTACGTCCCTCTAGAAAACTGTTTGGAAAACATTGTGGAAAATGAAGGAATTGCTTGTAACAAGCAATTTCTTCATTTCCCACAATGTTTTCTTCCCATAAAGACAAAGATTTCTTAAATTTCACCAACTCTAAATTGTAATCTGCAACATTTTTCAATTTGTACCAGTCTGAAAAATTCAAGTGGGAATGGGTTAAGATTTTTTCTTAACCCTTCCCCATTTTTTTAACTTTAGACTGGTCCAAAATTGAAAGAAGTTGCAGACAACAATGAAATCGAATGCAATTTGAAATCAAACCATCTAATATGGTAGAGAATAGAGGGAAAACTAGAAATTTCTTGTGACAAGCAATTTCTTCTTTTTCCACAATGTTTTCTCAGGAATTTGTTTGAATGGGGTTTTAAGCCGCTTTCAACAATCTTTCAGTAATATCGCAGCGGCTAGAGCACCTTACAATGGAATCCTGGTATTTCTCACACCAGTACTACCATTACTTCCTTTCATAGCCTCAAGCTGCTATCTCACATAGGTCTACGATAATCGACCAATTGGTGAGAGACAAATAGTCGGAAAGGATGAGTGCCGCAGTCGGGGATCGAACCCGGGACCTCTAGATTGACAGTCCGACGCGCTACCAACTGCGCTGTGACGGCGGCTTTTTCTCAGGAATAAAAGCACAGTGATGTAAAATCCCGGGTTTGTACAAGAAAGGGTTCGACTACTTTTCCATCACACCTAGTTTCAACAGACATTTTGGAGTAACTCTTATAGGCCTTGCAAAAACTCTTGTAAAATTCACTATGAAAGTAAGAAACAAAAATATCCAAACCAAGCATGTGTGACAATATGGAGGAAAGCACTCAATTCATGAATATTTAATCAACCTTTTAAAACTACATGTACTTTAGTTAAACTGTTTAAAGAAACAATCTTCAGTTTTAACAAGTGGGCCAATATGGCCCTAAATCGCTCACCTGAGTATCATTTTACAATCTCTCTCTAAAGGCCTGCCCTGCTATTCCCTTATTTTTCGGGAGTCAAAATTTCATGAAAAGGGTCACCTAAGGTACATTCCTGACAAGTTTGGTCCAAACTGGCCAAGTAGTTTAGAAGAAGATTTTCAAAGAACTATTCTATAATTTCTCTAAATCTGATAGGCTCTGCCCCGACATTCCCATTTCAAACAATATAAAATTTATGTACAAATTTGAAAAGAACATTCTTGTTAGGTTTGGTCCAAATTGGTACCATACTTTAAGAGGTGAAGATTTTAAAGAATTATTTCTTTTGAGTATGATAAGCCTGGCCCTGCCAGGCCCACGTTTTTCTGCAAATCAAAATTTCATGAACAAGTTTTTAAAGGATCAGCCAAGGAACATTCATGCCAAGTTTCTTTCTAAATTGACACATTGGTTTAGAAGAAGAGTTAATCAATGACTTCTCTTAGTCTGATAAGCCTGGCCCTGCAATGCCCACAATTTTTTTTTTTCGACTAAAAATTTCACAAACAAGTTTTGAAAAGGGTCATACAAGGAGCATTCCTGCTAAGTTTGGTCCAAATTCATCCAGTATTTTAGGAGGAAACAAGATGTGTTTGTGAAACACTATGCCCCCGAAACGGGAATTCTTTAGAAACGGGTATAGGGTTAAAATTTTGACCTTGACCTTTATGAAATGACCTTCCCCAGTTGCGCCTTGTTGAGACCTATCTACATACCAAATATTAGCATTGTAACTTAATCAGGGTTGAAGTTATAGGAAAATGTTTAGTTGGCAGGTTGAGTTTTGCAGACAGACAGACGGACGGACAGACAGACGGACACGGGTAAAACAATATGCCCCCGATCTTATCGATGCGGGGGCATCAAAATGTTTAAAGAAAATGTTAACGACACACAACAGACATTGAGTGAGCCTAAAAGTTCCCCACGAGCATGTTGTACTCAGGTGAGTACAAGTATTATCCAGTCACACAACAAAATTTTCAACTGGTCCAAATTTTAAAATTCAAAGAAGACTCAGACAGCATTTTCTGCTGTTTCTATCTTTAGTATGCAACAAAGACATTTTATGCGCCATGGCAACAGCATATTTAGTTACCTTATCCAGTGAGTGTGTGAGTGCATGCATGGATTGGTTAGTGTGTGTATATGTTTGTCTAATTCTTGTCTGAAGCATTGTTTTTTACCCAATGTGGACTTGATTTTAAAAATTTCAACAATCTGAAATTGTGCTCTGCAACTTCTTTCAATTTGGAATGGTCTAAATTCTTTAATCTATTACCAGATAGCAAAATTTCAGACTGGTCCAAATTAAAAGGAATTACAGACGACAATTTAAAGTTTATGAAATTTTTAAATGAGAAATTGAGGGGTTTTAGGGGCGTCAAAAAGCGTCACTGTGTGGGAATGGGTTAAAAATAACAATATGTATAATTTTGCTGTCTGCCAATGGGTTGCCCTCTACTTACATTTTACTCTCCTCCAGGTGACACAGGTACTCATAAGCCACCTGCTGTTTTCTCTGCTTATCCATCTCCTCCGCTGACAGGTGACCATGTTGTTGTTGTTGATGATGATGGTGGTGGTGTGATGGGGCCTCACTTACGCTTCCTGAAATAATAATGAATTTTTATAAAAAGAAGTTTCTGCTTTCTTACAATGTTATCCAACAAAAGTTTTCTTCTAATCAAAATGCACTACTTTATGGTAAAGGGAGAAACCATTGCCAAAGGACAAAATTTCAAACAGTCCAAACGCACAAAAGTGGTAGGCGATAATTATAGTAAATGAAATTCTTTCTTTTGGGGTTGAAAAAATTGTGGATAATGAAGAATGGGCCCCTACCGATATACGGAGTTCTCCCGAAAATTGCCCTTTAATTAACTCCCTTGATTCTACTGGGTAGTTCCGGTTTAAATTTCAACAAAGAGTATATACTGGCTGAGACTAAAAGCGTCCGTTTTGGAGAGAATTCATTATTTTTTCGGCATTTCACACATGAGAATATTGAGTACTTTTGTAATACTTATAGATTATGAAAATGTTTTGGTAGTTTTTATTTACGTTGACACATTATAATCGCCTTCCCGTCCGAATTTCATCCAGTTTTCATATTCTACTTCTCATTTTCGAAACAAAATTAGCAAAAGTGTCCTTCATGGTGAATTGTTGCTTTTATTTGCTTGGCTTGAGAATATCTATTGAAACATGCAAACAGACAAAATAACAACGGGGGGACAAAAGTATTGCGATAAAAGGAGCATTTTACAAAGAATTTCTCCAAATCTGAGCGATCCGTTATTTTTGATACAAATGCTTTTTAATAATTCGTCTGTATCCTATTTCGTTCTGAGATTGTTTTTATCTACAAAGGTTTAAATGGTAGGTTAATCTTAAGAATAATCGATGTCCGTCCATAAACCCCTGTTTTAATCCAAGTAACTTACATGTTTTGAATCGGTATCTTTGATTACGCAATAGTCCAGGGGTGGTACCCGGATATATCTCATAACGATCGGCTAATTGCTTTGACTTTCACACGACTGCCCAGATGTCCTTCTTTTGACTAATTAACATGGAATCTGTTGACTTATATTATTTGGAATTTATCTAGTTCTAAAGATTGATTAATGTTTTATCTTTCTGTCCATATTTTATATGCAAAATGATGTGGTTGGGTTCCTAAGTAAAAGTACACTATCAGAGGTTAAATGCTCCTATTTTGTGTAGAAGTAGATATTTTTCAGAATTTGATATAATGGAATGTTGAGTACTCTTATAATACTCTTAGAATATGGAGTTTATATTAACGTTGACACGTTTTTTTCTTTTTTCTCTCCCGATTCAGGAACCAATTTCATTTCCGTCCAGTTTTCATATTTTACTTCTCATTTTCGAAAAAAAATTAGCAAAAAATTAGCAAAGGCGTCCTTTGAAGGAAATCATTGCGCCTACTTCTTTAACTTGAAAAGACTTATTAAAACAAGGAAACCACACAACAACAACAAAGAATAACAATATTGCGATAAAGAGTACTTCTTAAGCCGATTTTCTCCACATCTGAAAGATCCTTTATTTTCGGTACACATGGCTATTAAAATTTCGTTTGTATCCTCTTTCGTTCTGAGATTATTTTTTCTGTAAAGGGTTAAAGGGTTAAATGTTATATCGAATTTGAAAGTTAACGATGTTCTGTTTTAATCCAAGTAATTTACACGCTTCTGATCAGTATCTCTGATTGCGTTATAGACCACGGGTGGTATTTTGGATATACACTGGATATATCTCATATGATCGGTAATTTGCTTTTGATTTCCACCCGATATCCCCTTATTACAAGTAACAAAGGAAGTCGCTTGCTATTCCCTCCAATTCTAAGGAAATTACGAGTTTGTACATTTCAAAAAGGATTATAAATGCAAGAGATATGGATATCTATTTTAAAACGTTTCTCATTTAGAAAAATTTGGATAAAATGTTTAAGTAAGAAAAATCTGAAGAAAAAAAAACATGTTTAAGATCACTTTTTTACAACAAAAAGATTTGAATATTTAGTACATATACACTGTATCATATATGTCATTGCATGATATATCTCAATATAGTAATAAGAATTTGGTATCAACTAAATGGATTAATACGTTCAAAAAGATTGTCTTGGTATCTTTGTCACACTTCTTACGGTCATCTCTTTTACATTTCCACTTTTTTATTTCTCACTTTTTCTCAAATACTTAAATACATGAAATGATATATAAAACAATAAATTTAAAAAAAAAACATTCAGCAGGGTAGAAATACTGTGGAAATGGAAAAAAATGCAACAAGCATATTCTTTTTCTACGATGCATTCTCAATTTGAAAGCCACAGGGACGTATAAACCAGGGTTAACCAGATAACATTTTACATGAAAAATATAAATGTGTGCACACATCTAATATCAGATGCCAAAGCTTGTGAAGGTTGATTGAATTAGTTTGGTTTACCCATTCCCACACAATGACCTTATCATTTGCCGATTGGTAAGAAATTAATGACATATCTTACTTGCCATTGGTAAGAAACGAGGAGGACCTACAGAGGCAGCAATCATTTCCACAAGCCTACAGACACTTTACAAAGCTTTTTGAGGTTCATGCAGTGAAATTCTGATTAAATCTATTTCATATTCATCAATGAAAAGGGTATTTGGTAAATTCTATGGTCATGAAATGAAGACGTATGGAGAGCTTCTTTGTAACAGTTCCCGTTTGTAAAATGACAGATATCTTATAAATTCAAAGCCCCGCTTGACATGTGAAACCATTTTTTTAAAAAAGGAAATAACGGAATGCATTTCTGTGAGTATCATTGTATTTATTTCGATCAAAAAAGCTCTTTTTATGGTAATTAATACGTATATCCGGAATTAGGGTATATCCGAAAAATACACTTTCATACCGGCTCGTTTATGATTATAAACACATAAAACGTCACTTAGCTCTAAAAATTAAGCTCAGCTGTTAAAATAAAGTAGTCACTAGATCATCTAGGGTTTCAACAATAATGACACATAGTAAGAGCTGGCAACAACCTGTTAATGTTTTCGATACCGATATCATCGATTTTTTCACCGGAACTACCCAAAGAGTTAAGGGAGGTCACTCTAATACTAAAACTAAGCGGAATAACTCTGGATATCGGTAGGGGCCAATTGCTTATAACAAGCAATTTCTTCATTGTCAATGATGTTTTCAAAAGCTTTTTTCAAGAGGGCGTTACAAAGGCAGAATTGTGTGGGAATGAGTTAAGTAACTCCTTCCATTAATTTAACCCTTACTTGTTCAATCCCTGCTTTTTCTTCTTCCCTGTGATTTTATAATTGAGAAAACATTGTAGAAAAAGAAGAAATTGCTTGTCACAAGCAATTTCTTCTTTTTCTACAATATCATGTACCCTACTGAATAATTATTTTTCAGATTTAATCCACTTTGAATTTTCGTCTGCAAAACTTTTGAATTTCGACAGGTCTAAAATTTCTCAAAACAGGAAAGGGTTAAGAGACTTGTCACCAGGATTCCCTTGAGCAGAAGCATATTCAGAATTTGAATTATTTTGCTCTTGAAAACCTTGTCAACTAAAACCTCATCCTCACCAATGAAGGTCTTTTTTCTCAAATATTAGATAAATAGAACCTTTGCTGCCCTTGGTCTGACAAGGTGCTAAATCATATAATTGTTGTTGGTACGTTTTACAGTCAATTATAATGCATATCAATTTATAGAATAAAGTGAGAAAAGTGCTATATGCTGCATTTAACCCATTACCAATTCACCACATGGCAAAATTTTAGAGAAGTCAAAATTCAAAGATGTTGCAGAAGACAATTTTTTGCCTTATGAGATATAAAACATTAAGGATAATGCAGGGGTGTGGAAATACGGGTTTTGTCCACTTGTCTCTGGACAAATAAAATGCAATTTTCTACTTGTCCAGGGTCAGAATGGACTTGTCGAAAAATAAGAGAAAAGATAAATTTTGGAAAAAAAAATGTTTTTACAGAAGAAAGTGCCGAGTTTCTTTCAAACAATGTTTTCTACCCTTAGATACAAATATTATGCTAATCGATCTCTAATATCTATTAGGACTATAAGGTACTATTTCCAAGATTTGCCCTGATATTTACTTGTCCATGGACAAGAAGCCTAAAAGAATTTATTTGTCCGCAGGAAGAAAAGCCAAGGTCGGACAAGTTGGGTATGGGAATTCCACATCCCTGGATAACGACGAAATTGCTTGTGACAAGCAAGTTCATCTTTTTTCCACAGTGTTTTCCTAGGTGTGTGGGAATGGGTTAAAATAAGATACATACTTTATAACAAATGTAACAAGAGTACATATCTCAAGATTTAGTGCCAACAGACCTTTTCTTGTTTGAGTTGGTTCACTTTTATAAATCTTTGAACTTGGCAATAAATTAGAATTTTTTAAACCATACATATCATGCATAATTGAAAAATTGAAGGATAAAAAATTCCCTGTTTTGATTCTTAGAAACTTCTAATAGGGGGTCAAAATGACCCTCTTAAGAGAAACAGGGGCAAAACAGGGTATTTCCAGATTTTTTAGTCAAACACAAGCTCTGGTTTAATTTTGCATGACAAAGGTAGAGGTTATTAATTCCTTATTTAGATTTGTTAGACTTCATTAGAATGAATTGCTGAAATATTCAACACTATCTGGAATGTGTCAGAATATCTTACAAACAACTTAGGTTTACAATGGGCAAGCAGGTAATGTAGACTAAGATATGACTGCACATATGTTCAGTCTCATCCTTATCCACACCTCCAACCAAAGCAGAAATATTCTGGTTTCTGCATGATAAGAGTTAACTTAACTTGTAATAATACACACCTTTACCAAACTATCAATAGATGAGAAATTGTTGGCAAAATGCTGCAGACAGATAATGATAAGGGCTGACATTAACAAATTATACAGTGTATAACAGTATGTAAATTAGAATGTAATTTAATGCATAGAAGTGGAAAGGTATAAATTTACACCTGTAACCCTTATCCTACATCGTAGTAACCCAATACTCTTCCTTATTCATGAAAAACAAAGGACTGCACAACAAAGGGTATGTTAAACAAAATGCGTGTGTATTTTCAATTATTCACTGTCACTAATATGAAGCATATATGCCCATATAAGTAACAACCTCAGGAGACGGGTAGTGATTGTGGTTAATAAATTAAATTTGCTTGGTGTATGGTGCAACTCATTACCAGAAGACAAAACTTCAGACTAGTAAAAACTGAGATATTACAGTCGATAAATCTATCTTGACGACATTTTATAAATGATTGAGGGAAAAAGACTAGCAGGGGGCCCAGTCACCCATGGCCCCTAAATTTTGGGCTGGGCCCCTGAATTTTTGGAGAAAATGCCATACCTCTAGTGTTAAATACTGTATTTTTGCAGCCTGGGCCCCCAAGTTCAATTTGTTAGTCTTTTTCCCTGATTGTCCTTTGGGTTGAAAACATTGTGTGTAAATAAGCCAGATTGTGGGGGAAAAGCAAGATCATGGGGGAATGTGTTGACCAATTACCAGATGACAAAGCATAGACAGGCCTGAATTAAAACCGATTGCAGACGTCATTTCAAAGTGTATTAAAACTAAAGATGAATAATACCAATTAGGGTAGAAACCGTAAGAAATGAGATATTTTTCCATTTCCCACAAAGTTTTCCACTACCATTTTTATTCATTTTTTTTGTGTGTTTTTGGTGTGTTTTTTTTTTAATTGAAACAAACTCATCTTGATATCTGATTACAATAGAGGTGTGAAATTTAAATATCATAACTACTAATTGGGTAAGTATAAAAAGCTGACTACAGACCGCTGACTGCTGACTGGGTGACCATTGCTTTTTATACTTACCCCTACTAATGCTTGTTTTAACCCTTACCTTTTCAGTCCCAGTTTTTTAAGTCCCGTGATTTTATAAATGAGAAAACATTGTAAAAAAAGGAGAAATTGCTTGTCACAAGCAATTTCTTCTTTTTCTACAATATCTTCTACCCTTATGAATGGTTATTTTTCAAATTAAATCCACTTTAAAGTTTCATCTGCAAAACACTGGAATTTTGGACAGGTCTAAAATATAGCAAACCAAGAAAAGGTTGTTTAAACTGTAGTTACGAAGTTTTAATTCTCATTTACAGTATGTCTCCACCTCCAATTTTTACCTGTTGATCTTTTTGGTTTAGGAGCCGTTTGTGGTGGCTCCTTTCCCATTGACAAACGTTTAGACTTCGCGTCCACATTGTCAACTCCATTCACTTCAATCACTTGTTCAGGATCCATGCTCTCTCCCTCCAATAAAACTTCGCCGTTTTCTGATGACATTCTTTCTCGGTTGCCTTCGCCGCAACTAACCGCTAGTTCTCACATAAATTCATAATACTCCATAAAAATCCGTGAGTTTATATATATATTATTCCAAAATAAAAAAAAAATGAAACACGACGAAAACTTTGCTACCTAACAAAAGGTAAACAAAGTCAATAAAATCAATGAAGCGTTCTTTGATGATAATCCACGATATTTCGTAAAATATCGAGTGACAACGATCTATCGAAATCTGGTTTACCACAAGATCTACTGTAAATGCACATTAAATAAATTCCTAATTGATAAATCACTCATTTAAATCCTTCCCACACGAGAGCTGTCAACATCAATAACAAGGTTATATTTCCGTATTTCGTCCCTTTTCTAATTTGCGCGGGACTTGTGGGTATGTAACCTTTAACCTTATGAAGTTGAGTTCGATTTCACTACCTTACATGCTCTAGTAGGTGCAGTTATATTATAGAAAAAATCATACATTTACCGGTTATGTATGTATACATCAAATATTACCCATTTTCACCGAAATAAAAGTCGAATTTAGAAAATGTATATGTTCATACCAGTTTCTTAACGAAAGGTTGTCCGTTGTCTGTCACGGTCCGTCCACACTCGGCGGCGGAGTACAAAAACCATAGTACACTGTTTATATTCTTATCAGATTTGAATTATTCAGTTAAACTTCACAGGTCACGCTGTTCCACAGTACCCTATGGAATTGGAATCCACGAAGAACTCTGTTGCCAGAGCAGCCAGTATATTTCTTTTACTCTGATGTTCTCCCACACTGACATGTAACGAAATACTCCAAATTATCATTCTCTGCCCAACACAAACCCTATGCTGTAGGTTCCAGGTTTTTACAATGACCGCCGGGTGTTTTTGAAGAAGAAAGTCTTTAAGACTTTTTTTTAAAAAAAGAGCCTCGATCTTTCAAATTTGTAATGCAACCTTGCCTTATGGTACTCTACCAAAACCTCAAGTTATTATCCTGATATCAAGAAAAAAATATTTGTTGTTGGCTCTTGGAATATACATAGAGCCCAAGAAAGAAGGGATCTTCACAATCCTTGTCCCCCAAAACCAAAATGCATAGCGGATTCATATTTTGTCATATGCTGCTGTAAAACCCATTATAATACATAGAGTGTCTAAGGACATTCTTCAACTCCACAAGGACAAGAGCCATCATATCCAGGAGAACGATACCGGACCATCATGGTTTTCTTGTTTTTTTACTTTTTTCTTTTGTGTGTGTGTGTGTGTGTGTGTGGTGATGCATGAAGTATTATCTTATGCTGTTGTAAAACCTAATTCAACTCTGCAAAGCCTAGAGTTATCATGCACAAGAAAACGATATAGGACCATCATGGTCCTCTTGTAAGACTGTAAATACGGGGTTTCGGTCGATTATTGACTAAGTATGCTTACGATTTTATCCGGCTGAACAAAAGGCTTTGTAGATCTGAAGGCTAGATAGTCATCAAAAGAGACACGGTAGAAATAGCAGCCGTTATTTAACCCATTACCAAACGAAACAAAATTTAGACTGGTCCAAATTCAAAGACGTTGCAGAAGATATTTTTTGTTTGGTGAAATTCTAAAAATCTCTGTCAGTAGGGGGTAGAAAACATCATTGCCAACAATGTTTTCTAAAGATTTATAATATCAAGAACAACCTGTCTCAAATTTTCGGTCACTTGTGGAATATTACGTTTTTAAGAATTTATTAACGAGGGCGTAAAAAAGTAGGAATGAGAGAGAATTGCTTCGTTGAAAGCGCTGAGAACGCTGAATGACTTCTCTCAACAAAACGACAGATACACGACCCACGCGTGAGGAGTTGCACAAAGATGGACCATCGGATCAAACATTTCCATACTGGTCAGACTGGTGAGTACCATGGCCGAAATCTTTCCATTTTGACTGGTTTTCTGAATGTAAATTGATCCATCCAAAGGTTGAATCAGTTGATCTGATCCTGACTTTTATGCTGAATATATGATAAGGATAACAATCCGAGTGAACTTCGACAAAGATCGCCTGTTTTCGCTTATGTTACGGAAGCTCTGGTGTTTAACAAAATATTCCAGTACCAGTTGTGAGAGCGACATAGGTAGGGTGTCTGTCTGCTAAACCGAAGTTCCGAGTTCGAACCCTTGCCAGAGTTGGTGGTGTTGCTGTCGTCGTTCGTCAATAATTCGCAAAATTATAATTTACACTCATATATGTCACACAGGACGTACATAGGACGTACACACTCATATATGTCACACAGGACGTACATAGGACGTACAGTGAACTGATATCAAAATAACTTTCATGGCTAAATCACCGTAACATTCCCATGTGAGCTCATGCTATCAAGTGTAAGAAATGACCATGTAAAGCATTGGATTAATCAAAGCACTGAAAGTACTGATGATGGACGTCCATGTTGGCATAGTAGAGTGATATGCCCGTTTTGGTGTATAAAATGGCAATTTTCATATAGATAATCCATTTCAAGCATATACACCTCTCGCCTAGCCTGGTTTGTTTAATAGGTAAATGTAATAAAGGATCTTTCTGTTATAGAGTCCTGAGAACGATCAGAAGTTCAGAAAAAATGTCATTGTTATACACGTCATTTGTCTTATGATAATTAATTTGCCTGTTAAGTTGGCTGAGCAGCTACACATGTAATGGCCCAAATTTGTTGTTGCAGTTGTACATGTTACTGGTGTGAAAAATGACAGGAGGGCATTGTTGGGTGCACCTACCAACCGCGGTTTTACTGAAATACAACTGAAAGTAACGTATACCCAGATTAACTTGATCACAGTCTAACTGGGTTTCAAGATCAATATTTTTTTTACTTGTCCGAGATAATCCTTTTCCGAAGACATTTCACAAATAATTAAGATATCATTTAAGAAACTTGGACAATATTAGATTAACAATATTCATTGGGAATTATTACCTGTAAGAAACAAATGAGATAATTCGTATATCTTTTAAACCTTCCGTGATCCAGTAGAAGCTTAGCCCATTCCTGCACAATCACGCTTTTTACGCCCCTGAATAATTGCATTGAAGAAATCAAAGTGCTGTCAGCCATGGAATAATTGAGAAATTTTGTTGTTGTCGTCATCTTTAGCGTTGTTTATTTCTTTGAAAAGAAAGGATACGTTTCTTTAAGGCTAGCACAATGCGAGTCAGTCCTAGAAATATATCCTTAAAGCAATATGCATTCGATGTAATAAGATTGCTTTATCAGAATTTGTCAAATCAATATTCTACGATACAATAGACAATCAATTGTTTTCAGCTCCTAAAGCATCAATTTTGAAGACAATATCGTTGAACAAAGATGTTAGTAAAACACTGTGGCCCAAAATGAGTCAATATAAGGTATTTTGCCTGTAATAATGGACCTTAATCTGTGCCCACACAATCCTGTGGAAAATAAAGAAATTGAATGTATCAAGCACTTTTTTTATTATCCACAATGTATTCAACCCCAAAAGACAAATATATTCTATCACCTTGAAATTGATGTCTGCAACATCTTTCGATTCGGACTATAAAACTTGTTATGTTGTAATGGGTTAAACCTGTAATCCGCAGGTGTACACATATCTAAGTTACCGACATACCAGATATGATCATAGTATCATTGAGTAATATTGAATGTGTCTATGAGTTATGTTAGACGGACAACAGTTAAACAACATGTCCCGATCTTTTTAGAGGGGATATGGAAAGAAGGAACTATCAATGGCTCTTCGCTTTCTCACAGATAAAACTGTTGATTGATAAATACGAAAGTTATCGATTCTTTCTCGTTATAACAAACGATAACTTATCTATCGTGCCAAAATTGCACTGCAGCTTAAAACCCGTAGTTACGAGATTATTGGTAGCTCTGGGCCGGAATTAGAATTTTACCTTTTCCATTTAGTTCATATTATACTGATTTTATTGTACTTATGTGTGAGAAGAAAAATAAAGGAAGAGAGAGAGAAAAGGGAAAAATAGAAAAATGTAGAGCGGGAAAGGGAGAGAGAGCGCGCTGAGAGAAAGAGAGAGAGGGGGGGAAGGAGGAAGGGGGCGTTATGATAAATTTGTTGAATTCCCTGTTTTTCCACTATTCATACTATGATTTCAGCCGCATTAATTTTAAGCAAAATGTAAGTCGCTAATTTCTGATTGAAATCATTTGTCAAACCAGAAGAGGGGCCCCTACTTCTAATTCACCACTAGCATGATGCACCGATTTGTTACAGAATTCTCCGCCCAAGATGTTCAAAGTTCACGAACAGTAACTGTGAGCTACGCGTATTCAAGTAGACCATCCAATCAAAGCGTCTTGAAATTTCTTAACTTGTAATTCTACTTATTCAACGTAACTTTAAAGAAATCTAGTGTTTAAAGCATTATGGCATACTCGAAAAGGTATTCCCGACTCAATATTCAAAGATATTCAGATGTTCCTTTATTGACAGCTTTTAGAACTGCTTGTTAAAAAGAATGCACAGTTTTGTATGTGTCCAGTTTAGATAAAGGAGCATTTGGGACATAGGGGCACGAACTGAATTTCGGAAACACGGACACTAATCGCTTCCAAAAGGTCGCGATTTAACATTGTAAGAAAAAGAAGAAACTGCTTGTAACAAGCAAATTCTTCATTTTCTACAGTGCTATCCAAAGTTTTCATTTTTGAGGGGAGTTTAAATGCGCCATTGTATGGGAATGGGTTAAAAATTGATTAACTGTATAGCTTATCACTACCGCGGTTTACTGCTGGTATGCTGAGTTCTCAAACTAGAAGGCAAATTACTCACTATATAATTGAAAGACTCCGCGTTATTGAAACCGTGATCGCATCTACACTAAGCGGGTTATTGGTAGGTGTTTTCGTATTTAAGAGGAGTCTTTACGCCTTCTACGAATTATATAGAATCCTCGTATTACAACATTTTCATAATGAACGTGTGTTTGGGGGAGACGGGTGTTGAAAAATAATAAATCGAACCTAACTGGGCTCTACTTCTATTCTATAATAGTAACATCCTACTGGGTTTTCCAAACTAAGTTACACTGGTGGACGCCGTAAAAATGTAAGAACAAAAAAAAAAAAAAAAAAAAAAACGAGCTAGAAAAACAGATACAAACTCATCTAGTACAAATGAAAAAAATATTAGCATCAACCGAGTCACCTACACCATTACTACAGAGTGGAAAACCAATTCTTGTCTCCCTTTCGCTCTCTTCCAGCCCATCACACTCTATCCCTGTCTCCCTTTCGCTCTCCTGCAGCCTACCACACTCTATCCCTGTCTCCCGTCGCTCTCCTCTAGCATATCACAATCTATCTCTGTCTCCCTTCGCTCTCTTCCTGCCTATCACACTCTATCCCTGTCTCCCGTCGCTCTCCTCCAGCCTATCACACTCTATCCCTGTCTCCCGTCGCTCTCCTCCAGCCTACCACACTCTATATCTGTCTCCCGTCGCTCCCTTCCTGCCTATCACACTCTATCCCTGTATTCCGTCGCTCTCTTCCAGCCTATCAAACTCTATCCCTGTATCCCGTCGCTCCCTTCCTGCCTATCACACTCTATCCCTGTATTCCGTCGCTCTCTTCCAGCCTATCACACTCTATCTCTGTCTCCCTTCGCTCTCTTCCTGCCTATCACACTCTATCCCTGTCTCCCGTCGCTCTCCTCCAGCCTATCACACTCTATCCCTGTCTCCCGTCGCTCTCCTCCAGCCTACCACACTCTATATCTGTCTCCCGTCGCTCCCTTCCTGCCTATCACACTCTATCCCTGTATTCCGTCGCTCTCTTCCAGCCTATCACTCTCTAACCCTGTCTCCCTTTCGCTCTCCTCCAGCCTACCACACTCTATCCCTGTCTCCCGTCGCTCTCTTCCAGCCTATCACACTCTATCCCTGTATCCCGTCGCTCCCTTCCTGCCTATCACACTCTATCCTTGTCTCCCGTCGCTCTCTTCCAGCCTATCACACTCTAACCCTGTCTCCCTTTCGCTCTCCTCCAGCCTACCGCACTCTATCCCTGTCTCCCGTCGCTCTCCTCTAGCCTATCACAATCTATCCCTGTCTCCCTTCGCTCTCTTCCAGCCTATCACACTTTATCCCTGTCTCCCGTCGCTCTCTTCCAGCCTATCACACTCTATCCCTGTCTCCCGTCACTCTCCTCTAGCCTATCACAATCTATCCCTGTCTCCCTTCGCTCTCTTCCAGCCTATCACACTCTATCCCTGTCTCCCTTCGCTCTCTTCCAGCCTATCACACTCTATCCCTGTTTCCCGTCACTCTCTTCCAGCCTATCACACTCTATCCCTGTCCCCCGTCGCTCTCTTCCAGCCTATCACCCTCTATCCCTGTCCCCCTTCGCTCTGTTCCTGCCAGCACACTCTATCCTTGTCTCCCGTCGCTCTCTTCCAGCCTATCACTCTCTAACCCTGTCTCCCTTTCGCTCTCCTCCAGCCTACCACACTCTATCCCTGTCTCCCGTCGCTCTCTTCCAGCCTATCACACTCTATCCCTGTATCCCGTCGCTCCCTTCCTGCCTATCACACTCTATCCCTGTCTTCCGTCGCTCTCTTCTAGCCTATCACACTCTATCCCTGTATCCCGTCGCTCCCTTCCTGCCTATCACACTCTTTCCCTGTCTTCCGTCGCTCTCTTCCAGCTTATCACACTCTATCCCTGTCCCCGTCGCTCTGATCCTGCCTATCACACTCTATCCCTGTCTCCCTTCGCTCTTTTCCAGCCTATCACACTCTATCCTTGTCTCCCTTCCGCTCTCCCCAGGATATCACATTCTTTTCCTGTCTAACTTTCGCTAGCTCTCAGCCTGCCACAATTTATCCCTGTCCCCCTTTTGCTTGTCCCCAGCATGTTAAACACTGTTCCGTAATCCCTTCTGCTCGTCCCCAGAATGTCATCCTCTGTTCCTGTCCCCCTTCCGCTCGACCTCAGCATGTCGCACTCCATTCCTGTCTCTTTTCCGTTTGTCCCCAGCCTGTCACACTCTAACACTGTCTCCCTTCCGTTTTCCCCAATCATGTCACACTCTAACCCTGTCTCCCTTCTCTTTTGCTCATTATGTTTTCCGAAGCTGTTTTTCATCAGTGCGTATAAATGCTGGATTAAGAGGTAATGGGATTAAGATTGTGTACGACGTATATATACATGGCTGGAGGGAAAATTAACAAGTTATAGTACATGTATTTAAATCATAACTTTTGCAGAAGTGTCATGTTTTAACCCATTACCAGACGACAAAACTTAGACTGGTTCAAATTGAAAAGAGATGTATCCATCTATCTATTTTTACTGCCCAACTCCCCATTCGGGTATTACTGGCAGGTGATACACTCACAATACAGATGTTTTCACGTCCCTGAAAGAGAGGCAGTAGCTGAATCCCACTGCTACCCACTTTTACAGCTGGGTAGCCTAGGACTGGCAATTAAGTGTATTGCCCGTGAACACACCCCGGTGACGATGGGGCTCGAACCCGTGACCTTCAGATCATGAGTCAAGCACCTATACCACTCGTCCATCGACGACATTTTTTGATTTTCATAATTTTTTCGATTTTATTAACTTTCTGAATAGAAAACAGTGTGTAAAATGACGAAATTACATGTTACAAGCAATATTTTTCAATCTAAACAATGTTTTCCACCTTTTTTGAAGGGCGTCAAAAAAAGGTCATTCTCAGGGATAGACAGTCATTAAACTGTGACATGACCGTTTTTTTTTTTTTTTTTTTTGTTAATTCAACCTATTCTCACTATGTGACGCCTTTAGAGGCCTTCAAGGAGAAAAGCCTTGGAAAACATTGTGGAAAATGAAGAAATTCAGTGTTATCGAAAGAATACTTTGAATAATCAGTTTTCACTAGAAGAAATTAAAGATTTCGAGTGGGCAGCGCGAAACAGTTGTAACTGCATATATATTAATACGCAGTTACAACTGTTTTGCGCTGACCAATCGATATGCTCTGATCTTGTTATTTATCCGTGGAAAATGATTGTAATGATGGTATTAAAAGTGATAATAATGATAAAAATCAACATAACCATAGTTATCATTATGATCACGATGAAGAGATCGTTTTTAATTGTTGCAAAACAAGTTATTTTTAACCCATTCACACTCGAACATTTTTAGACTAGTCCAAATGGAAGGAAGCTGCAGACAACAATTTAAAGTAGAAGGATTTTATTTCTATTTTTTTCTTTACTTATTTTTATCATTGTCTTTTCGGATAGAAAATCATGCGGATAACGAAGAAATTGCTTTCATTAGGGCATTTCTTGGAGGCGTAAAAAGGAGGGATTATGTGACAATGGGTTAAAACATGTACTGTGCCGATGTACTTATATCATTTCTGTCTCCGTTCAACACGCTATACTGTGTGTGTATTTCCGTTTATTTACCGTCGCTACCGTAAGACATGCCTTTGTGAACGACGCCCCCAGAGGACGGTTAGATGTTACGGGGGGTAATGCAAGGATACAGGACGAAACTAATGAGGGCTCCGCCTGCTTGTTTAACAAGCTCGATGGATAGCACCGTCACACGGGGCCTCGGTTTAACATCTCATCCGAAACTTAATTAGTTTGTTAGTTGATATGGTCAGCCTAGGGCTCGAACCCGTGATCATGAGGTCCAGTGAAGTCAAGTGCACTACCAACTGAGCTATTCGGGCTGACCATGCTATACTATTTGCTTCGCGGCAATTGATAGATCGCTGGCCACGCCCACTGAACTCCTAGGGGAAGTTCTATTAGATAATTTAACTCTTGTCATGTTGAACCCGGAAATGCTGAAAATCAAAGGGCTGAAAGCACTGATAGAACTTGTTGTTCAAAAATCAATATTTCTTTATTATAAATGGATTTCATAAACAACTCTAGCAGGAAAAGTACAAGAAGGAGGTGTAGACAAAGATCAGACTGCACTTATGTGCAGGCTGATCTTGGTCTACACCTCCTGTCAAAACCGAAATATTCTTCTTTTTTGTTACCGCGACAGAAATAAAATCGCGTGAAATGCTAGCAACTCGGAGAATGAAATGAAATGTCGCGTTTACAATGCTACATTGTTTCAGACCTGGTCCGGCGAAGTACCAGATTGAGAATTGGAATTGAGCTTCTCTGGAAAAAAAAGCCAGAGAAAATAAATCGCTCTAATTGTCTCCTTTTCTCAAGCCCTCCATAATTCGTATGCAGAACGAACTGTCTACGGATTACAAAGCTAAACTAAGGTTCACGCGAACTCGCATTTACGATTGTTTGCCGGCGCGATGTGAGGCTTCACGTACTTTGATTGGAAAAATGGGAAACCAGTCATTGAGAAAATTGTTTACAAAACATGGCGGTCATCAATTAGTAACGTGGAATTTCATTAGAGGTAATTAAGAACTAGGCTCTAATTTTGTTAATATATCCAAAAATTCAAACAGATATAGACCACAAGTAATCTTAGGTAATGAACGATTGACCATGACCGCAAAATTATACTGGAAAGAATTAATTTACGCGTTTATTGTGAAAGCGAAATTTAACATGTCAAATCATGGTTGCCAAGAAAAGCACAAGTAATGAAAGTATTCGAATAAAAAGATTGAAATGAAGTTACTGCATTTGAATTGTATTTGCTATTTGTTTTTGAAATCTAAGTGGTTATTCAAAATGATTTATCACAATTTTAATAACAATTTTAAAGTAGGGTTTTACCATAATTTTATAGCAGATTTATCTGCACTAATGCCAGATTAGTTAGACAATGTTTTCTCAAGTATGATATCTCATGGGTGTAAAAATCAGGGATTGTACCGCAAAGATTTAAGTTTTGATGAGGTCTTTTAGCATAAAAGGGTTAAGATTTTCACCTTGACTTTAGATAATGGATATATAACCCTCACTAGATGCGCATTATTGACCGATACCTACATATCAAATGTGAACCTTGTATCTTTGATGGTATGGAGGTAATAGAAAATGATGAGTTTTTTGGTTCAGTTTTGATAACAATTTAAGGGTAAATGGTTAAAATCTTTACCCTGACCTTGGAAATATGACCCTCACTAGGTGCTCATTGTTGACTGGTAACTACATATCAAATGTGAACCTTGTATCTCAAGAAAAAAAAAGAAGTTTTTATCAAGTTTTTATAGAAGTTTAACCCTTTCTTGTGTTTCATATTTTAGACTAGCCCAATTTGAAAGAAGTTGCATATGACAACTAAAAGTGAATGCAATTTGAAAAGTAACCAACCTATAGGGTAGAAAATATTGTGGGAAAAGAGTAAATTGCTTGTTACATACAATTTCTTCTTTTTTTCCACAATGTTTTCTAAAGTATAAAATCATAGGGACGTAAAAACCAGGGATTGAACAGGACAGGAGTAAGCAGCGTTTCTGATAGGATAAAAAAAAAGCACTTGGTGAATTTTGCGGAGTCGCAACAATTTATTTGTGTCAAAAATACAGAAAACGTGCTCTGGCAGAAACACTGGTTTAAGGGGTAGAGGGTTAAGATTTTAACCTTGACCTTGGACATACAACCCAACAAGTTGCTCTTTGTTAGGTCCATTACAGGTCTGTCAGGGTTTGTTTCATTATTTATTATTCATTAACCTATTCTAACACAATCAAATCAAGAAAAGCAATTGTGAAAAAATTGTGGAATATGAAGAAATTGCTTGCATCAGACAATTTCCTCATTTTCCACAATGTTTCTACCCAGAAAATTAAAGATATCTAAAATTTCATAAACTTTAAATTGTTATCTGCAACTCCTTTCAATTTGGACTGATCTTAAAATATTGTTATTTTGGAATAGGTTAACACAAGAAAAAGGTTAACACAAGAAAAATTTAGACTGGTTCAATTTGAAAGAAGTTGCAAACAACATTTTAAAAATCATACAATTTTAGATTATTTCACCTTCCTGGGGAGAAAACATCGTGTAAAATGAAGAAATTGCCTATGACAAGCAATTTCTTCATTTTACGCAATGTTTTCACGGTTGTTTTTTCTTGAGGGCGTCCAAAAGTGTTACTGTGTGGTAATAGGTTAAGGTAGAATGGGCTTAGCATGATAGCAGAATGGTTTTTCTACATTCAGAACGACAGGCAAAAGCAAACAATCAACCCTAGTCTGTCTGCAGAGTCCACACAGTCAGACAAGGGTCGATAGACGACAGTGTTTGTACCTCTAAAATGATACCTTTTTCATGTGATGGATCACCTTCCTGTTACCACTCAATCTTGCATTATGGTGCATGGAAGACAAATACTTTGTTACAAGCAATTTCTCCTGTTAAAGACTGTTTACATAATACTTATTTTTCAATTCAACTCATTACTAACCAACAAATTTTAGAGTTGGACAAATTGACAGAAGTTGCAGACGACTATTCAAAGCTATTGAAATAGAATGATAATTGCAAGAGAAAAGGAGAAACTGCTTGATACAAAAAAATTCTTATCTTCCCACAAAGTTTTTCATGATCACATTTCTTAAGGGGTCAAAAAGTGACATTTTGTGGTAATGGATTTACACACTTTGAGTTGTTGTCTGCAACCTCTTTCAAATTGGACCAGTCTAAAAACTTGTTGTTGTTTGGTCATACAATAAATTCAGGTTTTACAAATATTCAAGGCAGTGAATTAAATGTACCTGTACATTGTTTCAATTCTTGACATATTGTTATAGCTGACGGTTATATATTACAAAAACAAAATGTTAGGGACAAAAAATCAACTTCAGTAGAAAGTTAGTCTTTGTCTCGCTGATCTCGAATATTTCTGTTTTGACAGGAGGTATTGACAAAGATCAGCCTGTGCATGTGTGCAGTTTGACTTGAGTCTGCACCATCTGTTTGTCCTTTTTAAACCAGACTTGTTTAAAGAAATAATTCTTCAATATATAAGATTTACAAACAGCCCTACAGTGCTGTCAGCCCTTTGTATTTATTCACTTCTGAAAGGTTCTTGTTCATTAGGAAAATGGTTTAGTTTTAAGTCAGCTGTTTTTACTGCCTTTGATTAACTAAATTCTTTTAGATTAAATTATAATAGAACATGATGGAGTATCAATGGAGAATGGGGGGGGGGGAGAAATTTGGTGTGAGTGTTTTTATTGTAAAGAAATATGAATACTGAAATATTTTGGTCAAGGGGTGATTGATATCACAGTTTAGCTTTTCAATGTATTAATCATATATTTGTGAATTTTTTTTGCAATTTTGATAAGCTTTCCCTCTATATGTAAGCATTTCCTGAAAACAAAATTTCAGACTGGTTCAAATTTCAAAGGAGTTGCAATTTTTAGTTGTTGAATTTTTAAAAATCTTTGTTTTATAAGGAGAAAACATGGTGGATAATACAGAAGTTGACACATGCAATTTCTTCATTTTCCACAATCCTTTTGCAAGTAATTTTCTTGAAAAAGAGAAATTTAGTGGGATGGGTCATAGCTAATATTGATGGTTCAGCATGAAACAATTGTAACTGCCTATAAACATATATGCAGTTACAAATGTTTTGCACTGACCCATTGATATACTCCCTTAAACCACTTTCATCTACTCCAACATGTATCTGAAAAGAGCTTTGAACTACCACTGATCTTTGTTCTTTTGAAAGTTTCTAAATACAACAGTTGTTCCTTGTTGTTGTTGTGTTGGCATCTCCATGTATAGTGCTTTCTTAACCTGTCCAATGTCTCGCTGGACTTGATTGGCTAATATTTTTCTCCTACCCTCAACAACAGCCTTTAGATTAGATAAACTGTCTTGTAGCTCTGTAAAGCCGTTTCTGAATTCTATTTTTGCTCGTTGTAATTCGGCATCGTTGTAAGCAAGGCTGTCTTGTATTGTAGCTATAACTTGGTTTTCTATATTCTGTAACACAAATAGATTTAAATGTAAAGTTCCAGTTCTTTGCTAATAAGCTCAGGGGTTGTGCTGATACTTGAAATTGAGGAGTCATTGACCCCTCGGCCATTAAATTCTAGACTTTGAAGGGGTTGGAACAACACAAGAGATGAAGAGAATATTTTTTGTTTTCATGGAGGTATGAACCGAAAAACCTAATCACACTGTATGAATACGGGAATTCTCTTCATTTCTTATAATTTAACCCATTTCAACTCAAGCCCTCCTTTTTACGCCCCTCAAGAAAAATACTTTGGAAAACATTATCCACAATGTTTTCTATTCAAAAAGACAAAGAAATTCGAAATTCCATCAACTTTAAATTGTCGTCTGCAGCTTCTATCAATTTGGACCAGTCTAAAATTTTGTTGTGTGGGAATGGGTTAATAGCATCGAGCAAAAAACCCAAAAGCTTTACAAATTTTGATACCTTATTGTATGGGACTATTTTGTGGGGAAGAATGCAAAACTGCTGCGTGCTCAAATTTTTGTTCATGGAGTTATGAATAATTTTTTTCAACCAATCAGTTTTTGATAGACGTAACAAAAATTAAATTATAAGCAAATAATGAAAAATAGATTTTAGGGTTTAACTGCACACAGACCTTTTATAAGAAAAATATGAAGTAAGCAGTTTATTCCTATATTTTTTCATTGAACATAAGAGACATCATTGAAAAGTTATGGATAAAAAATACCTGATTTGACCCTTAGAAAATATAGGGATCAAAATGACCCCTTAGGAAGATTTCTGAAGGTCACAAAATGATATTTTCAAATTCTGAGAGGTAGAACCCAGGTCCCTGGTTTACAAGTCAAACAGGAGCCATGAATAACCAGATGACCAAATTTTTGAGTGGTCCATATTAGGGATAGGGTACCCTAGCCCTGCACACAGCAGATATGCTTATGCAACCTGAGCCCAGTCTGTAGACCTCAGTGCCATTTCATCACTTAACTCATTCCAACACAGCCATTCTTTTTTATCCCCCCCCCCCCCCCAAAGATACGAACTTTGGAAAACAAAGTGCCTAATGAAGAAATTGCTTATGACAGGCAATTTCTTCATTACCCACAATGTTTTCTATCCCAACAGATGAAAAAAAAAGTCAAATTCCATCAAGTAAAATTTGATATCTACAACATCTTGGATCATGTAAAACATACACCATATCGTAGGACATACCGCACAACACATCAAGTAATTTCACTCATGCATGGCATTGAACAGCCTGGACATCCACAGATAGTATGTTGACTTTTTTAAACCATTACCAGACGGCAAAATTTTGACTGATCCAAATTGGAAGGAGTTGCAGATGACAATTTAAAGTGTATGAAATTTTGGACTTTTTTTACTTTAGGAGTATAAAACATTGTGGATAATGAAGAAATCACTTATAACAAGCAATTTCTTCATTTTCCACAATGTTTTTCAAAGATTTTCTTCTTAGGGGAGTCTAAAAGGGTCAATGAGTGGGAATGGGTTAACCAGAAAATTTGGATACAGTAGCTATCTAAATATTGTCAAGGGATGACTGCAATCAGATTGAGTACCCACAAAATAAGGATTGACCAACAAATTGTGAAAATTTGTGTTTTGAAATCAAAATTCCTGTCTCTGGACTGCAAGAAGGCTACACTTACCCTCTGTAGATTCTGCAAGTTTCCCCTGTCAGAGGCCATATGATCCTCTAATTTGGCTAACCTCGATAATATTGCCATCAAGTTTTGTTCTATTCGTCCATCGATCTGATCCTGCAACAAAAATCATTGCTGTATGCTTGATACTGATTATTTGCAGATACTAATTACAGAAAAAAAATTGTGGTTTTTGTATCAGTCAGGTAAAAAAGTTGTGTGCTGCTTTTTATATGTACTTCTTTATGTACCATAATGTTAACCAAAGTTTTTTTGAGAGGCATAAAAAGCATGATTTAGCAGGAATCAGTTAAACCCATTCTTTAACTTCTATCCAAATAGATTTTCCTCATGCTGGTGTTCCCAATGTTCTGTGATGAAATAAAATGAAATTACCATGAGGTTTGCCCATCCAGAAGTTGCTTTATCAATCATGGCTTTAAACTTTGCTTCCATACGATCCAATCTATGGTCCACGTTGGTCTGGTTTCCACCAAGCGCGTTTTTAAATTCAACAAGCAATAACTGTTGTTTATCCTCCACCTGGTTGATTCTGTTCATCAAATCTTTGCGTAGATTACCAATGTCGCCTCGCTGTACACCTGTCTGTCTCTCTAGCTCTCCCGTCATTGAGATTACCTGAGATAAAAATCACATGAAATCTGTACTAGTTGAAAAAATAACAAGAAATCTATGATCTATCTCTCAAAAAGGGGTTATGTTTGAAAACTGGACACAACTATTTAAAAAAAGAGATTGGTTCAATCTGTTAACCCTTGTCATGCTGAACCCAGAATATTCTTGTTTTGGCAGGAGGTATATGCAAAGATCAGACTGTACATTAGTGCAGTCTGATGTTGGTTTACACCTCCTGTATGTCCTCTTTAACCCTTTCTTGTTTTTCAAAATTTTAGACCTGTCCAAATTCAAAGGCTTTGCAGACAAAAAGTGGGTTGAACTTGAAAAATAACTAAACAGTAGGGTAAAAAATATTCTTTTCCAACAATATTTTCTCCAGTATAAAATCACAGGGCATTAAAACCCAGGGATTGTACAGGTAAGGGTTAAGCCAGAGTTGTTTAACCTATTCCCACTCCATAAAATTTAGACCAGTCCAAATTCAAAGAAGTTGCAGACGACAATTTAAAGTTGATGAAATCTTTGAAATCTTTGTCTATTGTGGTAGAAAACTTTGTGGAGAATGAAGAAATTGCTTGTGACAAGCAATTTCTTCATTTTCCACTATGTTTTCCAAAACCTTTATACTGAGAGGCGTTTAAAAGCAAAGGACTGAAGGGCATGGATCTTTATCAGTATTTCTTCTGATTAACAAGGGTATAAACAACAGTTTCTCTGGCTTAAAACTCTAACCAGGTGCTGTACATTAACCCTTTCCCGTTCAAATACGGGATTTTACGTTCCTGTGAATTTATACTTGAGAAAACATTACAGAAAAAGAAGAAATTGCTTGTAACAAGCAATTTCTCCTTTTTCCACAATATTTTATACCACATATGATGGTTTCATTTCAAATGTTATCCAGTTGTCATTGTCCTCTGCAACCTCTGTGAATTTGGACCAGTCTAATATTTCCAAAAACGGGAAAAGGTTTAGATAGCACATATGTGTATATGCTGATCTTTGTCTATACCTCCTGTCTGAGCAGAAATATTCCAGGTTCAGCAAGGGTTAAGATTTAGTTGTTTCAACATTGCAGACTTCTTTACTGTATTAATATGTAATACTTGCAAATGAAAAATGCTACAAGTTTCAATAATTTTGTTGTTTTTCTTTCATAAGTCTAATGGTAGATGAGGACCCTAATAATATCTTGTTTCTGGGTACATCTAATGTATTCTGATCTTTTTGAACAATCTTATGTGTCATTTTTCCCCATATATTCTTTTTCTTCTCTGTCTTGGAAAGTTTAATAGTTATTTTATGGATTGTTGTGTCAAAATAAATTCTTCTTCTTCTTGATTAAACATTAATAGATGAAAAACCATCAATCAATAAATCAGAACAAGCTAATATAAAGGTAGATAACCTCTGCCTCCAATCTGTGAAAATCAGCCAGCATTCTCTCCCTTGTTCCATACAATGCACCCTCAAGACGTTTTATTTCGTCCACTAGCAGAGCTATATCCTTTGAATGTTTATTTATGGCATTGTCACAGCGAGCAATTCTCCCTCGCATGTCTTGTAACATGGTGACATGATGCACTTCAAGTTTGTTAACGGCTTTATTGGTGCCCATGACTGCTATATCCCGTCCTCGAAGCTCAGCTTCCAAACCCTGCATTGATATTGATTCAATTATAACTGTTTAACTTATTCAAGCTGCAGTTATGATGTTTAGATCGCCAAAAAAATCACTCTATTTTTTGTCCCATGTTCTTGACAATAAATTTTGCCATTTAACATTCCTGTCTGAGCTCAGTAGCCGGGCATCAGTTTCATACATAGTAACAAATAAGTTGTTTTGGTCACATACTTCGTGAAAACAAAATTATCATTCTGTCATATCATTTGAGACAATACATTGGTTAGATTTCTTTTATTATTACTTAGTTTAAAACATGTATAAGAGAGTAACAACTTCATGTTGAAGTAGAGATGAAAAACTATTTTGTAGATGAGGTATTTCAGCAAATGAGGTAGACACCATCTGACAGTAATACAAAATAATCCTCTATATACCTCTATGTCCATGTTCAGTCGCTGTACAATGGCCACAATATATCTGATATGTTGAGTTAATAAAGCTCTGGTCCTCTCTTCTGAATCAACACCCTGTTAGAATATCAGTACAATCATGTTCGTTCAGAATATATTGAAGTAAAGAAGGCTAGCGAAGGCTGGCACATTCATTTAGGTGATCTCTGGTATAATGTAGTATAAAAGGTCCTATGAGAATATATTCCCTGTGAAAAAAGATTTTATTCACAGGCAATACATTCTCACAGGCAATACATTCTTATTGGACCATTTATACTGGATTATGATCCCTTCAAATGACTCATTACTTTTAGGATGCTAAAACTGACCAAATCAGTTGATGTGCCATTAACCATATCTATTTATTAGAATATTCTAACAAGCATTACTTAAACAAAATCACCTGTAATCAAAATTTGATGTTTTTGTTGTAAATTCCCGCATGTTATCTCTCAATAAGGCTGCCTACAGTACATCAACAAGCTATTGATGAACAAACCATATCTGTTACTTTAACCCATTCCCACACAATTACACTTTTAAATGCCCCTCAATATGAAAGCTTTGGAAAACATTATGGAAAATGAAATAATTGCTTGTTACAATTAATTTCTTCATTATCCACGATGTTTTCTACAACAAAAGACAAAGATTGATTGAATGGGGTTTAACACCACTTTTAAAAGTATTTCAGTCTTATTGTGGTGGCTGGAGCACCTAACAATGAATTCCTTGTATTTCTCACACCAGTACTACCACTACATCCTTTCCTAGCCTCAAGCTGCTATCCCACTTATGTTTACGATTATCCACCCATTGGTGAAAGACAAATGTTCGAAAAGATATGTGCTGCCGTTGGGGATCAAACCCATGACATCCCATTATTCGAGATTCAGAGTCTGACGTGCTACCTACTGGGCTATGACGGCGGCCTTAATCATTTAGAAGAAATTGATTTGATTGTTTCCTTGGTTGAAACACAGTTTGATAAGTTTCAACTTTACTTTCATTTTGGATGTAAAGTAAAAATTCAAGGTCGAAACAGATGATTTTGTATGGTCTGTATAGTGCATCTGACCAGTAGGTTTCTTCTTGATGTGCTGAATCAAACAAGTTTGAGACCTACGCACACTTCGAGATGTGTTTTATTTCAGTGTTAACTTTGGTATATTCATGCTTCCTGATAAATTTTTCGGGGAGCATATAGTCGCTGGCTTGTGTGCGCAACTGTCCGTCCTTCCGTTCGGCCAACGTCAAAGCTCAGGAACACCTGGGCCTAATTGGATGAAACTTCATATATAATCTTCCTGGCAAATTTCAATTGGATGTTTTTTAAATTTTCTCAATTAAAGGCTGCGTCATGGAAAAATTGGCCTTAATGTAAAAATTAGTTTTTTGCTAATTTCTCCTAGTCAAATAGTCAGAATTTTCTGAAATTTCATATTTGAGTAGCAAATCAGATCTTGACCTTAAAGTATCGAAAAATTTAGGTTTAAAAAAATGTGTCATGGGAAATGGGGCCTTAATGTTATTAGCTTTATGTAAGCCCTCCTTTTGTCCTGCAAAAACTTATATTGGCCATAACTTTTGATTGGTTACAGATATAGTCTTCATATTTCACATGTGCATTGCTTTCGACAAAGCCTTTTTGTTTGTATTAAGTTCAAGGTCATCAGTCAAGGTCATGTGTCAAGGTCAGAATTTTGAATATCTTAACTTTAACTTTGTCTAAAAGTTAACAATGGTAAGTGATATATCCTCTATATTTCACATGTGCATTGTTTATGACAAAACCTTTCTGTTGGTATTAAGTTCAAGGTCATCAGTTGAGGTCAAGGTCATTTCTCAAGGTCAAAATTTTAACTTTAACATAGTCCATAAATTTACAATGGTAAGTGATATAACCTTCATATTTCACATGTGCATTGTTTATGACAAAACCCTCCTGTTGGTACTAAGTTCAAGGTCATCTGTCAAGATCAAGGTCATTTCTCAAGGTCAAAATTTCGAAAAAATCTTAACTTTAACATTGTCCATAAGTTTACAATGGTAAGTGATATAACCTTCATATTTCACATATACATTGTTTATGACATGACCTTTCTGTTGGTACTAAGTTCAAAGTCATCTGTCAAGATCTTTTCTCAAGGTCAAATTTTCAAAAATTTTAACTTGAACATCTCCCATAAGTATACAATGGTAAGTGATATTACCTTCATATTTCACATGTGCATTGTTTATGACAAAACATTCCTGTTGGTACTAAGTTAAAGGTCATTGGTTAAGGTCAAGCTCATTTCTCAAGGTTAAAATTTCGAAAATCTTAACTCTAACATTGTCCATAAGTTTACAATGGTAAGTGATATAACCTTCATATATCACATTTACATTGCTTATGACATAACTTTTCTGTTGGTACTAAGTTCAAGGTCATCTGTCAAGATCAAGATTATTTCTCAAGGTCAAAATTGCAAAAATGTTAACATGAACATCTCCCGTAAGTATACAATGGTAAGTGATATAGCCTTCATGTTTTACATGTGCATTGCTTATGACATGGACTTTCTGTTGGTACTAAGTTAAAGGTCATTGGTCAAGGTCTAGGTCAAATTGTAAAGGTCATTAATTTTCAAATATACCTCCTTTACAAATTGCCAAAATTTCTTGTTACTTTACATAAATGTTGTTTATTAAATGCCCTAGTTAATGTTTATTTCAATTTTTGAACCTATGAGCCTTACCATGCTAAAAGGGGGCTTAATGCCATTTAGCTTTACATTTTGTATATATCCTACTCTAAAATAAATCAGTCTATTGTTTCTGCAAGACTACTCAAGTTAGAGTTTTCATTTTTTGTATGGAGACATTTTTCATTGATAACTTTGATAGTCAAGGTAAAATATTTAACCCTTTACCATATAATGATATTGAATTTTATTAGAATCAGGCCTGTGAAGCCAAACAGATTCCTTCAATGTTTGTCAAACTTCCATATTTCTTGTAAACTGAACTCTCAAACTATAGTTGCATTCAATAAAAAGTTTTTTGTGCAATAATGGCATACAGTTTTGTGACAAAAGCCTTATTCGGGGAGCATAACCCGTCTCTGACGGCTCTTGTTTTGATTCTGATCTTATCCTTGGATCCTAATATTTCTCTTTCTTTTATTTTTCTTTTACTTATCTGCTATGAGATTGACTCACACATTTTTCATTTCATTTAACCCATTCCCACATAATCCAGCTTTTTACATACCCAAAGAAAAATGCTTTGGAAAACATTGTGGAAAATGAAGAAATTGCTTGTAACAAGCAATTTCTTCTTTATTCGTAGTGTTTTCTACTTTTGAAATTTTATTAACTATGAATTGTCATCTGCAACTGCTTTGAATTTGGACCAGTCTAAAATTTTCTTGTGCGGGAATGGGTTAACCTAGTAGGGCGTAATTAACCTTTACATGTCAATATATCAACGTAGATACACAGCAGTTATGATAAGTTTAGAAAAATGAGTCCTAGGAGTTTTTTTTATACTGTTCTGTTATATATGAGCTAAATAAAACAAATAGTACTTAAAAGATTATCTATTAACAACATTAATCAGAGGTGTGGAAATATGGATTTCCTCCACTTGTCCCCTCGACAAGTGAGAGACGATTTTCTTAATCAATTTGTCTACAAAAGAAAAGTAACCCTTGTCATGCTGACCCCGGAATATTCCGGTTTTGGCAGGAAGTGTAGACTAAGATTAGACTGCACTTATGTGCAGGCTGATCTTAGTCTACACCTCCTGCTTGTACTTTTCCTATCAAAGTTGTTTATGAAGTTGATTTCTTAAAGAAATATAAATTTTTGAACAACAAGTTCTATCAGTGCTTTCAGCCCTTTGATTTGACAGCAGTTCATTAAGGTAATTTATACAGCACCACAAGGGTTAAATGAATTTATAGAAAAAATTTTGTTATTGAGGAAAATGCTGGAACCTAGCATTTTCTTCATTAACAACAATATTTTTTACCCTCTAATGTAAATAATAGGGTAATAAATCTTTGAAGTCTGTTTTGTGCCATTCCAAGATTTGTCCTGCTGTTTACTTATTCCGGGACAAGTCACCTTGAAAAATATACTTGTCCACAAGAAGAAAAACCCATTTCAGACAAGTCGGGTATGGGAATTCCACACCCTTACATGATTCCATATTGAGATTCAAACTAGGAACCCTATCCATTACGCCATCCTGAGTAATTTGCCAAGTAAAAAACCTTTGTAAATTCAGCAAAATTAATGTGAACAACACTTTCTAAAGTGTCATCTGATTTGTGTTCATTAGCCTAAGATATATTTACCCTTATCATACTGAATCTTGAATTACCCTCTTTAAGCAGTAGGTATAAACAAAGATTAGCCTACACATGTGTGCAGTCTTATCTTAGTCAACAACCTGTGTTTGTTATTAATATAATGATAATAATAACATTAACTCCAGTGTTCAGTGCCGCCGTCAAAGCGCAGTCGGTAGCGCGCCAGACTCCTAATCTTCAATCGTGGGTGTCATGGGTTTGATCCCCAGCGGCGGCAAATATTCTTTCCGACAATTGTCTCTCACCAATGGGTGGATAATCGTAAACTTAAGTGGGATAGCAGCTGGAGGCTAGGAAAGGATGTAGTGGTAGTACTGGTGTGAGAAATACTAGGAATCCATTGTTAGGTGCTCCAGCCGCCGCAATATGACTGAAATACTGTTAAAAGCGGCATTAAACCCCAATCAATCAATCCAGTGTTCAGTATAGATAGGGTGATTGAGGAATCTCTCACTTTTTCCAAAGATCCGCCATATTTTCCTCATTGGTGGGAGATTTTCTTTTTTATAAACAAAGAGCAAGGAATACCAAAATTTCTCAATCATGTACATTTTGCACTGAAATCCCACACATTTTTGTAATCCTGGAATAAATACTGAACCTACAACTAGTGCTTCTAGTGTATATTCTTAATTTTTAAGGATTATATTCAGCATGACAAGGGTTAACCCATTCCCACGCAATAAAATGTTAGACTGGTCCAAATTGAAAGAAGTTGCAGACGACAATTTCAACTTCATGGAATTTTAAATTGTTTTGTCTTTTTGGAAAGAAAATATTGTGGAAAATGAAGAAATTGCTTGATACAAGCAATTTCTTTATTTTCCTCAATGTTTTCCACAGCTTTTTTCTTAGGAGGGCTTGTGTGGGAATGGGTTAAGTAGTAGGACTTGGATCAGGTAAAACTAAATCAGCCTACATCACATCAAGAATTTAGACTTAAAATATGTACAATCAACAATTTACTTACCTGATCAGCCAGATTAGCTATCATGGAGTCCTTGTTGTTGAGTATTTGTTGTAAGAGTGCCTGATTGAGAGCGTTGTTCTGTTTAGCGAGGTGCGCTGTGAGTTCATCTTGACGACTCGATACCTGGTACTGATGACTCATTAGATCTTGCTGAAATTACAAGTGGTCATATGTAAAAAGAGATCCATGATGATCCTTAACCCATTACCAGACAAGAAAATTTTAGACTGGTCCAAATTGAAAGAATTTGCAGGTGACAATTTCAAGTTGTAATTCTTTGTTTTTCATGGATGAAAACATAGTGAATAATGATATTATCCACAATTTTTTCTCACTTGCTTTACTTGAGGGGCGTCAAAAAGTGTCATTTTGTGGGAGTTAATTGCTCATTTGAGCAGGATAGTTATAAGATCTATTGTTTTTGAGTGGTATTTTTTAAAGATTTCCTTTTTTAGCTTTAAACAAAATTCAGGATCTCACAACACAAGAGTTTCATCTAAAAGTAATTATTAGCTAGATAAATACTTAAGCAAAAATCTTCAACCAGTAACTTTAACCTTGCGTATATTTTCCAAATGCTTATACCTAGGGCCATCGGACTTCACCTTGTTTTCCGTAGCTATATTTCTTTCAAGTGTGAAAATAGGAGACAATTCAAGATGTGTTAAGATTGCCAAGTCAAGAGTCATGTTGGCAAGAAATCATTTGGAAAGCATGATAGAAAAATGAGAAAATGCTAGAATCCATTTAACCCATTCCCACACAGCAAAAATTTAGACTGGTCCAAATTGAAAGTAGCTGCACACAATAATTTAAAGATTATGAAATTTTGGAATTCTTTACTGTTGGGATAGAAAACATTGTGGATAATGAAGAAATTGCTTGTAACAAGCAATTTCTTCATTTTCCACAATGTTTTCCAAAGCTTATTTCTCTTGGGTGACGTCTAAAAGTGTCACCATGTGGGAATGGGTTAAGCCACAAATAAACTGTACCTGTCTTGCCATTAACTCATCTAGTTTTGGATTTGAATCCTTTTCCACAACTCTCACCACAGTTTGTTCTCTGGGTGGGGCGGGCTCTTGAAATTTTTCCGTTCTTGGATCTTCAACAGTGATAGCAGTGTAATCTTGTGTTCTACGTTGTCTGGGTGACGGCTTTGGAGCCTCCATAAAGATTTGACTCGTTGTAGTTTTGTAACTCATCTTTGATTGGTTCGGACCTGTGACGTAAGTTTGAGAGCTATTGTGAGCCTGAACTTGACGAATCCGACTGTCTATCAAAAATTGATTGACCAATCAAGTCATTCATCTAGACCAGAAGTGAGCTGTGAAGCCCAACAAAAAGGTCAACATATTACCCATGGAGTAACTTTTGACTAGTTTAAATTGAAGCTGCAGACGATACTGTGTGGGAACGGGTCCTGTAATTTTGTTTGGTTAATTACTTAAACACCCAAACTACATTTATTTAAGCTTTAGTTACAACGTTTAGGTTGCCAACAAACAATTTTACCTTTTTTTACCTGCAACTGACAATAAATTTTGCAAAATAACTGCATTAGATATTCAAGTCAAGTTTCCAGTCAGAGTCAGTGGGCGTGGCCTGGGGGTTTTGTCCACTGACAGATCACTGGTCATCAGCTTAATCATACAGTGTGATTAGTTTTTCCGGTTCATACCTCCATGAAAACAAAAAATATACTCTTCATCTCTCAAATGTAAACGTTGAGACAAGTAGGGATAAATCTATCAAAACAATAAGATTATCATTTGATAATTTCACTACTTTGTTTGACAAATTAAAAAAGCGAAAAAATGCAGAGAAATTTGTATTAATCCAAGGGAATGCATTAACAATTAAATATCATGTTGATGGGTTGTAATTAAATATCATTTTTCTGATAGCTTTGAGTTCATAGATATATGGTATACAATAATTCCAATTACAAATCTACATATCTAATGCTCTTTTATTCATTACAATACAACTATTATGTATATTATATTTGCATCTGCACTTGTATGTCAAAATGGTGAATATTTACAATAGGGAGATGAAATAATGTGTTTTATACAATACTTGTATAGATTTAATGCTTACTGTTTGGCAATTGTTTAGGGTTAATCTAAAAAAAAAATAGAATTCTAAGTTTGGGTGCTATATTCATCATATTCATGGTTTATCCCATTTTAGACAGGTCCAAATTGAAAGAAGTTACAGACAACAGTTTAAAGTTCATGAAACTTTACTTATTTTCAGCTCACCTGTCCATGAAGTGCTCAGGTTAAGCTATTGTGATCAGTCATCGTCCAGTTTCCATCTGGCCGGCCGTCCGCCCATCCATTCATAATTTACAAAAAAAAATCTTCTTCTCCTAATCTAAACACATGGAATTTCAACCAAACTTCTCAGAAACGATCCTTAGGTCATGCTTTTCAAAGTACTTCAGAGAATTTAAATCCATGAAGAACATATCTTCAGTCTGATCTTAGTCTACCTCATCTAATTGTCTGATTTCAAGCCAGATTTTTATAATATCCCAGCTTCAACGAAGAGGGGGGGTATAATGGTTTACGCTTGTTCATCCTACCGTCTGTCTGTACAACTTTGTTTATATTTTGACATTGATGGTATTTTCCTACATTGTGCTTACTGAATATGTTCATTGATGGAGAATTTCATTTTCACCGTATTATGCCGTAGTGCATGCAGGGGTATACTCAGTGAATTTTGACTCACATGTTTCTTGTTTGTAATTTTTAAAAGAATTATTTGCTTCCTGTGCTTTATTTTTTTATATTTTAATTTAATTCTGAATAATGATTTCATTCAGCATGACAAGGGTTAATTGTTGTTGTATGTTTAAGAGGTATATGATACAAGGAAAAGAACTAAATTTATAACATTGGTAAAGGGACTGTTACGCTAAACCCATGTTATAATAATAAAGTGTGACACAATAGTTTACTTTCAACAAAAATTATTCTATGATTCTGACAGTCTTTTTGTAAGTTAAGTCTTTAGTTTTGTGCAAATCTGCTAAATAAAGATTTTTGTAGCTTTTTGTCTACTCTATTTCTCATAATCTAATGAATGAATTTCATGTTAACTTCACAGGTATACTCAGTAACCAGTACAGATGTGCATATCCTATTTTGGTTACTTTCCATGAACTTATACAGAGTTATGGCCCTTCAATGAAAAAACTTGTCTGCTCATTTTCAGTATTGGATGGATGAATTTCAAACTTCACATGTAGACTCAGTATCAATCAGAAATGGCATATACTATTTTGGTTATGGTCCATTTACTTTTAACAGAGTTATGGCCCTTTGATGAAAAATATTGTCAGCTCATTAATACTGTCAGCTCTTTTTATCTTAAACTATTGGATGGATTTTTCAAACTTCGGAGGTAGACTCAAATATCCAGTACAGATGCATATCCTATTTTGTTTCGGTCCTTTTACTACTTACAGATATATGGCCCATTGATGAAAATCTTGTCCGCTCATTTTCTCTAAAACTATTGATTTGATATGATTCAAACTCTGCAGATAGACTCAGTATCAAGCAGAAATGTGAATATACTTTTTTGGGGGGTCTATTTACTTTTAACAGAGTTAAGTCCCTGAAAAGTCTTGTCTGCTCTTTTCCTCTAAAACTATTGATTGAATATGAATTACAGGTACACTCAGTATCAAGTACAGATGTGCATATCCTATTTAGGTTATGCTACATTTACAATTTTTGCAGAGATAAAGGCTTTTTGATGAAAAATCTTGTCTACTCATTTTTTTTAACATTATTGATTGGATTTGATTCATACTTTACAGGTAGACTCAGTATCAAGCAGAGATGTGCATATCCTATTTTGGTTCACTCCATTTACTTTTTTAAAGACTTTAATAGCCCTTTGATGAAAATCTTGTCCACTCATTTTCTCAGCAACTGTTAGTACCTAACTACTGGTAAGGTATGATTCAAATTTCACACAAGCAGTATCAGGAAAAGATGTGAACTTGCTACATGGTTTTCTTTTCTTGGAGGTTTGGCCCTTTGTGTAAGAAAGGTTTCATTCTAGTGACAAAATGTATTTTCTGTGACATGGAACCGTTTGGAAGTATGAATCAAATTTAGTGATAGTCTAGTTTATCCAGGAAAACTGCTTAAATGACAAAAAAACCCTGATTTTAATTTGATTTAATTTTGAAAAAAATGTCAATATCTTTCAAACTAAATAAGTTACAACTGTTTTTGTATTGATGATTTTTTTAAAATCTGTATTTTGGGGTAGAAATCACTGTGGATTATGTAAGAAGTAGTTTTCTTCATATTCTACAATGTTTCCAAAGCTCTTCCAAAGGGCCGTAGCAATTTTCAGCCAATGTGATGTCATTTAAATTCTCCAACACCTTGACAAATTCATATACCACGATGCTCAAGACACCCCAAGAAAAAAAGAAGCTTTAAAAACATTGTGGACAATGAAAAATTACAATCAATTTTTTCATTTTCCACTATGCTTTCTTCCCAAAAAGTCCAAATAATCCAAAACTTCATCAACTTAAATTTGTTGTCTGCATTATCTTTGAATTTGGACCAGTCTAAAGCATGGTAGTCTGGCAACGGGTGAAAGTAAAGTCATTAGGACAGGTTTTCCTGGATAGAAGATCATATATTTGTGATGGCTGTATGGCAGAAAATATATATGTGATGGCTGTATGGCAGATCATATATTTGTGATGGCTGTATGGCAGATCATATGGCTCAATAGCAAATTATAGATTTGTGATGGCTAGGTAGCAGATCATATATTTGTGATGGCTGGATAGCAGATCATATATTTGTGATGGCTGTATGACAGATCATATATTTATGATGGCTGTATGGCAGATCATATATTCGTGATGGCTGGATAGCAGATCATATTTTTGTGATGGCTGGATAGCAGATCATATATTTCTGATGGCTGGATAACAGATCAAATATTTGTAATGACTGAATAGGAGATCATTTATTTGTGGTGGCTGGATAGCAGACTATAAATTTGTGATGGCTGGATAGCAGATCATATATTTGTTATGGCTGAATAGCATATCATGTCTTTGTAATCATATCTTTGTGATGGCTAGATAGCGGATTAAATATTTGTGATGGCTGCTTGAGATAAAAAACAAAGTTTACAACCTGTTTGAAAAAGAAATGTCATGCATTTAAGAAGGTAGACTGTTCTTCTGCCCTACAGAAAGTCTGTAAAAGGTAATTAAGTTCAGGCTAGCCATTTCAAATTTTGATCACTAATTATTCTATACAAAGACATCAAATAATCCCCTCTCTGTGTGTGCTTCGTCTTTTATATTTTTCTTGGAATTCTTATCAATCTCCTAGTTGTATACTTAACCCATTCCAACACAGCAAAATTTTAGACTGGTCCAAATTGAAAGAAGCTGCAGACGACAATTTCAAGTTGATGGAATTTTGAATTTTTTCATCTTTTTGGATAGAAAACATTGTGGATAATGAAGAAATTGCTTGATACAAGCAATTTCTTCATTTTCCACAATGTTTTCCAAACTTTTTTCTCGAGGGGCGTAAAAAGGAGGGATTGAGTTGGAATGGGTTAAAGAACAATGCAAACCATTCTCTCTTATGATTAGAAAATTATTTACAGAAAGACAAATATAGACAGAATTATACTTCGTCATTTTAACTGTAATTGAGAACTTTTGCCCTTTTCAAAGAATATAAAAAATTGATCATACAAAAAAAGTCTTGCTAATAATGATTCCAGATCAAGATATTAGACCCACTCCCACGCAATCCCTCATTTTGATGTCCTTCAAGGAAATCTAAAATCCATCATTTTTATGCTAAGATTTTCATTTTTGTACCTCAGTGAAAATGATAATATCTAGTGAATAAAGATTAACAAGTTTTAGATATTTTTGTAGAACTTCTTTGTGTATTAATACAAATTAGTTTAGTATTCAAATTATATCCTGAAAGTATGAATTATTTTTCAGTCATTTACAATTTTCCAATCTTAACCTATGCCCTCACAATTCTGCTTTATTGTGCCTTTCAAGAAACAGGCTTTGGAAAACAATGTAACAAGCATTTTCTTTATTTTCCTACTGTTTCTGCCCAAAAGACAAAGGTATTTAGAATTGTATCAACTTGAAATTGTTGTCTGCAACTTCTTTTAATTTGGAACAGTCTAATATTTCTAATAATGTGAGACTGGTCTAAATTGAAAGAAGCTGCAGATGACAATTTCAAGCTGCTGGAATTTTAGTTTTTTTTCACCTTTTTGTGTAGAAAACATTGTGGAAAATGAATAAATTGCTTGTTACAAGCAATTTATTCATTTTCCGTAATGTTTTCCCACTTGTTTTTCTTCAGGGGTGTCCAAAAACGTCACAGTGTGGGAATGGGTTAAGACACAACCGAAATTAAATATTCTAGGCTAAAATGTTATCAAATGTTGAAGATTCAAAGCTACTCTTACCTGTTTTTATATAATTGTTTAGGTTTTATCATAAAGTAAGAATATGATATCCACTGCTACCAACCACCATTATAAATATGTTATTTATATCAATATTGTGAAGAAGGAAACTTTCCAGTTATATTCACATTTAAAAATCTTTCACCATGGATCAGTGAAAATCAATTCAAAGGACCATAATGAAAAAGACATTCACAGAAGATTTAGCCCTTACCTATCATTATATGGATTTTATTAACATTTCAATAATTAATTTTTGCCAATTTAGACAAGTTTCTGACCAAATTCATTTTAAAAAATTCTGCAATTTTGTTACAGATATAGATTTTCTTAACCTTGTTCAAGAATCATATTTTTTTTCTATTGAGATGATAAATGTAATGAAAAACTGTATATTTAAATTTCGATTATGAAGTAAAGGACTGAATCCATATTTATATTTATTGATATTGCATTATAATCGTTTTCTATTGGTGTTAAACTCTATCAAAGAGAATTTTCGATAGATGTGATGTACTGCTTTGAATGGGATGAATGCCCATAGCCTAACTAATACTCTATACCATGAAAGCATGTAAAGACAGGAATGTGTGTTGTCAAGTCATCGACCCATTCCCACACAAAGACGCCTTTTGACACCCCTGTTAAAAAACAATTGGGAAAATATTGTGGAAAATGAAGAAATTGCTTGTTACAAGTAATTCTTCATTATCCACAATGTTTTTCTACCCTAAAATGCAAATATTTTTAAAAGATTCAATAATTTAAAATTGTTATTTTAAGCTTCTTTGAATTTAGATTGGTCTACAATTTATCATATGGGAATGGGTTGAAATATCTATCCTATAGTTTCAAAATATTACAATTAAGACAGATTAAAGTGGATGTACATTAATGTCTTCACTGTCTGTCCATTTGGGGCCCTAATGCACATTTCCACTTACGGTACATTTATGGACAAATTTGAATTAATTTTTCACAGAATGTTTCTTAAGTCACCTTGCCTTGCTCATATTGTTGTTGTTAGTTTTGCCATTTATGAAATATTCATTGAAAATTATTACCAATAAGAAACGAATAAGAGATTCTGTACATCTTTTAAACCTTCTGCGATCCAGTAGAAGCTTAATCCATTCCCACAAAATCACGCTTTTTACACTCCTGAAGAATTGCATTAAAGAAAACATTGTGAGAAAGGGGAAATTGCTAATTTCACAATGCTTTATACCCTATTTGGGCATTAGATTCAATTTCAAAGCTATCTGAATTGTTGAACGTAACTAGTGCAAATTTTTGACATTTGGTAATGGATTGAAAAGGCTAATTCAAAATAATAATAAACATCTATCTCTACTGCAGTGTACAGCTGGTGAATAGAAGGCAAATTACTCACTTCACGATTAAAAAACTCCGTCATTGAAACTGTGAGTGCATCTACGCTAAAATGTACAGTTGTTTTGGGGAGACAGGTTTTGAAAAAATAATAAATCAAACCTAACTGGGCGCTACTTCTCTTCTAACCTTGTAATATCCTACTGGATTTTCCAAACTGGGTAACACTGATGGACGCCCTAGTAGTCCATCAAAGACGGGAATGGGTTAAGTTCAATTCCTGTTGTCATCTACAGTACTTTTTTTTTAAATTAGAGAAACTTAACCCTTTCCTGTTTTGCAAAATTTTAGACCTGTCCCAATTGAAAGGATTTTCAGACGACAATATAAAATTGATTTTATTTGAAAAATAGTCATGCAATAGGGTGGAAAATATTGTGGAAAAATGAAGAAATTGCTTGTTACAAGCAATTTCTTCATTTCCCACAATGTTTTCTCAAGTTTAAAAACACAGGGACGTAAAAACTAGGGTTTGTACAGGAAAGGGTTAACCCTTTACCAAATGATAAAATTTACACAGAGCCAAATTAAAAGAAGTTGCAGATTACAGTTTTTAGTAAATGTAATTTATAAAGTCTTTGTCTTTAGCTGAAGAAAACATCAAGGATAATGATGATTTTGCATGTAACAAGCAATTTCTTCATTTTGTACAATGTTTTCTCCAGCTTTCTCTTTGGTTGGCAAAAACAGTGGGATTATGTTTGAATGTGAAAATTTGTGTTATCTTGATTAATTCGGGCCTATGAAAGTTGTAAAAAATGCCAGACTTTTTCATCTGGATTTTGGTGAATAATGCAGCTTCATTAAAGCTGTGTTTTCAATGTTTTTGTTGTCCATGGAATGTTTGTAATAAATAGTCAAAGGCAAAAAACAAAGAAACATTTATAATAGAAATAAACTGTGGTTCTATTTTTTACCCATTCCCACACAATTACGCTTTTGGACATCCCTCAGGAAAAACAATTGGGAAAACATTATTTAAAATGAAGAAATTGCTTATAACAAGCAGTTTCTTCATTTTTTACAAGGTTTTCCAAAAAAAGGGTTAAAAAAGATCTAAAATTTCGTATCTGTAGGTTGTCATATGCAACTCCTTTCCATTTGGACCACTCTTAAATTTCATAAGCTTTAAATTGTCATCTGCAACTCCATTCAATTTGGATCATTCTAAAATTTTTGTCAGCTGATAAACTTCCTTACTCTGTGTTTACAAATGAAGTCTTATTTTAGTAATGTTAAGTGTAAGATTTACAAACTCTATTTTTAAAATCTTTTTGAACAAAGTCTCAAACCCATCACATCATGAACCTTATTTTTAGCTCGACCGTTTTCAAAGACTGAGGTATTGCTGTAGCTTTGACTTGTTGTCTTTGTCTTCCACCAATGGGTGGATAATTGTAAACCTAAGTTGGATTAGCAGCTGGAGGCTCAGAAAGGATTTAGTGGTTATACTGGTGTGAGAAATATCAGGAATCCACAGCTTGGTTCTCCAGCAGTCGTTATATAACTGAAAAACTGTTAAAAGTGGTATAAATCCTCATTTGATAAACCAATCAATTGACTTGTTGCATTATTGTTGTCAGGGATAGAGGTGGCGTTGTCATGGTTGTGAAATAACTAATTTTGTGATATCTCTCATTACTTAACCCATCTCTGTTTTCCAAATTTTGGACTTGTCAAATTCAAAGGGGTAGCAGACCACATTATAAAGTGAGTACATTTAAAAAAGTAACAGACCTTTTGATGGAAAATATTATGGGAAAAGAAGAAATTGCTTGTAACAAGCAATTTCTTCTTTTTCCACAATGTTTTTTCAAATATAATATCACAGGAATTTAAAAATGAGGGTTTGTATGGGAAAGGGATAATCTTTGTCAGGCTGAATAAGATCCTTTTCAAAATGGCATGAAAAACAAAGGACTGAAAGCACTAATAGTTTTAGGTCAATATTAATTTTGAAAAATTGAATTTTATAGACAACTCTGACTTATAAGGGAAATGCAGGTGGTGTAGACTAAGATCAGACTGCACTTATGTCCTTGTCTAAATGTCATGCCAAACAGGAATATTCCTGGTTCAGGATGACAAGGGTAGAGATATTTCCATTAAAGCCAGAAAAATGAAAGCAAAGATTTTTCTTCCATATTTCGTGCAAGAGCGGCTTTATTGGTCAAATGATTTCTGGCCAAAAAAACCCATACCATTCCTCAGTCACATTAACATATTCCCACACAAACCCACCATTTTATGACCCTCAAGAAAAAAAAGTTCGAAAACATTGTGGAAATAAAGAAATTGCTTCTTCCATCATCCTCAATGTTTTCTACCCTAAATGACAATGATTTTCAAAATTCTACAAACTTCAATGTCTGCAACTTCTTTAAAATTAGACCAGTCATCAAATTTTGTCATCTGGTAATGGAATAAACTCAGTGTATCTTTGATTTTGTTTTCAAAATTTAAATATCTACACACAGGATTATTGTATTTTATAAAAGACTTAACCCTTTCCTGTTTAAATATGGGTTTTTACGTTGCTGTGATTTCATACTTAAGAAAACATTGTGGAAAAAGGATAAATTGCTTGTAACAAGAAATTTCTCCTTTTTCTACAATACTTTCTACCACATCAGATGGTTTCATTTTAAATTGCATCCAGTTTTCATTGTCGTCTGCAACCTCTTTCAATTTGGACCAGTCTAAAATTTCAAGAAACAGGAAAGGGTTAACACATTTTATTTAGTGACCTTGACCTTTGACCTTTTACCAGATGAAAAGATTTTAGAAAGGCCCAAGTTCTATAAGTTGGTTAAAATATTTTTCTTTTTGTAGGAGTCGGCTTGTCGGTCTGTCTGAAGTTTTTAGTCTGCTCTATTTATCATAAGCTACTTGATGAATTTTATTCGTGAATTTTATTCATACTTCACAGGTAGACTAATTGTCAAGCACAGATGCGTATATCCTATTTTAGTCATGGTCTATTTACCTTATACAGAGTTATGGCTCTTTGATGAAAAATCCTGTCTGTTCATTTTCTGTAAAACTATTCAATGGATTTGATTCAAACTTCACATATAGACTCAGTATCAAGCAGAAATGCACATTATCCTATTTTGGTTATGGTTCATGTACTTTTTAAGAGGGACTATGTACCTGGGGATCCAAAAGTCTAAATTACAAATTCCAAGGCTTTAGAGCAAATTTGAAAGAAGGAAACAAACGCTTTCCTCCCTCTGGATCCATGGGTTATAATTTTAGAAATAAGAAAGAAGTCTGTGAACTGACGCTCCATGCCTATATTCCCCCCCCCCCCAGCTCCATCCCTGGGGACCCGAGGATCATAATTATAGCTATTTTGTAAGAGATCAATATACTGATGCTTCATGCAAAATATCAAGGCTCTACGCCTTCTGGGTCAGGAGGAGAAGATTTTTAAAGATTATATTTAAATTTCACTTTTGTTGCCATGGCAACAAGGTTTTAAACAGATTTCAATTCTGTTAGCTATTTTTAAAGGAGCCACCTAAGGAACATTGCTGTCAAATTTGGTTCAAATTGGCCCAGTGGTTTGGGAGGAGATGTCATTTAAAAATTGTTCTTTATTTTTATATAATTCCCTCCCCCCTGGGGCTTTGCTCCTGGGGACCCGAGGATCTTGATTTTAACTATTTTGTAAGAGTTCAATAAACTAATGGTTCAAGCAAAATATCAAGGCTCTACGCCTTCTAGGTCAGAAGGAGAAGATTTTTAAAGATTACTTTAAAATTTCACTTTTGTTGCCATGGCAACCAGAGTTTTTAACCGATTTCAAGTCTTTCAGCTATTTTTAAAGGGCCACATAAGGAACATTTCTGCCAAATTTGGTTCAAACATTGAAAAAATTCAATTTTCATCAACTTTAAATTCTTGCCTGGAATTCCTTTCAATTTGGACCAGTCTAAAATTTTGCTGTCTTGTAATGGGTTAATGCACTATTTGGTCTAATGGGTCTATTTCTAAATGGAACAGAATCTCTTTACCCTGTAATTTGTATCCATTCAAAAGATCTCATTATTTTGAAAAATATTCCCAAGTTGTTGAAGTTGTATTATGTACCAATATTTACGTAAATTGAAATGTTAGTTTCATTTCAATTGTGCTTTTTGAGAGTGAATGAAAATTGTTCCACCACTTACCAGTTTTGTAGTGGTTTAGGAATTAAACGGTGTGGTTCAGTAGGTCTTAACATAATTCTTAACATAATTCTAACATAATTCCTCCTTTTTACACCCCTCAAAAAAAATAGCTTTTGAAAACGTTGTGAAAAATGAAGAAATTGCTTGTATCAAGCAATTTCTTCATTGTCCACAATATTTTCTATAGAAAAAAAACTAACAAAATTAAGTTTCCATCAAGTTGAAATTGTTGTCTGCAGCTTATTTTAATTTGGATCAGTCTAAAATTTTGTTGTGTGGGATTGGGTTAACAATATTACTTGTTATACTCCTGTATCAATAAGTGATAGATAGATTTTATGGCATTGACCCATTCCAAGAAGGCAAAATTTTAGGCTGGTCTTGGTTTATGAAATTTTATATATTTTCAACTTTCTGGGTAAAATCATTGTGGAAAATGAAGAATTTGCTTGTTGCAAGTAATTTTTTCCTTTTCCACAATATTTTCCCAATTATTATACCCCCTAAATCTATGTTTGGGGGGTATATAGGAGTCAGCTTATCTGTCTGTCCATCTGTCTGTAGCTTTCTTGTATCTGCTCGATTTCTCGGCAACTATTGGACAGATTTTATTCAAACTTCACTGATATAATCAGTATCAAGCAGAGATGTGCATATTTTATTTGGTTATGGTCCATTGATTTTTGATGGTGTTATGGCCCTTTGGTGATAAATCGTGTCAGATCAATTTCTCAGCAAGCATTAGACGGATTTGATTCAAATTTCACAGAAATACTCGGTAGAAATTAGACATGTGCATATCCTATTTAGCTCCACTGGCTGAAAGCCAGCGAGCTATTGTCATGGTGTTGTGTCTGTCGTGTGTCCATCTATGCGTCCATCCATCCGTTTGTAAACTTTTAGTTTGAAAATCTTCTCCTCAGAAAGAACTGAACAGATTTCAACCAAATTTCATAGAAATGATCCTTGGGTGACTCTTTATTAGATTCCTTCAAAGAATTTTGATCTTATGAAAAACATGGCTTTAATTGGCAATGCTAATATCCATATATGGTGAACCCTTTAAAAATCTTTGTCTCAGAAACAAATTGATGGATTTCAACAAAATTTTACAGGAATGATCCTTTTGTGACCCTTTATCAGACTCCTTCAAACAACTTTGATTGGTTGAAAAACATGGCTTTAATGGGCGGGGCTAATTTCCATATATGGTGAAATCTTAAAAAATCTTCTTCTCAGAAACAAATTGATGGATTTCAACAATGTTTCACAGGAATGCTCATTTGGTGACCCTTTATCAGATTCCTTCAAAGAATCAAGATTGGATGAAAAACATGGCTTTAATGGGTGGGACTAATTTCCATATTTGGTGAAATCTTTAAAAATCTACTTCTCAGAAACCAATTGATAGATTTCAACCAAAATTTACAGGAATGATCCTTGGATGACCCTTTATCAGATTCCTTCAAAGATTGGATGAAAAACATGGCTTTAATGAGCGGGGCTAATTTCCATATATGGTGAAAACTTTGAAAATCTTCTCAGAAATCAGTGAATGGATTTCAACCAAATTTCACTAGATTGATCCTTTGTTGATCCTTTATCAGGTTTCTTCAAAGAATTTTGATAGGACAGAAAACATGGCTTTAATGGGCGGGGCTTATTTCCATATATGGTGAAAGCTTTGAAAATCTTCTCAGAAACAATTGGATGGATTTCAATTAAATTTCACTGGAAGGATCCTCTGGTGACCCCTTATTAGATTGCTAAAAATGAATTGTTTGGCTGTAAAAATTGCTTTGATAAATTTTCCATATATGGTAAACAGTGAAAACCTACAATGTTCAGGATGGTTTTCAACCAAATTTCTCAGACAATGTGCAGGATGGTTTTCAACCAAATTTCTCTGGAACGATAAGTAAATTCAGGCCGGTGGAGCAATTCAGGCGCTCAAGCGCCTCTAGGTAGTTATGGTCCATTTATTTTTTACTGATTTATGGCCCTTTAATTAAAAAGTCCATTTTTTGTTACGACCCTTTGGATGATACCACTTGTATATGGACAAGCGCTGTTGTGGGGTATTTGTCCGCTTTGCGACAATTTCTAGTTTTTCTTTATAGTCGTCAAAAAGTGTCATTGAGAGGTAATGGATTAATCAGCTCTTTCAACAATATGTCAGTTATAGTTAGGCGACTGGTGCCCCAAACCATGGCTTCCTGTCATTTCTTTCACCAGTATATCCTCAACATTCAATCCAATCAACCAGCTGCTCATCCCACTGCTCAAACACAATCAATCTTTTTTATGCCCCCCCCCCCCCAAAAAAAAGATCAATAAACAAAAGCACTTGTTACAAGCAATTTCTACATTTTCCATATTGTTTCTATTCAGAAACACAGAAATAATTGAAAAAATATCAAATAGAAATAACTGTCTACAACTTCTTCAAATGCGCACTAGTTTAAAATTTAGTCTTTTTTAATGGATTAAGCACACTACTTTTCATCCACCAATTGATTTGACTTGAAAATTCAACATGGTGTAGACTAAGATAAGAGTGGACATATGTGCAAGCTGTTCTTAGTGTATACCAACTGCAAAAGCAGAAATATTTGGGCTTCAGCGTGACAAGATTTAATGTAAAATATCTGTTCACATGCAATCTAAGCTTTGAGAAAATCGGAGAATTAAGATCCATTACAAGCACTCGAAGTGCCATTTTTGAAATACCTAAGTATTAAATCACCATGTAATTTATGATAAATCATTTCCAAATTTTTCCCAACCAAGTGTATTTGATGACTTTGTTTATACATCATTTCAGACTGGTTTAAGTGCCAACTTAGATATCAAGGGAAGACTTTCTTACTTGTTGAAAAACTAAAGTGACATTTTGTGTATTAGAATGGCTGGTAGGAACAGGCAGCCATTGAGGGCACCTTATGACACGGATTATGACAGTTTCCCCCCGCCACAACGTCAAAATGGCCGTCCGCCACCAGACTACAACAACCGCTACAATTCACCAAGAGTGCATGAAAATGCACCTTCTCAGAGAACATCGAGAGCACCCTCAAGGCTTGATCTTTTAGAAGAAAGGATTGCTCAGCAGGAGCGAAATTCACAACAGTTGATTGAGCGGGCGTTTAAAAATAAAGAGGATGTGATAGACAGTTTGAACTTTACACATGGAACGTGGCAGGAAGAGAAACACGCACGCAACATGTTACAGGAGCATATTCGTACTATCACAGCCATCGTTAACAGACTAAACAGTGATATAGCCGTAAGAAATTTAAAAAATGTTTCAAATTATTCAGATACTACAAAATTTTATTGACCATTATCACACAATCTCACATTTTGAAGTCTTGAAGAAAAATGACTAAGGAAAATTGTAGCAAAGGAGAAATTGTTTATTGAAAGGAATTTCTTTTTTGCCATAATGTTTTCTACATTAGTATACAATGATTTTTGAAATGTCACCGTCAATTCCTCTGAATTTGGACCTGTCTAAAATTGTTTTGTCAGGTATTTTTATTTTCCTAATCATACACACACACCACCTACAAAGTAGAGGGAGAGGGAGATATAGTGGTTACACCATATCTCTGTTTGTCTGTCTGTCCGTAGACTTTCTTGTTTCCATGCTCCAATTAACCAATAAAACTTCATACAATAGTTGCCAATGGCCCAATGATCCAAGGAAGTGTCCTATTGTATTAGGGTTATGTAGTTCAAAGGTCAAGGTCACAATGCAACATTGATTGAAAACCAATACAGTGAACTAACTCATAAGTCTTGTGACCAAGGGACATGAAACTTTAAACACATCTTGTCCTTGACCCAAGGAGATGCTCTATTGTTTTATTGTCATGTAGGTCAAAAGTCAAGGTAAAATTGGACTTCGATTGAAAACTATTTCCATGTGCTAAATCAGGGCTCACGGTGATCGCCTTTTCGCCAATGGCTAAAATTTTGAGAAAATGGCTAAAGATTATTTCAATTGCCGAAAATGCTGGATTAATGGTAGGAAGGTGTTGCCAGACAATATTTCTATAGAAAATTGAGGGGAGGAAGGGTCTGGTGGGGATAATCCCTTTCATGAATCAACACCTTTGTTTATTACCTTGATTTGATCATTTCGAATGTATGACTTCTTTGCTTATGTTGTCTCCTAGATCCTGTAAGCAGATCACTAGTTTAAAATTTGAACCTCAAAATCTAATTCTTTTATTCAACACACTAACAAGTTAGAAAATGGAAAGGGAAATTCAGTTTATTTGTTAGTAAAAATAGATTTTGAAATTGTTAGAATGAGTTACTGTAAAAAATACCAATGCAAGCCAAAAGGGAGATGGCTGAATTAGACTATTTCATCTCTTTAATTTCAAATAAATTCTACTGTTCCCAGGATATTTATGAAATTTTAGTAACCAATTTCGAGCATCAAAATTCTAGACTGGTCCAAATTGAAAGAAGTTGTAGACAACAATTTAAAGCTGGTAGAATTTTGGAAGGCCTCAAAAAAGTGGGATTGTGAGGGATGGGTTAAAGTATCTGTCGTGAAATGAAAAACAAATAAAAGAAATGATTAACTTTATCAGGGTGCCCATTCACGTACTGCAGTACGTAATTCACGTACAATTTCGTTGGTTCACTCACAAATCTTACACCAAGACATGCATGAACGTACAGAAAATAAACAAACGTAGAAACAAAAATGTCATCACGTGTGTGTGGATTTGAATTTATTTGTGTATAAAACGAGAAACCACTTGCGTATTTTCTCCTGAAAAAAAAAAACAACAACAAAAATTGCAAGCAAAGTAGAGCAAAATCGCATCAGGAGCAAGTGATTTCCCTTTCATGCCAAAGGAACCATGGCTTCTTTCTGGTCTGTTTTCATCTATATAAAAATGGGGGAACCAGCAGTTGGAAAAGCTTGTATAATGCGGATCATGGTGGCCTCACCAGTTTGTTTTGAACTAAGTCCAAAGTTGCGCTATTTTTCAAACAAAACGCAAGATATTTACATGTTTTTGGCGAGAAACTGACATGCATTCATACCATAGAATTCGATTTTGAAATCGGTTTCTCTCGTAAGTTCCGTTGTACATGTAAGTCGGGTGATGATGCGTAGTTTTGTTATAGCTGCGTAATTTGCTGTCGGCAAAATGTCGTAACAAAACCTCTTCTATTTCTCCACAAATGGTGACTTTTGGACAGTAATAAGGCCATTTGATATACAAGAATCGATTCAATAGTTTTAGCTAACAATGAGCTGACATGCCTGGTATGTCCTGCTCCAAATGCCATCACCACCCTCATAATTAACTTGGAGTTTTTTAGCCATTGCTCTCATATCCCATTCAACCCTGCCAAAATCCAATAGTTACGAAAAGTGAATTGTCATGAATCAGCTTTTCAAAAAAAAAATGCTATCCTTCGCTCTAAATTTATATGAAACTTGCACTTGACTTGTGGCACTTATTTAATGATTGTTAACAAAATATATAACTTAAACATTGTCATTTGGTAAAGGGTTAAGATTCGTATGGTGTACCCTTAACTCTTAAAGGGTACACTGTACCCCCGGATTTTTGTTTGTACCCCCATTTCAAAACATAAGGGGTACATGTACCCCCAAATTGAAAACCCAGTGAGCATGCTGTAAATGAGATATTTTTATCCATTTTAGAAATTTTAAAATTGTTTACAAAAACTTAACAAATTTAAAACATTTCTGCAATGACTACAAAGCTGGCTACAGTTTAGTAAAATTGGCTAAAGAATTTACAAATTGGTTTAAACATTGGCTAAAAGAAATGTTTGCCCAGAATAAGCTAGCTCATAAGCCAATTGACCAAGGACCTTGAAACTTTATACTCATATTGTTCATGACCCAAGGACATTCCCTATTGTTTAGGGGCAGGGCTCTGCAGAGTGGGCGACTCAGGCAAAGAAGTCGCCTGGTTACTTAAAACTTCGCCCGAGTTGCTGATCAAAGCAAAGTCGAAGTCGCCTGGAGAATACGGGAAGTTGCCTCATTATGATAGGCAATAATCATATTTTGCCTAGAGTCAATCAAATTAGGGGACAGTAAATCAATTATTTAACTGCTGATTGGAAGCCCTTTAATCGTAAATCAAGAGTGTATTGTTAGGCAACATGCTTGCTTTATTTGCAACCCTGATTGGATGGTTGCAAGCCATTGAATACCGTCTGCATAAGGATATTATATTAGAGGAACTTTTTGATATCAAACCCTTTCCCTTCAATTATTACTGTGGCAAATTATGTTTATTTGATCAGTCTACAGAATTTGTTGTGTACTTTCAGGCAGTGAGAATAATGGCGGACGTTACAACGAACGCCATGTCATTTACCGGAGTTCAAAATCCATTGGTAACAAAATAAGAACTTGGTGATGAAAACTACAAAGAGAAAAAAATATTTTTCAATAAAATCATTCAATTCTAGTTACCTACTTTAATTTAACATTTGTAGAAAAAATCAGACAAACAATTTAAAGCGTCTATGATCTTTTCATAAGTTACATTGTTAGATTTCTCTCAAGAAATTAAATTTCACTTATCTTGTTTTTGGTAATTAATCCCTTCAATGACATGTAATCCAAAAAGCTTTAGCAAATTTTGTCTTCTGGTAAAAACTGTTGTAGAATTTGAATAGGGAAAAATTTTGGTCAAATAAATTATTGGAAGTTTGACTATCACTGTATTTGATTTATCATAACCTCCAACAACTACATGGCACAGAAAAATAATTTGTCACCTGAATACGGCCTTTTTTTTTCAACAAAGTCAATTGATTGTAACCAAAATGGGACATGCACATCTTTGGTAGATAATGAGTGTACAAATGAAATTTGAGTCACATCCATTCAGAAGTTGAAGAGAAAATGGGGGGACAAGATTTTTCATGAAAGGGTCTTAACTCTGAAAAAAAGTAAATGGACCACAACCATATCATATCACCACAATATACACATGTCTGCTTGATACCGAGTATACCTGTAAAGTTTGAATCAGATTAATGCATTAGTAGGGAACAAGGAAAGAAAATGTAACCAATGTAAAAGAAAAATATTGCTGGAACTTATAAGACAATTATTTCATCATTCACCATTTTGCCAGTCTTCTCATTTTAGTGCCTCCACATCAATTGACAAATTGGCCAATCTAATAATCTATTTAGTGTGGACCTCAGCTTTTCAACTCCGACATTGGCTGCCATTTTTAGCTCACCTGAGCACAAAGTGCGAGGTGAGCTATTGTGATCGGTCTTTGTCCGTCGTCCATCTGTCCATCCGTCCGTCCGTCCAAAATTTCTTTAAAAATCTTCTCCTCCTAAACCAGTTGGCCAATCAAGCTGAAACTTTGCAGGGATGTTCATTGGGTGAAGCTCTTTAAAAGTTGTTAAAAGAATTTAATTCCGTCAAAAACTCTGGTTGCCGCGGCATTTGAAAATGGGAATCTTTAGTAATTCTTTAAATATCTTTAAAAATCTTCTCCTCCTAAACCAGTTGGCCAATCAAGCTGAAACTTTACAGGCATGTTCATAGGGTGAAGCTCTTCAAAAGTTGTTAAAAGAATTTAATTTCGTCAAAAACTCTGGTTACCGCGGCATATGAAAATGGGAATCTTTAGTAATTCTTTAAATATCTTTAAAAAACTTCTTCTCCTAAACCAGTAGGCCAATCAAGCTGAAACTTTACAGGGATGTTCATTGGGTGAAGCTCTTCAAAAGTTGTTAAAAGAATTTAATTCTTCAAAAACTCTGGTTGCCGCGGCATATGAAAATTGGAATCTTTAGTAATTCTTTAAATATCTTTAAAAATCTTTTTCTCCTCCTAAACCAGTAGGCCAATCAAGCTGAAACTTTGCAGGGATGTTCATTGGGTGAAGCTCTTCAAAAGTTGTTAAAAGAATTTAATTTCGTCAAAAACTCTGGTTGCCACGGCATTTGAAAATGGGAATCTTTAGTAATTCTTTAAATATCGTTAAAAATCTTCTCCTCCTAAACCAGTCGGCCAATCAAGCTGAAACTTTGCAGGGATGTTCATTAGGTGAAGCTCTTCAAAAGTTGTGAAAAGAATTTAATTCCGTCAAAAACTCTTGTAACCGCGGCATTTGAAAAATGGAAATTTTAGTAAATCTTTGATGTTGTTTTTTTCATAGACTACAAGGCCAAAGGCCTTAATATTTTGTAAAGAGCTTAATCATATGGTTCTCTACCAAGTTTTTAAATATTTAATCTCTGGGGTCAAAATGGCCCCGCCCCTGAGGTCCGAAGTTCGGAAAAATTCTTAATAAGAGCAATTTCAAAAGGCTTCTTCTCTTAAACTATAAGGTCTAGGATATTCATATTTGGTATGTAGCATAACTAGATGGTTTTGTACTATATCACAAAAAGTTTTCATCCAAGGGTCAAAAACGGCCCTGATTTTGGGTCCAAAATTTGGAAAAACGCAAAATTTGAGTATGTGAAAAAAATTCTTCATTTTAAGGCGGAGGGCATTTATATTTTGAGTGTAGCATAGCCTGGCTCTTATCTATCAATTTTGATTAAATCATGCCTGTAGGTTAAAAAACACCCCTTCCCTGGGTGTCCAAAGTTCGTAAAAATGCTCAATTAGACCATGTTCAACAGTCTTCTCCTCACAATCTCTTAGTCTAAGGCATTCATATTTGATTTATAGCATAACCAGATGGTTCTCTACTATGTTAGCTAAAATCTTAGCCCTGGGATAAAACATGGCAATGCCCCAGAGGTCAAAAATTTTGGAAAACACCCAATTAGAGCAATTTCAAAGTCTTCTCCTTCTGAAATATAAGATGAAGGGCATTCATATTTGGTATGTAGCATGACTAAATAATTTTGTACTATGTTACAGGAAAATTTGCTCTTAGGATAAAAAATGTATCTGCTCCTGGGATTGAAAATTGCATAATCGCATTGAAAGGATTCTTCTTAAATAGAAATTGAGAAATTGCTTGCTTTCTCACAATGCTTTTTTAAACCTTTTTCCCTGAGGGTGACAAATTCTGGGATAGTTTGGTAATCGATTAAACTATGAAGCCAAAGGCATTCATTTTCATTTTAAAGCATTACTAGATTGTTTTGTACAAAGCCAAAATCTTATATTTGTTTTATTTATTTTGCTCAAGTTGTGTAATTTTTATAGAAAAAAGTACTGTAATTTGCAGATGCCTCAGGTGAGCGATTTAGGACCATCATGGTCCTCTCGTTGTTAACCTTCATGGTTGGTATGGCAACTTAAACATTGTAATTACAGCTTCTTTGAGCTGTAGTTACGACATTTAGGTCTCTAACCAACCATTTTAATCTTTTGTTACTTGCTACTGGCCATGAATTTTGCAAAATAAGGCAGTTAAGAATTGAAGCGGGACTTCCTGTGGGAGTCACTGGACATTGCCAACGATGTTAGTGTATGTGTGTGTGGGGGGGCAGCGATTGGTCATTTAGATCAGGGCATATTGTTTTATTTGTGGCTGTCTATCTGTTTGTTGAACACTTTACCCATTCCCACACAATAGATTTTTAGACTGGTCCAAATTGAAAGAAGTTGCAGACGACAATTTCAAAGTGTTGAACTTTTTTTAATCTGTGTCTTCCTTGGAAGAAAACAATATGGAAGTTGTAAAAATTGCTTGTAACAAGCCATTTCTTTGTTTTCGACGTCATTTTCCAGAACTATTTTCTTGAGGGTCATGAAAAAGTGGGATTTGTGGGATGGATTAACCTGGAAATTTATTGTATTCCCACTCCTTCGATACTATCTAACCCATTACTACACAATAAAGCTTTCTGACATGTTGAAGAAATATGATCAGGGAAAACTTTGTGAGAAAAGAAGAAATTGCTTGTAACATGTAATTTCTCTTCCTCTCACAATGTTTTCCACTCTATTTGGCACTTATTTTCTAATTGTAGTGTAATTTGAAATGTCACATGCAACTTCCTTCAATTGAGACCAGTATAAAATTTTGTCTTCTGGTAATGCGTTAATATGCATGCACTAAGGTCTGGTAAGGTTCAAGTCATTGTTAAGGTCAGGGTCGTCTATCAAGGTTGAACTGAAGAATAATACACTGTTTTCAGGGCATTTGTTATTTACTAACATATCTTACTTAACCGACTCCAACGCAGTGATACTTTTTGACACCATCCATAAAAAAGCTTTGGAAAGCATAGTGGAAAATGAAGAAATTGCTTGTCTCAAGCAATTTCTGCATTTTCCACAAATTGTTTCTACTAAAAAGTAAAAAACTTTCATCAACTAAAATTTTTGGTCTGCAGCTTATTTCAGTTTGGACCAGTCTAAAGTTTTATCATCTGGTAATGAGTTGAATAGATTATTGTGATTTTGAACTTCATCCAAGCTAGTTGGATTGTCTAAGTTAATCTTACCCGTAAATGTATTTTTTCAAACATAGACACTGGAAGAAACAATCAGGTCCAGAGATTCTGCTGCAGCGGGAACAAATTCAGCGGTGAAAAACTTGGAAGTTCACCATGTTGCCACACTGACAGACTTACGAGGCAGAATTGTAAGGTGTGACACATCTATATCAAAGCTTTCTACTGACCTTCGTCAGGTGATTGAGTCAGTAAAACAGACCAATCAACAACAACAAGATACACAGAACCGTCTTCTTGATAGGATACACGATCTAGAATCTAGGGTGAGAGTTTTCTTTATTTGTCTACATTTGTTATTGGATATGAAAAATAGGGGTTCCAGGGACTCAACAGTAGGGTGTTGCAGGTCCTTACTAAACTTTTGGAAGTCTCTGATTTAACCCATTTCCACACAATGATGCTTTTGGACGCCCCTCAAGAAAATCATTGGGAAAACATGGTGGATAATGAAGAAATTGCTTCTGACAAGCAATTTCTTCATCTTACACAATATTTTCTGCCAATAAAGTTGAAAAAATCTAAAATTTCATAAACTTAAAATTGTTGTCTGGAATTCCTTTCAATTTGGACTAGTCGAAAATTTTGCTGTGTGGTAATGTTTTAAAAATGAAACGGTTCCATATAAACTTTAACCCATTACCACACAACAAAGTTTTAGACTGGTCCAAATTGAAAAGAGCTACAATTTCTAGTTGATGGAATTTAATTTTTTTCATCTTTTTGGATAGAAAATATTGTGGATAATGAATTAATTGCTTGATAAAAGCAATATTTCTTTATTTTTGACAATGTTTTCCTAAGCTTTAGTCTTGAGGGGCATAAAAAAAGAGGGATTTGGTGGGAACGGGTTAAGCTATAGCATTTTTTTGACAGAAATGTACCAAGCTACCACGAAACTTAAATTGTATATATTATTGATACATGTGGCTTTGTACATTTTTCATTTTACCTATTTTTTTACGCCCCTCAAGAAGAAAGCTTTCAAAAATATTTGATAACAATTAATTTCTTCAATATCTGCAATGTTTTTTTCACAATCAAGAAAAGATTTTTAGAATTTTAACAACTAATAATTGTTGTCTGTGATTTCCTTGAATTTGGTCCAGTCTAAAAATTTGTAGTCTGGTAATGGGTTTAAAAATTTCTCTTGTTTAATTACAGCTTGTCTCAGTGAACGGTCAACTGGATCGTAATTCCAGTGAACAAAAAATGAAACTACAACACCTTGAGGGTGACACAGGTCAGCAGATGGCTCAACTTGATTCCCGGACACGCCAAATCATTGATGATCTCAAAAATAACATAAACACCTATCAGCAGCATGCAGATGTGGAGCGAGAAAAGTTTGAAGGGAAGCTGTACGCTGCTATGGAAAATCAGGCTCAGATTCGAGATGAACTAGTGGTGAGTTGACTAGATTTACAAATACCTTTTCAACATGAAATAAATGATTGTACAGTCGACATGCATTATCTTGAAATCAGAAATCAAGAATTTCAGGATAAGTGGAGGTCACATTCAAGACAAATTTTATGCCTTATTTAGTTCATGTAAAACTGAATGTTTATCTTGAACCAGTAAAATCCTCAATTCCTTATAATTATTCATTGAGTTGTATTTCGAAAACAGAAACTTATTTTCAATGTCAAAATTTTACTTTTCAGCAGACAATATGACTAAAATAGATATAGTCTGACTAGGTAATTATAATTCTGAATATTTTTTTTTCTATACATATTCAATAAATCGATAGTCGATGTTTGTCTCAGGTGATGAAAACAAGAAACTTCAGTACATCTATTTTAAACTCTCTGTGTTTTCCATGCAAATATCATAAACTATGAAAATACATGCCATGACCTTGACAGTGTAGCAGTGTTTACTCCAACCCCTACTTCTGGTTAAAATTTCCTGTTTGAGGGCTGATTTGTTTACTTTGAACTTTGGTTACCTCTAGGTTTTTACTTAGGCCCCCAAAATTCAAGATAACAAGTTTTGACTTTTTTTAATAACCAAATTATACCATACTGCAATGTGAAGGAGTGGATAGCAATAGTTGGAAAATATCTTTGGCTCGACTATTCGAAGAATAGGAGTCTATTACAATTACCTGGACGTAATGCTTTGATAAAAGTTTTAAATGCAAGTCTCGTTTATCTGTCTCTACTCATGCTATTGCTCTGAAACTTAACAATTTTCTTAATGACAATCAAATCATCTTCTAGGCAAAAATTCATTACTCTGCCATTCATTCAGTGGAAATTGCCTTTTTTCAATCTAGAAATTCTTGGTTAAAGTTTTATGTGCAAGTCTCATATCTCTGTCTCTACTACTGCCATTGCTCTGAAACCATGAACATGCCTTTGTGACTATCATGTCATCCTCTATGCAAAGATTCTTTACTCTCACATTCATTTTAGTAAAATTTTAACCTTTTTTTACTTTGAAATTCTTGGTTAAAGTTTTACATGCAACTGTCAAATCTATGCTCCTACTATTGCCATTACTCTGAAACAATGCACACAACTCTGTTACCATGATATCAACCTGTTAGCAATATTCATTACTCAGACATTCGTTTTAATGGAGTTTTTAACCATTTTTGACTTTAAGTTGTAAGTGCAAGATTTTTCATCTTTGTTACTACCTAAGGTAATGGTTAGAAACAACAAGACATGTGTTTATACTCATGATTTAACAAATACTCATTATTCTGTCATTCATTTAGTTGAATTATGCCCAATGTCAACATTGAATCGCTTTAACAATCAAGCACTGACAGAATGACAGCTCTTGCTACTGACTTGGTAGATACATGTATAATATTCAATGAATACTGATATAGTATTCTATATTTATTCTGGTCATTCTGATTAACCATAACAAAACTTTAAAGTGTTTCAAATTCAAAGAAGTTGCAGTCAACATTTGTGTGTTCAATAATAATGGGTCAAGTAGGGTAGAAAGCAAGGTGGGTAAAGGAGAAATTGCATGTCACAAGCAGTTTTTTTCTTTTTTTACAATGTTTTCACGAATATAAGTCCCTGAGGGCTTAAAAAGTCAGGATTGTGTGGTAATGTGTTCAAATGGCAAGCAGAAATCATACACTAAGATCAGACTGCATGTATATAAATAGGCTGATCTTTACCTATGCTGCCTTCAAGGAAAATATAAATTTCTGACCTTGTAAATAGTGAAAAAAAAAATAACTCAGCCTGGTGGCATGATAATTCACCTCTAGTTTCCTTATGAAACCATTATAAATTTCTTTCTTATATAATTTTAGTTGTGTTAATCAAAATTCCAGCATTCTTGGGTTTTTTGCTCACCTGAACGCAAAGTGTGAGGTGAGCTATTGTGATCAGCCGTTGTTCGTTTTCTGTCAAAAATTGTGTCCGTTCGTCCACAATTTCTTTAAAAATCTTATCCTCCTAAACCAGTAGGCCAATCAAGCTTAATCTTTGCAGGGATGTTCCTTTGGTGAAATTCTACAAAAGTAGTTCTGTGAAAAACTCTGGTTGCCACGGCATTTGAAAAAGGGAAATTTTAGTAAATCTTTAAAAATCTTCTCCTCCTAAACCAGTAGGTCAATTAAGCTGAACTTTGCAGGGATGTTCCTTAGGTGAAGCTCTACAAAAGTTGTTAAAAGAATTTTATTCTATGAAAAACCCTAGTTGCCGCGGTATCTGAAAATGGGAAATTTTAATCCATCTTTGAAAAAATTTTTTTTTCAGAAAGTGCTAGGCCAAAGGCATTTATATATTTCATTTGTAGCTTAATCATATGGTTCTCTACCAAGTTTTCAAAAATTTAATCTGTGAGGTCAAAAATGGCCGGCCCCTGAGGTCTGGAGTTTGGAAAAATGCTTGATTAGAGCAAGTTCAAAAGACTTCTCCTCATTAACCTTTGATCTAAGACAATCATATTTAATATTTGAGACCGAGGGCTTTTATATTTGGAATGTAGCATAGCCTAGCTGTTATCCATCAATTATGACTAAATTATGCCTGTAGCTTAAAAATACCCCTTCTCTAGGTGCCAAAAGTTCGTAAAAATGCTGAATTAGACCATATTCAACTGTCTTCTCCTCCCACTCATGTTTGGAATATAGTATAACCAGATGGTTCTCTACCATTTTAGCTAAAGTCTTGGCCCTGGGATAAAACAAGGCCCTGCCCCAGAGGTCCAAAATTTGGGAAAACGCCCAATAAGAGCAACTTCAAAAGTCTTCTCCGTCTAAAATGTAAGGTGAAGGATATTCATATTTGGTATGTGGCATTACTACATAATTTTGTACTATATTAAAGGAAAATATGCCCATAGGATCAAAAACGTCTCTGTGTAAAATGCTTAATTTGTAAATTCTTTTTCTTAAATATAGGCCCTATAGCATTTATATGAAAAACATAGCATAACATTATTGTTATTTACCATGTTGGGCATATAGATTTTCCTTTGTCCATCTGTCAGTACTTCCGTCCTTCCTTCTGTCCGTCCCAAAATTATCCAGGGCAATCTCTAAAAGTATAATAGCTATCAACTGGAAACTTCACAGGTGGATAGACCTCATTGAGGAGAAGTGCATTGCACAAGAACCACAACTCTTGCTTGCATAATTTTGGAGTTATTGCCTTCTGTTATTTTGAAGAATTACATTTTGTCCGGAGAATATCTCTGAAAGTATGATAGCTATCTACTTGAAACTTCACAGGTGGATAGACCTTATTGAGGAGAAGTGCAGTGCACAAGAACCACAACTCTTGCTTGCATGATTTTGGAGTTATTGCCCTTTGTTATTTTAAAGACTTACATTTTGTCCGGAGCATATCTCTGAAAGTATAATAGCTATCAACTTGAAACTTCACAGGTGGATAGACCGCATTGAGGAGAAGTGCAGTGCACAAGAAACACAACTCTTGCTTGCATAATTTTGGAGTTATAGCCCTTTGTTATTATCAAAGCTACCGGTGAGGGCATCTGTGTCCTGTGCACAAAGCTCTTGTTTAGCATGACAAGGGTTAAAGTTTGATTGAAATCTAAGTACAAGAAAGTTTTAGGGTAGAAAACATTGTTAGAAATAGAGAAATTGCTTGTGACTAGTAAGTTCTCCCTTTCTCACAGTGTATTTTTAAATCTTTTTTCCTTGAGGGCATCAAAAAGTGGGATTGTTTGGAAATGGATTAAACTATAAAGCTATAGGCATTCATATCTATTGTATAGCATTGATGGATAGTGTTGTTCTTATATTTGTTTTATTTTGAGGGCATCACAATGTGGGATAGTTTGGTAATTGATAAAACTGTAAAGCCAAAGGCATTCATATTTATTTGATAGCATTACTCGATCGTTTTGTACTATACCCAAAATCTTATAATTGTTTTATTTATTTTGCTCAAGCTGTGTCATTTTTATACAAAAAGTACTGTTATTTGAAGATGCCTCAGGTGAGCGACTTAGGACCATCATGGTCCTCTTGTTTATTATCAGGTTTTTAGTTTCCTACATGAAAACAAACAAGATTCTCTTCATCTGTATTCCAATTACCAAGAAACCCGCTTTTTTTAACACCCCACAAGAAGGAAACTTGAGGAAAAAGTTATTGAAAAAAAAAGAAATTGCTTTTAATTTTATTTCAAGATTTAAAACATTGTGTAAAATGAAGAAATTACTTGTTACACAATGTTTTCCAAGTTGTTTTTCTCAGGGGCATCCAAAAGCGTCATTGTGTGGGAATGGGTTGAAAATGTTTGTCCAGGCAACTCTTCCAACAGTTTCTGTCTAATTTTCTTTAAACTTGGCAGAAGTATTCATTTCGAGTTGAAGATGTGCAAGATGCAGCTTTTATGAAACTTGATGCTAGGATTATTATCAAGTTATTGCCCCTAATCTGATTTAGAAATGCTTGTCTAGATATCTCCTAAAGTTTCAGTCTAGTTCCTTTATACAGAAATGATCAATTGTTTTTGTAGACATCAAGATGCAAGGTTTGTGAAACCTCAATATAGAATTACTGAGTTATTGCCCCTGATTTGACTTAGAAATTCTTGTCTCAACATCTCCTAGAGTTTCAGTCCAATTTGCTTTATACTTTGCAAAAGTGTTCATCTACTGCAAGTTTTTTGAAAATTCAATCAAGAGTTGCTGAGTTGACTTAAAAATGCTTGTCCTCACAACACTTCCCTCATTTTCTGTCTGATTCACTTCAAACTTGGCAGAAGTGTCCATTAGGAGCTGTAGATGTGCCAGACGCAACTTTTCCACAAATTTTATGCTGTGGGTATTTTTGCCATGACAAAATCAGCCAAGTCTAGTGCTAACCCTTTCCTGTTAAATCCCTGGTTTGTATGTCATAGTGTTTTTATACTTGAGAAAACAATGTGAAAAAAAAGTCATTGCTTGTGACAAGTAATTTCTTCTTTTTCAACAATATTTTCTACCCTCTTTTCAAATGAAAATGACTTCAAATTGTCGACTGCAAAACCTTCCAATTTGGATAGGTCTAAAATTTTGCAAAACAGAAAAAGGTTGAATCTGCAATAAACATATTAATTTTTCTTTTTTACTCAGTGAAAGCAGATCAGAGACTACATAAACTAGCAGAGTTGATATACACTATTAGTTATATAAAGTCTCTAATCAAATTTTTTATCTCTTTTCTACCCAGGGCAAGCTAGAAAGAAAGCTAGATGACAACAATTATGTTACAGATCATATTCTACATAAACTAGAGGAGATGATACACAATATTAGTTATATAAAGTCTCTAATCAACATGGTCATATTTCTTTTTTACCCAGGGCAACTTGAGAGAAAGCTAGATGACAGTATGATACAGATCATAGACAACATAAACTAGAGGAGTTGATGTACACATTTAGTTATATAAAGTCTGTAATCAACATGTTATTATACCCCCTCAAAACAAATGTTTGCGGGGGCATACTGGAATCAGCATGTCTGTCCGTGTGTCTGCATGTCTGTCTGTGTACAAAATACTACCAATTTTATGTCACAAACTCCTCCTTCAATTTTGCTTCAATGCCATTGAAACTTTATAAAGATTAACCACATGTTGAAGTTTTGCAAGACGCAATTTTGAAGTCTGAATTCCCCCTGGTTAAAGAATTATCCCCCCTTTAACTAAGACATTATTTATGGTTTGTAGACATATACAGCTGATTATAATACTTTTGTGTCGCAAACTCCTCCTTTCCAGAAAAGCAAAGTAAGTAGCTATGTCCTTGTATTGTTAAAGCTCTCATTACACTGAAAACACTTGCGGGGGTATTAAGTCACATACCGTGACAAGATCTAGTATTTTTTTACCCAGGGAATGCTAGAGAAAAAGCTAGATGACAGTCTGTTACAGATCAAAGACTATATAAACTAGAGGAGTTGATACACACTATCAGTTATATAAAGTCTCTAATCAACATGGTCATATTTCTTTTTAACACAGCAATTGCTTGAGAAAAAGCTAGATGACAGTCTGTATGGGACAGATCAGAGACTACATTAACTAGAGGAGATGATACACAATGTTAGTTATATAAAGTCTCTAATCAACACGTTGAATTTCCTTTTTACCCAGGGCAACTTGAGAGAAAGCGAGATGATAGTTAGTTTGTTACAGATTAGAGACTACAAAAACTAGAGGAGATGATACACAGCATTATTTATATAAAGTCTCTAATAAACAAAGTCATATTTCTCTTTACCCAGTGCAAGCTTGAAACAAAGCTAGATGACAGTTAGTATGTTACGGATCAGAGACTACATTAACTAGAGGAGGTGATACACAGTATTAGTTAAATAAAGTATCTTATCAACACATTGATTTTCCTTTTTGCCAAGGGCAAGCTTGAGAGAAAGCTAGATGACAGCTAGTATGTTACAGATCAGACACTACTTTAACTAGAATAATGATACACAATATTAGTTATATAAAGTCTCAAATCAACTTGTTAATTTTTGTTTATTTACCAAGGGAAAACTAGAGAGAAAGCTAGATGACAGTCTATATGTTACAGATCAGAGACTACACAAACTAGAGGAGTTGATACACAATATTAGTTATACATGTATAAAGTCTCAATCAATGTATTAATTTTTGTTTTTTTACCAAGGGAAAACTAGAGAGAAAGCTAGATGACAGTCTATATGTTACAGATCAGAGACTCCATAAACTTGAGGAGTTGATACAACAAGAAGCTGACAGGCTTACAGAAATGCAACAGGTACACACTCAGTTTTAATCCATTCCCACATCATCCTGCTTTTAACAAAATTTGGAAAACATTGTTGAAAATGAAGAAATTGCTTGCAATAAGCAATTTCTTCATTTTACACAATGTTTCTACCCAGAACGTTAAAAATATATAAAATTTCATGTCATAAATTTTAAATTGTCGTCTGCAACTCCTTTCAATTTGGACTTGTTTAAAATTCATTTAGGAATGGGTTAACTTGATTATTTTTGAGAAATCATTGGGTCTAGGACTTGCCTTGTTTTAGTTGTCTTGCAGAAATTTTGACATTTTGTAATATCATTGGTATAACTTTAGACTATGAATATATGTTTACTATCAAAACAGCAACTTTCCAATATACTATCGAGAGAGATAAGAATTATGTCCCCTTTTTATTAAGATTTTATCAGTAGCCCAGAACCTAACAACAAAGCCTTAAGCATCTATAGACAATGCTTCTGCATACAGTTTTTGTTGGAGATATTTTGGTTGGTATACTGTTCAGTCTCTGTTAACCCTTTCCTGTTTTGCCAAATTTTGGACCTGTCCAAATTCAAAGGTTTTGCAGACGAAAATTTAAAGTGGATTTAATTTGAAAATGATAATTCATTTGGGTAGAAAATATTGTGGAAAAAGAAGAAATTGCTTGTTACAAGCAATTTATTCTTTTTCCACAATGTTTTCTCAAGTACAAAAGCACAGGGACGTAAAAACCAGGGATTGAACAGGAAAGGGTTAAGGTGTTCAGAATATAGGCAAGAGCTTCACAGAGAAGAACCTATATCCCCATAGGAGCTTTCAGTTAAATGGGCTATTGAAAGATAAACACTGAAGACACTAAAGGATTACAATTTTACAAAAGACTTCTTTGTATTTAACCTATTACAAATTAACAAAATTTTAAACCAGCCCAGATTCAAAGGAGTTGCAGAGTACAATTTCATATTGATAAAATATCGTATAAATATGTCGTTCTTCTTAGAAAATAATGTGGCAAATGATGAAATCGCTTAAAGATAAAGTGGCAAATGAAGTAATTGCTTGTAACAAGCAATTTCTTCACTTTACACTATGATTTTACAGAGTACTATCTCAATTGATTCTCACACAATCCCACATTTTACACCTCTCAAGAAATGAGCTTTGGAAAAACATGGAGGAAAATGAAGAAATTGCTTGTGACAAGCAATTTCTTCATTATCCACATTGTTTTTTACTCCAAAATCAAAGATTTTAAGATTTCAACAACTAAAATATGTCCTTGGCAACTTCTTTGAATTTGGACCAGTCTAAAATTTTGTCATGTAGTAATGGGTTAAGGGTTGTAAAAAAGAAACTCATAATTGAATAAACAGCACTGCCTACACTCAATTGAGAAGCAAATGAACCATAATGAAGACATTGAGATATTCTACCCAACATCAATTAACTAAATAAACAATGAAATGACCTACTAGCTGAATACATTGTCACTGCAAATAAACCTTTTGCTGGCCTTTACAAGACATAACAGGAAAACACTGTTGTTAACCCATTCCAACACAGTGGAATTTTAGACTGGTCCAAATTGAAAGAAGCTGCAGATGACAATTTCAAGTTGATAGAATTTTGAATTTTTTCATCATTTTGGGTAGAAAACATTGTGGAACATGAAGAAATTGCTTGATACAAGCAATTTCTTCATTTTCCACAATGTTTTCAAAAGCTTTTTTCTTGAGGGGTGTAAAAAGGAAGGACTGAGTTGTTATGGGTTAAACAAAATTGCTGAGTAATGGCGTTCATATTTAATATCAAAAGAGCTATTGAATTGATAGAAACAGTTATCTGGGGGGATCCTTGAAAAGCAATGACTTGCAAGCTTGATATCTAATCAGTCAATTTACACATTAACGAAATGAAAATGTTATAAATTTGTTATAATCATAGGAAAAAATTCAGAAAATAGTTTTGAACCAAACTACATGTATATTATTTGATACCTCAGTCACACTACCTTGTAAATGGGTGTGCTTAGCAATTTATAATTTTCTTTACACCTCAAAATACTATACGAATTTGGGGGAAAAATAATTTTATTCCTCTTAAACCAGTTTGAATACAGAATCATTGTATTTTGTATTGAGCGTCAGTATAATTATGAGCTTCTATGAAAATTACATTAGTTATGACCTTTGAGATATTTTAACCATTACCAGACAGCGAAATTTTAGACTGGTCAAAAATGAAAGGATTTGCAGAGGACAATATAAAGTTTATGAATTTTTTATTTCTTCAACTTTCTGGGTAGAAAAAGATTGTGGAAAATGAAGAAATTTCCCACAATCTTTTTCCAATTGTTTTTCTTGAGGGGTGTCAGAAAGCATCACTGTGTGGGAATGGGTTAAACAACCTTTGCTCCTGAATGGCATGGCAATTTGAACCATAATTGACAGGAATGTTCCCCATGATATCCCCATTAAAGAATCACAATCTCTTTTTATGCTAAGTTGCTAATATATGTGCATTATGTTTGGACTACGGTTTTATAAGAGAATTTTTACAAATTTCCTTATTTGTCATAGATATGATATTGCTATCTATTATATACCTATAAATTATTTTGGTAAAATATATAAATTCCACACAGACAAAAACAGATACATCAGAGAACAAGATCTGTTTGTGAAACACTATGTCCCCGAAACAGGAAAATGTTTAGTTGGCAGCTTAAGTTTTGCAGACAGACAGACAGACAGACAGACGTACACCGGTAAAACAATATGCCTCCGATCTTATCGATGCGGGGACATAAAACTCTGTCTGATAGTGTCAAATACTGAAATACAGTTTGATATAAATCAGTCTAAGATGACGTCATTTTCGCTCTGTATATGAAATCATAATGCAAATAAACCTAATTGAAATGGTAAAGAAGGAAAAAACTTTTATAAATACATATTTTTAGCATTACATTAAATTTATTCAATATAAAATTTACGCAACATGATATCTATTTAGCTTAAGCATTTGATGGCTTGATAGTGCAGAAATAAAGTACAAAGAAATTGAAACCCCCCCTTTTTTTCTGAATCCCCCTCTTTTTCTGAATTCTTGCAGATTTTGGAACACACAGAAATAAGCGGCGATTAGCTGTTTATTTTACGCAATTTTCTAAATGATACTTTTTCATGTAACAAGCCACATTATTCTTTCATTGTAGAATATTGAAAACAAAGTTGTGACACGTCTGGATCTTGCTATTCGACAACAGACAGAGGAAATCGGGAAGTTAAAGCGAGACACAAGGGACGGTTTATCAACGGTCCATGAGAGTATCAGCAACATGAAAACCGTCATGGAGGGAAAACGAAAACTTTTGGAGGATCAGTTACGCAAAGAAATCAGCCAAATAAGAAAAATGGTTGTTCTTGTATAAAAATTAATCAAAAATTTATGTTTATTATATACCCACATATTTCCTTTTTACGCCATTACCAGAAGACAAAACTTTGGACTGGTTTGAATTCGAAGGAGTTGCAGACGACTATTTCATGTTTATTTAATATCGGTTATTTCTGTCTTTATGGGTGGAAAACATTGTGGAAAATAAAGAAATTGCTTGTTTCGAGCAATTTATTTATTTTCCACATTGTTTCTCAAAGCTCTTCTCTAGAGGGGCATTAAAATGTGGGATTGTGTGGGAATTGCACATGGACAAAAATTGTACACAACAAAAATCTGTATTAAACATGTATGTATACAAATAGTGATAGATGTCATTTTCACCGTAAAGTAACATCTTTCCAAGAATAACATCAGGAAATTAGAAAAGGTTGATTTTAGAAAATTTTCAAAATAATTTTTTACAGAGAAAAACGTGATGAATGGAATACTATGATATATTAGCGATACACAACCTTGTGGTGGATTCTCGCCACATAGGAAATTTTGATATTTTGTGCTTGAATTTCGGTCTAGTGAAATATCAAAATTTCTCTACACAGCCCTAATCAATAACAAAAGTTTGTTTCACATCTATAACATATTTTCTTTATATACTTAGGCAAGCATTTAACACTTTCTTGTACAAATATGGGATTTTACGTCACTGGTATAATCAGAAAATATTGTGGAAATAGAGGAAATTGCTTGTAACAAGCAATTTCTCTTTTTCACACATTATTTTCTACCACATAGGATGGTTTCATTTCAGATTGCATCCAAATTTCATTGTTGTCTGCAACCACTTTCAATTAGTACCAGTCTAAAATTAGGTAAAAACAGAAAAGAAGTAACGTGGAACAACACTTTTAACCCATTCTCACACAATGACGCTTTTAAACGCCCCTCAATATGAAAGCTTTGGAAAACATTGTGGTCAATGAAGAAATTGCTTGTTACAAGCAATTTCTTCATTATCAATGTTTTCTACCCCAAATGAGGAAAGATTTAAAAAATTCAACCATTTTAAAATGTCATCTGCAACTTCTTTCAATTTGGACCGGTCTAGAATTACACCGTGTGGGAATGGGTTTATAAGTTCAAAAAGAAAGAAGCTACAAATGAGAATTTAAGCTGAGATGACAGAGCAGTCTGGTAACACTGCATACCTAAGACTTACTTTTTCAGAACCATAAACCCATTCCAACATGATATGGCTCTTACGACCCTCAAGGAATGTATTTAGGAAAACAGTGTGGAAAATAAGGAAATTGCTTGTTACAAGAAATTTCCTCATTTTCTACATTGCTTTCTACTCTGAAAGACTGAAATATTGAAAATTCCATCAACTTGAATTGTCGTCTACAACTTTGTTTTCAGTTTAGACTAATGTAAAAAAAAACTAATCTGGTAATGGGTTAACCCATTCCCACTCAATCCCTCCTTTTTACGCCCATCAACAAAAAAGCTTTAGAAAACATTGTGGAAAGTGAAGAAATTGCTTGGATCAAGCAATTTCTTCATTATCCACAATGTTTTCTATTCAAAAAGATGAAAAAATATAAAATTCCATCACATTGAAATTGTAGTCTGCAGCTCTTTTCAATTTGGACTGGTCTAAAATTAATATTTGAAGTATATAACCCATTCCCGCTTTTCTACGCCTCCTTAGAAAGAAGCCTCAGAAAACATTTAGGACATTGCTTTCCCAATAGACCAATCGCGGCTGTTGATCAAGGAATAAACTGACCAATCAAATAATCTATTCAGCCCGGACCTGAGCTTTTCAACTCCGACCGTAGCCGACATTTTTGTTAACCTTTATTGTATATTGGAGATATAATCATCCTAACTACAGCTTATTCAATCTGTAGTTATGAAGTTTAGGTCATCAACAAACTATTTTTAAATTTTGTTAGATGCTACTGGCCATAAGTTTTGCACAATAAGGCTGTTAAAAATCGAAGTGGGACTTCCTGTTGGGGTCAGTTGGCATGGCAAACGATGTAAGTGGGCAGGGCCAGTGATTGGTCAATGGTTTTTCTTGAGGGGTGCCAAAAAGCGTCATTTTGTGGGAATGTGTTAAATCCCTAATGGGGGTGAAAATGAAAATGGTTTGGAACAAATTTAGGTTGACTTTGAATTTCAAAAAAAGGTTTTTTATCTAGTACTAAAGTTAGCATAGTATTATTTAAATCTTAAGTCTTTTAATTGTTGCCAAATTTTATTGTTTTTTAATTAGAATTTCTCTGTGAAAGGGGAATTTATGAAAAGAAATGAAAGCTAAAACCCTGATGATTGCAATTCACTGCTTAATTGAATTTATGCACAGTTAAAGCCTTGTTCAGAATTGCATTTGAAATAAAAATGAAAGCACTAGTTATTAGTCAGTATTTCTTGCACTTTACTCAAGCTGTAGTTACAAAGTTTAGGTCACCAACCAGCTATTTTACTTTTTTGTTACAAGTTACTGACCATAAATATTGCAAAATAATGTCGTTTGATATCTAAGTTTAACTTCCTGTCAGAGGAACATGGGCGGGGCCTGTGATCCATCAAATCAGTTCGGTTAAGAAATGACAACAACTGGGAAGAGCTTCTCTGATTCTGGACCAAATATTTCATACATAAATTCCCTTTTTACAGTAAATAACTGTTTCATATTCTTGTAAATAGATTGTTTTTAATCAAATGTTTTATGATAAAGTAAACATGACATTCATAGTTTATTTACATTCATTGTGAATTTCTGTCTCATTATACCCCCCACAACGAAGTTATGGGGGGGTATACTGGAATCAGGTTGTCCATCCCTCCGTCCGTCTGTCCGTCCGTCCGTCCGTCCGTGGACATAATTTTGTGTCCTCTTCTCCTCCCACATTTTTTGACCAATTTTGCTGAAATTTTATCAGGTTGTTTCCTATCATATGAAGTTGTGCACCTGCAATTTTCATCTTGATCCAGTCGTTAATTTCAGAGTTATGCCATTTTGAACTTTTTAATGGGGGGGGGGGAGTAGTCAAAATTTAAAATTGCAAAACTCAGTAACCATAAGGGGAGTTACCAAATTTGGTAAGTAACATCATCTTGTTGACCTTTACAAAATATCGAACAGTTTATTTCCTGAGGTCAAATTTGACCCGGCCCCCCGGGGGTCAAAAATTTAACATAGGCTCATATTGACTTTTCGTGGATATAATTTTGTGTCATCATCTCCTCACACAGTTTTCTTTAACATAGGCTCATAGTGACCAACCTTTCCTAATCAGTCAACTCTAGCAACAAACACAAAATCAGAAAGAGGTGGAGGGTTGGCAATGTTCATCCACCATGACATGCATGTGATTAAACAGCTTCAAATTCCACTCCTTCATAGAAAAGCCTTTTTAGCGGTGTGGGGGGGTATTCTCGTCAGCCCTTGAGGGCGACAGCTCTAGTTGTATTTGCAACAAAAACTTTGTTATTCTTCATTATATAGTAGAATCCTGTTAACTCATTCCCACACAGTGACACTTTTAAACGCCCCTCAATATGAAAGCTTTGGAAAACATAGTGGATAATGAAGCAATTGCTTGTGACAAGCAATTTCTTCATTATCCACAATGTTTTCTATCCCAAAAGGCAAAGGTTTTGAAGGTTTCTTCATTATAATATTTTCGTCTGCAACTTCTTTGAATTTGGACTGGTCTAAAATTTTATTGTGTGGGAATGGGTTAATTGCAACACCAATTTGTCAAAAGTTTCATTGTAATTTACCAGAAGTTGCTATTAAAAAGAGCTATTTGTTTTTTTAAATCTAATTTTTGTGCAAAATGTGAGTTGCAATTAAGCCGTGAACTGCTATTATCAGAGTTATGATTATGAGGATTCCACTGTATCCTCAAAATCCATTTTTCAACTGACACTGATGAATCTTCAACTGTTTTCTATACTCCACCATGGACGTGGCAGAAGGGATTATAACCCATTCCCACACAATTCTGCTGTTTTTACTCACCTCTTGAAAAAAGCTTTAAAAACATTGTGGAAAATGAAGAAAATTGCTTGTATCTTCATTATTCACAATGTTTTCTACGCCAATAGACAAATATTCTTAAAATTCCATCAATTCTAAATTGTCGTCTGCCACTTCTTTCAATTTGAACCAGTCCAAAATTGATGTACCTTGATAGAAATCATAGAACTTGCATGGCGAGGTCCATTCTTTTCATGAAGGTTCTTAAAATTCTTTTTTAGATTTTTACAAAAATGGTTCTAGGAGTAATATTTTTATGCTACTAAATAAGAATGCAAGAATTGTTATTGAAGAATTTATGGATACTCAGCATTGGCTAAAATGATTAGCCTTGATTACGATTAACATTTTCATTCAAAATAACAAAAAATCTCAAAATTATCATGAAGCAGGATTTTTCATCTTTACAAAAATAATGCACCTCTGATGAGTGTAGGTAACAACAGATTGCACGTCCCTGAAAATCACAAACTTAGACCAAAAGTTAAACATTTGCAAGAAAATTTATGTCTGTTTTATACTGCTTGTTTTTAACAAAGGTTTCTGTGTATGTGACAAGATTTATTACCTAAAAAATATCCCCTGTTTTGAGAATTCCTGTAATTATGGAGGATCTTGCAATAACTTTGCACCCATAAGTTTATTCTATGTGCTATGTCATGATATTGTTTGCCACTTAGAGCTACTCGCTTTCAAGGGTGCAAGATTTAAGAGATGAAGAGATTATTTTTGTTGTCATGGAGGTATGAACCGAAAAAACTAATCACACTGTATGAATACGCAAAATTGATTCATACATAAGTGTGATAAGGTTTTTTTGTTCATACCTCCATGAAAACAAAAATTATTCTCTTCATTTCTTATAATTTAATAGCAATCGAGCACATAAAAGCAAAAACTCCACAAATTTTGATACCTTTTTCTTTGGAACTATTTTGTGCGGAAGTATACAAAATCGCTGTGTGCTCAAAATTTTGTTCATGGAGTAATGAATAATTTTTTTCGACCAATCAGAACACTGTTTTTGATAGAAGAAACTAAAAATTAAATTATTGTGTTATGTCATGATATTGTTTGCCAGTTAGAGCTACTCACCTTCACGGTTGCAAGAATTTTAGATATTTTTTCAACAAAGATTTCATATCCTAACTCTGTGTGTTACAACTATGGAAGGCTTATAAACGCCCCTAAGAAAAAAGCTTTGGAAAACAATTTGGAAAATGAAGAAATTGCTTGTTACAAGCAATTTCTTCATTTTCCACATTGTTTACAACCCAGAAAGTTGAAAAAATTCAAAATTTCATTAACTTTTAATTGTCCTCTGCAACTTCTTTCAATTTGGGCCAGTCTAAAATTTCACTGTGTGGGAACGAGTTAACCTATTTCCACACATTCCCGCTTTTTTGCATCCCTGCAAAAATCTTTGGAAAACATTATCCATAATGTTTTTACCAAGATAAAAAAGAATTTTGAAATTTCATCAACCAAAAATTGTCATCTGCAACTTCTTTGGAATGGAGCAAGTCTAAAATTTTGTTGTCTATTTGTCTGTCAAATTGGGCTAAAATTGGAAAATACGTGCAAAATAAGGTTGAAAAGATTGTAAGGAAAAATAGAATTGCTTGTTACAGGCAATTTCTCCTTTTTCCCGCAAGATTTACCATGATCATATTTTTTCAAAGGTAGTAATTGGTTAAGTTTTATACATTGTATAGATGCTCAGTGCAGTTTTTGATTCAGCCATCATTTTATGGATGTGTTTGTCTGTAAGTCTGTTAGATATAAGTAGAGATGTGTTCACATTAATAGTTTATTGATAGGATCTTCGTCTTCCAGGGTGTGATTTGTTGTAGATAATTTTGTGTTTACCATTTACCCAGGGGTGTGGGGATACAGATTTTCTTATTTTACCTTCAATAAGTTGACGTCAAAATGGCTGACATGAAAATAAGTTGTGAAAATTTTCAGATTTGATTTCAATTTCTTCATTTTCTTCAATTTTTTCTACCAAAAAGACAAAGATTTCTAAAATCTCATCAACCAAACACTTCACAACAAAATTTTGACTGATTAAATTGGAAGAAGTTTATGAGCAATTTCTTCATTCCCAACAATGTTTTCCAAAGCATTTTTCTTGAGGGACCTAAAAAAGCAAGATTGTGTGGGAATGGGTTTAGCATGTCTAGCTTATCTAAAAGAAAAGAAATCAAAGAAAGAAAAAGTTCTCCTGAAAAAGGTTTTATTTAAAGTAAAAAAAGGATTCACGTCATTTCTAAAAAGAGTCCCACACAACCCAACTTTTTTACAAGCCTCAAGAAAAATACATGTACTTAGAAAGACAATTGTCACAAGTAATTTCCTCCTTGTCAATGATGTTTACTATCCCAAAAGGCAAAGAAATGTTGAATTCCACCACCTTCAAATTGTCGTTTAGAACATCTTTTAATATTGACTTGTCTAAATTGAATTGTAAAGTAACTGGTTTTTCTTTTAACCTATTCCCACACAATACCATTATGTTGCCCCTCAAGAAAAAAATTGGGAAAACATTTTGTGAAATGAAGAAATTGCTTAAAACAAGCAATTTCTTCTTTTTCCACTATGTTTTGTACCAAGGGAGTCGAAAAAACTTAATTTGTCATCTGCAACTTCTTTGAATTTGGACCAGTCTAAAATTTTGTCATCTTGTAGGGAGTTAGAGTTAAGACATTGAGGCAAGTTCATTGAACGAAATAAAAGTCATTAGTTCTAATTGTTAGATTTATTTTGGGTCTTAAAACATTGTTTTATACGCCCTTCTAAGACGGGACGTATTATGGGATCACCCGTGGTGTCCGGGCGTCCCGGCATCCGGGCGTCCGGTTGTCCGGGCGGTGTCCACTTCTTTGTCCGGAGCATTACTCTGTCACCGTAAGTCCGATTGACTTTAAACTTTGCAGTTACATTCTTCTCATCAATACGGAGTGCAGTGCTCAATAACCATAACTCTACCTGGCCTATTTTTTTAGTTATTGCCCTTTGTTGTTTTTCATACTTGAATCTTGTCCGGAGAATATCTCTAAAAGTATTATAGCTAGGATCATGAAACTTCATGGGTGTATAGATCTCATCAAGGGGGAGTGCGGGTGCACAAGAACCATAACTCTACCTGGCCTATTTTTTGAGTTATTGCCCTTTGTTGTTTTTCATACTTGAATCTTGTCCGGAGTATATCTCTGAAAGTATAATAGCTAGGATCATGAAACTTCATGGATGTATAGATCTCACCAAGGGGGGATGCAGTGCACAAGAGCCATAACTCTACCTGGCCTATTTTTTGAGTTATTGCCCTTTGTCGTTTTTCATACTTGAATCTTGTCCGGAGTATATCTCTAAAAGTATAATAGCTAGGATCATGAAACTTCATGGATGTATAGATCTCACCAAGGAGGAGTGCAGTGCAGAAGAGCCATAACTCTACCTGGCCTATTTTTTGAGTTATTGCCCTTTGTTGTTTTTCATACTTGAATCTTGTCCGGAGAATATCTCTAAAAGTATTAAAGCTAAGATCATGAATTTTCATGGGTGTATAGATCTCACCAAGGGGGAGTGCAGTGCACAAGAGCCATTACTCTACCTGGCCTATTTTTTGAGTTATGCCCTTTGTTGTTTTTTATACTTGAATCTTGTCCGGAGTATATCTCTAAAAGTATTCAAGCTATGATAATGAAAATTCATTGGTAGATAAATCTCATCAAGGGGAAGTGCAGTGCACAAGAACCATAATTCTACCTGGCCTATTTTTTGAGTTATTGCCCTTTGTTGTTTTTCATACTCGAATCTTTTCCGGAGTATATCTCTAAAAGTTTAATAGCTAGAATCATGAAATTTCAAGGATAGATAGAGCTCACCAAGTGGGAGTGCAGTGTACAAGAACAATAACTCTACCTAGCCTCTTTTTTGAGTTATTGCCCTTTGTTGTTTTTCATACTTGAATCTTGTCCGGAGTATATCTCTAAAAGTATAATAGCTAGAATCATGAAATTTCATGGATGTATAGTTCTCACCAAATGGGAGTGTAGTGTACAAGAACCATAATTCTACCTAGCCTATTTTTTGAGTTATTACCCTTTGTTGTTTTTCATACTTGAATCTTGTCCGGAGTATATCTCCAAAAGTATAATAGCTAGAATCATGAAACTTCATGGATGGATAGAGCTCACCAAGTGGGAGTGCAGTGTACAAGAACCATAACTCTACATAGCCTATTTTTTGAGTATTGCCCTTTGTTGTTTTTCAAAAAATATTAATTCAAAATAACCTCAGTTCTATTCAAACCCCCAGTTAATATGAAGCAGTGTGACGGGCGTATCTTGTGACAATTTGGCACCTTGTTCAATATTGTTGCCTGTCATAAAAAATTTTATCATAATTATTTGCATGACCTATTATTATAGCTTCTTTATTTTTCATCAAATGAAAGGAATGAGATATTTGTGGATAGCAAATATTATCTTTCTATGAAATAGTTTGATATTACTAAAAGTCCACACTCATCTTGAATGTTTTTTGTTTCAAGAACTTATACAGCTTTTTCTAAATTTTTACCCAGTGAAAGACATCAAAATTTAACGGATCAATTATATTTTGTACAATAACAATGCCTGAATTCTCAGCCAAACAGCCTTACAGTTTGAAGAAGGTCAATAGAACCGGGTATTTGACCATATTATCCCGTTATTGAAAAGTGAATTTTTGTTTTCTATAAGGTAATAGGTAGCACAAATGATTTACTTGTCATTAAACAGATTCTATTCATTTGTAGTGTTATTGTTTCTATCTTTATCAGCTCATCTTAGCATTGTGTGCAAAATGTAAGCTATTGTGATCACTATCTATCCAGCGTTCATTTCAGATTACGTATCAACATTCTTTAACTGATTACCAGATGACAAAATTTTAGACTGGTCCAAATTTAAAGAAGTTGCAGATGACAATTTTTATTTGATGAAAATTTAAAAACTGTTATCCTTTAGGATAGTTCACATTGTGGCTAATGAAGAAATTGTTTGTAACTAGTACTTTTTAGCTCACCTGAGCACATTGTGCTCAAGGTGAGCTTTTGTGACTATTGAATGCCCCTTGTCTGTTGTCCGTCGTGCATTATCAACAATTTTGTTGTTAGCACTCTAGGGGCCACAATTTTGTCCCAATCATCATGAAACTAGGTCAGAATGTTTTTCTAGTCACAAGGATGAACTGTATTGAAAATAGGAATGTTCCGTTGGGAAGCAAAGAGTAGGGGCCTTAATGATAATTTCCTTGAAATCACTTCTGGGCCCACATTTTTTGCCCAATCTTCATGAAACTTGGTCAGAATGTTTTTCTAGTCACAAGAATGAACCCTGGACCCTTTGAAACATTCCATTGGAAAACACAGCAAAAGGTGCCTTAATGACAATTTCTTTGTTAGCACTCTAGGGGCCACAATTATGTCCAGATCTTCAGTAAACTAGGTCAAAATGTTGTTTGAGCACAAAGATAGACCCTAATGAAAATGGGAAAGTTCCCTCAGAAAATACGGGAAAAGGGGCTTCAATGACAATTTCTTTGCCACAATTTAGATCCAATCTTTATGAAACATGGTCAGAAACTTTTTCTGGTCTCAAGGATGAACCCTAGGAAATGGGGATGGTTCTTTTGGAAAGCACAGGAAATGGGACCTTAATGACCATAAGTTAGCATTGTAGGAGCTACAATTTGCCCCAATCTTTTTTAAAGATATGTCAAAATGCTTGGCAGGTCAGAAGTAAACTTCAGAAGTAATTAGAAGGTTACAATTATGTCCATATCTTCAGTAAGCTAGGTCAAAATGTTTGTTTGAGCACAAGGATAGACCCCAATGAAAATGGGAACGTTCTCTCAGAAAATACGGGAAAAGGGGCTTCAATGACAATTTCTTTGTAAGCACTCTAGGGGCCATAATTTTGGTTCAATCTTCCTGAAACTTTGTCAGAATGTTTTTCTGGTCACAAGGACAAATCCTATCGAAAATGGTAATGTTCTGTTGGAAAGAAGGGAAAAGGTGCCTTAAAGGCATTTTGTTAGCACTCTAGCAGCCACAACCGTGTTTCCCAAATATGTCATAGAGATAAAAAGTCTTTAATACTTGGAACTCACATATTCAAGTGAGAGATATAGGACCATCATGGTCCTCTTGTTTTATTTTCCTCAATATTTTCCTATACTGTTTTCTTAATGGGCGTCAAAAGATGGGACTGTGATGGAATTGGTTAAATGACATCTCCTCCAAAACCAATAAGCCAATTTCAAATAATTTTGGCAGAAATGTCCCTTCGTCAGGTCCTAAAACAAATTGCTAAAAGAATTGAAATCTGGTGTCTAGGTCAAATCTTAGAAAAAATTTGGTGTTCTTGAGTCTAAATTTCATACCAAATCAACTTTAGATTTAGTCAAATTCCATTTGGATAAAATCTCTTACAAGCCGCTTCATTGAACCCCAGGATACCCATTTGGACATACCAAGATTTTATGCTCAATCAGTAAGAAATTGGTTAGAATGTTATTCTCAATAAAATCTTCGACAACATAAAGATTGGATCACTTTTGATCGAAAACTAAGTCACTAGGTCAAAAGTTAGAAAACCATGGCCACCCTGGAGACCACAATTCTTGCTAAACAACCTGAAAACAAGTAAGATTTTTCACTGGATAAAATACATGTATTCAACATAAATGTATTTGGAATTCAATTACTTCTGGTCGACAACTAGGTCAAATATTAGGAAAAACCTCTATAGAGGCTAATTTTGTGTTCAATCAATGTGAAATAGGTTAAAATCTTCAGTTGAAATTTTGGACAAAAAAGCTTTGAAATTGAATCACCATGGGTGACAACCTGACAATTGGTCAGAACCTTTGTCTTGATGAGATTTGAGACAAGTGTGAATTTGGATATTTTTGGTCAAAAACTTGGCCACTAGGTCAAATCTTTGAAAATTCTGCTAGGGTTGGTCTATAGAGATGACGTTTATATTCAATCAAGCTGAAAATTTATCAGGATTTTCACCATGAAATCTAAGACATTTTCTAAAATGGGTCAGATGGGGTAAAAAAGGGGGACAACTAGGCCTAAGAAACAGTTCTGGAAACCTCAGAAGCCTCACTCAACCTGAAAATTGATCAGAATATTTCTTTTGATGAAATCATGGACAAGTCCCAAATCGGGACACTGGGAATCAAAAACTTTGTCACTTGGTCAAAATAAGTTCAATCTAGGAGGCCATATTTGTTGAGGTTAATCAACCTGAAAATTGGATAGAATGTCTTTCTCAATTAAATTTTGAACCAATTCAAAATCAGGACACTTGCTGTAAGAAATTAGGTCACTAAGTCATTTTCTTGAAAAAAAACATGTTGGCACTCTGTAGACCGTATATATCAACTTGCCATGCTGAATTAAAAAAACACTATACATAAATGCCCTAAAATCAAATGACTGACAGCACTGGAGGGTCTTAATGATGGTCAATACTTCCTTTGAAAATTGATTATTTAAACAACTCTGGCTGAAAGGGGACAAGCAGGAGATGTAGACCAAGATCAGACTGCACTTATGTGCAGGCTGATCTTTGTCTATACCTCCTGCCAAAAACAGGAATATTTCGGGTTCAGAATGACAAGGGTTAATAAGTTTACTGAAAATTGGTCAGATTGTTGTTCTTTCTAAATCTCAAATCGGCCTAAAATTCGGTTCCTTGTGGTATAAACATGATCACTCGGTCAAACTTTTGAACACTGAAGGCATTCTCTAAAGAGGCCACAGTTCATGTTCATTCAACATGAAAATTGGTCACATTGTTTGTCTGGATAAACTTTTAACAAGTTTTGAATTCGGTCTAAAACGGGATCAGTAGGTCAAATCCTACAAAAACCTTGCTTAATCGACCTGGAAATTAGCCAGGGATTAATTCTTGGTCAACTTCAAAATTGAGTCACATGGGTAAGAACTATGTCCCGATTTCAAGTCTTAGAAAAGCCTTTATGCACTCTAGATACCACATCTTATTTCCTTATATTTTGGAAATCGTTTTGTTAATTTTTTTTAACAAGTTTGAATTTTGGTCACATCAAGTGAAAGACCTGATCACTGAGTCAAATCTAAGATAGCTAACCTTAACCCTGTTGACTTAACCTATTACCAGATGGCAAATTTTTAGACTGGCCCAAATTGAAAGAAGTTGCAGACGACAATTTAAAGTTTATCAAATTTTGGATTTTTTCAACTTTCTTGGAAGAAAACATAGTGGAAAATGAAGAAATTGCTTGTTCAAAAGCCTTTTATCTTGGGCGTGTAAAAGCGTCACTGAGTGGGATTGGGTTAAGACTAGGTAAAGAGATTAAATTGAAAAAAAAAATATTGACATAGCAGGTACATTTTTCTACGCGTTTCACATGAGAATGGGCAATATGGGTTTCCAGACAGTCAGCTCAGACGAGCGATTTAGGGCCTTTATGTCCCCCCTGTTTGTATGGGAAAATTACTGATCTGAAACTCGGAAAGATTTACAGAAAATAACTTTTTTCTACTAATAAGGACTTTCGAATTGTTATGCAATACTTACTATTTGAACTTATTCTATAACGACTGGTCAGCACGAAACAGTTGTAACTGCCTATAAAGATACATGCAGTCACAACCGTTTCACGCTGACCCATCGATATGAAAAATTCTACATGAAGTTTTACATGCCAGATGTTGTATCTCTGTTACTATAATTAACCAATCGTATCTGGTCAATCAAAATTCAACCGACCAATCAAATAGTTCTTTCAGCCCTGAAATGAACTTTACACTCCAACATTGGCATCCATTTTTTGTTTGTTTGGTGACTTACGACATGTCGGTCGCCAAACAACCACATCATTATTTTTGTTACATGCTTCTGGCTATGAATTTTGCAAAATAAACGCCGTTTAAAATCGAAGCGGGACTTCCTGTCGGGGTCAGTGGGCGTGGCTAAAGGAGCAAGTGGGCGGGACCAGCGATTGGTTAATAGGTTATGATCTGAAACCTTGCACATAATTCAAGACCTGGCATGCATTCAGTCAATTTAGACCCTATCGACACTGAATTGCTGTGACAATCCATCACTTAGAATAGTCGAGCGTTGCTCTTGTTGGTGCTCCAACATTTTGCTTTTAATTGCATTCCACGCTCTAGCCAGCCCAACAAGATACATTGTTTCTTGCTATTATCATTATCATCATCGTCGTCATCATCATCCAGTTATATTATAATCATTTGATGATATATATCTAAGGCTATCTGTAGGCCTACAGTGCAGTAATAGAGAAGTTTATAAATCTATCATTTATCGCACACAAATTTTATAACTATAACTAAAGAAAGAAAGTCTTGCACTTAGTAAAGAAATATTTCATTGAAGAAAAGCGCCATGCAATATTTGCAGCAATATTTTCGAAACCCCCCTTTCCTAGGCCATCGAAAAAAAATCTTCCTTTTTATGAAGTTTCTGTCGTTCTCGTATATCACTTGAGACATATTTCCTCGTGAACTTACTTAACCCATTACAAGACGACAAAATTTTAGACTGGTCCAAATTCAAAGATGTTGTAAAAGATAATATGTAATTGGTGAAATTTTAAGTATCTTTGTCCATTTGGGGTAGAAAGCAAGCTAGATACTCAAGAAATTGCTCGTAACAAGCAATTACTTTATATTCCACAAAGTTCTCCGAAGGTTTTTCTTGGAGACGTCAGTAGTGTGATTGTGTGGGAATGGGTTAATTTGATATGTTGCTGGCATGACCATCTGAAATACGAACCGATCACAGATATCAAATAGACCATTAAAATGTGATTATTACAAACCAAGCGTTGCCATGGTAACATAATCATCCCTTCAGTGGACATAATAATCCCAATTATGATGTTGTAGTTGCTTTAAGACACATCATTAATACAAATAATGACCACCCGAACGGACATTATTCACATCAAAGCAAATAATTATCAACAGTCTTCCCCATAAACGACTCTATAGAAACATTTGTAAGAATAAGACAATTGCCGAACTCTGAAAATTGTTAGTTTTGCGCACGTATGTTTGATTGAATATTTTATCCTGATCAAGCCTCATGCTGATTCCGTAATATTCCTGTTTTGACAGGAGGCATAGACAAAGATCAGCCTGCACATTCGTGCAGTCTGATCTTAGTCTACACCACATGCTTGACCCTGTTGAGCAGGAGTTGTTCGTAAAATTAATTGTCTAAAGAAATGAAAGTTCTCTGTAAGAGCTTCCAGTGCTTACAGTCCTTTGATTTGAATGGATCCTTTTGGAACAGATTTTATTCAGCATGGTAATAGTTAACATGCTTCTGCGATAATTTGTTACCACAATACTCCTCATCTCGACACACCGAAGAAAAAGCGTTGTTGAAAACATTGTAGGAGAAGGAGACACTGTATGTAAAAAGTAGTTTCTCCTTTGCTCGTGGTATATTCCAGTCTATTCGAAACTAGTTCTTCAAGATAGTTTTGTTTATGCTGTTGTTAGAAATGGCATTTCTCCTTAACCCATTCCCACACAATGACGCTTTTGAATGCCCCTCAACAAAAACAATTGGGAAAACAGTGTGTAAAATGAACAAGCAATCTCTCCATTTTACGCAATGTTTTCTACCCAGAATGCTGAAAAAAGCTAAATTACATGAATTTCAAATTGCCGTCTGCAACTGTTTTCAATTTACACCAGTCTTGAATTTTGCCGCCTGGTAATGGGATAACCAACAGCCGGAATATGTAGCTGAAAGATTGTTCAAAGCGGCGTTAAATCCAACATATACATATCCTTAGGAACAGGGGATTCCATTGGAGTTGCATCTGTCCTTGGAACCTGAAGTATTACGCTGTACCAAATCACAAATATTCTCAAAAAAATATACAATTGATCAAGCACTGGCCCGCCAACTTACCCCGTTTGTCCAGCCCATTGACTCCAACAGGAAGTTCGCTTGGATTTGAAACGGATTTATTTTGCAAAATATATGACCAGTAGCCGGTAACGAAAAAGTAGAATGGAAAGTTTAACAAAAGTGATGGCAAATGTTGCAGTTCAGAACTCACTTCCGGTCTAAATGAATGTTTTAATTGGTCGTCGGATTGTTTGATTGACAGTTGCGATTGGTCAATCCCTAGAGTCCCACCTCTTGTATATTCGAATTTCGATCCTCTCCCAACCTTGAAAGGAAGCAACCATTTTGAATAGTTTAACCCATTTCCAGACGACAAAGAGAAACTATTGGAAAAACGTGGTATAAACTGAAGAAACCGTTTTCAACAAACAATATCTTCTTTTTCCACATGTTTTCTTACTCAGTTTTACCAAATCTAAATTGTCGTATGCAACTTCTTTCAATTTGGACCAGCCTAAAATTATGCCGTCTGGCAATGGAACAGATGATTTTGCATCTAATTCGTCGGCAATGCCCACTATCACTTGACAGGTCGTTATCTCGCCCACTTACTCCGCTGGCACTGCCAACTGACTCAGACAGGAACTTCCACATCGATATTAACCCATTACCAGACGGTTAAATTTGAGACTGGTCTAATTTTGGAAGAAGTCGCAGACGACATTTTAAGGTTTATGAAAATTTGGATTTTTCAACTTTCTGGGTAGAAAACATTTTTGAAAATGAAGAAATTGCTTGTGACAAGCAATTTCTTCATTTTCCACACTGTTTTCCAAAGCCTTTTACGTGGGGGCGTCTAAAAGCGTCACTGAGTGGGAATGGGTAAAATGGCTTTTTTTTAAATAAAGAATTCATGGCCAGTGAACATGAAACAAAAAAAGTAAAATTAATGGTTGGCGATCCCAAAGGTCGTAACTACGGCTTTACCAAGCTGTAGCGGGGACGCTCAAGTCGCAAAACCAACTTATATACTTCACATTAATGTCGGCCAATCACGGAATCCAACGTTCACTTCCGACATAAATGAATGATTAGATTGGTAAATTGATTCTTTGATTGACAGTCGCGATCGGCAGTTTGGTCCTTTATAAAATTTTGTTAATTGAGAGTGTTAGTAGGGTCAGCCGATTAGCTCAGTTGGTAGAGCACTTGACTTCAAACCTCAAGATCACGGGTTCGAGCCCTGGGTTGACCATATCAACTAACAAAACTAATTGTCTTTCGGATGGGACGTTAAACCGAGGCCCCGTGTGACGGTGCTATCCATCGAGCACGTTAAAGAACCAGGCGGTGCTCTCAGCAGTTTCGCTCTGTATCCATGCACTATCCCCCGTAACTACTAACCGTCTTCTTGGGGCGTCGCTCATATGGGCATGTGCTACGGTAGCGACGATAAATAAACGAAATACACACATAGTGTTATTAGTTCTCGAGTATTGGAACAAGGGTCCATACGAAAGTCATCTTACTTCTTGGTCATCATATCCACAAGGTTTACGAAGGTGAGGTAGGGGGTAATGGGTTAATTACCCGTTAAAATAGCTTCCCTATCACCTTTTGACCTCTAATTAAACGAGAAAAATCCACACTATATTAATTCGGGTTATTATATTCCCATTTCAATAATAACCTCCTACAAAAGAATGGATTTTCTTCATTATTTGAAAATGTCTCGGAGCTCCCCTCTTATTTTTTCCCTATAATGAGTCTTTTTTTAATTAGCTATTTCAGACTTTCAATCTTTCCGATTTAAATCAGTACGAACACCTTTTTTTTTTTTTTTTTTTGTGAAGCGGTATATCAAACTTGAAGCAGCATTAATGGTAAATTTTTAGCCGACTAGCAATGTTATGAGGGCAGTTTTGACGTTGGGAAAGCAATGTTGGAGAATTGTTAGCCATGAAGGTCACAGTTCATACCATCCAAAAGATATTACCAATGCTATGTTTTCATGTCGAGCAACAACAACGAGAGAGAAAGAGAGAGAGAAAGAGAGAGAAGGAAAGAGAGAGAAAGAAAGAAAGAGATACACTAGTATTCGGGGGCATAAAATCCCTAAATGACAATTTCCTATTAATTATAATAAAATGATGACAAACTGTTTTACTATACTATAAACAGGAGACCACGGTATAAACGGCTGTGCGATTAACTTCGGACATTTAATGCTGTTCAGTTAATTTTGGCAACATAGCGAGAGACGAAAGGCCGTCGTATGTGAACATTCGGTATTTCATGAATTGATTGTGCAGCGCCAATCATTCTGGAAATTAGTTTTCTCTTCTGGCACATGTAAGGGGTTCAAAGAAATGCAATCCTCATACCAATATTAACCCTTTCCTGTTCTGCAATTTTAAGACCTGTCTAAATTTAAAGGTTAAGCAGAAGAAAATTTAAAGTGGATTTAATTTGAAAAAAAAATAACCATCTTGTAGGGTAGAAAATAATGTGGAAAATGAAGAAATTGCTTATCACAAGCAATTTCTTACTCCCCCCCCCCATAGTTTTCTAAATTATGAAATCACAGGGACGTAACAACCTGGGATTGAACAGGAAAGAACTACGATATTTTCGACTTTCACCTGTAACATGATCCAATTTCGTACTGTATGTACGACAGTCAATTTCGTAGTAATGAAAAAACATCTTAACCAAAGACACGATTTAAGTCTGGAAGAAGTTGCGGACGACAATTTTAAAGTTATTTGTCTTTAAGGGTAGAAATCATTATGAACAATGAAGAAATTGCATGTAACGAGCAGATTCTTCATTGTCCACGATGTTTCTCAAGTTTTTTAGGGGCGTAAAGAGGGGATCAACTGAAATTATTCGGATCTGGAATTGTCACTAGGTCAATTCTTAGAAAACCATTGTCTCTGGGATTTAAAGACATAATTTTGCACAGAATCAACTTGTAAATTGGTCACTTTTTGGGCTGTCACTTGGTTGGATCGTAGAAAAACTTTATGAGAATTCTTGAAAGTCACACCTTTTGCTTAATCAAAATATATGTCTTACTAGAAACAGGGATTAGTTTGAAATTTAGTCACTTGTGGTCAAAAATTTGGTTGCTGGGTTCAATCAGTAATTTCTGCTCATTCAACCTGAAAATGGGTGAGATTGTTTGGCTGGGCAGCACACTCAAGTAAGCGATTAAGGTGCAAGTTAACCCCATTGTCTTCTTATTCTAAGCCCCAATGTCTTAAAGCCAGTTGGCTGTTGTCATATTTTGTTCATCGAGCGCTCGTCCGTCCTTCCTTTGAAAAATTCTTAGAACCTTTAAGGTGTATTTCAACCAAGTTTCACAATAGTTGTTTTAATGGTTAACCCTTTATTACCCCCCCCCCCCCCCAAAAAAAAAGATGAAGATAGTAATAATTACTGTGCCAATAAAAAGTATATGATGAACTACAAGGCTTTTTTCAGTCTAATGAAGAGATGAAGAGAATATTTTTTGTTTGCATGGAGGTATGAACCGAAAAACCTAATCACACTGTATGAATGCGCGAAGCGGATTCATAAAGTGTGATTAGGTTTTTCGGTTCGTACCTCTATGAAAACAAAAAATATTCTCTTCATCTCTTATGATTTAATAGCATCGAGTGAAAAAAAAACAAAAAAAAAAAACTTTACACATTTTGATACCTTTTTTATGGGACTATTTTGTACGGAAGCATACAAGATGACTGCGTGCTCAAAATTTTGTTCATGGAGTTATGAATTTTTTTTTCGACCAATCAGAACGCCCGTTTTTGATAGACGAAACTAAAGATTAAATTATTGTCTGTTGGCTGGCCGACACTATTCAATGCGATGGATACTCGTCAAAAGTTTTATTTTCATCGAGGCGCTTAAAATCATTTGCTAATATTGAAGAAAAATAAAAAAATAGCATTAGAAAGAATGGTGGCATACCGTCACTGATATGAAAAGTTGTGAGGTTATTCACCATAAGCTTTGGAATTTGGGAGTTTAAGATAATTTGTAAAACCGTGATAAGTTTTCAAAAAACCGTGATGGCAAAGTGCATTACGACATTTCGCATATGCATTGTGTCGATGAATTGTTTGTTTGTTTTTTGAGTTGGGTTTTTTTTTACAAGACAAAGTATTTATTGAAACCTAAAGCACTTTCTTAACATCCTGTAAATGTGCGACCCTCGTTTTAAATTCAAGCATGTGAATCGACAAATGCGATCGACACGCCATATCAGTGTTTTGGTTCAAAATTACTCCACTCGTACCCCCTTGTTATATTGACAAATCTTCATTTCATTTCAATGGGAACGTACGAAATGGTCTATCATTGGCAAAAAAATAACATAAAAAATTTCAGGTAAAAGAGTGAAAACTGCCTTACATGTAAGGACACGACCTTTGAATCCACTGAGCGACATTGACCTGTGATAAACGTGTAAATGATAGATATGCTCAATGGTCTTGTCAAGAAACGAGAATTTGAGAAATGCAATAGAAAAATGAACCTAAGGTTCAAAACTAACTAAGACCACACACAAAGGTAAAATAATTTTCTTTTCAACTATCAATGCAAACTTATTCACTTATTGAACATTTAACCGGTTACCAAACAACACAATTTTAGACTGGTCAAAGTTCAAAGAAGTTGCAGGCGGCTATTTCAAATTGGTGAAATTTTAAAAATCACTGTCTTTTGGGGTAGAAAACATTGTGGATAGTGAAGAAATTGCTTGTCATAAGCAATTTCTTCATTTTACACGATGTTTTCTCCAGCATTTATTTAAATGGGTGTAAAAAAAGGCGTGATTGTTTGGGAATGGATTCATCAAAATCCCCGAGGTTTTTCTATTGCTTCAATATAAGACAGGCATCTACTTTCTTCGTTTTAGTTTTTTCCATAATTTCATGGAACTTGTTGCGCAAAAAATTGCAGGATTTAACGTAAAAAACCCTTAACATGGTCAAAATAAAGAATTTTCACCCTATTTCCATGGCAACCAAACAATCAGAAATGGACAAATACACCCATGCTTATATAGTTTATGTCAAGATGACTTGTACGAAATTTAATTGAAATAGGACATGGAGTTCAAAAAATGTTGGTTTGTGCTGCAACGCGTCAGTGAAAAAATACCAAGATTCCAGATTAACACAAATATCCATGCAAAATTCAAAAAATGTTTTTTTATATATATTGGTTTATTGTTTATTAATGATATTTCATTGGAATGGCTTACGTTGCAAATACTTCAAGAAAGGCCAATATAGGTCAAGGTATTTGTTAAAATTAGTAAATAAGAGCTTAAAGTAATTGAATTTGGTTGAATACGTCCTTAATGAGTTTGCAATGGAGTGAAATTATATAGAGATGACCCTCGAATATAGCCCATGTATCTACTTCTAGAAATGTAGATGTTTAAAAGACCAGTGTTATGTCATCACGGGTGTCAAGATTGAATCACTGTAAATAAAGATGGTATCCTATTTTCGTCTAACAAGGTCAATAGAGGTACATATACCTTCGCATTAACCCATTCCAACACAGCAAAATTTTTAAACTGGTCCAAATTGAAAGAAGCTGCAGACGACAATTTCAAGTTGATGGAATTTTGAATTTTTTCCTCTTTTTGGATAGAAAACATTGTGGATAATGAAGAAATTGCTTGATACAAGCAATTTCTTCATTTTCCACAATGTTTTTCAAAGCTTTTTTCTCGAGGGGCGTAAAAAGGAGGGATTGAGTTGGAATGGGTTAAATGGATATTTCTATCGTAATTTGGAGTGCTACAGATAAATAATTCTTAACCCATTTCTAGATGGCAAAATTTTATACTTGTCCAAATTGAAAAGAGTTGCAGACAGTATTTTGAAATTATGAAATCTAAGATTTGTTCCAATTTCTGGGTTGAAGAGATTGTGTAAAATGAAGAAATTGCTTGCTGCAAGCAATTTATTCATTTTACAAAATGTTTTCCCTATTATTTTTCTTGAGGGGCGTCCAAAGGCGTCATTGCGTGGGAATGGGTTTGAGTCCACAATACGAAAGATACTACAGGGGTGGGGGTCCCCATTTCCGTATGATGTCTATTCATAGATCTTTTTAAAATAGCTTAACATAAATGTTCACTATAAAAGTTCATTAGTAGATAGCCATTTAGAAAGCACGTAAACTAACCTCATTAAGGTGGGATGTTTCACTCCAACAAAGCAACTTAGTAAAAATATACTTTTTCATATAAATAGTACAAAATTAAATTATCTATTTTTCAGGGCACATTGAATATAATTTATTTCGAGAAATTTTGATGTTTTAGCTACCGTATATCTAATTTGATCTCAAAATAATGGCCAAATTATGAGAAACAGAGGCTATCTCTTGAAGGTAAATTGTTTGCTATCACCACAAGTTAATCTGCCATGATTACCACAGTTTCTTGAAACCTTAGCATCCTTATGATTTAACCAAGTCGTCTTGAAATTCCACCAATAAAAGCGTTAAAGCGTTTTCAACATCTGTATGATTTAATTTTTAATGTCAAAAAGCTCCTAAATGCTTGGTTTTTCAAAGTCCCCCCCCCCCCCCCACAAAAAAAAAAAAAAAACAGATTCGTGATGCATATGAGATTTGGTTCTTTAGTTTTCAGCTTATATTTCTTTTTTTTTTTTCTTTTTTTTTCCGAATATTTTCCGAATTTTTCGAGTTAGCCGAAATCAGTACGGAGCTATTTCACGGTACAGTAGGTTGGATGTTCCTTTGTGCAGTTTTACGGGATTTCTATGATAATTCCATATAAAACACCATGGTAACATTTACACTAATCTTTAAATTCATTTGGCGCTTAGGCCCTGACAAGTCAAAAAACATAGTGTTTTGTGTTAATGTTTTGTTGTTTGGTTTTTTTATTCCAAAACGTACTGAGTGTTCAACAAAGAAAATTTGTTTTAACCTATTCCTACTCACAATGCTTTTTGATGCCCCACAAGAAAATACATAGGGAAAAAATCTGAGAAAAGAAGAATTTGCTTATGATAGGCAATTTCTTCATTTCTCACAACGTGTTCTACCCACATAGACAATGTTTTTTTAAAATTTCATCAACTTGAAATTGTCGTCCGCAACATCTTTAAATTTAGACGAGTCTAAAATTTTGTCGTCTGGTAATGGTTTAAATGTTGTTTGATTTTATCGCATTCTTCAATGATCTCTCTTTATATTGATAACAGAGCGGATAAAAAAAATCATTCAAAATTATTTATTTTTAAATCTAAGTACTGATAGTACAGTAAGCTGGCAAAACATGGTATTGTTAAGTAATTTTCTTTGTCAAGGGTTATCATGGTAAATAAACGAAGTTGTAGTAATCCAGGGGTTGACCCATTACAACATGACATAATCTTAGACTTGTTCAATTGAAAGAAGTTGCAGCCGACAATTTCAAGTTAGTGAACTTAAGAAATTTTTTGCCTTGTACAGTAGAAAACATTGCGGACATTGAAGAATTGATTTTTACAAGAGTTTTTTTCAGTGTCCACAATGATTTCCAATAACTTTTCCTTGACATGGTTAAAAAGTGGATTTCTGTGGGTATGGGTTAAATAGCTAGCTTTTCAAGGGGTTGTATACGGTTTGAATACAGTCATACAAAGCAATGCGCCTTGTGAAGACTCTGAATAGACTCGATTGGAACACAGTATGCTCAAATGAGCTAAAAATACCTAGGAGATGAACTTGCTGAAAGAGTTTGCAATATCCTTGAACTCTGTAAGAACTACTTTTTATGGCGTAGGCATTCAGTGGATTTAGTGGTTGATCCTCAAGTGGCAGTTTGCACCCGTTGAACTCTGAGACGATCTGATTGAACGAAAAAAAAAAAAAAAAATTCATACCTCCACGAACAAAATTTTGAGCACGCAGCAATTGCTTATACTTCCACACAAAATAGTTCCATGCAAGAAAGTATCAAAAAGAAAAGAAACAAAAAAAAACTTTTTTTTGCTCCACGTCGCTCGACGTCACTAAGTTATAATAAACGAAGAGTATATTTTTTGTTTTCTTTGAGGTATGAACGAAAAAACTACTCACACTTATGTTTGAATCCGCTACAGTGTGGTTAGTTTTTTTTTCTTTTCAAATCCCATGAAAATAAAGATATTCTCTTCATCTCTTAAAAGATAAACTTAAACTTTGTCATGCTGAATGAAACCCTGCAATAAAATCAAAGAAACGAAATATCCGAAGCCACGGGTTAAAGGTCAATATTTCTTTTGAAAAATGATTTTATAACCCAATCTGGTTTCAAAGGGGATGCATGTGGTGTAAACTAGGATCAGACTGCACAAATGTGACGAAAATCACATATCACAAAATAGTCTATGTTATCTTCATCCAAATATCCACATTTCTTATGACATGGCCGTGGCGAAGAACTTTTCCGACATTTGTCTTCCACCTTTGGGTGGATTGTCGTACAACTAAGTGGAATGAGCAGCTGCAAGCTCGAAAAGGATGCTGTGGTAGTACTGGTGAGAGAAATACCAGGAACGCGGTGCTCCAGCTGTAATACTATTAAAAGTGGCGTTAAATCACTTTCAAATAAATTCTCATGACATTTATGCACGTTGTATCTGTTTTTACTCGTATTTTTGTATTTCAGGTACATTTACATTCCATTTCCATAAAACGAACGGTGCGAATAGATTGTTTTGTATTTGTGTTGTCAAATATTAGATGGTGTTTCATATGATTATAATCGATACATTTCACAGATTTCAATATATCATCTGATAAAGGTAAATGAGTTTTCACACGTGCTTTTATCCCCGACGCCAACATATCATATTGTTCACAGTTCGTTACTATGACTTCAATATGGTGGTACGATAGTATTAGCTCTTGTTGTAATTTACGGTTCGCCACCGTAAATAAAAATATTTATAAATCAAATCGATCTTTTAACTGAAAGTGTAAAAGTGACCCCCGACAACGGTGTCAAACGTTTGGGCGACTTAACCGTCGTAACCGCAGCTTGATCAAGCTGTGGTTACGACGTTTAGGGCGCCCACCTACGATTTGCTTTCTGTTTTAGTCCCTATACATATATACTAAGGGAAAAAAGTTTAGCAATTTTTTTCGACCTACATTATTTTGCAACGTAAATGTATAAACCTTATAAAATCAGTCTCGTTTGCAATTTTAAAAGCTAACTAACTAATTTTTCATTAAGAGTACGTATTTCTCGCTTCTAAAGGCTGTCTAACGCAATTTTGCTGAAACATGTTCTGCGCGTGCTTCCACATGTACGTGAAGTCTATATCCACAATATTTATCCCAGTTTATTGGTTAGCATCAATAACAAGATAACTCATTAAAACATTTAAAAAAATTCAAATGGGACGTCGCCCAGGGCTTAACTTAGACCAACGGAACGTAGCCATCGGTATGCTGGCTGGTGGTATGATGGTAAAAGAGGTGGCTCAACATTTTGGCGTGAGTCAAAGTTCCTTTTCAAGACTTAGAACAAAGTATCGTCAATTAGGCACCTTCAATGACAGGCCACGTTCAGGCAGGCTACGAAAGACTACCCAACGTGAGGACAATTACGTCGTGACATGTTCACAGCGTAATCGCTTCCTCAATAGCACTCGTATAGCCGGTTTGGTCCGAAATGCAACGGGAACACGGGTCTGTGCTCGTACTGTAAGAAACAGACTTCGTTCGGCACGTTTACGCGCACGTCGACCTTACGTTGGCATTCCTTTGACACGTGCACACAGACATGCAAGATTGAATTGGACAAGGGTACAACATCGAGGGCCAAGACGAATGTGTAATCAGGTCCTATTGACAGACGAATCCCGTTTTAATTTGATGTTTGCGGATGTGTACGTGTTTGGAGGCGTGATGGCGAAAGGATGGATCCCGCCAACGTCATTCAACATGAACGTTTTGGAGGCGGCAGCGTCATGGTCTGGGGTGGTATATCATACCGTGGCAAGACTGACTTGGTAGCTATTCAGGGAAACTTAAATGCCGTTCGATACTGCACCGAAATTGTCCAGCCAGTGGTATTGCCATTCTTGCGTCAAGGGCTTGCTACCATTTTCAGCAAGATAATGCCCGCTCACATGTCGCTCGGCACACGTTGGACCTTTTACAGACTAATAATGTTGATGTGTTGGATTAGCCAGCCAAATCACTGGATCTGTCTCCGATCCAACACCTTTGGGACCATCTGGGTAGGAGAGTAAGAGACAGGAATGACGTTAAGAACGTTAGAGACCTGGAACGTGTTCTGCGTCAGGAATGGGGTCGTATCCCTATGGTCTTTAATCGTAGGCTCATTTCCAGCATGAGAAGACGTTGTGATGCCATTATTGGCGCAAACGGTGGACATACAAGATATTAAATCTTTGTGTTACTTTTACTTCCCTACCCCTACCATGTTTGACGCTGTACAACAAACACGTATGACCTTGAATTCATCTGATTTTTTTTAAATACTGTGGCTAACACACAAAAGATCGATGTTTGAAAATATGGTTTGAATCCTAATCTAGACACCGGAGAAATTGGCTGTAACGTACGAAATTGTAATCTTTTTTCCCTCATTATATTTTGCAAATACCGTCGTTGTAAATCTCAGCCAAATTGCATTATCAGGGGTCATTTGGGGTTAGCTGCGATATCGTGGCCCTTTTTTCCGATAGTCTGTCTTTTTCAACAGATTATCAGAAAGAGGGCTACGACATCGCAGCTATTCGATTGATTGAATGAGTTTTAACGCCGCTTTTAACAGTATTTCAGTCATTCGCAGCTAAGTTGGGTGGATACTGATCCGCAACTTAAGAAGAAGTTGTACAAACGCATTTAACCCATTTGGCGCCCATCAAGAAAAACAATTGAGAAACATTGCGACGAGCAATTTCTTTTTTTTTCACTATGTTTTCTACCCAGCGAAAGTTGAAAAAAATCCAAAAATCACAAACTTCATCCTGTCGTCTGCAACTCCTATCAATTTCGACCAATCTAAAATTTTGTTGTCTGGCAATGGGTTAAAACACGGAGACTGCATATTTCAGAGAATGGGGAGCTCTCGCATAGAAATCTTGTACTGTCATTACTACATGTAAGTGGAATTCGACCAAATTGGTTCACAGAAATCCGAAAATCTCGGTGAGGTCCATTTACCGTACTGTTCTTGAAGTAATGCCGTATTCGAGTTTTTTGTATAACCCTTTCCTGTTTTGAAAAATATTAGACCAGTCCAACTTAAAAGTTTTTTCAGACGAAAATGCAAAGTTGATTTAGTTTGAAAAACAACCTTTCGGTAGGGTAGGAAATATTGTAGAAAAAGCAGAAATTGCTTGTTACAAGCAATTTCTTCTTTTTCTACAATGTTTTCTCAATTATAAAATCACAGGGACGTAAAATTCCAGGAATTGAACAGGAAAGGGTCGATTTTACTGATACATGTATGCTTATTCAACTAGGCGGCAATCTATAGCGACAATCGGCCGTAGATCGTCTCCAGTTTCTTCACAATCGGTGAATTCTAGAGCAGTCGGTCGGGTTACGTTACGATCTAGGTTTGATCATTGTACTTGGTCGCTGCTTAACGCATTACCACACGATATGATTTTAAAATTCAAAGAAGTTCCAGACGACAATTTTTAATTGCTGAAATTTCATTTTTTGTTTGACTTTTGGGGTAGAAAACATCGTGGGTAATCGAAAAATTGCTTGTAACAAGCATTTTTTGCAATTTCTACAATGTTTTTGAAGCTATGTTCTTGAGGAATGTAAAAAATGATTGTATTCGAATGGGTTAAATGCCCTTTCTGTAAGTATCATAATTGAGCGTTTCTATACTGAAACTAGCAATATGCCACTCCCACGGTCTAATTACAGAAGACACATTTGAGTGCCACTACTGATGATGTGTTTGTTTAAATGGCGTTTAACGCCGCTTTTAACAATGTTTCAGTCATATCGCGGAGGCAGCTGGGGCGCCTAAAAATGGATTCCTGGTATATCTCGCACCAGTACTACCATTACATCCTTTCCTAGCCTCCAGCTGCTATCCCACTTAGGTTTAAGATCATCCACCCATTGTTAAGAGACACATGTCGGAAAGGGTCTATGCGCCACTATTGATGGAACCCACAAAATGTTCATGTTCCTATAGCTTCAATGTGATCCATCCGGGAATGTAGCTACGATTTTTGCGATCTAGTCTACTTTCGTCAGAGATTTTACCCATTACCACTAAACAACGCCATTTGACGCCCCCGTAAAATAATACTGAGGAAAACATTGTGTGAAAGGGAGAAAAGGCTTGTGACGAGCCATTTCTCCTTTTCCAATTATGTTTTCAACCATATTCAGTAATTATTTTTCAAATTACACCATTTTTGAAATGTCGTCTGCTTCTTCTTCCAATTTCGACCGGTCCAAAATTGTGTTGTCTGGTAATGGGTTAAACGATTAGGTACCAATCTGACGGCGGACTGGACGGGTCGCCATGGATCTTTGTGCAGGAGAGAGATTGACGGTTCGTCTGGCGATCCGTGATTGGCAGCTATCTTGGCGATCCATGATTGGCAGATCTCTTTGCGATCCGTGATCGGTAGCTCTCTTGGCGATCCGTGAGGGAGGGTTGCCCATTAGGGCCTAAGGCGTTCTTGCAACTTTAAATATAAAATCATCCATCTTTGTAGAGATCGATTTCCAGAATCAATTTACTGTTTTTGAACGAAGTTTTCTAAAATTACTCATTTAGTGTTATCTAAAGGGAGAAAATGGGACCGAAAGTAAAAACCAATGATCAAATTCGTTAACCCGATGACCAATGATAACCCATTCCCGCGCAATTGCCTGTAACACACAATTTCTTCATTTTACACGATGTTTTCTACCTAGAAATTCGAAATATATCTATATATATCTGAATTTCATAAAGTTTAAATTGTCTGTAACTTTGTTCAATTTAGAGCAGTTTAAAATTTTGCAGTCTGATAATAGGTTAAACATTGTAACTGCAGCCCATTTAAGCTGTTATCACATTTAGGTCTCCAACCAACATTTTGCCCTTTATCTTATTTCCACATATTTTACAAAATGTCGTTTTTAGCCCTTTTCTGTTTAATCCCTGGTTTAACGTCCCTGTGATTTTATAATTGAGGCAAAAATTTGGAAAAAAATGAAGATATCGATGGCTTAGAGCAAAGACATAGTATGGCTCTATACTTTGTATAGAGCCATACTATGATTTTGCTCCAAGCCATCGATATTGCTTGTAACAAGCAATTTCTTCTTTTTTCACAATATTTTCTACCACATAGGGTGGTTTCATTTCAAATTATATCCAATTCTTATTGTCGTCTGAAACTTCTTTCAATTTGGACCAGTCTAAAATTTCAAAAAAACGGGAAAGGGTTAACATATTTCGCACTGCTATGTGGGGGGGTCAGTGAGTGTTGTCAACAATCCGGTTATTGACCAATCGCGGCTGTCAATCAAATAACCAGTCGACAAATAGGATTATTCAGTTCGACCAGGTAAGAGTTTTGAACTCCGACAATGGCCGCCATTTTTGTTAACATTTTCGTTGGTTTTGCGATTTGAACGTCATATTTACAGTTTATTAAAGTCGAGTTAGGACGTTTTGGTCGTCAGCCATTCCACTTTTTTGTTACATACTACTGGCCATAAATTGTCCATAATAGCGTCATTTAGAATAAAAGCGGGACATCCTGTTGGAATCAATGGGCAAGGCCAACGGAATAAGAGGGCGGGGCCAGCGATTATTCAATTAAAGCCCGACAAGAGATATTCAACAGAGATATGTTTCCGGATGCAAGATGCGTTCAGATAGTTATGTCTCGTTATACAAACCGGAGCCGAAAAGTATTAATCCCGATAAGACTGGGCTAATTGTAGATATTGCCAAATTTTGTCAAAATCGGCCAAATGGTTAAAGAGGAGTTTTTTAAATAATTAATTCATTATTTCTCCAAATCTGATAAGCCCGGCCCTGCCACCTCCATATTTTTTTTAGCAAATAAAAAATTAACGAACCGATTTTGAAAAGGGTCATCAAATGAAGATTCCTTTTAAGTTTGGTCCAAATTGCCCATGTGGTTCAGGAGAGAAGATTTTTAAAGAATCATTCCATGATTTCTCCTAGTCACATAAGCCTGACCCTGTCATGTCCACATTTTTTTCACTAATCAAAATTTCACAAACAAGTTTTGAAAAGGGTCACCAAAAGAGCATTCCTTCAAAATTCGGCCCAAATCGTCTAAATTGTTTAGGAGAAGATTTTTAAAGAATTATTCCATGATTTCCCTAATTCAAATAAGCCCGACCCTGCCACACCAACATTTTTCCGCTGATCAGACTTTCACAAACAAGTTTTTGAAAAAGGTCACACAAGGAACCTTCCTTCCAAGTTTGGTCCAAATTGGCCCAGAGGTTTTTTGAAGAATTATTCCATGCTTTACCTAAGTCAAATAAGCCCGACTCTGTCACGCTCACATTTTTTCACCTATCAGAATTTCACGAACAGATTTTGAAAAGGGTCACACAAGGAACATTCCTGCAAATTTTGTCCAAATCAGCCATATAGTTTAGGACTAGAGGATTTTTAAAGAATTATTCCATGATTTAACTAAGTTAAGTAAGCCCAACCTTACTACACCCACATTTTTTCGACTAGAGGCACTTGAGCACCTGATTCGCTCTACCGACCTGAATTTACTTATCATTCCTGAGAAATTTGGTTGAAAACCATGCTGCACATTGTTGGTTTTCACTGTTAACCATATATGGAAATAAGCCCAGTCTATTACAGCAATGTTTACAGCCAATCAATTCGTATTTTAGCAATCTAAAACGGGGTCAATAAAGGATCATTCTAGTGAAATTTGTTTGAAATCCATCCAATTGTTTCTGAGAGGAATATTTTCAAAGCTTTCACCATATATGGAAATAAACCCCCGCCTATTAAAGCCATGTTTTCTGTGAAGAAATCTGATAAAGGATCACCCAAGGCTCAATCCAGTGATATTTGGTTGAATTCCATCCGTTGGTTTCTGAGATTTTCAACATATATGGAAATAAGCCCCCGCCCATTAAAGTCGTCTTTTTCATCCGATCTTAATTCTTTGAAGGACTCTGATGGGGGTCACCAAATGAGCATTCCTGTAATATTTGGTTGAAATCCATCCGTTGGTTTCTTAGAAGAAAGATTTTTCAAGATTTCACCAAATATGGAAATAAGCCCTACCCATTAAAACCATTTTTCATCTGATCAAAATTCTTCGAAGGAATCTGATAAAGGGTCACTCATGGACGCATGACGGAAACAACGCCTTGACAATAGCTCGCTGGCTTTCTGCCAGTGGAGCTAAAAACAAAAGCCTATTAGAATGACCAGTACCTTTAGTGCAGGCCTTCAGAAATGGCAGTTATATATTAGGGTATTATGAATTTTTGAAACATGGAAGTAATTAATCTATACAGCATTATGCAAAGGCCTAAAAGATCGGAATGACAATAGGTGGTTGTCTACTTTATTACAAAAGGTAGGCATTTCAGACATTAACCCATAACCACACTATCCCAATTTTTTACATGTCAATGAAATATTTTAACGGAAAATATTTGACCCAAGCAATTTTTTCTTTATTGCAATTTTTCCACCCTATTTGGCATTTTCAATTTCTTGGCACTTAAAACTATCGTCTACAACCTTTTTGAATTCGAAGAAGTTTGAACTTTTGCAGCCTGGCAATGGATTATTTTAACACATTCTATACAATCATGCTTTTTGATGCTTCAAAGAAAATAAGCTTTGGTAAACTATTGTAGACAAGAATCATTCCTTTGCAATTTGGTTGAAATCCATCAAATGGTTTCTGAAAAGTTTTCACCATATATGGAAATTAGACCCTCCCATTGAAGCCATGTTATCATTCGATCAAAATTCTTTGAAGGAATCCGATAAAGGGTCACCAAATGAGCATTCCTGTATGATTTGGTCAAAATCCATTCATTGGTTTTAAACATTTCATCCTATATGGAAATAAGCCCTGCCCATTAAAGCCATGTTTTTCACCCGGTCAAAATTCTTTGAAGGAATCTGAAAAAGGGTTACCCAAGGATCTTTCCTGTAAAATTTGGTTAAAATCCATCAAATGGTTTTTGAGAAGATCTTTGAAGGTTTCACCTTATATGGGCTGCCGTCATAGCGCAGTCGGTAGCGCGTCAGACTTCTAATCGTCAAGGGTTCGATCCCCAGCAGTGGCACATTCTTCCCGACATTTGTCTCTCACCAATGGGTGGATAATCGTAAACCTAAGTGGGATAGCAGCTGAGGGCTAGGAAAGGATATAGTGGTAGTACTGGTGTGAGAAATACCAGGAATCCATTGTTAGGTGCTCCAGCAGCCGCGATATGACTGAAATACTGTTAAAAGCGGCATAAAACCCCATTCAATCCATCAAAACATCTTACATGGTAATTAGCCCCGCCCATAAAATCCATGTTTTTCATTTGATCAAAATTCTTTGAAGGAATCTGATAAAGGGTCACCCAAGGATCATTTCTGTGCAATTTGGTTTAATTCTGTTAGGTGCTTTCTGAGGAGAAGATTTTTCAAGTAAAAGTTTACGGAATGACATGAAAATAGCTGGCTTGCTTTCAGCCAGTGGAGCTAAAAACGTATTTCATTATCACGTTTAAAGGGTATAGGCTTAGTCCTACAACTTAACAAGAGGACTATGATGGTCCTATATAGCTCCCCTGAGTATGATTGCTCAAGGCTTTATGATATACATGTAATATTCAAAATATCAAAGCCCTATACCTAATCATTTTCTTCTTCAGAAGATTTTTTTAAAGATTTTCTCCTTTAATCCTAGGAATAGTGAAAACCCAACCATGTTGAGCTAATTTCAAGAGTACTGTAATTCTTTGAAGTAATAAGGTAGAGGATCAATAGGAATTAATACATACCAAATACCAAAGCTAGAGGCCTAATGGTTTAGAAGGAGAACATTTTCTATAATATTCTTCTTTATTCCTTTCTGGGATTGCACAGAAAAGATTTTCAGAATACAGTAATTCTATGAAGTATTTTGGTAGGGGGTAAATAGGTATTGTTACACAACAAATATCAAAGCTCTTGGCCTAATGGTTGGGAGAAGAAGGTTTTTAAAGATTTCCTTCTTTAAACCTATGTAAAATCAGGAATTGCACAGAAAAGGGCTAATTTTCTGAATACAGTAATTCTATGAAGTATTTTGGTAAAGGGTAAATAGATGAAGATCTATACAAAATATCAAAGCTCTAGGCCTCATGGTTTGGGAGAAGATTTTTGAAGTTTTCCTTCTTTTCTAAGTAAAATCAGGGATCGCAAAGAAAAGGGCTAATTATCAGAATACAGTAATTCTTTAAAGTATTTTGGTAGAGGGTCAATAGATGATGATTTGTACCAAATTTCAAAGCTCTCGGTCTTATGATTTTGGAGAAGAGGTTTTTGTAAGTTTTCCTTCTTTATTAATAAAATCAAGGATTTCACATAAAAGGGCTAGTTATCAGAATACAGTACATGTAATTCTTTGAAGTATTTTGGTAGAGGGTCAATAGATGATGATTTGTACCAAATTTCAAAGCTCTCGGTCGTATGGTTTTGGAGAAGAGTTTTTTTTTTAAAGTTTTCCTTCTTAATTTACATGTATATGCAAAATCAAGAATTGCACATTAAAGGGCTAATTATCAGAATACAGTAATTCTTTGAAGTATTTTGGTAGAGGGTCAAAAAATGATGATGTATAACAAATATCAAAGCTCTAGGCCTTATGTTTTAGAAGAAGAAGATTTATTAATATTTCCTTCTTTTTTTCTATGTAAAATCAGGGATCACACAGAAAAGGGCTAATTATCAGAATACAGTAATTCTTTGAAGTATTTAGGTAGAGGGTCAATAGATAATGATTTATACCAAATATCAAAGCTCTAGACCTTATGGTTGAGGAGAAGAAGATTTATAAAGTTTTCCTTCTTTATTTCCATGTAAAAACAGGGATTGCACAGAAAAGGGCTAATTTTCAGAATACTGTAATTCTTTGAAGTATTTTGGTAGAGGGTCAATAGATGATAATATGTACCAGATATCAAAGCTCTAGGCCATACGGCTTTGGATGAGAAGATTTTTTAAGTTTTTTCACTCCTTTGCCATGGCAACCAGATTTCTTCATGGATTTCAATTCTTTGAAGTATTTGAAAGAGCATGACCTAAGGATCATTTCTGTGAGGTTTGGTTGAAATTCCATGGTGAGTTTAGTTGAGGATTTTTTTGTAATTGTAAACGGATGACCGCTCACAATAACTCCCCCAGAGCACTTCGTGCTTAGGTGAGCTAAAATGTGTCCCTCGCACTTGAAATCTCAGCAAACAATTGTTTTGCAAGGTCAAAAAAATATCATTTTGTGCAATTTGGTTTTCCTTTTAACATAGATTGGGTGAGAGGGTGTTATTTAAAACAAATTCTTTATTTTACTACAAAAAATTTAATCAAAGCAGTGATTTTTCTCACATTTTTCAACCAAATAGTCAATAGATTTTCAAAACACAAGCAAAATATGGCCATGATTAGAGAATTCAATGCTAAAAGCTTGTTAGTCTGTGATTGAAAACACTGTAAAAATGAGATTATATATTGATTAGTGAACAGTCGAATCAGTTAATGCGTTCCAACACAATCCAGCTTTCATACGCCCTTCAAGAAAAAAAGTTTTGGAAAACATTGTGTAAAATAAAGAAATTGCTTGATACAAGCCAAATTCTATATTATCAAAAATATTTGCTGCTACCAAACACAAATATATTTATTAATTCCATTTACTCAAATTGTTGTAAGCAACATTTTTCAACTTGGACCAGTCTTTTTTGTCATCTGGTAATGGGTCAAAAATGTGAAAATTCTCCATCCACTGTTTAAACATGCTTTCTTAAAAATGCAAATCTCTGTGTTCATTGCACTTAAACATGAAATAACCAATAGTTCGAAATATTTTCTTTCCTAAATTATGATAGGCTAAATATCCCAGGTGTATTTAAACCTGATTTGATATCAAGGCCAGACTTGTTTGCTTGTTTCTAAATTTTTGTTCCAATTGATTCCATGGATTAAGTTTAGTACTTGTATTAGTAATTAATTATACACATTTCTTCAAAATGAATTTACTGGTATTTTTTTCAATGCTTGTGCATAAATCTTGCAATACCTGCTTCACATCTATTTTGAGAAACTTGGTATATCAATTAGTAATTTAACCCCAATTTTGATAGTTGGAACATTTGTTTTCACAAAGATGTGGCCCAGCAAGCAAATAAAGGGAACGTTTTGCAAGCTTGAAAAGTAACTGTGAGGACTAAGGTCTGACCAAGGTTGGAATTTTTTCACGTGTCAAATATTTAGAATCCTAACCAGTCATTCCATCTAACAGTACAAAAGCCTGTGCGAGGCATTTCTAACAATTACATGTGTGCACCAAATAAAGACTCAGATCAGCCTGTGCATCCGCACAGACTGTTCAGAGTCTTCATTATGCCCTCTATAGGTAAACAAAATCTTCTTCAGACATTCAGTGAATAATCTAAAAGCCCATAGTAGCAGCCCAGGCTGTTAAATGTCTTTATTTTCACAAACGTAAAATGTTTGGAAATGTCCAGACAGGCTCATGTTCATTTGCAAATACAATCTCTGGTTGACCTTCAATTGATCTGATCTCTTTTTTAAATATTTGTCTGACATAATTCCCAGATCGTCCTTTTTCACATGACAGGTCACATAATTACAATATAGAAACAACATAGAAATATCTAGGCAATTTTCTTGGAAATTCACTTGAAGTTGAAATGGTTTTTCAAGCTTTACTTTTGTATCGATGAATGAACAACATTTTGTCAAGAGGTAATGGGTCAAACCTTATTTGTACTTAAGAATGTATTCATCTGAAATATATTGGAACATCTATTTACAAAGTGCACAATTTATGAGTAAAATCGATGATAAAAAATGTTAAGATGAAAATGTCTTTGATGATGTGTACTCTAGCCGCCAGTGGTAGAAAATAATTTGTACAGTTGTTTAGAACTTCCCGGCTGCAAATTTCTTCACACTGGAAAGAGAAAAAATATATATTTAAAGAATGAATCAATTTTTAAAACTTTTTCAATGATAATTTCTATCATTATCATCATATTTCTTTATGAATTACTACTTGAAATATCATCTGATATTTCCAAAAATTGATGTGACATTATCAAGAGTTAATTTTACTATTTTGGGTAGTTTTTACCTTGTAATTATTTATGTTGTGAAATTTCTTATCTTCCTCTATTTTCAGGACCATGTTTTGTACCGAGTAGAAAGTCCTTCTTTTCAGAGTAATAATCAATTTGAACTAGAACCGTTACATTCCCAAAAACAATTCAAAGCTTAGCATACCAAAGATTTCGAGGGGACATAATTGAAATATATAATGGTTCAATATAAAACAAGGCAACAATTATAGAAACTCTTTTTAGCTTTGTGACAATTCAAGCACAAGGGGCCATAGTTTGAGGTCGAAGACTATACCCTGCAGAAATCAACGGTTGCACTACAAAATACACAATATATACACAAAATACACAAATGAGTATGTTCTGAAATGAAGATTTTCCCAAGATATACTGAAAAGTTGTTATCATTATAAAGCATAATCTTCATCATCTGTCCACTCTCTGTTGTAGGGAACTATCCAACTTTTCAGGTGTAACTATTTATAGTCTTGGGTTGGTCCCCTAGGCTGGGCTGGTGATTCTAGTCTAGGTTGGTACCCCTAGTCTAGGCTAGCGCTCTGAACCTCAATGTTTCAAATCTACAGCTAATACACTTTACTATGTATCCTGTCCTATTCTTTTGTCACAACTGATGCTGTCTGTATACATGTTCCACCAATTAAATCATCTGTACCATGTCTTCAAGTTTTGTTTAAAATTGACAATGCAGTTTCTGGTGGTTTCATAAATATTTTTTCATCGATTGCAGATTTAACCCACTACCAAAATTGACAATGCAGTTTCTGGTGGTTTCATAAATATTTTTTCATCGGTGGCAGATTTAACCCACTACCAAAATTGACAAAGCAGTTTCTGGTGGTTTCATAAATATTTTTTCATCGGTGGCAGATTTAACCCACTACCAAAATTGACAAAGCAGTTTCTGGTGGTTTCATAAATATTTTTTCATCGGTGGCAGATTTAACCCACTACCAAAATTGACAATGCAGTTTCTGGTGGTTTCATAAATATTTTTTCATCGGTTGCAGATTTACCCACTACCAGATGACAATATTTTAGACAAGTCCAAAATCAAAGAAGTTGCGAACAAAATTTTTTAGTTGAAGAAATTTTAAAAATCTTTGCCTTTTGGGATAGAAAACTTTGGTAAATGAAGGAATTGCTCAAGAAATTTCTTCTTTTTCCATATTTTTTTCCAGAGCTGTATACTTGAGGGGCATAAAAAGCAGGATTAAACCTTTCCTGTTCAAACCCTGGTTTTTACGCCCCTGTGATTTTATAATTGAGAAAACATAGTAGAAAAAGAAGAAATTGCTTGTAACAAGTAATTTCTTTTTTCCCACAATGTTTTCTGTCCTACTGAATGGTTATTTTGGATATTGAATTACCTTTAGATTTTTTGTCTGCAAAACCTTTGAATTTGGACAGGTCTAAAATTTTGCAAAACAGGAAAGGTTTAAGTAGGAAAAGGTTGAGTAATCATCACTAAAAACTTATTTCTAAACAGTTGGCAATGAATATTTACTTAACAGTTAGGAACAGGAAAATCTACAGTGTCAGTTTTGAGAATTTTTCATAGGAAATAAGAGGAGTTTTAAAACTGGTGCCTTAAAAAGGGTAAAGGATCAACCTTGAAAGATGACCTATACCTTGTCCAATGTCCTAGATCTATGGAGATGCATATCAGTAATGTAAAAGATTAATATGAGAATAATCATTTAACCCATTACAAGATGACAAAATTTTAGACAAGTCAAAATTCAAAGAAGTTACAGACGACAATTTCTTGTTGATGAAATTTCTAAAATCTCTGTCTTTTAGGCTAGAAAATATTATGGATAATGAAGAAACTGCATGTGACAAACAATTTCTTCATTTTCCACAATCTTTTCGAAAGTTTTCAAATTTTCCACATCCTTTTCGAAAATTTTCAAATTTTGTCTACTTGTGATAGGTTAAATTTTGGGATTTAAAATGGATTTTCGAACACCTGTAAAACAATATGCCCCAAATGTTATTACTTCAGTAGTATAAAAACCATTTTTTCTATCATGAGAAAGATCTTCCTCCACCATTAACAGACAAACTTAAGGTAGGCTGCACCCTGATAGTGTTTCTATAGTCTTCATATCTTACAGCACCTAACTCTCTAATCTAAAAGGGCTCTACTCCAAATTCATAGAAAGCTATTTTTTAAATTCTTGTTCCCCCCCCCCCCCAACTTATTTCTGCAAGAGTGCCAAAATTAGAATAAGGGGCAGCAATAGCCGTTAGACTTACTTGATATTATCAAGTCATTAGTTACAAATAACTAATACCACTCAAACCCCTATTATAAAACACTGAACACATTCTGTAAAACAATTTGCCCCCAATCTTTTGATGCAGGGGCATAAAAAATGCAGAAGAGCAACTGTAAATAAACAAGATTAAAATACTATTTGAGCATGCTTTTCTTTCCAGAAGTTATGTGGTAATAAACCAAAACACCAATCCTACTGGTCCCTCAAAGCAAGCCTTCTCCAATGTTGTTCTGGTTATTCTAGCTGTGTATATAGATTCAATCGGTAGGTACAGGGGTAGATGATGTTGAGTATATATGGTATATAGCAGCTAGGGTTATAGGTTTAGTAAAGCAGTTAGCACCATCCAAACTACGGAAGACTGTGTTTCATTGTTAACCTGTTTTACACAACAACAAAATCACAAGTCTTCCATAGCCAGAGTGGCAAGGGTTAAACAAGCAAGCATTCCAAGACCTCCATTCCAGTTATATCAGTCAAGCCCAATCACCATTCTGTTAGTGTAGAGAATTATAGTAACAAAACAAGCAGTCCCATTCTCCTTCCTGGTTAGGTCTTATCCCAAATACCAGTCATTCACCTATATGTCTATTATCCCACTACCACATAACGAAATTTTAGACTGGTCCAAATTGAAAGAAGTTGCAGAGGAAAATTTCAAGTTGAGAATTCAAAAGATCTTTGCCTTTTCAGTTGAAAACATTGTAGATAATGAAGAAATTGCTTGTAAAGAGCAAATTCTTTTTTCACACTGTTTTCCAAAGATTTTTTTTTTCTTAGAAGCGTCAAAGTGTTTTGTGTGGGAATTGGTTAAGCAGAATAACAAAACTCATACACCTAGATGTCTATCATATACATGTTACTTGCCTTATGAACAGAGATTAATACAGGTTACCTGCCCTTTGAACAGATTGATACATGTTACCTGCCTTATGAACAGAGATTGTCAGTAAAGTACAGCAAGTATCAACCCTAGTTTGGCAATTCTGATTTAGTAGAATCTAAGGGCTATTCTACCCAACTATGCATAATTTTTTTGAAAAAGGAAACCTGAATTGCAAGTGCAGAATTCAATCCACAATCTTAACCCTTGTCATACTAAACGTTGGAACATTTCTTTTAATGGCAGAAAGTTTAGACTGAGATAAGCCTAAATTCAGTCTACACCAACTGTTTGTCCCACTAAAGTCAGAGTTGTTAAAAACAAATTTTCCAAGAAAAATATCGACCCAGTATTTTTTTTAGAGATTCCAAAATCCTTCAAATGCAAGTCTGAGTTTTATTTTTTGTCCTAGCATGACAAGGATTAATACATGTATTTGTTGAACCAATTTTATGACATCCCTTTTCTAAGACAGGTCACACACACTAGTGTAAATGTAAATAACAAAGCTAAAATGTATCATCTAGGGTAACTTAGTTTATGTATTTGAAATACAACAAATTTGTCTGGCCAGTGGTGGTTGATTGGGGCCAACCACAAATATTATCAAATAAAGTGAAAATGGCCACTATGTATACCTTTTCTATAACAATGAAATTGTAGACTAGCCTACTTTGAAAAAGCTTACAGGTATTAAACCAAATTGTCATCTTGTCATCGATTAACACATTCCCAAACAGTAACGCTTTTTATGCCTCTCATGTAAAATGCACTCGCTTCATTTTCAACTTTCTTCTCTGTCCAGAAAGACAATTTGAATGGGGTTTTACGCCGCTTTCGACAATCTTTCAGTTATATCGCGGCAGCTTGAGAACCTAACAACGGAATCCTGGTATTTCTCACACCAGTACTACCATTACATCACTATGACAGCGGCTACCTAGAAAGATGAAGATTTTCAATATTCAATCAACTTATAATTTTCATTTGCATCTATTTCAAATTTCACAAGTCTAAATTTTGTCATCTGACAACAGGGTAAAAATTATCAGATGAAACCTTTTAACTTGATGACTAAAATCTGGCATACAGTAAATTTTTAGTAATTAATAATTTGATTGATGTATCATGGGTGTTAATCAAAGAATCCATGGACCAATCAATTCACTCATTTACACCAAAAGTGAACTTGTGAACTCCAAAATTGGCAGACATTTTTGTGAAGCATTTCTCTCCGACTGGAGACTTAAAATGTCACAATTTCAGCTTATGCAAGAAGTTTAGGTCACCAACCAACCATTTTACATTTTTGTTACATGTTACTGGCCATACATTTTGCAAAATAAAGCTGTTTAATAACGAAGTGGAATATCCCGACGCAGTTCAAGAGAGTCAGCGATTAGTAGATTTAGTGTGCTGTTTATGTAAAGCAGTATTTGTAAATGCACTATAATAAGAACAGATTAATCCATTTCCACACAGTGGCACTTTTGGATACCCCTCAAGAAAAACTATTGGGAAAACATTGTGTAAAATGAAGAAATTGCTTGTAACAATCAATTTCTTCATTTTACACAATGTTTTCTACCAAGAAAATTGAAAAAATCTAGAATTTCATCAAAATTAAATTGTCGTCTGCAACTCATTTCAAATTAGACCAGACTAAAATTCTGTCATCTGGTAATGGATAAACAGCAACACATACATGTAGCAGGGGTGTGGAATTCCAATGCCCAACTTGTTTGACACAGCTTCTTGCGGGCAAGAACATTTTTCAAGGTCACAAGTGGACAAGTAAACACGGGGGCAAATCTTGGATTTGTTTGTTTGAATAGGGTTTAACGCTCCTTTTCACAATTTTTCAGTAATATCTCGGCAGCTGGAGCACCTACCAATTGCTTCTTGCTACATATCGAACAAGTACTACCATTACTTCCTTTCCTATCCTTCAGCTGCTATCCCACTTAGGTTTATGGTTATTCACCCATTGGTGAGAGACAAATGTTGCAATGTTGAAAAATAGATCTCAAAAGTTTATTATCCCAATATTAATATTGTAGGGGCAAAAATATCGTTCATAATGAAGAAAATTCATGGTTTCAGTATTTTCTTCATTAACAACAATGTTTACTCAAAATTTATCAATTTAACTTTTTTTGCAGATAAGTTAATTGATTCCAGACAAGTAGTTATATTTTACTTGTCCAGGTACAAGTGGAGGAAATCTGTATTTCCACATCCCTGCATGTAGTTACATTGCATAAAATAAATGTTTTAGTGTAATCTCCCTTGCAATTTGAACAAGCATTCAGCAAGGCAAAACATTCATAGAGCATGCTCAAATCAGCAAACTTGTATTGCCAGTTACTATTTCTTCACTTATATTTATTTGATAAATATGCACCTAATAACAAACTCGTTATGGTTTAATGATAAAATTGGCATTGGATTTACATATCCCTCCAACCCCCTCCCCTTGTTAAAAGCAATATCTTCATTACCCATGCAATGTGATCTACCTAAAAAGAAAAAGATTTTTAAAAATTCCTGTAAATTGTCACTGCAGCTTCTTTCAATTTAGACAAGTCATAAAATTGTGTAATTTGGTAATAGGTTCATAGTTCATTCGAGTTTATCTGGCATGAACATTTTTACTAAAAGAGTAAAGGCCAGACATTGAAATCTATGTTAATCTAATATGCAAAAGCAACAAATATTGTCATGTTATTTGAAAATTATCCACCTAACTAGCATTTTCTTACATCACTTGACAATGACAGCAGAACAATGACAGAAAATGGTTAGTTTTTTTATTGACCTTATCCTTTGGGCTGTATTTCAAATATAGTTTATTGTAACCAACTTGGAACCCATGTGTTTCAGACAACTAGGCACCTCATTGGCTTTTGTAATCATTATTTCAACTTTGATGGTCTTGTGTCTGAACCATAGCAGGGGAATGAAAACTCTGTAGATTGTTGGTTTGAGACAGATTGAAACTGGTATACAGTAACTTAGCTTATATTGATAATGATTTACCCATTACCAGATGACAAAATTTCTTATCTCACATTTTTCTTGAATATAATATATGATGTATGTAAAGTACCTGGATTGTTTGTTAGAGCAGTAAAAGTTATGAAGAATTAGGACAATTTACAAGTGATGCTTTGGACAGAGGAACAGACATGAGTAAAACAATATATCAAATATCCCCCATGATATTTGGGGCATAAGGTATTTATTCCATGGGGGCCAGACTATGACAGTTCCATGACTAAATTGGTGAGAAAGCAGCTACATTATCTGGCATACATTAACCTATTAAAATAGTCTGGTACAAATAGAAATACACATTGCAGACGAAATTTTATGCTTATCAAAATTTAAAAATCTTTGCCTTTTGGGGTAGAAAACTTTGTGGATAATGAAGAAATTACTTGTAACCCGCAATTTCATCCTTTTCCACAATTTCATTTCCAAACTTTTTTGGCCTTGGAGGCATCAAAAAGCATGATTGGGTGGTAATGGTTTATGGTGACATTTAAGTAAATAAATTCCAGATAAGAGAGAGTGATGACAACCTAAACTCGTTATTTTTTTGGAACTCATTAAAATCATCCTGGTGAGACGATTCCAATAATTATCTATAACATAGGGGTTTATTGAAAAATAAACAGGACATGTTTGTGAAACACCATGCCCTTCTAACAGCATTGTAAATTTTAATCTTGCAGAAGTTTGACCTTCACAAATGACCTTGACTTAGGTATCTGCAGATGCTTTTAAATGAAATCTTTCATCATGCCAATATCAGAATTGTATTGTGAATACACTCAATTCCCACACAATGATGCCCCTCAAGAAAAAAAAATGGGAAAATATTGTGTAAAATGAAGAAACTGCTTGTAACAAGTAATTTCTTCATTTTCAAATGTTTTCAACCAAGACAGTTTCTTTAAGTTTATATTTTCATCTGCAACTTGTTTCATTTTGGGCCAGTCTAAAATTTTATCGTGTCCTAATTGGTTAAAGTAATTGTGAATGTTTGAATGTTAAGTTCTTTAAGTTTTGTAGACAGACGATTAAAACAATATACCCCCAAATTTCTTGATGTAAAGGTATTAAGACTACATCAATCCCTCCATACTGGCTCTATACTCTAAATAATCCAATGAAGTTATTCAATTATCAACTAACAAAACAACTATCTATAGCATGCAGATTGGGATATCTCTCATTACCCATTTCCAGACAACAAAATTTTAAACTGGTCAAAATTCAAAGAAGCTGCAGGCGATAATTTTAACATTCTAGGCTTTTAAGGTAGAAAACATTGTGGATAATGAAGAAATTGCTTGTACACCAAACAATTACTTCATTTTTTGCAATGTTTCCCAAAAGCCTTTTCTTAGAGCATCAGTGTTATTGTGTGGGAATGGGTTCACCCATTACCACATGGCAAAATTTTAGACTGGTCCAAATCAAAAGAAGTTGCAGACGACAATTTAAAATTTATGATTTTTTTATTATTTCAACATTCTGGATAGAAAACTGCGTAAAATCAAGAAATTGCTCATTTTACACGTTTTCTCAATTGTTTTTCTTGAGAGGCGTCCAAAAGCGTCACTGTGTGGAAATGGGTTAAGAGGTTTTGTTACAGAAAGCTTGATTAATTTCAGTATTTTTGTGACAAGTTACCAACAAAATCATTTGCTTTAAAACTTTGAGAATGTAGTGCAGGAAAACAATATCAATTGCTCTACCATGTGCAAATGTTAGATGGATAATTTCCAATAACGTTTTAGCAATAACCAAGACTCTGTTTGGCACATGCCAATTACTAAAACCTTTAGACTTAAGAGTGTGCTGACCAGAATTAATACTACCAGTGCATTCTTAAAACTAAGTTGTAAGGTGTATTAGTTCTAATGTATTTATAAGAATCAAACAAGAAAAGCAGTTAAGTGAACAAAATTCCTTTAGTCTTTAGAAATCAAAATTAGTCTGCTGTAGCCATTGAAAAGGGGTGTGGCATCATTTTTATGTGGGGATGGGGGTCAACAATAAGTCTCTTTAGATATACTTACCCCCATCTAATTTTTTGCCCTTGCCCCAGCCAGCAGTTCTCTTGCACTAAAAATATGAAGGATATAAAACAAAAGATTGACATGATAAATTCAGGGCTGACTTTCACAGTGTGACAGACAGACAATAATTAGGCCACATAATTTCCACTAGACTGCATCTTACTAAGTTCATCCACTGCATCATACTAGCTTTATAACTGTCTATCTGTCTGTCTGAATATCTTACATCAAGGTTTTTAACATCTTGTTATATCCAATTCTTGTAAACAACTAGAGTAAATAACCTACCCATTTCAAACATTTTTTTCTTTAAAATTAAGTATGCTTACAACTTTAAACCCATGTTACTAACTACAAAGATTCTGGTCAGCACACTGAGTAGAGAAATACAAGGTGAACAAAACTATTATTATGCCACAGAAATACCTTCAGAAAACCAATACTAGCTCATGAATATCATGGAAACTTATCGGATATCTATAACCTTTGTGCATTAATAATAAGAGTCCATTTTGTTCAATTTCTACAACACATCTCCAATAAAATGTATGGCCTACAAATATTTATTTTGTCTATAACCTTCCTACTTCATTTAATGAAAATACCATTAGTCTTCTTAACCCTTGTTGTGCTGAATAAATTGACTACAAAACAATTAAATTTCGTTGAAATCAAGGGGCTGAAAGCACTTGAAACACTTATTTTGGGTTGATATTGGTTTTGAAATTTATCTCACAAGCAATTCTTGCTTCGAAGAATAAGCAGGTGGTGTAGACAGAGATCAGACAGCACTTTTGTGAAGGCTGATCTCTGTCTATACTTCCTGCCAAAACAGAAATATTTCGGGTTCAGCATCACAAGGGTTAAGACAGAATCACATGTTTAACACATTTAACCAATCACCTGAATAAGAACCATAAGGAAACTCCATGAAACAAATATACACCAATTTGAAATTCAGAAAACCTATCAATATTAATAGTTTCAAAACCGGTTAAACTGCATTAAGTACTTGTATGCCTCTCATTGATGGTCCCTTCAAATGTAATAGGTCTTATATGCTACCCTGGAGAATGTCTAAGGTAATTTCCCCAGTGGGACTTCAATGGTTGACCAACATTTGGACTTAACCCATTCCCACACAACAATTTTTTTTATACTAGACAAATTGTAAGAAGTTGTAGATAACCATATCTAATTAATTAAATCTTAAATTATCTTTGGTTGAAAACATTGTGGATAATGAAGAAATTGCTTGTAGCAAGCAAATTCTTCATTTTCCACAATGTTTTCCAATGCTATTTCCTTGAGGGGCTAAAAAAAGCGGGATTGTATGGGAATATGTTAAACTTTTTGGCATTTTTTTTAAATCTAGATGGGTCGTTCCATCTTGCTAACTTTTGAAATATAAACTCTACAGAGCTCAGCAATTATTGATCTTTTTCAAGAAATTGTTTAACCCATCCCGCTTTTGATGTCCCAGAAGAAAAGATTTAATTAAAACAAGGCAGAACATGAAGAATTTCTTGTTACAAGCAATTCCTTCATTTTCAACCTTTTTTTCTAACACAAAAGACAATGATATCCTAAATTCTCTCAACTTGAAATTGTCATCTGCAACACTTTTTTTTTTTAAATTTAGACCAATATGAATTTTTGCCAAGTTATAATGAGTTAAAAGAAAGCCTGAGAGACATTGACCGGTCACACATACACATTGCTAATCAAATATTATCAATGAAACAATTAATTCTGCATATCATCAAAAGTTACCAGAAGACATACACAGGATTTGTATACTATAAAGTACTTGGTAAGGGAGGGTAGAAAAGAACAGTGTGTATAACTAAAGTTCTGGCTTACATTTCAAATTGTTAATTTTGTGACACAACTAACCCTTTCCCTTACAAACCGAGGATTTTACTTTGCTGCGATTTCATACTTGAGAAAACATTGTGTAAAAAGAAGAAATTGCTTGAACATAAGCAATTTCTCCTTTTCCACAATATTTCCTACCACATAGGATAGTTTCATTTCCAATTAAATCCAATTTTTATTGTTGTCTGCAACTTCTTTGAATTTGAACCAGTCTTTAAGAAATCGAAAAGGGTTTAACAACGGTAGGAATAGACTCTTGTCAACGACAACAGTACTTGAAAATTCTACTCGTCTGCTTGTCCTGCAGTTTTTTCCTTCTTTGTCTATATATGCAGGACAAGTGGAATTTTAAGGATTTGAAATCAAAAATTAATGTCAGACTATATTTTCTGGATGTGCAGGACAAGTTAAAGTTTTCGGCCCTGGACAATGAAATTCAATACTTTGTTAAAAAAGGAAAAAATCAAACATATTCAGCATAATAGTTTGAAATAATTCTTTGAAAGGCCAAATTCAGTGTATTGTCAATTCAGGTTTTTCAAATAGCAACATTTTTATTTGACAATGAAAATGCAGCTGAAGGGGTTAACAAGTATCAAAGGGATGACTAAATGGATGTGGTGGGATTTAATTCATGGATTAGGCTCACCTCATTTGTAATAGATATTGTGCATTCTGTATTTGTTCTTCTGTGCCTGTGATGGTAATGATTCGGTCATTGGACCCTGGCAGGGCCTCATCAATTACAATCTGGGCCTCAGATTGGCGACGAATGTCCATGATACGGGAACCTCCTTTACCAATTATAGCTCCAGCCATCTATATGCAAGTAACAAAATGTCTTTCTGTTCAAATAATCTTGCATTTCATTAGTTATTACAATATTTTTGAAGGAACAATAAGAAAAAGGTCATATCACAGAAGCAAATATCTTGTTGAACTTTGCATCACCAGAAAACAAAATTTTAGAAAGAGACCTTAAAGAAGTTGCAGACAACAATTTAAAGCGTGAAGAAATTAAAAATTAAGTGTTGTATAATGTAGAAAACAGATGTCACAAGCAATTTTTCCTTTTTCAAAGATGTTTTTCACTGCTGTTTTTTCATTGGTGTGTCAAAATGGGCTATATGGACAATGAATTATTCTTTAATTTGACACACAAATGGAAATATGAAGTTTTCTACCTGATATAGCTTTTAGTGTTCAACTGAAGTCATCTGCAACCTCTTTCAAATCAAATCAGTCCAATATACTGTTCAACTTTCTAGGTAGAAAGCATAGTAGAAAATGAAGAAATTGCTTGTGACAAGCAATTTCTTGATTTTCAACAATGTTTTCAAAAGCTTTTTTTCCTTGTGGGCGCCAAATTAATCGATTGATTGAAAGGGGATCAACATCACTTCTAACAGCAATTGTCATATTGTGGCGGCTGGAGCACCTAAAAATGGATTCCTAGTATTTCTCATACAAGTACTACCGCTTCATCCTTTCCTAGCCTCCAGCTGCTATCAATTTTAGGTATTTATCCATCCACTGGTGAGAGACAAATGTCCTGTCCCCAGGATGGGTGGGGGTTGGTCTGAAAGTGTCACCGAGTGAAAATGTAATATAAACAGATTACAATCTACTTACATCCTTTGGAATGGTGACTTGTGTGCTTGTTACTGGCTCATTGTTACCAAACATACCTTGGTTACCCATTCCACCACCCTACAATATACATACACATGGTTATAGGTACAGACATTAAAGGCTTCGAAGACTTTTAACCCTTTCCCGTTTTTAAAATTTTAGACTAATCCGAGTTAAAGAAGTTGCGGACAAAAATGAAAATCGGATGCAATTTGAAATGAAACCATCCTATAAGGTAGAAAATATAGTGTTAAAAGAAGAAATTGCTTGTTGCAAGCAATTTTTTCTTTTTACACAATATTTTCTCAGGTATAAAATCACAGCAATATAATATCTCAGGTTTGTACAGGAAAGGGTTAATTTGCCTAACTTGACGATGGCACTGCTGATACAATTACATAAGGGTAATTGTATGTTTCAGTGTACAATCAATTTATCTTTCATTAATTGGAAAGCAAAATGATAAGTTTTATCAACCTTACAACAAAATCAAATGATTTTTTTTTCATTACTCCAATGCAAAAACAGCACAAAATTAATTTTTTGAAAAAAATCTCTGAAAGCATGTCATGTTGCAAATGATTTACATAGTAATATGAGGATATAACTAGTATCTCTGATCCAAATGAGTCATACACTACTGGGGAGTCTCTAAAATCCACTGGAAAAGCATTAAAGAGAATCTTTTTATTTAAAGAATAAAGGAGAAAACACTGAAAAATGGTCATTTATTTTCATGATTGATCACTTCTGAATATCAAAGAACATATCGTCGTCGTTCTAAAACGTCGTAACTACAGCTTTTTTCAAGCTGTAGTTACGTCGTTTTTAAACGACGACGACGATATAAGAAAGAATGAAAATCTAACTGATGAAACTTTGAGATATATTTATTTATTTTTTTTTTTTTTGATAAGCAAGAGCTTTCATTTAAATTAGTTCATCAAAATATCTAAACAAGAACACTGCAAGTGGTTTCCACCATGGGCTGTAGGCACATTACAACATGTAGACATGTTTTAACATCTCAGGTTGGTAAAGAACTAGAGTAGAAGTCTGGTCACAATTGATACACAGTTCAGAAGCCAACAGTTTGTCAGTTTTTGAAGACAAAACAAGATTTGTTTTTGAAACATTATGCCCCAGAAACAAGAATTCTTTAGAAACGGGTGATTTTTATTGTTTTTTCTCTTTGTTTTAGGGAAATAGGTAACTTTAACATATGAAGCCATAGTTATGGTATTTAGGTCATCCTTGAATGGTTAACTTTTTATGCCCCCCCATTGATAAGATTGGGGGCATATTGTTTAACCGGTGTCCGTCTGTCTGTCTGTCTGCAAAACTTAACCTGCCAACTAAACATTTTCCTATAACTTCAACCCTGATTAAGTAACAATGCTAATATTTGGTATGTAAATAGGTCTCAACATGGCACAATTGGGGAAGGTCATTTCATCAAGGTCAAAATTTTAACCCTTTTTATGTTAATTCAATGATTTAAACATCTGGCACTGAAGGAAGGGTTTCAATGCTGATTGACAACATGTCAACTTTGTCAACAAGCATCTGCTAGATCAGCTGACTAAATTCTTACAGTTACCAGACTTACCATGTTTTCATCCATAAATCCCATGTTGTCTCCACCAAAATTACCTCCCATACCACCGCCACCACCACCGAATCCACCTTGGTTACCACCACTGAATACAAACATCACAATATTGATCATAATTACTTTTTATCTATTTAGTTTACAGCAATTTATACCTCTTTCAGATAACTTGACACAATGACACTTTTAGACTTTCTTCTAGCAATATAATCATAGAAAACTTTGTGAGAAAAGGAGAAATTGCTTGTCACAAGCAATTTCTCCTTTTCTCACAATGTTTTATACCCTATTTGACACTTATTTTACAATTTTAGGCAAATCAGATTCGTCTGCAACTTCTTGCAACCTAGACCAGTTTAAAATTTTGTCGTGTGGTAATGGATTAAGTCAATACAAGATTTCAGACTTGTCCAAATTAAAAGAAGCAGCAGACAACAATTCTAACATTTGTTTAAACTACAGCTTATCCCTTTTCTGTATACACCAAGGATTTTAAGTCCCTTTGACTTTATACTTGATTAAACAATATTTTCTAAAACATGGGATGCTTTCATTTCAAATTGCATTCTATTTTAATTTCTCCTTTTCCCACAATATTTTCTAAAACATAGGATGGTTTCATTTCAAATTGGATTCTATTTTCATTGTCTGTAATCTCTTTCAATTTGGACCAGTTTAAAATTTCATAAACAAAACAAGAGGACCATGATGGTCCTAAATTGATCCCCAGAGTATGATGGTTCATGGCTTTATGATATATTCAAAATAGCAAAGCCCTCTGTCTAATTTATTTGGAGAAGATGTTTAAGGATTTTCTTGTTTAAGCCTGATATTGATGATCCCACCATATAGCACTGATTTCCTGAATAAGGTAATTTTTGGAGTATTTTGGTAGAGGGTCAATAGGTGATGATGTGTACCAAATATCAAAGCTCTATGCCTTATCCTTTGGGAGAAGATTTTCAAAGATTTCCTTTCTTTATTCCTTTGTAAAATCAGGGATCGCACAGAAAACGGCTAATTTTCAGAGTACAGTAATTCTTTGAAGTATTTTGGTAGAGAGTCAATAGCTTATGATACATACCAAATGTAAATCTCTAGGACTTATCATTTGGGAGAAGATTTTTAAAGATTTTTTTTTTTTAATCCTTTGTAAAATAAGGGTTTGCACAGAAAAGGGCTTATTTTCGGGGTATGATAATTCTTTGAAGTATTTTGGTAGAGGGTCAATAGATGAAGATATGTACCAAATATCAAAGCTCTCGGCCATATGGTTTAGGGGGAGAAGATTTTTTAAAGATTTCCTTTGTAAAATCAGGGATCGCACAGAAAAGGGCTAATTTTAAGAGTACAATAATTCTTTGAAGTATTTTGGTAGAGGGTCAATAGGTGATAATATGTACCAAATATCATTTATCTAGGCCTTATGGTTTGGGAGAAGATTTTTTATTAATTCTTTACAGATGGACACTGGACATTTACTGATCACAATAGCTCAACTTAAGCATGTTGTGCTCAAATGAGCTAAAAATCCCATAAACATAAGCTGAAATAGCAAGGCTTGGGATGTCACTTATTTGCTTTTTGTCCCTGAAAATTACCTCAGTCAAACTTCATTGCCTGAGGTGAGTCAGTCTTGCCAGCAATCATTCAATTGCTTAGATACCTATCTATCAGGTCATCATTTCAGGAAGCCTTGATATATTCATGTTTGGTCATTGAATAGCATTGAAATTTAAAAGATACAAACCATTTCTTAGAGATACCTTATATGCTTTCACTTCACAATTTTTTACCACACTTTTAATAACATAAATATATGAACCTAATATCCATGCTCAAAAAAAATCTGAAACTTTGAGGCAAACAAGGAAAGACATGATTACCACCAATGACTTTTTTCCTTTTCAATATTTCAATGCCCTTTCTGACTAAATTTGGACTTTCGGAGATGTTAAAAGACATTGTTGACGAGGCATGACATCGAACATTGGGTGATCACAATAAATGCCAGTGCTCTTATAGAAAAACTGCTTATGATAGGCAATTTTACATTTCACACATTGTTTCAAAATACTTCTTTCCATTAGGAAAAGTCTAAGTCTTATAACAAAGTAATTGATTAACTGCCATAACAGATAGCCAATGACATACATACCCCATGCCCATTCCACCTCCGCCACGGCCCATACCACCTGGACCACCACCGCCCATGTTAAACTGCCGATCTCTGTTTCTCTGTTGGCCACCACCTCCGAAACCACCGCCCATACCACCTCCGAAACCACCTCCGCCACCGCCAAAGTTTCCTCCTCCCATGTTGCCACCCCCTCGTCCACCTCGACCGCCTCCTCTACCACCACCAGGACCCATATCTCCCATACCTCCCATTCTGCCTCCACCGCTGCAAGTAAAGAATGGATTAAATGAAATAATATTTTCAACAAGAACACCACCTATGGGTGCCTACGCTAGGCTGTTGGGTGCTGGATAGGGATGAATGTGTCTAGAGTTATCCCCCTTTATAGTATAGGTTGCTCTTTTGATAGAGAACAAGTGTGCCAGGTTTCAAGAGAATGCCTTTAGTAGAACCAGAGATATCACAATTGTCAAAGTTTTCGCACAGCGACGACAACAATGAAGACAACACCAAGGCTATAGCAATACCTCAAGTTTTCTCAGAAAATTGCCAAGCTAACAAATTAAGTCAAATTCATGAACTGATATAAAAAGTCTCATGATCAGATTGATTGATTGAATGGGGTTTAACGCCAATTTTAACAGTATTTCAGTCATCTCGCGGCGACTGGAGCACCTAACAATGGATTCCTGGTATTTCTGGATCAGTGCTACCATTACATCCTTTCCTAGCCTCCAGCTGCTATCCCACTTAGGTTTACGACTATCCACCCATTGGTGAGAGACAAATGTCGGAAAGAATATGTGCCGCCGCTGTGGATCGAACCCATGACTCTCATAATTGAAGATTAGGAATCTGACGTACTACCGACTGCGCTATGATGGCAGCTTCTCATGATCAGACTAGTGAAGCTGTTTTTGATGTTTTAAGACCTTATTTGCAAATCAAAAGTATTCTGTGCAAGACTGTAAATTCTTTGTGCTGCTTATTTGTTAACCAATGTTACCCTAATCAATTACCACACGATCCCGCATTTTGGTGCATAGCATTGAAAACATTGAAACAAACTATTTCTATTTTTGCACAAGCCATCATTTACCATCGTTGTCTACCAAATTATGACATGTATTTCTCAATTCAAATAGGCTTGAAATTGTTGTCTGCAATCTTGATTGTATTCTAGTCTAAAGTTTTATCATCTGGTATTAGATTAGCCCATTACCAGACAGCAAAATTTTAAACCGGTCCAAATTGACAGAAGTTGCAGACAACAATCTTTAGTTTAGAAAATTGTCGCAAGCAATTTCTTCATTTTATACTGTTTTCCCAATTGTTTTTCTTAAGGGATGCCTAACAGCGTCATTGTGGTGGAATGGGTTAATCATGTTTCAATTACTCTTTAATTTGTCAATCAGCAATAATCAGTGTTACAAGCTATTTCTCAGCTACTTTGTCCTTGCAATGTTTTCTACCCTAATTAGATATAAATTTCAATTTTAACCGACCTCAATTTGTAGTCTGCAACTTCTTTCGATATGGACCAGTTTGAAATTTTGTCTTTTTGAAATTGATTAAGTATTCAAACCATTCATTTGTATAAACAGTAATTGTTAAGATTTCTTTACTACTATATAGTGGTTGTATTTCTAAATACTAGTAAATTCAGCTTGATTCAAGCTATAGATAGCAGGTTATTGAAGCAAGCAGACAATATAATCTTATCACTTGACCCATTCACAACACAATACTTGATTTTTCCGGCCCTCCAGAATAAAAGCTTTTGCAAATTGTTTTCTACTCTAAAAGAAAAGCATTATAAAATTATAACTGATGTCTGCAACTTCTTTAAATTTGAACTAGTCAACAATATTATCAATATGGTCATCTGATAATTAATTAACACACCACAAATTGAAAGGAGTTACAGAAGACAATTTAAAGTTTGTAAAATTTTAGATTTTTTCAACTTTCTGGGTATAAAACATTGTATCAAGTGTAGAACTGCTTGTAAGAAGCATTTTCTTCATTTTGCACAATGTTTTCCCAATCGTTTTTCTTGAGCGGTGTCAAAAAGTGTCATTGGATTAAATACTGTGCACAAATATCAAGAACACCTACCCTCCGCGGCCACCACCCATACGTCCACCAAATCCACCATCTCGACCTCCTCCCATTCTGTCACCTCGACCACCACGACCACCTCCAGGTCCACCTTTCATACCATCAGCCATTGTGTAACCTCCATAGTCATTGGTGATGTATTCATCAAAATTGTTGGGGTCATAAGGCTGGTGGGGGCCTTTAGGGGGAGCCTAGAATTTCATATTAGATGACATTTAGTCAGAGTCATAGAGCATTTGTTATCAGATCACAGCTGCCAAAAAATTGATCAACAAATCGAATCATTCATTCAGACTTGAAGTGAACTTTGAACTTTAACAATGGCTGACATTTCTGTGAAGGTTTTTTTTTGTCAGTTTGGCTATTTAAATGTTGTAACTACAGCATATTCAAGCTGTAGTTACAACATATAGGTCACCAACCAACCACTTTTACATTTTTGTTACATGCTACTGTCCATAAATCAATTAACACAGTTTAATATGGAAGTAGAACTGCCTGTCAGAGCTCTTTGTTACAATTAAAATGAAATAAATTACAAGAAACTAATAACATATTAAAAGGTTAACCCTTTCTTTTTTAATCCCTAGTTTTTACGTCCCTTCGATTCTATAATTGAGAAAACATTGTAGAAACGAAGAAATTGCTTATAACAATTTCTTCTTTTTCAACAATATTTCTACACTATTGAATGGTTATTTTCCAAGTCAGATTTACTTTAAATTTTCCTCTGCAAAACCCTTGAATTTAGACAGGTCTAAAATTGTGCCAAATAGGAAAGGGTTCATACAGCACTTACTGTTTCGAGCAATTCAAAGATGGTATCAATACAGTGAACAACAGGTTCTGGTTTTCCTGCTACAGCCACCACCCTCTCTGTGGATAGGGGACAGCACTGGGAGTAAACCTTGATGTTAGTACCAGTTTTCTGAAAAATTAGTGGATAAAACATGTGTCTTGAAATAGTTTAACCCATTCCAACACACACCCTCCTTTTTTCACCCCTCAAGAAAAAAGCTTAATAAAAAATTGTCGACATAGAAGAAATTGCTTGTTTCAGGCAATTTCTTCGATGTCCACAATGTTTTCTTCCACAAAAGACAAAGAATTTCGGAATTGCATTGACCTAAATTTGTCGTCTGCATCTTCTTTCAATTTGGACCAGTCTAAAATTCTCCTGTGTGGGAATGGGTTAAAAAAAACGTTAAATGATAGAATTGGACTTTGTCTGTAGTTTTGCACAATCTTTTTGTTATATTGACAGATTGATTGAATTGGGTTTAACACCACTTTTAACAGTATTTCAGTCATATCCCAGTGGCTGGAGCACCTAAAAATGGTTTCCTAGAATTTCTCACACCAGTACTACCACTACATCCTTTCCTAGCCTCAAGCTGCTATCCCACTTAGGTTTATGATTATCCATCCACTTTTTGTTACACCACGGCAGAAAACAAACAAGAAAGTTGAAACAAGAATGGCATTGTTGGAAGCTGCTCACAACTTTTGACGCCCTTCATGAAAAATTATGAGAAACATTGTGAAAAATGCAGAAATTGCTTGAACCAAGCAATTTCTTCATTTTTCGATATGTCTTTTACCGAGAAAGTTGAAAAATCTGAATTTTAAAAATTTTGCTTAGTCATCTGCAACTCCTTTCGATTTGGACCAGTCTACTATTTTACTTTCTGGTAATGGACAAACAGGTGGTGTAGATTAAGATCAGACTGCACATTAGTGCAGGTTGATATTTGTCTATATCTCCTGCCAAAACAGGATTATTGCGGGTTGAGCATGACAGGGGTTAAGATAATACTAACCATGATCAACTATCAATTTAACAATCATTGAATATGCATGTTTTGTAAGAATTTGTATTATACTTTAAGCTAGAAATTAGGATAACATGTAACTTGTAAACACCAGCAAAAGTAATAAACATACCTCACGCAGTTCCTTAATTTTGAAGCCTGCTCGTCCGATGATACAGCCAGCTTGACTCTGATGGACCAAAACACGAACCTCACAGATGTAATCATTTCCTTTCATGTTCTGGTACTGTAAATTATGAAGTAAGATTCAATGTACATTTTTTACATATAAGGCAATACACAGACCTCCAAGCAATCCAAAACAAAAATAAAAGTTTTTATAACGGCTCCAATCTATGAAAATAAAGGCCTTTTAGTGTAAAATATGAAATAAATACAGATTGAATAAAGGCTATCTTAATTGAAGTTCTCATTTCTTTATTAAACCCAGTCATACCATTGCATTTTCCGATGTTGTATACTGTTTAAATTATGCAATATAATACATACCTTATTTAATGTATATATCTATTTTCTGTTTAACTACACATAAAAGAAGGGAAAATGCAGCACAAAATCCATTACTTTCTTTAAGCTAGCACGGCACAGTCAGAGCAAACAAAGGTTTTGAGTTAGAATTACAGGCTATTTTGGTGTTTTAAAGGTTTTCTGGGGAAATATAAAGATTTGCTCTGAAATTAAAGGTTTTTTGAAGGTTTTAAAGGTTTCACTAGGAGGCCTGCATAAAACACTAAGAAGTCAGCCTATCAACTTCAACAAGCACCAAAACTTTCAGTGATCTGCCAAGGCTGGCTTTTTGCACCATTGTCTCCAGATAAAACAAAGCAAAACAAAACAAAACAACAACAACAGAAAAAAGACCCATAAAATTTTGGTGGCTTAGTGTAAAAACATCCTAAGTGACACTCATAATGTTTTAACACTAAGCTATCAAATCAAAATTTAATTTACCCAGTATTTTCAAAGCCTTGGTAGCCAGATTGTTGGTCCGAGTCATCAATTTTGTAAAAGTGTCCACTTATAATTATAGAGGATGGGGACATTGCTCCCTTACTTCCAAACCTCATCAGATCACTTTAACCCATTACCAGATGCCAAAATTTTAGACTGGTCCAAATTGAAAGACATTACAGACGACAATTCAAAATTGATCAAATTTTCTATTTTTCAACTTTCTAGGAAGAAAACATTGTCGAAAATGAAGAATTGCTTGTGACAAGCAATTTCTTCATTTTCCACAATGTTTCATAAAGCTCTTTTTCTTGGGGATGTCACTGAGTGGGAATGGGTTAATTGTTTTAACTTGCAGAATATAAGGTCTTTTTAGTTGATGATATGGGCTACCAAACCTACTGATTATGAATTCTATTGGTAGAGTTTCTTAACCCATTCCCACACAATCCCACAGGTAAAAGCTTGGGAAAACATTGTGAAAAATGAAGAAACTGCATGTTACAAGCAATTTCTTCATTATCCACAATGTTTTCTACCAAATCATATTGGGATTAAAATTCGATCAACTTGAACTGGTTGTCTGTAACTTCTTTGATGGTTTGGCAACTCAAACAAAGTAACTACAGATTAGCTTGTTCAGGCTACAGTTATAGCGTTTAGGTCACCAACCAACCATTTTACTTTTTGTTAAATGGTCATAAATTCTGCATAATAATTCAGTTGAATACAAAGTGAATTTTCCTGTTGGAGAGCAGGCGGCATGGCCGGTGATTCATCGATTAGTTGATACAAACAAGATTGACTAGTAAATATGTAACATTGTATTACCTCCTCGAGTGTAGGGATGACATCCAGAAGCACATCAAGGCATGTACCCATATCGGCACCAATCGTTAAAATTCTACAATATAACATAAAATAAATCTACTGAAGTTTGGCAAAGAAAATAAAGACTTACACACATGGCATTCACACAACGACAAGAGGGATTTATTTTTGTCTTTTGAGCATGTGTATGGTATTTCCAACAATTACATATAAGCATCAAGTAAAGACTAAGATCAGCCTGTACATCCACAGTCTGCTCAGAGTTTTTACGATGTATTAAATATGGCTACAAAATCAGGATTTCTGGATGATCAGTGAGGTGCAGGCTGCCGAGTGTGGGTGCTAGAAACATGAAATTGTTGGAATGATCACATGTAGGCTCGTTTTTTTTTAAACCCATTACCAAACAACAAAACATTAGACTGGTCCAAATTCAAAGAAGATGCAGATAACAATTTTTAGTTGATGAAATTTTATAATCTTTGTCGATTTGGGAAGAAAGAATTGTGGATGATGAAGAAATTGCTTGTTACAAACAATTCTTCACTTTCCACTATAATTTCTGAAGCTTTTTCTTTCGCACAGCTCGAAGGGGGATTGTGACAGAATGGGTTAATTCATTTTTCTGAAAGTTTTCAGAGCCAATTGGGATATGTGGTTTAGGGAGACCTGGTAAAACAGTTTACTAGATTGGATTACTTTTTTTTTTCTTTTTAGATTGGGTAACCAAGTTGAAAGGAGACAGTTTACATTTTGGTCTCATTACATTCACAACATTGAGGGAAGTTACAAGAATACTGATCATGATAACTTCAAGGTAACCTGAGGACCAAATACAAATTGGAAATAGGTGGTTCATTATCAATCCAATCTTGTCAAAAACTCATCTGTAAACTCATTAAAACTGCCAAATATAATTTAATCCTATTCAGGTTTCACATTTATACTTGCAAAGCTTGTATAAAAGGGGAAGATACATGGCATAAACATAAAGAAAAGCTCCAATTCTCTTGATGTAAAAGATATGTGCAACAAAAGTGAATTTTTTATAATCTTAATTGCTTACAATATTAACAAAGTAAAAAAGGATTGTAAACGAATTTATTTTATTTGTGAAATTTCATTGCTTTTCAAAGTAACACACATAATATGTATTTACTTTGAAAAGCACTGCAAAATATGACAAGAAATTGTGCATTGAAAGTATTTCATGAAATTGAAAAATATAACAAGTATTGAATCTTTTATCCAGAATTCATGTACTAACATTATGCTGTGCTAGATTTTAGGTTTCCCTCTAAAATAGACTTTCACATAATCCCAATTTAAGCCAAAGTAATATAATGTTTGGTTCATGGATTCCATGAGCAATATTTATTCCAGAAGAACTTCTAGTAGTTTTGTGATACATACAGTTATAAGGCAAATCAAAGTAAAATTCAAGTAATCAGAGTTGACAATGAGGTCCTGGATTCATAACTACCAGTACAACAAAAATCTGAATCAAACATGAAACAAAATAAATCATTTTACAGTAATATATATTTGACTCATGTTATTTTGTAGAGGTATAAGTGTACTCTATGGTGCCTATATTACAGCACAGACCAGTTAAGCTATTGTGTACATGAATGAGAAAATAATAAATACAGTAGGCTAGGAAGGGATGGTTACCGTTCAGGACCCTCGCTATCAGGAACTGTTACGCTTGCTTTGTACTGCAGACCATACACATCCGTGGACAGGGAATTCAGATTCGGGAATTTCAAGGTCGTTTCCATAGGGGTTTCGATCAATATCAAGGTCGTTTGGTGTATAAGATGGTCAGGGCATGGACATATGGGGAGGAAATTGGAGAAAATAAAAACTTTAGCATGAATATAAACAGTGTTCATTCTTCATCTGAATGGAAAAGTTCTGTCCGTAGACAGAATGCATGAACTAAATTCAGACCAGAGGTATATTCAGACTAGTTTATCGGCTTTAGAATCAATGGCCAAGGTCAAAGGGTTGAAGGACTAGTAGCCACTTCAATATAACTTGGTCTGAATTGTTCATAGTCATGGCTGGAAAATAAGGACATAATTATTCATGGTCATACAAAATATAATGTATTCATTCACAATACACTTAGTTATTTACAGGCAAATAATGCTGCTTTTTGGGCTTTACTCATTGAAGACAATCAGGCCAGCTTTCAAATGGTCTAAATGGAAAAAACCCTACTTTGTGACTATGGATTTGTGTTCATTGCAAGAATACAAATAGTTAATCACAAGGTAGTTAATAAATATACAATTGATTATTATGAATTGAACATAAATGAAAGGAAATGCAACATCACTTATAGCTGACTCAAACTTGTAGGTATATACAATTCATTATTATAAATATGACATAAATGAGAGGAAGTGTAATATTGTATAGCCGATCCAAATCGAGATAGTATTTGAGACAAATAAATAATGAAAATGATATTTTTTTCCATTTCTGCATCATATTCAGTCAAAGTGACTAGATTATTATACACTAGACTCTTTACTTTTCACATTGATGGGATTAGCTACGGCCTTTGTAACTGATTACAACCCATTGACTTTCAAACAATTTCATTACTAAAATTTCTGTAGCTATTCAAATCACAGGTCGATTCAAGACCAAAATACAATCTCAGTTAAGAGCCATTTTGATGGACAAATGGAAAAGGCCTAAATGAAAGGACATATTGTGGTATAGTATAAGATATATAATTATTCAATACTTGGGTCTAACCAGATGTACATTAACAGACAAAATTAGCCAGCAGGTTTTCAGACCTTATCAAAATATGTATTAGCATAAGTTGACAAAATAATCATATAAAAACTTGATTAACTAGCTACTCATATTATTAAAATGTTTTGTTCTTACAATGCCGTAAAACAATATTTCTAGTAGTAAAAAGGAAAAAAATGAATTGCTTATTAACCTATAACTAAACAACAAAATTTTAGACTGGTCTTAAGTTGCTGACAACAATTTAAAGTTTTATTAAATTTAAGATATTTCCAACTTTCTGGGTAGAAAAATTGCGGAAAATGAAGAAATTGCTTGTTACGGTGCAGTCATTTTACAGTATATTTTCTATCTTGCTATTCAATTAAGGTAATTCTTATATCAGTAGCTTATTACATGCATTCATTTTTCCTTACAGTTTTAACCCATCCCCCACAATAACGCTTTCTGACGCCCAAGAGAAAGACTTTGGAAAACATTGTGGTCTGTGAAGAAATTGTGACAAGCAATTTCTTCATTATTCACAATGTCTTCAACCTAAAAAGACAAAATATTTCAAGATTTCATCAATTCAAAATTATTGTCTGCAAATGCTTCTAATTTGGACCTGTCTAAATTTTAGTCTTCTGGTAATTGGTCAAGGTAACTCTTGGATAAGCTTTCACTTTACCTTGTTTGAAATTTGGATCATTCTTAAATACTTGATTTCTCATATTGGCTAAATTTTCAAATTAAAATTCAAAGAATAGAAAAAAAAAAGGAACTTCGACGGACCAAATTCTAGTACATTGCAAAATTGACTGATCACTTGTAATGCCCATTCATGTCTGACAGATATTACAAATGTAAAGTATAAATATGAAAACTATTGAAGCTTCAGTTCCTTTGACAAACTCATCTCAATACTCCACATTTGCCTAATTTTAAAATGCAAGATTGTAAAATCTAAAGACATAAAAGAAATTGAATACATACATCAGCTCTCAGCCGTTTGATGTTGGTACCTCCTTTACCAATGATGGCTCCAGCATTCTGAAATTTGAGACAAACAGAAGATAAGAACCTAAGACAAAACATGCATTATGAAGTTTATCGCTATACAAAATGGTGACCTCCCCCCCCCCCCCCCCCCCAACAAGATGTGTCTGTGAAACACAATGCCCCCGCAGCAGGACTAAATGTTTGACCTTGGTATGTGACCTTGACCTTATCACATTACTTTGACCCTGAAAGGAGATGCATATTATGGAGATGTATCATCATGCCAAATATGAGCATTATATCTTGAATAGGCTGGTAGTAATTGGCAATGTTAAGTTTTTTGGTGAAGTTTTGCAGACAGACAGACAGACTGAATGGCGGACAGACAGACAGACAATGGTAAAACAATATGCCCCCAACCTTTTGATGCGGGGCCATAAAAAGGTGGTTAAACCTAAGCATTGAGATTTTTTTTCAAGTTAGAGAAATTTTAAATCTTTGTCTTTCTGGTTAAAAACACTTTCAAACTAGAGCTGTCGCCCTCAAGGGCTGACAAGAATACCCCCCACACCGCTAAAAAGGCTTTTCTATGAAGGAGTGGAATTTGAAGCTGTTTAATCACATGCATGTCATGGTGGATGAACATTGCCAACCCTCCACCTCTTTCTGATTTTGTGTTTGTTGCTAGAGTTGACTGATTAGGAAAGGTTGGTCAATATGAGCCTATGTTAAAGAAAACTGTGTGAGGAGATGATGACACAAAATTATATCCACGAAAAGTCAA